>CM076678.1:15344019-15944019 GCA_038501925.1 Xenopus petersii
TTGTTACAAAAGTATCTTAGTTGCACCTGGTGGCTGTTCTGAGCTCTCTGTCAAAAGCCAATTGAGTTAAAAACTTTGTATCTTTTTCTGGCAGTTGAGTGCAGAAAAAGTCGGGACTGAGTTGTTAAAAGCGGGACTATCCCGTTTAAAATAGGACAGTTGGAAGGTATGTTATAAGTATGGCCTAGATATATATCATGTATTACATGAAATAAGGTGCCAGCTCCTTAATTAAATGAAGATGTTACAACTGTGTAGTTGCATGAATTGTATACAGGCACAGCACACAGGCACTTGATCTGGAGACCACACACTGTTATCTGCCTGGTTGCTTACATTCTGGGAGCTCCTGACTCAATAAAGTTAGAAAGCGGCTGGAGGATACCAAACTCCTGTTGTATTGTTTTAAAAGTCAGACAGAAAGGAATTAAAGGAGAAGGAAAGCTAGCAAAGCAGATAATTGCCAATAGATTAGCCACAATAGTGCAAGTTATAACACTATATTGATTCTGTAGAATGCTTTATCATACTGGAGTAAACTGCTCTAGAAGCTCTCTGTTTGTTTAGGATAGCAGCTGCCATATTTTATTGGTATGACATCACTTCCTGCCTGATTTTCCCTGCTCAATCATAGCTCTGGGCTCAGATTACAGCAGAGAGGGGAGGAGGAAGGGAGAGAGGAGCAAACTGAGCATGCTCAAGCCCTGCCCTGGATGTTTAAGCTGAAAACAGGAAGTCTGATACAGAAGCCCATGAGTACACAATAGAAGGAAAGAAATGTTGTTTCTTTTGACAGAGGACTCAGAGCAGCATTACTTTGAGGGTTTACTGGTGTATTTATATAGATCTTTCTGCTAAAATGTATTTAATTTAAGCCTTTCCTTCTCCTTTAATAAGCTGCTTTCAACTTCAAATACAATTCCAAATAAACTTTAAAGGGCACCTGTCATACAAAGATTGTTTCCCCTAATGGAAGTGTGAGATAATTTAGCACCTACAATTAGTTCCTATATGTCCTCATGTAGTGTTTCCGCCTTTACATCTTAAAGTGAAAACACACAAAATTTGCAAGTCTGGCATACTCACAGCTCGAAACTTGGGATTTGTGGCCTCGCTGCTCTTATGGTACCCGCTGTTTGGTGGGTGGAGTGTATAAGGGAGTGGTTCTGTGCCAGTGGGGACTTTCAGAGGCCCAAAATCTCTGTTAGTTACTGATGTGTAGTTGTTTCGCAGCATCAGCCTATAATAGATGACAGAATTAAGCATTCACCAATGACATTGTGAGCTTTGGCTATTATTTGAGAGTGCACAACTAGATGCAAAAATACCATACAAAAAGTGTTTGGACCCCGCATCAATACATCTGTATTCGTTTTACCTGTAGCGCAAGGAAACCCTAAGGGCTGTTTTGTGCCACATGTGCTTAAGGTCTTAAAGGGGTGTTTCACTTTTAAGTCAACTTTTAGAATGTTATAGAATGGCCAATTCTAAGCAATTTTTCAATTCATGCACTATTTTTTTTTTATAGAGTTTTAATTATTTGGCTTTTTCTTGACTCCTACAATCTTTCCAATAGGGGTCACTGACCTCAAAAATCTAAAAAACAAATGTTGTAAGGATGCACATTTAGGGGCAGATTCACTAACTTCGAGTGAAGAATTCGAATGAAAAAAACTTCGAATTTCGAAGTTTTTTTTGGGTACTTCGACCATCGAATTGGTTAAATTCGTTCGAATTCGATCGAAGTCGAACGATTCGAAGTAAAAATCGTTCGACTATTCGACCATTCGATAGTCGAAGTACTTGCCCTTTAAAAAAAACTTCGACCCCCTACTTCGGCAGATAAAACCTACCGAAGTCAATGTTAGCCTATGGGGAAGGTCCCCATAGGCTTGCTAAGCTTTTTTTGATCGAAGGATTTTCCTTCGATCGTTTGATTAAAATCGTTCGAATCGTTCGATTCGAACGATTTAATCGTTCGATCGAACGAAAAATCCTTCGATCGATCGAACGATTAGCGCTAAATCCTTCGACTTCGATATTCGAAGTCGAAGGATTTCAATTCGAGGGTTGAATTTCAAAGTAATTTTAACTTCGAAATTCGACCCTTAGTGAATCTGCCCCTTATTGTTATTGCAATTTTTTACTACTCAGCTTTCTATTCAGACCCTCTCCTATTCACATTCCAGTCTCTTATTTATATCAATGCATGGTTGCTAGGATAATTTGGACCGTAGCAACCAGATGGCGGAAATTGCAAACTGGAGCTGCTGATGAATAAAAAGCTAAATAACTCAAAAACCACTAACAATAAAAAATGAAAACCAATTGCAAATTGTCTCAGAATATCACTCTCTACATCATACTAACAGTTAATTTAAAGGTGAACAACCCCTTTTAGGTGGATATATCTTCTCCAGACCAGAACCAAAGGGAATATACAGGGTGACCCCTAGTATTGTTTTATTCTGCTTTAAGCTGTGTAGGGTGCCTTACACTGCATATCCCAACAACCACATAGTTTGAATTAGATATAATACTTCCAATTGCAAATTGTCTCAGAATATCACTCTCTACAGCAGTGATCCCCAACCAGTAGCTTGTGAACAACATGTTACTCACGACCCCTTGGATGTTGCTCCCAGTGGCCTCAAAGCAGGAGCTTATTTTTGAATTCCAGGCTTGAAGGCAAGTTTTGGTTGTATAAAAACCAGGTGCACTGCCAAACAGAGTAGGTTGATAATCCACATTAGGGGCTACCAAATGGCCAATCACAGCCCTTATTTGGCAGCCCAAGAACATTTCTTATGCATGTGTTGCTCCCCAACTCCTTTAACTTCTGAATGTTGCTCACGGGGTTCAAAAGGTTGGGGATCCCTGCTCTACATCATACTAAAAGTTAACTCAAAGGTGAATAACCCCTTTAACTTGTGTGTGCTCTTAGACCCAACAAATGTATGTACAACAAGTGAAATGGTATCTGCATTACATGGATCTATGGTGGGAATAAGCAGTGTCAAACAAGGCAAACCAGGCCCATCAGAAAGCCTGAGTTGGGTCGACCACTCCCAATATGAGGGTGCCCACGAGGACTAGGTCCCAACTGTTTTTTTCTCTGTGCCCCAGAAGAAAACTATAAATAATACAGTTATTGGGAATTAGGGATGCACCAAATGCAGGATTCGGTTTGGAATTCAGCCTTTTTCAGCGGATTCGGTATTCGGCCGAATCTTCGCAAAAGGATTCGGGGTTTGGCCTAATCCAAAATAGTGGATTCAGTGCATCCCTATTGGAAATTGGGGGGAATCATAAATCTGAGCTTGCCTGCTTTTTATGTTTATTGCCATCTGTTAAAACGTAGCAGAAAGCATCAAGGCAACATGCCAAATAGGGAACAAAGCAATTTGACTTGGGAGGCCAGAGGTTGCACCAATTCTTGGTTTCCATTTGGAGTTCCTTTACTGAATTAGTCCAATGCCAAAATAACTAACTAATATGTACTGAGATGAAGCAGTTGGCTGAAGCAAGTGCTAGCTGAGCTATAACACTCATCATTTGCCAGTGACACTTCTCCTGCCTGTCATACCCCTAGATCACTTCTTACACCCCTACAAGAAGACACTTGGCACTTTTGTTGGCTCACCCCATGTTTGGATTATCCAGCCGGTCCAAGCTGGGTGAGTAATAGACCGCTGGCCGCAGGTTGGACTGATATCCCGTTCTTCTGTGAGACACCCCGGCACCCCGATGTGAGAAACCTCCCAGGGGTATATCTGATAAACCTTCAGCAGAATAGAAACAAGCAAGTCATTTAATTACTTACACAGTGAGGTTCAACTGATTCCCCAGAATACCGACCTGCAGGTCAGCTTAGCCTTTATATTCATTCCTACAGACAAGTGCTATCGATCGCAAACATATAATAACATATATATATATATATATATATATATATATATATATACATACAGTAGAACCTACATTTTTTTATGGTTTTCAGAGGACCAGAAAAAAATTGTGCAATATATATATATTTATATACAGTATATATTGGTGGGACCTCAAACAAACTGTAAAATTAGGAAAAACTTAAAATCGGAGGATGTAATTTTGAGGTTTCACTGTACAGGTATGGGACCTATTATCCAGAATGCTCAGGACCTGGGGTTGTCCGGATAAGGGATCTTTTTGTTATTTGGATCTCTATACCTTATGTCTTCTAAAAACATTACCCAATGGCATTATTTTACCTCCAGTAAGGATTAATTAAATCTTGGTTTGGATGAAGTACAAGGTACTGTTTTATTACAGGTATGTGATATGTTATCTGGAAACCCGTTATCCAGAATGCTCCGAATTACAGAAAAGCTGTCTCCCATTATAATCAAATAATCCAAATTTTAAAAAAATGATTTCCTTTTTCTCTGTAATAATAAAACAGTAACTTGTACTTGATCCCAACTAAGATATAATGAATGCTTATTGGAAGCAAAACCAGCCTATTGGGTTTATTTCTTGTTTTACATGATTTTCTAGTACATTTGGGATATGAAGATTTAAATTAGGGAAAGATCCGTTATTTGGAAAACCCCAGGTCTCAAGCATTCTGGATAATCGGTCCCGATTTTACAGAGAAAAAGTAAATCATTTTTAAATATTTGAATTTTTAAAAATGTGAGTCTGTGGGTGATGGGCATCCTGTAATTTGGAGCTTTCTGGATAACGGATCCCATATCAGGATTTGGTCAGGTAGTTTTGCTGAATTTAACCATACTGCCAGTTATCTTGGGGGACCAACAATCCTGCGATCCTGGTGGTTTAAGAATTATTGTTCCTGATGGAAAATTTTTGTTGGTCACCAAAAAGGAAGTTTAGGGAGCCCAAAAAACCTTATTAGCAAAGTTTTGGGGGGCATTATTCTTTATAATTCCACTGCACAATCACTAAAAGTCCCACCCTGTATCCACAAACCTCACAGCCCAATCCAAACTCTGTTTTTCTGTTGCATTTCATTAAATCTCATCCCATCGGCTGCCTTACCATAAGAGTTGTTATACGTGGTGCTGTAGCAATTCAGCGCATCGCAATTTCCCCCTAAACTTTCCCGAATTTGGGGAGAAATGACACCGAGAGGAAAGCGCCCCATTGCAACTGTTTCTATGCAGAATCTTGCTCAGACTTCAGCCGGCTAAACAGCTTGTTCCATAGGATTGAATGACTACGGTGTCATAGTTACGGTAGCCATGGCAACAGTAACACTGCTTAGTTGGCTGTACATGAACAATAGCCCAATAACTCATAAAGTAGTACAGGTGTGGGGCCTATTATCCAGAATGCTCAGGTGGTTTTCTAGATAAGGGGTCTTACCATAATTTGGAATCCTGCTAAAAAGGCAATAAAAAAAATAATAATGTAAAACAATTAAAAAATGTAAATAACCCCAAGAGGCTGGTTCTGCTTCCAATAAGGATTAATTATATCTTAGTTGGGATCAAGTACAAGCTACTGTTTTATTATTACACAGAAACTGGATTATTTTATTATAATGGAGTCTATGGGAGATGGCCTTCCCTTAAGCAAAAGCTTTCTGCATAAGGGGTTTCCAGATAACAGATCATATCTGTATTGGGATCTGTATTCATATAACAAATGCACTATTACTCCTGAGCACTAATGTTACTGGGCATGGTAACTTTGGCACTTGAAGGTGGAGCTCATTCAGTTAAAAAAACGTGTGTGTTGGTGTGACAGATGGTAGATGTGTGGTTTTTTGTCTACCTCAGCAGGGACATCTTTTATATAATGGTGTAAAGTGACCACTAGAGGTGCCATTCTACACAAATTATATATAATACCATAACACTTACCTAAAGAGAGGCATGCTCCATAGATACATGTGATATGAGTGTTTGTATTGAGCAGCACCATGTTTAGCTACACAATTTCATAAGTACAGGTATGGGACCTGTTATCCAGAATGCTCGGCACCTGGGGCTTTCTGGAAAACTGATCTTTCTGTAATTTGGATCGTCATAACTTAAAGGGCAAGTAAAGTATAATATAGAATAAGGCTAGCAATGCTGTATTTTGTATACTAAACATAAACATGAACTTACTGCACCACAAGCCTCATCAAACAAATGATTTAATCTTTCAAAGTTGGCCACAGGGGGTCACCATCTTGTAACTTTGTTAAACATCTTTGCAAGACCAAGACTGTGCACATGCTCAGTGTGGTCTGGGCTGCTTAGGGATCTTCATAAACAAAGCTGCTTCAGTTCTGCATGGCTGGGAAGTAAGACGGGGGCTCCCCCTGCTGTTCATAAGTATGATTGTTTCCCTGCAGAGCAGTTAGGGACCGTCTGACAATTCCTATCCACAGCAGTAAATGAAGGAATAATTTCAATGCATATAGTCAGGTTTCTGATAAAAACAGTAAAACATTTTTAATTAAAATATATTGGAGATAGGTTTCTTTTTCATTAAAGAAAAAATGGGATTTTATTTTTTTTTCCTTTACATGCCCTTTAAGGCTACTAGAAAATCATGTAAACATTAAATAAACCCAATAGGCTGGTTTTGCTTCCAATAAGGATTAATTCTATCTTAGTTGGGATCAAGTACAAGCTACTGTTTTATTATTACAGAGAAAAAGGAAATCTTTTTCAAAAAATTTGCCTGAGGCAGCAACCCCGAAGCCGCCCCCCTCTCCGCGCTTATAAGTTTAGAATCTGAGCAGTTCAAAAGGGGCTGCATCACTAGCACAACGAGTGCGTACTGCGCTTTCTGCACTACCAGAGACGAATTTCCGGTTTAAAAAAAGGAAATTCGGCTCTTAAAGTTTCAGGAGGCGGCTTTTTGCTGCCCCTTGTAATTGGCCCTTTAATGCTGCCTGAGGCAAGGTGCTCACCCTGTCTCGTGGTAGGAATGGCCCTGCCTATCTGCTATAAGCAGACATTAAACAGGAAGAAAACAAATGTATAAAATTGTACACAGAGCTCTATGAGTTTCTGTTTTCATGATATTAGCAGTTTTACACTACATAGCAGTGCTGTTGGTTGGCTGCCTGAGGGATAAGTCCTTCTCTGCTCAGTTCTTTCACTAATCGCCAGTAGTCGGATTTAATATCTAAACCAGTTGCCGAGGAGTGAGCTGCAGGATGTTGAAAGAAAACATTTTTTCCAGGCTACTAAACAACTGAAGCTTGGGAGAAAGGTCGTTTCTCAGCAAGGCAATGATCCCAAACGCAAGGCCAAAGTAACACTGGATTGACTGCCTGATCGAAGTTCAGTTTACGTGTGTGTTTTGCAAGCCATTATATATTGATCTATATCACACACAAGGCAATGAGGAACCCTGCCTTAATTCTTATAGCAACTTGCTTGGGTGCAGGTAAAGTATCAAGCACAAAAAAGACATAGGGAGTATATTTATCAAAGAGTGAAGTTAGAGATCACCACAGTCCTCTAGAGTGAAATTCCACCACTCTCCATTAATTTCTATGGGATTTTTAAACAATATATTTATCATTGGGCGAAAGTGAAAGTTCATTCTTCGATAAATACACCTTGCAGGTCTATGTCCACTGGATGTCAGGACCCTACTTCATGGGTTCACATTGTATTGGTTATATTTGTATGTTTTCGCATATGTTCAATGTATACACCCATTACGATGCTGCAGAATTTGTTGGTGTTTTATAAATATTTTTTTTTGGTGACAGGTCCCCTTTAAGACTACTAAAAAAAAACATTTTAACAGTAATTAAACCCAACAGGATTGTTTTGCCTCCAATAAGGATTAATTTTGCTTAAAATGAAGTCTATGGGAGATCGCATTCCTATATTCTGGATAACAGGTTTCTGGATAATGGATTCCATGCCTTTATTAATAAGTGTAGATCACACCTTTAGAAATAATGAAATCTAGTTATTGTGGTGTTACAAACTAAATAACATGCCCAGAGTTCCCAGTTTGTCAACTGAATAAAGCTAAGGTTACGCTGGAGCAGAGTTCCATATCTTCAGCTGTAATGAGTGTTGCAAAACAGACTGGGGCTCATTTAAAAACAATGGGCACATTTGCTGCTGGGCAGTAACCCATAGCAACCAATCAGTGATTAGCTTTTTATCAGTTAGCTGCAGTTTCAACACTGATATCAATCATCTGATTGGTTGCCATGGGTTACTGCCCAGGAGAAAATTTGCTCACTGTTTAATAAATGAGCCCCACTGACTTCTCAAAAAACTGCACACTTCATCAAGTTTATAGAAAAAAATTGATTTGCTACATACACAGCTTTCTATGGCACATGCATAGTTATATTTTAGGAGATTATGATAGAGGTACATCGTTTTGTACCCAAAATGGAGCAAATTAGAAACAAGAGGCAAAGGTAATGTGAACATGCTAAAATGTGCTTGATTCACTGTTTCGAGCTAATACAGGTTATTATATGCCACCCTTAGACACCTCAATGTATACATTTAATCCACAGCTTGTATGTCTCATATTGGTCACTGGGCTTCTTCAAAGAGATACTCCAGATCAGGCTGCCGTAGACGCTGTTCCGTGTCCTTGTTCTTGGCAAATTCTTTCAACAAATCCATGACTTCATTATTAAACGCTTCAGGGGGGTCCTGGGCTCCTACAAGAAAATAATAACAGAATTGATAGAACTGGGGGAGAATGAATGGGTGGTGAGGGAGTTCACAGTGAAGCCTAGACTCAGAGAAGTGAAGCGTTTCTAACAGGGATGCACAGAATCCAAAGTTCGGTACGGGATTTGGTCTTTTTCAGCAGGATTCAAATTCTGCTGAATCCTAGTGTCTGACCGAACTGAATCCGAATTTGCATATGCAGATTAGAGACGGGAAGGGAAATCACGTAACTTTTCATCACAAAACAAGGAAGTAAAAAAATGTTTCCCATCACCAGGATTTGGTTTGATATTCGGCAGAATCTTCCATGAAGGATTCGGCTGAATCCCAAATAGTGGATTCAGTACACCCCTAGTTTCTATAAATATGAGCTGGGACATAGAGAGAAAGACAGTATATGAAGCTTGAAAAAAAAAATGTACAAAAGCTTAGGTTAAATGCCATACCTGTAGCCCAGTAATAGATGTCCCAGTCATTGCTTGGCATATTAATCAGACGATCATATTGTGAAAGTTGTGTGTCCGTCATGGAGCTCAGATATTTCTTGGCAAATAGGCTGCAAGTTATTAGTAGAAGTAACAATGACAATGATGATTAATTTGTGGCTTTCGTATGTCAAAATGGGTTACACTGTTTATCGAGAATAGGAGAAAGCTGTATGACTTAATTTTTATACACTGTCAAAGGAAACTAACTTAAATAAACAGTTCAGTATAAAAATAAAAACTGGGTAAATAGATAGCCTGTGCAAAATGAAAAATGTTTCTAATATAGTTAGTTAGCCAAACTTATAATGTATAAAGGCTGGAGTGATTGGAGCCTTGAAAATATCATATACTGTTGCCCTGCATTGGTAAAACTGATCTGTTTGCTTCAGAAACACTACTATAGTTCATATAAACAAGTTGCTGTGTAGCCATGGGGGCAGCCATTCAAAGCTGAAAAAGGAGAAAAGGCTCAGGATACACAGGAGATAACAGATAAGCTCTATAGTATACAGTGGGATTCTTCAGAACTTATATGTTATCTACTGTGTATCCTATGCCTGAATGGGCAACAGTACATGATGTTGTCATTCCTTTAAAACACTCATGTAATTCCTTTCATTTTCTGGTGTTACTGTTCCTTTAATACATAGGTTTTGTGCCAAACATACAAATATGGTCTCTATTATTTTCTAAGCTAAATAAGACAAAAAGAGAATCTGAAACTATATTCAGGCTCCAACTTCCTGGTTTTTGTGAGAAAGAAGGAAGGCAGGGTAGGAGGGCAGGGGAGGGGAGTATGGAGGGACAGAGGGAAGGAAAGGAGGGGAATATTGTAGAACTGATTAAAAGTAGGGATGCACCGAATACACTATTTTGGATTTGGCCGAATCCTTCCTGAAAGATTCCACCAAATACCGAACCGGAATTTGCATATGCAAATTAGGGGTAGGAATGGGAAAACATTTTTTACTTCCTTGTTTTGTGACAAAAAGTCACGCTATTTCCCACCCCGCAAATGCAAATTAGGATTCAATTCGGCCGGGCAGAAGGATTCGGGCAAATCCTCACACTCCTGCCATCTGGTGGAAAAAGGTACCGAAGCATTAGGGCCCTCACTACCAGACTGTAGCCATAAGGCTCCTGAATACTCAAGGACAGATCTCTCACACACTCTGACCTTATTATATAAATAAATAGCCATTGGATACAATTGTTCTCTATGAGTACATCTGCACTTTATCATGTACTTTATCATGTTCTTACTACTATCATATCACAATGATACACCCATCATGTCTGACGTTTAGTATTATTTACTTAACATATTACATCTGCTGAGTGTGTCTTGTCCTGTCCCTGCACTGTGCTGTCCTGTCTTGCAGGAGTTGTATATTTTTGCACTTTTAGCTGTTGTCCGGTACATCTATGTTGTGTGTAGCACCATGGTCCGACCTAGAGGAACGTTGTTTCGTTTCACTGTGTACTGTACAAACTTATATGGATGAAATGACAATAGGCTCACTCTTGACTCTTGGGATCAGTCTTTCAGACTGTTCGTGGGTTGGGTTTTTCTGTAATTTGGATCTTTAAAGGGGTGGTTCCCCTTTAAGATAATGTTTGTATGTTATAGAATGCCCAATTCTAATCAACTTTTTAAATGGTCTTCATTATTTATTTTCTATAGTTTTTTTCTTCTGACCCCATCCAGCTGTCAAATGGGGGTCACTGACCCCATCTATAAACAATTTCTCTATAAGGCTACATATGTTTTGTTATTGCTATGTATTATTACTCATCTTTCTATTCGGTCCCTCTCCTATTCATATTCCTCTCTTATTCAAATCAAGGTGTGGTTGCTGGGGTAATTTGGACCCTAGCAACCAGATTGCTGACATTACAAACTGGAGAGCTGCTGAATAAAAAGCTAAATAACTCAAAAACCATAAATAATAAAAAAAGAACACCAATTGCAAATTGTCTCAGAATATCCCTCTCTACATCATACTAACAGTTAAAGGGATACTGTCATGGGAAAAAAGTTTTTTTTTCAAAACACATCAGTTAATAGTGCTGCTCCAGCAGAATTATGCACTGAAATCCATTTCTCAAAAGAGCAAACAGATTTTTTTATATTCAATTTTGAAATCTGACATGGCGCTAGACATATTGTCAGTTTCACAGCTGCCCCCAGTCATGTGACTTGTGCCTGCACTTTAGGAGAGAAATGCTTTCTGGCAGGCTGCTGTTTTTCCTTCTCAATGTAACTGAATGTGTCTCAGTGGGACATGGGTTTTTACTATTGAGTGTTGTTCTTTTTTTTTTTAAAGGTAAGTTTTATTTCTTTTTTAAACACACAGCAATCATACATACAACAAATAAGTACACTCGCAGACTAAACTGTACAAGTTTGGCAGGATGAAAACATGGAACAGGCTATCACCAAGCATAACACAATACAGTGATCGAGCAGTTGAGATGGACACTATCAAACTCAGGTGAACTTTACATCTGAAGGCTAGGTTGGGACCTTCGAGGATATGTAGGATAGCTAACCATGAAGGATTTCCTAATAGGAGATGGACTTGGTTAAGACTTGCTATAGAGGGGTCGGGTCAATGTCATTCCACAATCCCCAAATTTTATCAAATTATGTTGGTGTTCCCCTAACTTCGTAGGTGAGCTAATATAGGGGTACTGCTTTGTAACCAGTTGTATCCAAGCATTAAGAGAGGGTGAGAGGTTACCCATCCAGTGAAGGGCTACAGTTTTTTTCGCATAAAAGAGTAGGATACGAAAAGAGATTAGAGTATACTTAGCTGGGATTATCTCTTCTATGACCCCCAAAAGGCAAACTGTAGGTGAAATTATTCTCGGAAAGTCAAGATTGTCCGCTAGATAGTTTACGACTTGTGTCCAAAAGCTCAATATGTAATGGCATTCCCAGATTAAATGGAAGAAATCCGCAGCTTGTTGGTGACACCTGGGACAGGAGTCGCAGGGGATCCAGCCATCATTTTGAGTCGTGTGGGAGTTATGTAAATATGATGCATAATTTTATATTGTATTAGTTTGTCTTTCAACGATATCAGGCCAGTGTATATGTGATCTGTTGCTTCGTCCCAGTTATACTGCTCAAGGCCTACAATTTTGGTATTCCACCAGTCTTGTGCCGATCGAAAAGGTTTAGGGCCAGATAAAAGGAATTGCTGGTAGAGCCGGGACACCAGCTTTGCTGGGTTGGGATCATGAAGAATTTCTTCTATGACTAGGCAGGATTGCTGGGGAGTAAGGCTGTTAAATTGGGAGTGGAAGGCATGTCGTAATTGTAGGTACTTAAATAATGGAATTTCTGTTGGCTGGCACTTTTGTTGTAGTGTGCAAAGGGTGGCAAAGGTATGATTCTCAAGGAGGTCCTTCAAGCATTTAATGCCTTGCCTTGGCCAGAAAACAGAGTGTTGCAAGGATCTAAAGTGATTTAGATAGAAATTTCCCCAGAGTGGGAGGTGAGGGGATAGGAGGGGTGGTGAATGGCCCAAAAGTTTGAGAGCTATCAGCCAGGCCTTCTGTGGGGTAGTCAGTGTCGTTGGTAATGGGCCAGAATCCCTGGGACTCTGATAGGGAAAGTTGCAGAGACCCTCCCAGGAGGATAGTAAAAGAGCTTGTAACTGCGAGTTATATGGGTCAGGGTTAAAGCACCAGTGGAGGTAATATACTTGTGAAGCTATGAAATACCAATGGAAGTTGGGGAGGGCCAGTCCTCCCACGTCGCATGGTGCACACAGCTTTGACCAAGCGATTCTGGGTGTTTTATTGTTCCAGAGGAAGGGGATCACGATTTGGTTTATACTTTTAAATTATTTTTTGGGGATATATATTGGCACATTATGGAGTAGGCAGAGAATTTTTGGGAGGTAAATCATTTTAATGACATTTATTTACCCCAGAGAGACAGAGGGAGTTTAGTCCATCGATTTAAGGTATTGGTCAGAGTGTTGTTCTTAGATCTACCAGGCATCTGTTATCTTGTGTTAAGCTGGCCATAGAGGTTGAGATTTTTAAAATTGTCCTGATCGTGAGACCACGATCTTCTCAGAACGATCATATGAATTTACCATCAACTAAAAAGACCAATTTGCCAGGAAAACAAAGAGGAGCTGCCTGCTTGGCCCTGCAAACATAGATAGATTGCACTGGGACCGACAAAGATTTTTTGACCTGGCCGATCAATTTCCTGACAGAAGTCGGCCAAAAAATCGTAAGATGTACGATCGTTCGAATCCCACTAACCGCACGATAATTTCAAAAGATTGTTCGGACTTCGCTAAAATCGGTCGTTCAACAAGAAGAATCGTCGCGTCTATGGGGAGCTTAAGGGAGCTGCTATCTGGTTACCTTCCCATTGTTCTTTGGTTTGGCTGCTGGGGGGGGGGGGAAGGGAGGGGGTGATATCACTCCAACTTGCAGTAAAGCAGTAAAGAGTGATTGAAGTTTATCAGAGCACAAGTTACATGACTTGGGGCAGCTGGGAAATTGACAATATATCTAGCCCCATGTCAGATTTCAAAACTGAATATAAAAAATCTGTTTGCTCTTTTGAGAAATGGATTTCAGTGCAGAATTCTGCTGGTGCAGCACTATTAACTGATTCATTTTGAAAAAATGTTTTCCCATGACAGTATCCCTTTAACTCATATGAGGACATTACACAACCCCCTTCCTTCATCTTTTTTTTTGCAATTGTTTTGCTAGCAGTAGCCATTATCTGTTAAACTAGTGATCTAATTAAAGCACAAGTATGTTCAGCACAAGGGGTAAACTGTCACTTTAAGAGGGGCGAACACTTACAGCACCGAGTTCTGTGCTAAATGATTGAACTATTGGCATGGAGGTTCCTATATGTATAACAAAGGGATTTGGATGACAAAGTGGACTTCAAAGAGGTCAAATATATTTGAAGAGCACTGTGTTAGAGCCCAGAGAGGATGCTGGGAGCTGTAGTGCAAGCAGCGCTAGAAAGACATATATGAGACGTTTATGACTGCTACTGTGTCACAACTTCTCACCGCCGGGGCTCTTCTCAGCATCACCGCCAAGAACATCTCGCGGGTCAGAGCGTCAGTCAATATCCCTTAACACTTCCGGCGCCCGACCTTCTCTACCGGAAGTTTGTCCTGTGTGACGCCTATCTCACGCGGCGGAAGTTCCGGTTTGCGCGGGAGTCTGGGAACTCAGCATATTCCAGAGCGCAGGGATATCACTGGGAAGAATACGAGTGTGGCGGAACAGAACCAGAGGAAGCAAAACGGCCGCAGAGAAAAAGCGGAGACAGTGGGGAGGGGGGGAAGTTCTACCCGAACTCAGCATCCTCGCTCGGGGGGATCCGGGCCGGGGATGGCGGACGGGGCCGATCTGATTGATATATACGCCGAGGAGGAGTTCATCCAGGTGGGGGAGACCCGGAGCGGCACAAAGAGAAATGTACATATATTTATCTCTCTGTCGTGTCCGTATAATAAATACACACGTGCGTTCGTTGCTGCTGTCATTGGCTACAGGGCTGGATAGATCCCAGGAACCAGGCGCCTATTGGTCCTGCTCTCCCTCCCCTCTGAGTGCATGGGATTCCTTTATTTTCCTGTACTAATCTCCCAGCCTTGTTATTGTCTGTCCTTGTCTACAACTCCTCCCCCCTCAATATATAGGGGAAATGCCAATTGCTGTCCCTCTCTCTGTAATTATATTTACAGTCCCCTCTGGCTCCTGTAGTATATCTATATATATATATATATATATATATACATATACACATACATAATACACAAAAGCCTTAAATATCTTGTAAATGATGAGTTCTGATGTCATTAGTTATAAACTGGGAGTTCTGATGTCATTTCTGTCACATGACTCACTGCAACTTGTGTATTATAATAAATAAAGTACCCCCTGTTGTAAAATATGAGGATATTAGAAGTTACCTCGGAGTTCCATGACCTTCGGCTCATACTTTTATATGGTCATGAAACTCCTCGGTAACTTATAATATCCTTATATTTTACAAGCGGGGTACTTTATTCACTATATATATATATATATATATATATATATATATATATATATATATATACACACACAAAGTAGACCAGAAAAAAGGCAGCACTCGTATCAAAAAGTGAAAAAAGTGTATTTTTTGCATATGTTATGCTTGAGAAAGGGCACGCTGCAGGCCCGAAACGTCGCAGGCGGAGAGATGTTCTGCCACTAACAGGTCATGTAATGAACTTTGATCTTAAATACACTTTTTTCACTTTTTGATACGAGTGCTGCCTTTTTTCTTGTCTACTTTGTATATGTATGGGAAGCCCACGGAAGTTTCCCCAAAGGCGCTGCACCAACCACACTTGTTAAGCTGAGGATACAGTGAGTGCTGCTAAATACTTGTCTTTTTTATATATATATATATATATATGTATATATATGTATATATATATATATATATATATATATATGTATATTAATTTGCTGCTCCGGCCTTGTCTTGCCTGGCTCTCACACTTTCAATAGCCATGTTTATTGCTTAAACGGGAACTTCACCCAAAATATGGAAAAGCGCTTTCTAATTTGCATTTACTATTTTCAGTCCTTATAAAGTGATCTGCAAATGTAGTTTAAAATTGTCCCTGTTTATATTCTCTGCATTACTGGTTCTGACTCTAACCCAGGGGTCCCCAACCTTTACAACCCATGAGCATTCATAAGTAAAAGGAGAAAAATTTTCTTGGGGTGCCAAATAAGTGCTGTGATTGGCCATTTAGTAGCGCCTATGTGGATTGTCAACCTGCATTGAGACTCTGTTTGGCAGTACATCTGGTTTTTATACAACCAAAACTTGCCTCCAAGCCTGGGATTCAAAAATAAGCTCCTGCTTTGAGGCCACTGAGAGCAACATCCAAGGGGTTGGGGTACAACATGTTACTCACGGGCTTCTGGTTGGGGATCACTGGTCTAACCAATATAGCAGAAGCCAGCTGATTAAAGGACCTTGAGGATGTTCACTTTTAATGATGTCGTTATACAACATACAATTTTTATTGCTTGTGGTAATAAATATCCGTTATCTGGAAAACCAGAGGTCCAGAGAATTCTGGATAACCGGTCCAATACCTGTAGTACACTCTTTTGGCAAGTATACCTTATTATTGAGCATTATGACTCGCGCCTTTTGCACAGTTGTGTGCCTTTGTGTGTATGTATTGTGGTACAGGTATAGGATCTATTATCCGGAAACCTGTTATCCAGAAAGCTCTAAATTATGGGAAGCCCATATCCCATAGACTCCATTTTAATGAAATAATTCACTTTAAAAAAAAAAAAAAAAAATGATTTCCTTTTTCTCTGTAATAATAAAACAGTAGCTTGTACTTGATCCCAACTAAGATATAATTAATCATTATTGGATGCAAAACCAGCTTATTGGGATATTTTAATGTTTAAATGGTTTTTAGCAGGCTTAAGGTATTAAGTTCCAAATTATGGAAAGACCTTATCCAGAAAACTCGCAAGCATTCTGGATAAAAGGTCCCATACCTGTACTACTTACTGAGTTCTAAAGGTACTCGGAGGTCACATATATAAATGGAGATTAGAGATCTAGTTCCAAATGAATGATTATAGATGCAAAGGTCTCTTTAGATCTAGTAACCCATAGTATCCAATCAGCATATAGCAATTACTGCTCCACTATTTGAAAGCAAATGTATAATTGGTTGCTATGGGTTACTAGACCTGAAGCAAACGTTGCACCTGCCGTTTGATCACTAGGGGCTTCTCTGGGATCAATCAAAATACCCTTTGCTTTGTTCCGTCTTGTATTGATTTTTTGACTTGGAAGATTATTAATAGGCAGCAATCAAGCCCTCTAATGTTCTATATCTTTTGGCAGAACTGAAATGAGCTGTGTTGGTTTGGCTGCTGTGTTACAGAGACTATGGTGGTTTCCAATATCCTTATATTTCACAAAAGGGTTTTTATCATACACAAGTTTCAGTGAGTTGTGTGACACAATAAATACCACAAAGCACCGACTACACACATAAAATACCCTTAACGTTATAACATTATAAATCATGCTTAGTGATGTTTTAGCTTAAAGGAGAAGGAAAGGCTTGGGGTGCCAAATGTTAGGCACCCCAAGTGATTGTATTGACTTACCTGAAACCCTGGTCGGTGCCCCTATCAGCAGAAAACTGCACCAGCCCGGGGTTACACCAGTGAGAACAACAGAGAGATCCTTTTCCGGCTTCTTCTTACTTCAAAATTTCCGGGGGCAGACACATGCGCAGTTGAACGAAATAGGCGACTTTTCAGTTAAAGTTCGGCTTTTTGTTCTACTGCGCATGCGCATGCGCAGCCGCAAGAAGAAAGAAGACTGAAGAGGATCGCTCTGTGGTGCTCACTGGTATAACCCCGGGCCAGTGCAGTTTTCTCCTTATAGGAGCACCGGCCTGGTGTTTCAGGTAAATACATTCACTTGGGGGTGCCTAACATTTTTTTTTTCTTGTAAACAAAGTCTCTGTGATCCATTGTTCTGTGTTGTAAATTGCATTTATATATATTCCCAAAGATGATAAAAAACCATTTCGACCAATCTTCAATAACGAACACATTTGAATTCTCCAATCAGTGCTTGATATCCAAATATATCAATTAAGTGATTTAAATCATGTAACCATCTTTACCTAAGTGGCATGACATTTTTTTTATCCAAATAGTGTTGTTATCATAAACCCTCATCATATATATCATATGTTACAGAAATATACTAAAAAGAAGAAACAAAATTTGTATCTATAATTTATAAAACATTTCTTTCCACTGTAAAAACCACAGAAGAATTCTAGAAAAGTTGTGAGAACTATGAACCTCTGGGAGGTGGGAATGTAGGAAAAATGCTCCTGAAAAGGGAAGCATTTTGGATAAATACGAACTAAATCGTGTTACACCAAAGGGCATTCGTGGACATGTCAATTTGGATTATTTTTTTGACTTAAGCATTTAAATTAACAAACTGTGTTCATAGAGTCCACCTAAATGGACAAATAGAGCTTTGATAGTTCTCTCACAACTTTTCTAGAATTGTTCTATGGTAGACAGCCTTTTGTAATTCGGAACTTTCTGGATAACGGGTTTCTAGATAACGGATTCCATACCTATATGTACAATAATATATATCATATAATATTTGAATTGCCATAAGGACATTCTCTGAGCCCTGTAATATGTCTTCTAATCCCCTTAATGCAAGTAGCCATCACTGGGGGTTATCTCTGTCTCTTTGCCTCTTCAATTTCATTTCTGAATTGGAGCTACACGTGTCTCGTAGGAGTCGGAGTTTGCTGCTGAGCAGGTAGACCTGTATGACGACGTGTTGGCTGTGCCAGCGATTTCTTCTTCTTATACTGATGGCAACAGAAACAGCAATGTCCTGGAACCACCATCTCTTGTACAGAGCACCTCTCCCCTGTCAAACAACAAGATTCCTGAAGTCCTGTACCACAGTGGGCGCAACAGGGTGTCCATGTACATTGGAAATTTCTCCTGGGTAAGCGATGGTCAGGATGAGGCGAGACGCTAAACGATATCTTGAGAGCTCCACCTTGAGGTGGGTGATATTGGACAGGCTTTCGGGGCAAGGACTTTATCAATGAGCCAATGCAGTCCTTGTCTTGATGGGATTTTTAAACTGCCGATCAATAAAATTTTGTATAATCTGCCAGATTTGGGCTGAATCGGCAGATTTAATCTGTCCATGCATGACCACTTTAATTGTGACACACCCCGAGGAGATTACATTCAGTCCCCAGTTGTTTAGGACTCCGCTCCTGGCATCTTCTACTTTATACTTAAGGGGTAAAGCATTGGGGCCACCATAGTCCATTGCCCTCTGGAGGCTGAAGTGTAAGTAAGTAGAAAAATGGTGGTGTCCAATTCTTGTACTAAATGTTAAAGGCCACATAATAATGCCCCAAATCTTTATAGGGATTTCCAGATCCATGCAAGCATCAAACACTTTTTCATAAAGTTGGCACCAGAATTTCTATCTGACTGTTGCTCCTTTTAGCCACTTACATACTTATATAATCAAGTGCAAATTAGCATCTCCTGTACTCATATCTATTTCTACTGTATTTTTGCCATGTATTGCTCCCCAGTAAATTGCATCTGACTCTGTATATATTTTTTTTGACTGCAGTGGACAACAGATCAGCAGCTGCTCGCTCTAATTCGCTCCGTGGGCATCAAAGATCATGTGGAATTAAAATTTGCAGAGAATAGGGCTAATGGCCAGTCCAAAGGGTAAGGAACACTGGAAATTGATCGATGTTGTGGAGCGCTGTGATTGTGTTCTTAAAACATATGTTGGCTGTTCATTTGGCAGGTTTGCAGAGGTCATCGTCTCCTCTGAATCCTCCATGAATCTTATACTCGAGCATTTGCCTCAGAAGAAGCTGAATGGGAAGAAGCTGGATGTGCGACCAGCCAATCGGCAGAACCTGTCCTTCTTTGAAGCCTTTTCACGCAAGAGTAAGACATCAAGCATCCCCTCCTAATCCTCTCGACCAATTATAACCCCCAGACCCCATCACTGCAATATGCTATACAGGAGAACTCTGGAAAGCAATATAATGTTTTCTTGCAAACACTGGGACATTTACCCTAAATAACTTATGCTCCCCGCCGTCCAAAAAGCCTCTCCAAGTCCTTGTGAGGAGGGTTTACCTTGAAGGATTATGATGGTTTTCTTGCTAATAAAACATGTAGGGCTTAGATTGGCACACTCCTATGTTTGTTTTGTACCAGGACCCATACACCAGGTTATCGCCCACTAGTTAATACAGACCCACAGATTTCACAATGCGTAGTACACTGCACCAGTGAGGGGTTTGCGGAGAAGTACTTCCACTTAAATCTGTTATAACCCAATAATCTTCCATTGTGCGTTCTGATTTATAGCAACCCTTTCTTCTCTCTTCAGAGATTCCACCTCGAGCAAATTCAAAGGGATCTTCAGATTTAACAGATGGTTCTTCTACCCCGGGCGAGCCTGCCATGTTGTCCCCTCCAGCCGAGGCTCCAAAAAGGGTTATGCCTTTGCTCACCAACATCTCTTATTCTGAACCTCCTTCTCGCATCCCTGTCATGACACTTCAACGACCCACTATGACTCTTCCTCCTCCTCCTCCTCAGTCTCCCACACTGCCTGCTGCATACCGGCCACCCCCTATTCCCCCTCTACACTATACCCATTTAATGCCCCCACCTCCTAGGCTGTTGCCACCTCCATTAGGCATGCCTCCACCTGGCGGTGTGCCACCTGCCCTCCATCTAAACCCTGCCTTCTTTCCCCCTCCCAATTCTGTCCTTTGTCCCCCACCAGAACCGTTCAAGGTGATTCCCAACCCCTATGTACATGGCCGGTGAGTAATGCTGAAATGATTTGTACAGTTAAGTGCAGGGCAGATTCTGGCTTTTAGTAATGCAAAGCTCAAGTCTTTTTTCATGTTATAACTATTTTTTTAATGGGGAGGGTATTATATTTCCTGGGCATATATTAAAGTGCTGCAAGGTAATTCTGTTAAGATTGAATGAAAGTAAATCTCCGTACATCTGTACTAGTGCCCTTTTATAAAGCAGTCCTTGAGAGTGTCTTGACAAATTCTATTATGGTGTGGTATGGCTATTGCAGTGTTACTAATATTAAAGGAAAACTTTACCCCCAAAATGAATACTTAAGCAACAGATAGTTTATATCAAATTGAATGACATATTAAAGAATCTTACCAAACTGGAATATATATTTACATAAATATTGCCCTTTTACATCTCTTGCCTTGAACCACCATTTTGTGACTCTATCTGTGCTGCCTCAGAGATCACCTGACCAGAAATACTACAACACTAACTGTAACAGGAAGAAGTGAGGAAGCAAAAGGCAGAACTCTGTCTGTTAATTGGCTCATGTGACCTTACATGTGGTTTGTATGTGTGCACAGTGAATCTTACGATCTCAGGGGGCGGCCCTTATTTTTTAAAATGGCAATTTTTTTTATTTATGATTACCCAATGGCACATACTACTAAAAAAGTATATTATTATGATAATGGTTCATTTACATGAAGCAGGGTTTTACACATGAGCTGTTTTACTCAGTATCTTTTAATAGAGACCTACATTGTTTGGGGGGTATAGTTTTCCTTTAAGAAGCTGCAAATAATTGTGAGAGCGGCAGGTGAGATTATCAGAGAGATTTTACCATCAATCCAAGATAATAATAATAATATATGACGTATGATAGGTCGACGTGTCCTCCAATCCTTATTAACCTTCATAATGAGCAAGTGCCCCCACTAAATCATTATGTGCATGTGTGTGCCCCAGCATGACCGCCCCCACCCCGGGAGGGTGTTTTGCAAAAAAAAAATAATCTCACTCATCTGGAGTGGGGTTCTGTTAACCTATACCTCTGGTGGGGGAGGGCATGAGATACAAAAATGTATGAGATGTTAAAGTGCTACATACGTATGCGTTTGCACAGCTTAGTGTAATTGTGCTTATATTGACTTGCAGAGATCCAAAAGGGCTGTTTCCTCTAGTAAGTGAAGCCGAGTTTGAAGAATTGATGAACAGAAATCGTGCAATCTCCAGGAGCGCGCTCTCTAATGCAGTATGCGGGGCAACTTCAGGTAACTCAACCAGCTGCAGTTTTTCAGGGTTCTCTTTCTAATGTTGCATGTGGGGCTACTTTACAGGGGTAGTTCACCTCTAAGTTAACCTTTAATATGATGTAGAGAGGGATATTCTGAGAAAATTTGCAATTGGTTTCCATTTTTTATTATTTGTGGTTTTTGAGTTATTTAGCTTTTTATTCAGCAGCTCTCCAGTTTGTAATTTCAGCAGTCTGGTTGCTATGGTAATTTGGTTGCACACATTGATATGAATAAGAGACTTCAATGTGAATAGGAGAGGTCTGAATGGAAAGATGAGTAATAAAAGTAGCCATAACAATACATTTGTAGCCTTACAGAGCTTTTGGTTTTTAGATGGGGTCAGTGACCCCAATTGGAAAGTTGGAAAGACTCAGAAGAAGGGAAGTGATTTTAAATTACTATACATAATGAAGCCCAATTGAAAAGTTGCTTAGAATTGGCCGTTCTATGACATATTAAAGGTTAACCACACCTTTAAGCAACTGTGGGAGGCCCATTTATCACAGGTCGAATTACCTTTAACTCTAATAAATATGAATATACTTGAAATTCGATTGGGGGGGTATTACCGACCTGAAAACTCGAATAGAATTCAACTAAACTCAAATCAGGAAAAAAAACAAAAACTTGAATGTCAGGAAGGCAAATAACATCTTCAGATCAGTCACTGGATTTCCATTGACTTATACATAAACTCGGCAGGTTTAAGGTGGCGAATAGTCAAATTCGAATTATTCCCAGGGTATAGGTTTGATGAATCTTGAAATTTGAATTAAAGCTAGAATCAAGTTTGGATAATTCACAATTTGAATCTGAGAGTTTTGACCAAAAAAAAAAAAATTGAAAATTTGAATATCTAATTGACCCTCCTAGTGTTAATTTTTTTTTTTTTTTTGTCTGCTGCAAAATGAGAAGCTACGTTGGCTAATATCTTCTATGACCCTTTCTATTCTCCTCGCAGGGGATTACACGAATGCCATCAAAACTCTAGAAACAGCCATCGCTGTGATTAAGGAGTCTCGTGTGGCCAACGATGATCGCTGCCGAGTCCTGCTTACCTCCCTCAAAGACTGTTTGCATGGGATTCAGGACAAAGCCAACTCTTCCAGGTACCAAAGATGAACGCAGCAGAGGAGGAATCCATGGGTTGTTCTTTTGAGCTTTTGGGTTTAATTTTGTGCCTTCGCTGTAGGAAGAGACACCGCTCCAGAGATAGATCCCCGAGCCGATCAAGGGAAGGCAGCAGCCGGCGTCACAGAGACTCGCACGACCGATCAGATGAATACTATCAAGAGCGCCATCGTGATAAGGATCGACACCGCTGAAAGGTAACACACAGCACTCTTCATTTGGGAAGGGATTAAAGGCAAAAGATAAAATCCCATTTTTACTTTCTTTAATGAAAAAGAAACCGATCTCCAATATACTTTAATTAAAAAATGTGCACCGTTTTTATAAGAAACCTGACTGTATGCAGTGAAATTCTTCCTTCATTTACTGCTGTGGATATGAATTGTCAGATGGTCCCTAATTGCAGGGAAACAATCATACTTATGAACAGCAGGGGGAGCCCCCGCTTTACTTCCCAGCCATGCAGAACTCAATCAGCTTTGTTTGTTTCCTTGTTTTGATCATTTGTGATTAGCCTAAACAGCTCAGACCACACTGAGCATGTGCACAGTCTTGGTCTTGCAAAGATGTTTAACAAAGTTACAAGATGGTGACCGCCAGTGGCCAACTTTGAAAGCATAAATTTTGTTTGATTAGGCTTGTGGTGCAGTAAGTTCATGTTTATGTTTAGTATACAAAATACAGCATTTCTAGCCTTATACTATTTTAGACTTAACTTTCCCTTTACTTATCATTTCTGGCACCATGAGAGGCACAGTTATCAAGGGTCGATTTCATGTGTTTTTTTAAAACTCATAAACTCCCATAAATTCGAAATTTATTAATAAAATCAAATTTTTTCCGGATGTATTGAATCGATCTGAAAAATTAGATTAGAATTAGAAAAACGCCGAAAAAAAAACAAAACAGGAAGTTTGCAAACGACACAAGTTTGATGCCCATTGACTGATACAGCAATTCGGCAGGCTAAAGGTGGCGAATAGTCGAATTCGAGATCTTAAAGGGCCAGAGTACGATCATCTCGAAATTCTAATAAAAACTCGAATCGAGTTTGGATAATTCACAATTCGAACTTGAGCGTTTTGACCAAAAAAAAAAATACAAATTCGAAATTTTACTTCAACCCTTTATAAAACTGCATCTGAATGTGACCCATCCCAACATTTCACTTTGTCTTTCTTTTTCAGGTCTCCATGATGCCACACAGATTTTTTTTTTTTATTATTGGTTTTGTTTTTTAAAACGAAAGGACTCGCGTTGTGCCCTTGTGACCTAATGAAGCTTGCCGCACTCACCTCCTATTTCATTAGTGACTTCTCCCTTTGTTACTCATGGGATTTTATTCCGGTTCATGCAGGGACCAACCTGTCTCCTTCAAGCACAGCTTTTCCACCAGCTCCTCCCCGGCAGTCGTTAATGGGCACTTCCAAAGAAGTCGCCTTTTCCAAATCATCATCAGTCTCCATTTTCTTCCCTTCTAATAGTGGAAACGTTGTTTGGGGCAATGCCAGGACTTGCTTATAGCATATCCATCAGACTGATAGCAGTCCAGCAGAGATTTTTCTTTTTTCACTCTACAATGTTCTTTCCGGTGGTTTGTTCCTCACGGCATCGAACTGTAAGAGTCGGCGGATTCATTCACTTGTGAAGCCAAGAGAGGGAGCGCTGGGAGGGAATTCTCTAACGACATTGCTGAGGCCATTGCTCATACACTGATACCACATCGGAATGAGTCTTGGGCAGATGTTGATAAAAGATTTCTCTCTACCTGTGCCCACCCTCTCTCTTATTTTCATTACACTGAGTTTGGTGGAAGGAGCTGCGCTAACCTACTGCTCTGGAAAGGTTGGGCAAATATTAGTTGTTTTTTTTTTTTTTTTTTTACCATATCCGAATGTTTAGTTGTGCGTTATATGGAGGGGCACTGTAATAGCCTGAGGGAAGCCCTGCGTAACCCCATCTGGCGGGGAATTACCCCTCCCAACACCATCAATTGCTCCTGTTCATTTTCCCCGCCTGGAAATTGTGGAATAAATTGATTATGTTGTCAAACTTTTACATGACTCGTCTGCTTTTTGTACGTAACTGTTCATATATTTAGGGCTGCCCCAAAAAGAAGCTCGCAGGACCCAGATGTGGTATTTCAAGGGATACAATGATTTTGACCCTCCACAGAGAGTGATATATTTGATAATTAGTTCACTGCGTGGACAGAGCTGAAGAAAAGACTAGGAATAAAGTTAAAAATACGGTCTTATTAATGCTTTTAAAGGGGTTGTTCACCTTTTAGATAAGTATCTTGTAGAATGGCAAATTCTAAGCAACTTTTCAACTGCTCTTCATTTTTTTATAGTTCTATTCATTATTTGACTTTCTTATCTTTCTATCTTTCAGATGGGGGACACTGACCCCATCTAAACACCAAGGGGCAAATTCACTATGCCGCGAAGCGCCGAACGCTAGCGTTAATTCGCTAGCGTTTGGCATTTTCGCTACTGCGCAAATTCACTAACGAACGCTGGCGTAGTTTCGCTAGTGTTACTTCGCAACCTTACGCCAGGCGAATTTTCACTAGCGACGTAACTACGCAAATTCACTAACTTGCGCAGTGTACTGAACGCTACCTTTTACGCTAGACTTCCTTCGCCACCTCAGACCTGGCGAAGCGCAATAGAGTAGATAGGGATTGTTTCCAAAAAAGTCAAAATTTTTTCTAAGACCCAAAAAACGCTGGCGTATTTTCTACATGATGGGTGATAGGCTGAAAAAGATTTTTGGGGCTCCCCTCCTTCCCCCCTACATTTCCTGACTCATGGCAACTTACCTAGACAGTGGGCACATGTGAAGGGCAAAATAAAATTTTTATTTGCTGATTTGAAGGTTTTCTAGGCAGTTGTAGTGCAGATACGTGTTCCTCCATTGAAATTTGAATTTCGCGCCGTATGCAAATTAGCCTTCGCTAGCGTAAGTTCGCTTTATATAGCGAATCAACGCTAGCGCAACTTCGCAACCTTACGCTACCCCTGTGCGCAACTTCGGATTTTAGTCAATTTGCGGAGCGCTGGCGAAACTACGCCTGGCGCAACTTCGCATCTTAGTGAATTTGCCCCCAAATGTCACGTAAAGCTAAACATTTTATTAAAACGGCTGTTCACTTTTCAATTTACTTTTTTTAGTAGGATGTAGAGATTGATATTCTGAGATCATTTGCAATTGGTTTTTATTATTTGTGGTTTTTGAGTTATTTCGATTTGTATTCAGCAGCTCACCAGTTTCAGCAATCTGGTTGCTAGGGTCCAAATTACCTTAACAACCATGCATTGATTTGAATAAGAGACTGGAATATGAATATGAGAGGGACTGAATATAAAAATGAGTAATAAAAAGTAGCAATAACAATACATTTGTAGCCTTACAGAGCATTTGTTTTTTTTAGATGGGGTCAGTGAACCCATTTGAAAGCTGGAAAGAGTCATAAGAAGAAGCAGAAGGAAACTAATTCAAAAATAAATAATGAAGACCAATTGCAGTTGCTTAGAATTGGCCATTCTATAACATACTAAAAGTTGACTTTAAGGAGAACCATCCCTTTAATCATCCAGTTCAGGCATGTCCAAAGTGCGGCCCTGGGGCCCAATTGCCGGCCATTTTCAAATTTACACCAGCCGTCAGCCTCCATCATGAAATTAATAATAATGCGGAATCGCCTAGCCCTAATATTTGGGCACATTAGTGAAATGATCTGCCACTTGGTCTATACTGCTGCCTGTGTGCTGAAGGTGTTAGTAATAGACACGTACTGGCACATAGTGATGCACCGCTTCACATACTTCTTTAGGGCTGAAGGTGTCAATAGACATACTGACGTGCCAGTACAGTAAACTACATGCCAGTACGTGTCTATTACTAACACCTTCAGCACACAGGCAGCAGTATAGACCAAGTGGAAGATCATTTCACTAATGTGCCCAAATATTACGGCTATGTGATTAATTGTTTAAATGAGTAAATAATGTTAATGGTTCAAAGAATGTCAGGCTGGTTGGTCGGCCCCCACCCATTTTCACCTAACCAAATCTGTCCCTCGTTGCAAAAAGTTTGGACACCCCTGATCTAGTTATTCAGGCCCTCTCCTGTTAATATTCCATTTTTCTCTTTCAAATCAGTGCATGGTTGCTAGGGTAATTTAGACCCTAACAACCAGATTGCTGAAATGGCGAATTGAGCAGCTGAGCTAAAAAGCTCAAAAACCACAAATAAAAAACAATAGTAAAGTGTTTCAGAATATCAAACTAAAAGTTAATTTCAAGGTGAACCCCTTTAAAGTGAAGCCATAATCCCCATATCTAATAAATATTGCAGAGTGTATATAGAAATCTATTCAATAATAATTTAGAATTTTGTTACAACAGCACCACCTGCTGGTCATTTTCCCACCAGTCTGACCAGCAAGTAGTCAAGGAAGTTGTCAGGAGAAAGAAAGAGGCTGCTCTGATGTTCTTCTGCTTAGGAAAAATGTGAGAAAGGTTTCTATTTTTTTTTTACCTAAGCAGAAGAACATTAGAGCAGCCTCTTTATTTCTCCTGACCAGAAGGTGGTGCTGTTGTAATAAAATGTATTCATGTTAACAGAATATGTATCCTTTAATATCTTGGAATTCAAAAAGAATAAATAATGAATGGAATTAAATAATGAAAGTTCTTAGCATAGCCCCCTTGTTAATTTTACATTCGCTTGTTTTAAAGGTTTACTTATCCTTTACGAGGAACCCGACACCATCCTTAACTTACTGCTAGTGTACTTGCCAAAACAAAGGGTCTTCTTTATAGTCACAAAACAGCCTGGAACTTCATGAAAAAACTTCCTTCAAGCAGTGCAGAATTTCTACAGCCCTGCCAGCAGAGGGCGCCCATGTTTAGCCTGACATCTGCACAAAGCCCTTACATTATAATAAAGCAATAAAATGGGAATTAAATGAAAGTGATTACAAATGGGCCTTGTTTTTCATTAGACATTATGGGGCACTTTTTCTTGAAAAATCAGAAGGAATCTGCAGACAGAAATGACAGTAAGTGCCAGGAAAGGGGCAATGAAATACAAAGTTCATACAGTCAGGGAGCAAGAGGCATGTTAGGTGATAGGACTGCAGGAAGAAGGGAACGTATGCTCAGAGATACCCAGGGATTTATGCTTCTGTATCACATCTATAGGAATGCCTGGGGCACAGTATTAATTCTGTTGCATAGGCTGACATTTGGGCCATTACATCTTGTGTTTGAAACTTACTATAATGAACACGCACACTTGATTGACATTTATTTAATTGTAATAAGCATGGGACAAATGGTGGTGTAATTTGCACAATTTAATAATCCTATGACTTTAAGTGTTGCAAATTAGGTTTATTTATAGACGCTATACTGTATGTGAGCCTGCAATACCACCAATTCACAGCAGGTGGCAGCAACAATCCTTATATTAAACTCCCTGTCTCCTGGAAACACCCAAACATTGCTATGCTCCTTGTAAGTGCAACCAATGACTAAACCTAAAATATGAAGAGTGCAGACAGAGAAGAGAGAATGCAAAAAGAAGCCAAAAAGCAAGTGACATACAGCGAGACACCGGACAACAACCCAGCAGAATCTAGAGGTGCGTAGGGAAAAACCGTGCAGAAGATTTGGATCTCTACACCCCCTTATTGACGCTGAGGTTTCCTCCAGAGCATTGGGGGTTACAGATCACTTGCCTTGTGTGCTGCTTCTCTAAATCAAGGCTAAAGGACTATATATGTATTTTACTTACAGCCAGACTCAGCCGCCTCCATTGATGGCACTGATCTGTCACCTATAAAAAGTTTTATTGTAGGTGCCTTCGAAATTAAAAGGAGAAAAGAGATTAGAACATAATTCCTTTAGATAACACTGACCATACTACATATTGGATTTGGTAACACTACGGATAAATGTGTGTCACAGTCATGCACAAAGGTGCAGCAGAAGGATTAATGAGCACAAACAGGACTATAGTTGGATTCCCAGTGCCTGGTATACAAGGGGAACTGCAGGCAGGTGCCCCTATATGTGGTTTATATAGGCACCCAAAGGTGGGGAGATCAGCACTGATATTATATGTCAGGGGTACAAAATGCGCTACTAACCATATACTTTATCTTCTGTTTTTTTGTTTGCAGTGGAGGAGAGCCATGAAGGAGAATCTGTAAATGAGGTTTGTTCCTTGTCCCCAGTATCTGCCAGTACTGGGAATGTGCAAAATGATAGGAGGGCCCCCTGTCTCTAATTTGAATTAGAAAACAAGTTCCTTCAATCTGAAGCCCAGTGAGACCCGTAAACCTTCAGGCCCCAAGTACCACAACACTGTAGATAATGACACCCTTTCCCCTGCGTATGATTTATTGTGGGTGTCCTGTTAAAAGTCATTTTGTTTCAGGGTCCGGAGGTGTTTGAGGGTCTCTGTGAACGGATGCTGTCAGCTCTGTCCCTTGTACAAACCAGTGTTTCAGAGGTGAGAATAACACAGGACACAATGCACTTTTACATGGCTAAGTAACCATTATAATGAATGTATTCTGCACTGGCTTCTCTATTCCTGCCATATTCATCCAAAATAATTGTTAATTCAGCATACAGAGTTTATACATGTCCGCTTTTAAAGGGGTGATTCACCTTTTAGTATGTTATAGAATGGCTAGTTATCGGCAAACTTTTCTTTTGGCCCTTATTTCTTTCTTTTTTTTTTAGTTTTTCTAATTATTTGCCTTCGTCTTCTGAGTTTTCAAACGGCGGATCACTGACCCCATCTAAACACAAATGCTCTGTAAGGCTACAAGTTTATTGTTATCGCTACTTTTTTTATTCAGACCCTCTACTATTCATATTCCAGTCTCTTATTCAAATCAATGCATGGTTGCTAGGGTAATTTAAAGTGTAGCAACCAGATTGCTGAAGTTGCAAACTGAATAAAAAGCTAAATAACTCAAAAACCACAAATAATAAAAAATTAAAATATTTTTACTATCACTCTCAGAATATCACTCTACAAAAATTTTAAATATGATTTTTTTTTTAAATTTTAAATACTAAAATGTAATTTAAAGATAAACATCCCCTTCAAAGGGCTCAGCTGGCACCCCTGGAAGAATGTACATTGTCAAGGATTTTAAAGGGCATGTAAAAGCAAAAAAATAAAATCCCATTTTTACTTTCTTTAATGAAAAAGAAACTTATCTCCAATATACTTTAATTAAAAAATGTGCACCGTTTTTATAAGAAACCTGACTGTATGCAGTGAAATTCTCTTTTTATTTACTGCTGTGGATAGGAATTGTCAGACGGTCCCCAACTGCTCTGCAGGGAAACAATCATACTTATGAACAGCAGGGGGAGCCCCCGCCTTACTTCCCAGCCATGCAGAACTCAAGCAACTTTATTTATGACGATCCCTAAGCAGCCCAGACCACACTGAGCATGTGCACAGTCTTGGTCTTGCAAAGATGTTTAACAAAGTTACAAGATGGTGACCACCTGTGACCAATGTTGAAAGCATAAATCATTTGTTTGATTAGGCTTGTGGTGCAGTAACTTCATGTTGATCTTTAGTATACAAAATACAGCATTTCTAACCTTATTCTATTTTAGACTTTACTTTCCGTTTAACTCCTGTATGTTTGTCTCCAGGTCCTTGACCTGAAGGATGAAGTGATTGTTCATAATGTGCCAAGCTCTCTGCAGACTCAGCTGTCACTCTGCACGGCGCGGCTCTTTAGAAGGTGAACAGGACCTTTTAGCTGGTGGCACTGCCAGTCTTTTCACTGTTTCTTTGATTTGCCTTGTGTCTGCATGTTCACTCACTCCATGGATCCTCACTATCCAACCTATGTCTTTCCAGTTGTTGCTGAAACACAGCTCCCACCTTCCCATGCCCAGTCATAAAGGTCACTTGTTGCCTTGGTCAGCAGCATGCATTAATCACCACTTATTCCCACTCAACATGATCCAGCTGAACTTTGGCCACATCCTTGCTCCCACCCAGTCCAGAACTCTTCCAATGCTAAATCCCAGTAGTCTGGCACTGGAACAAAATATCCTCACTGGGACACTAATCTGGGATGTCCTTCTGTTAAATTTTAAGACCAAGTTTTCCTAAAGATGCTGGCCTATTTATGGGACAACATAGACAAAGCTATTCCAGTGAAAGTTTCACCTTTCTTGGTTCTTAAAGGAGAAGGAAAGGCTTGGTGCACTTGAGGTGCCAAATGTTAGACACCCCAAGTGATTGTATTGACTTCCCTGAAACCCCGGGCTGGTGCCCCTATCAGCAGAAAACTGCACTGGCCCGGGGTTATACCAGTGAGCACCACGGAGCGATCTTCTTCTGGCTTCTTCTTAAAGCTCATATGTAAAACCCTGCTTCATGTAAATGAACCATTATCATAATAATATACTTTTCTAGTAGTATGTGCCATTGGGTAATCATAAATAGAAAATTGCCATTTTAAAAAATAAGGGCCGCCCCCTGAGATCGTACGATTCACTGTGCACACATACAAACCACATGTAAGGTCACATGAGCCAATTAACAGACAGAGTTCTGCCTTTTGCTTCCTCACGTCTTCCTGTTACAGTTAAGAGTTGTAGTATTTCTGGTCAGGTGATCTCTGAGGCAGCACAGATAGAGTCACGAAATGGTGGTTCAAGGCAAGAGATGTAAAAGGGCAATATTTATGTAAATATATATTCCAGTTTGGTAAGATTCTTTAATATATCATTCAATTTGATATAAACTATCTGTTGCTTAAGTATTCATTTTGGGGTTATAGTTTTCCTTTAAGGTATAAACTTATATGTTGAAATCCTCCTTATTAGTGAGCCTGAGACACAGGCAAAAAGTGAAGGAAAAGAGTTGTTTTATACAGAGTTTATACTAAATTTCCTTGGTGGCAAGATCTATTGTAGTGGTAAAACACAAGGATGCCCATGTTAAAGGGCATGTAAAGGCAAAAAAATAAAATCCCATTTTTACTTTCTTTAATGAAAAAGAAACCTATCTCCAATATACTTTAATTAAAAAATGTGCACCGTTTTTATAAGAAACCTGACTGTATGCAGTGAAATTCTTCCTTCATTTACTGCTGTGGATAGGAATTGTCAGACGGTCCCTAACTGCTCTGCAGGGAAACAATCATACATATGAACAGCAGGGGGAGCTCCCGCCTTACTTCCCAGCCATGCAGAATGCAAGCAGCTTTGTTTGTTTCCCTATTATGATGATCCCTAAACAGCCCAGACCACACTGAGCATGTGCACAGTCCTGGTCTTGCAAAGATGTTTAACAAAGTTATAAGATGGTGACCCCCTGTGGCCAACTTTGAAAGCATAAATCATTTGTTTGATTAGGCTTGTGGTGCAGTAAGTTCATGTTTATGTTTAGTATACAAAATACAGCATTTCTAGCCTTATTCTATTATAGACTTTACTTTCCCGTTAAAGACAGATTTCTATTGCCCCTGTATGCTCCCAATACAATATCCTGTTCTATATCAGCAGGGGCATAACTATAGAGAAAGCAGAGCCTGTGAATGCAGGGGGGGAGGCAGGAGGTATATAAAATCAACAAGGTACAACAGGACAACTTCTGTATATGTTGGGTGCCCTAAAATTAATTTGCTGTGGGGCCCAGTTACATATCTATGCCACTGACCGGCAGGTGAACTTCCCCTTTTCATTGCCCAAATCTAATTGTGTGTCTGTCTTTCTCTTTCCTCTCCATCAGCCTGTTGGATCTTTATGTCCCCAGCACAGAGCTTGTCCGTCTGGTTCGAGTGTTTGGTCCCCAGTGGGAAAAGAATCTTTTAACCCTAAAACAGCTGCAGGGAGAACATGAGAGGTAACCAATGGGTGCAAACATGATAAAAAAAAAAGACAATTAGGGGTACCAGGTTATTGTAAGGGGTGATGGTGTTAGAAGGGAGGAGTCTGGGGAGAGTCAGCAGTGCTGGAGGTTACTGTAGCAAATCAGGAGTAAGTGGTTTATATAGGTAGAAATAAAATCTTTTTTTTTCTCTGTGATAGGCTGCAGCGGCTCCTGTCTTTGGCTTTGCATCGCGTGCAGAATGTGGAGGCTCAGGTAAGTGTATCTGCTCCTGTACATAAAGGTATTTGCTTGCTGATCAATGGCTGAGATAACAATCTTCTTTCTTTCAGTCAAGGAGGGATGCACGGGCGCAGCCATATAGGAACTGGGAGACGCTGTTTGTCAGACTAATGGTAAGTGACTTTCTATTGGCCTTCATCTCCAGAGACCTCATTTACTTAGCATTTACTATAAGCCCAGGGTATAATATCAAGTGTGCAGCCCCATTATTTATTATCCACACTTCAACTCCAGCAACGTACCAGCTGGGAATTGCAGTTTAGCTGCAGATGGAGATTGCACCTTGTATAACATCAGTTGGGGGGCTGCTGCTGTGCCGGGCCCAGAATAAAATGAGGTTCAGGACAGTCCCTTCTAATGTAGCTCCTTTAGGACATCAGTAGAACTAGAAATGCTTGGATTTAATACCATGGATAATAATGGAACCAGCACTTACCAACATGAGTATAATATGTTTCTGGACCTCATAGCAGTGTCGGACTGGCCCACTGGGATACCAGGAAAACTCCCGGTGGGCCCAGGTGTCAGTGGGCCCTTTTGCTTCTAACCATATGGCCAATTTCATGGTCATTCCCTATTTTTTAATGGTGAAAAAAAGCTTAATTATGGAAGAATATAGTAAGTAGATATAAAAGACTAGGAAAATAAAGAGGTTGAGTGAGGAGGAATAATAGTTTGGAAAGTGGGCCCACAGTTCAAGGTTTTCTGGTGGGCCCATTGCATCCCAGTCCAACACTGCCTCAGAGTAAATTTTATATAGGACCAATTCACTCCCAAAACCTTGGGTAAGATATTATGTTTTTTTAAACTTAAATAGAAACTTATATAGAAATGTACCATCCACACCACAGTAATTCTGATTGCCAAAGTCTTGCTCTTCTCCTCTGATTATCACTGTTTCTTCTTTCAGCGCATGGGGCCCTACAAACCTTCACAAGAAATGATACAAGACCTAGAAGTCAGCAGGTAAGTAGAACAGACTGATTTGTATCATGGCTGCCATTGGAGGCAGGAATATTGGTATTAGTTGGTACTTCCCATATAGACAGTAAGCCCTTCCTGCAATACCCCAACACTATCCCATACTTCCCAATATTTTAGAAGTAAAAAGAGGGACAAAACTTTTTTTCCTGCACGTAGCGCAGCAATTTTTTGACCACACCCTTTCTGTGGCCACACCCCCTAATTACCATGTTTGTTTTACAAAATTTGGCAGATTATGAAAGTTTGAAAATATTTCTCCTTATCTAAACTGTGTTTTTGTGTCTCAAAATTGTTACAAAGTATCTTATTTGCACCTGTTAGCTATTCTGGACTCTCTGCTTAAAGGGGAAGGAAACCTAGTCGGCGCAAACCCCCACCCCCCCTCCCGTTTGTTGCCCACCCACCCTCCTCCCCCCTGGCCTACCCGTCCCGCTGGGCAAATGCCCCTAACTTGTTACTTACCCTTCTGCGCAGGTCCAGTCCAGGGAGTTCACCAACGACATCTTCTTCCACCCGATCTTCTTCCTGCTGTGAACAGCATTTTGGTGCATGCGCAATACGATCATTTCGCCAGTACGGATCTACTGCGCATGCGCCAAAAGTAACGCTTGCGCAGTAGATCGTACCGGCGAAATGATCCTACTGCGCATGCGCCGTTCAAAGCAGGAAGAAGATCGTGTGGAAGAAGATGTCGTCGGTGAACTCCCTGGACTGGACCTGCGCAGAAGGGTAAGTAACAAGTTAGGGGCATTTGCCCAGCGGGACGGGTAGGCCAGGGGGGAGGAGGGAGGGTGGGCAACAAACGGGAGGGGGGGTAGGGGGTTTGCGCCGACTAGGTTTCCTTCCCCTTTAAAGCCAATTAAGTGAGAAACTTTGTTTCTTTTTCTGGCTGTTCAGTGCATAGAAAAGAGGGACTTTCCAGTACAAATGAGGGACTGCGGGTTGAGCTGTCAAAAGAGGGACTGTCCCTCCGAAAAAGGGACATTTGGGAGGTATGCTATCCCTATGGGGGATATAGCTGGTTCTTACTATGAACATGTTCCTGTGAGAATTATGGTGCTGGAAACCCTGAAGTTTAATATTTTGGCTGTGTCTTGTCACCCAATTTGTCACATCCCCAGATTGTGTGCTGCTCGGTGTGGAATGCCGGCTGTTTCTGCAGATTTTTAGCTGTGCTCCTATGCTTTTCAATGGGGGTTAACATTCATCTGAGTGCAAATTACAATGAGCACATGATTGGCGAAGGAGGTAAAACAGTGTGAGACTTACAATATATCCCTGTGAGCTGACATGATTCCTGCACACTGTATAGTTACAACACCAACTCGTACATCATATGAGCTGAGGAAATCGGATATTTTTAGATTTAAAGGCGTTTAAAGGTTAATAATACTTGTCTTTCCCAGGTCAGGAGGGCAGACCTCTTCTCAGGATACAGGAGACGCGGCACTGCATAAGGCGCCATTTGCACATAATGGGATGTGAAACAGGTTTGGAGGTTACATTTCAGTTTGCACATGTCTCTACCCCTCTCATTCTTCTTAATTTTTATTTTTTAAAGGGGATTCAAATGAATTCATCAAATGAATCTCATGAATTATTAAAGGGAGTATGTGAACCTCCCAAATAGCATGGAGACTCACGGGTTAGGAAACACTGGTCTAGACTATTACCTCCAAGCAGCATTCGTTATGGGATAAATTATGGAGATATAGAGTTTCTTTATAGAGCATCATTAATCTCAAGATTGATATTATAGTTGCTCTGTTGTAAAGAAACTGATTTCTTCAACATAAAGCACAAGCATTTTGCTCCTTCTACACAGGATGACATTTGAGGTTGTCCTTATTTTTCCCTCTCCTTCCCTAAGCAGACAATGTAAGAAGAAAAAGAAGAGAAATGAGATGAGGAATCAATGGGAATAAACAAGTAACCGTGGCCTCCTGAACTGAGGGGATGATGGGATAGAAAACCTCACTAGGAGAGATCCATGGTTTGGTGTCCAAGTGGAAGAAACTGAGAGCTAAAATGACTGGAGGCTGATGAAGGTGCTGAGACAATAAAGTGCCATAATAAACTGTCCTTACTTGGGAACTGAATTGCAGTAGGTTTGGGAACTGAGTCACTAAGTGTGTTGATTTCAGACTCTTGGTTACAAAGGTTGCAAAGGTAAAACCTCTCATATTGTGTGAGACACATACATTAGATTCAGTGATTTGCTGGTTGACATAAACCTTTAATCCACACTTGACCAAAACCTACCGTCTCCTGACCTGTTGTGTGGCCATGACTTATAAATCTGCTCCCAACTGGCCCACCTCCAGCATGTCCACATTGTCCTCTCCTGCCGGAGACCCTTTACTTATACATCATCCTCTCTCTTGGATCCATAGCCTCTCAATACATATCACTCCTATTTCTTATACCCTTTGCTTCTTTATATTCAGTACCAGCTTCAATGTAAATTTTTCACTGTATCCCCCTCCCCATAATTGACTAATAATTGACCCAATTGACATAATTGACCCATAATTAAGTCTACTGTTTGGTGGGCCCTGGAACAGTCATCCACCTAATTCTAGAACACTTTGGGGAATGATTTAAAGGGGTGGTTCACCTTTATGTTCTGGCCCTAGTGTGTTCCACTGTACCTGCCCTGCTGCCTGTCCAGGATCTATGGGTGGGGGAGGGGGAGTGGATGGTCAATAGGTGGACATTCACGGGGGAAGTCAGTTGGGGTTAGGTGGAAGGTTCATGACAGGGTGAATATCAGCAGGAGGAATGGTGGTCCCTTGCAGTGAGGGTTCCTGTAAACACAGAAAACCTCACCCAGAAACCCCATTCTTTACACTTTACTATGCAATGTAAAAGCAACCCAATTGATCCAATTAGAGCATTTCTCTTTCTGACTAAAGGGGTTGTCTCATAAGAATCATTTACTAAACTCTCAAATCTGAAGTTAAGATTGTTAGAAAGAAAAGTACTGGTAATAACACGGTGATAAAATCTGGCTGTGCTATTAGTATCCATGCTGGTTAGCCCTATAACATTATTTCATTTGGGCTGGAGACAGAAATGAAAGTAATTCAGATACCAAAAATAAATAAACCTGACCAACTGCAAACTGTCACAGCATCACTGTATCATAATAGCTAGAGATCTTACCCTTTAATACATTCCCAAGCCTGATTTTTGAGTACAATGATGCTACAAAGTTACCTTTTCTGGCACATTCACTTCACTGCATGAATGAAGAACTTGTTGAAAGACAGTGTTTGCCACTGCCAACAAGGCACAAAACACATAAGGCTATATTTTGAGATGGTTTCCTCTTAAATAAACTATATTTTAACTGCATGAATTCTCGAGTGATGTCTGGTTTCTGCCAACCTGACAATGAAGGGGTGTTCATCACTTCCCAAAGCTGAAGGTGTGGGGCATGAGCACCTGGACTCCTCGTTAACTTTGGTAAGTTAACCCTCTTTTGCCACCTCAGATAAACACTGGATGCCCCTCTAATAATGCTAATGGGTCCACACATGACTTATTCCCTGCTTTTATTTTTTCCTTATTACTATTGCTTTTTACCCATTTCTCCCACCCCTGACCCCTGATTCCACCTTCTGTTTTCAGATACCCTTTTCCCTTTCACTACAGGTGTCTGTCATCTCTAAAGTTCCCTGGCAATATTATGGTACTATAAAAATGCCATAAAATATGTATTAAACTATTTATTTATGAATAGATGTTCTATTGATGTATTTTAGATTTATACATATTGATTGAGGTTGGAAAGGCCTCACGTCTATTAAGTTAAACCTGCCCTATTTGCTAGTTGATCCAGAGGAAGGCAAAAATAAACCCAACTGAAGCCACAGCCAATTTGCCTCAGAGGGGGAAAAAAATCCTTCCTGACTCCAAGATGGGTAATTTGACCAGTCCTTGGATCAACTTGTACTAAGAGCTTATGTCAATATATCTGTAAAGGTGGCCACAGACTTACAGATATCGTAAGAAAACATTTTCGTATGATATTTGGTGCGTGTATGGTGTGGAAAAAGCCAAGACATGTATATCAGTTGGCTCGCCGATCAGGCTGGACAGAAAATTTTGATAGGGTACCTTTGAAGGCACCCAAACATCCAGGGCTGATCCTATCAAATGTGCCCAATTGGGACCATGTTGGTGGGGCCCCTAGACAAAGTGTTGCTGGCTACTGACACAGCAAGTATTTAGGAAAATAAGGGCATACAGGTACAAAATAGAAAGGAAAGGGGCACACAGGGTAAGAGAGAGAGGGATTAAATAGGAGAGTGGACTGGGCCAATTAGTTTGGGGCAGGCTGGACCTATGGATTTGGGGATGGGCTGGACTCTCAAAGTTGGGGGCAGGCCAGGCAGCATCATGTGCTGAGGGAAATATTATCTGTGCTGCCCTGTGGTGCGGGGCCCCCAGAGGTGCGGGGTCCAATTGGCCTAAGGCCGGCACTGCAAACATCGGCCATTGTTAGTGCTGAATCGTCAGATACAGGTAGAATTCTATTGTTTCTATACCTGTATATCTGACAATTCAGCTCTACCCCAATGTTATTAATAGTAGAAAAATCTAAATATACAGGAATGCCGGTATTTCTTCTCCAAAAAAGGTTGCAAATCCTAGTGGTATTAGATGGAGGTATTTTGCATGGGGGCATTTTGGGTTAGATGGGAGGTATGCGGCATGGGAGGAGGAGTTCACAACCTGGGGGCATATGCAGCAGGGGTGGAGGTCTCTTGCGATGAGGGTTCTTGCGAGCCCAGAAACCCCAGTTCAGCACTGCTCACATTGTACTGTGCAAAATGTAAAAACAACCCAATGTATAAGTTAAATTATGATATGTTATAGCATGACCTATTCATAGGAACTTTTTAATTGGTCTTTATTTTTTTGATAGTTTTTGAAATATTTGCCTTTTTCTTCTGCCTCTTTCGTGCTCTCGGCAGCCAAGACACAATTACACTGTGAGGCTACAATGTTATTGCTAATTTTTATTACTTTTCTTTCTATTCAAACCATCTCTGATTTGTATTCTAGTATCTCATTCCACCCCCTGCCTCGTTGCTTAGGTAATGTGACCCTAGCAACCAGATCGCTGTTGAAATTCCAAACTGGAAAGCTGGTGAACCAAATAGCAAAAAAGACCAATTGCAGATTGTCTTGGAATATCACTCTCCTCATCAGTGATCCCCATTCATTAGCTTGTGAGCCACATGTTGCTCACCAATCCCTTGGACGTTGCTCTCAGTGACCACAAAGAGAATTCCGGGCTTGGAAGCAGGTTTTAATTGCAAAAAAAAGTATAGTGCCAAGCAGAGCCTCCCGTAGGCTGCCAGTCCACACATACACATACATGGGAAATTCCCTGCTGTGGCCAGCTAAGTGTTAGACCTAATAGGATAAGAGAGGGCGTGTGTATGTGTGTCTGTGTGTATGTGTATTATGTGTGTGTATATGTGTCTGTGTATGTGTGTATGTGTATTATATGTGTGTCTGTGTATGTATGTATGTGTGTGTATCTATTTGTGTGTGTGTGTGTATGTATATGTATGTATGTATGTATGTATGTATGTATGTATGTATGTGTGTGTGTTTATGTATGTGTATGTTTGTGTGTATGTAAGTGTATGTTTGTGTGTTTGTATGTGTGTGTATTTATGTGTATATGTGTATGTATATGTGTGCGCATGTGTGTATGTGTGTTTGTATGTGTATATGTTTGTCTATGTATGTGTGTGTGTGTGTGTGTGTGTGTGTGTGTGTGTGCATGTGTGTCTGTATGTGTGTGTATGTATGTATAAATATGCATGTATGTATGTATGTGTGTGTTTGTGAGTGTGTGTGTGTGTATGGGTGTGTATGTACTGTAAGTGTATGTGTTTGTATATGTGTGTGTGCATGGTTGTTTGTGTGTGTGTGTGTGTGTGTGTGTGTGTATGTATGTGTGAGTGTATGCAAATACGGCAGCTTCTAGATGATTGCTGATGATATGATCAGTATTAGACCAGGGCCAAACGATGTCAGATCTTGAACCGTGTCTCTCTGCAGGCTGACAATCCGCTGCTCTTGTGCTCCTGCTTTGCCTGCACCCACAAGCATTGTTTCAGTTCTGATGCAGGCAGATGCTAAGGATTTTGGCGACGAAACACGACTCGACAATTGAAAAAGTCAAGGGGAGCAGAAGGGTTGTGTTAAACATCATTCTGGCCCTGAGCTCAAAGTCATCTCAGTTGTACCAAGCTGAATGTAGGGCAGTGGCTTGTTTCAGATGTTGGGAGTTGTAGTTCATAAAAGATGGAGAATAGCAATTTCAGCACCCTGCCTAAATGCATATGGTTTTCTGTTAATTCATTTTTCTGCACTCTAACAGTGTACAACCTCTTTCTATTATTTTATGTGTCACTGTTTTAGTCCAGGGCCACAGGGATAACTGAGTGATGTTATTTTATGTAACCAGATCTGGTGATATGGCTGCTACACTAAATGGAACGGTTAGGGAGCCGGTGTGATGCCAGTTTTAATGTAACATACAGGCTAATGTATACAAGTTGTATTATGCTTGGTAATAACACGTCATGGCCACAATTTTTGGATTAAAATACATTTTAATAAGAAAGGCAGGCATTATGCCACTGGAGCAACCGTTCCACGGAGATACATAGGCAGGGAGCACCCGTTGCTTGTGATTCACATTTTCCGTCAGCGACTGGGTCCCAGGTAACACGGTCCAGGCATCACAGCTTAACAGGGCTACTCCGGCTTATGTTTATAATCTTCCATGTGTGACAGGACCCATCCAGATGGCACAAGGACTGCCACAAACATTGTAGCCAAAGCAATGCTTTGCTCCTAGAAAGACACAAAGAGCCCATGAGATGCGCAAGCCAAAAGGCAGGGTTAATATTACAGGTAAAAGGGTTAAAGGAGAAGAAAGGTTAATAGTAAGTAAGCTTTATTAGAAAGGTCTTTATAAATGTCTTTCCTTCTATTGTGTACACATGGGCTTCTGCATCAGACTTCCTGTTTTCAACTTAAACCTCCAGGGCTAGGGCTTAAGCATGCTCAGTTTGCTCCTTTTTCACTCCCTCTTCCCCTCCCTGTTGTAATCTGAGCTCAGAGCTATAAGTGAGCAGGGAGAGACTCAGGCAGGAAGTGATGTAACAACAAGCTAATATGGCAGCTGCTATCCTAAACAAACAGGAATCCGAGAACTGTTTACTCAGGTATGGTAAAGCATTCTGCAGAATAAATATAGTGTTGTAGCTTGTACTATTGTGGCTACTCTATTGCCAATAAACTGCTTCAGTAGCTTTCCGTCTCCTTTAAAAGTCAAATGTCACATGGGGTGTTTCTAAACCAACCAGAAGAGTTTAAATCCGCCAGCAATAGTATCCGTCACTTGATAGACTGGGAGGCTTTTGGTTTTAACACGCTTCTGTTTGCATTTTTAGGGCAAAATCTGTTCCAGGCGAATTTGGGCTCTGTCAACTTTCTTATCTACAATCACTATAGAGTCAATGGCAATAGGGTCGTAATCTCTGCCAGTGTTTCTCAGCCAGTGGAGAATTGCCTAAATGTATACACAGTGTAATTACAATTAGTGTCGAACTACCCAAAGTGAAGGGTACTCCTTATCCCTTTTTTTTCCCTTTTCTTTTCCACTGCTCCCCCGAACTGCTGCTTACCCCTCCCCCCACACCAATCTGTTTTGTTTTTTTTAATTATTTATCTCCCTCCTCTGACTCTTCCCAGCTTTCAAACGGGGGTCACTGACCCCATCTTAAAACAAATGCTCTGCAAGGCTGCACATGCATTGTTATTGTTACTTTTTATTACCCATCTTTGATTCAGAACCTCTCCCATTCATATTCCAGTCTCTTATTCGAATCAGTGCATGGTTGCTAGGGTCATCTGGACCCAAGCAACCAGATTGCTGAAATTGCAAACTGGAGAGCTGGCCAATTCTAAGCAACTTTTTAATTGGCTTTCATTATTTATTTTTTAAATAAACAATTTTCTGTACAGCAACTTAATTTATTACTACTTTTTATTACTCTGCTTTCTATTCAGTCCCACTCCTATTTATATTCCAGTCTCTTATTCAAATCTATAAAGCTACACATTTATTGTTATTGCTATTTCATCTTCCTATTCAGGCTCTCTGCTATTCATTTTCCAGTCTCTTATTTAAACCTGTATATGGTCGCTAGGGTCATTTGGACACTAGCAACTAAATTGTTGACATTACAAACTGGAGAGCTGCTGAATAAAAAGCTGAATAACTGAAAAAAAAACACAAATAAAAATATCACTCTCTACATCATAACTCTACTCCTTTAAGTATATACAAGGGGTTCCTAGGACTTGACAGTCAATATTAAATCACCGGCTTTCTGCTCAATACTTGTTATGGCTGAGAAATCCTAAACCCAGGACTCTGTACTGCAGTTCTCAAACTACGACTCCCAGCAGGCTGCTTAGAATACTGGAGCAGATAATAGTATTGTACATAGCTGCAGGTCTTGACTTGTTTTTGGCCTTGACATTTCCTAAGGTCTTTATAACCTTGTCCAGTTTCCTCTGCCTGGGGGGCTGCTTAACATGCCAGTAAATAATGAGGATATGTGCCTGACTACAGACGATTACTGCAATAGCTCTGGCAGGCGGGACAGGAATGTTTGCTAGAAATTATTTGGGGGCCTGTGCCAAGGGGAGGAGAGCAGCAACACATTATATTGCACTCCTCAGTCGTTGCACTGGAAAAGCTTTGTTTATACTGAGGTTAGGCCCCATTACTAGAGCGTCGTCAGCAAGTGGTCCGTTCAAAGCAAAGGAGCGATGAATATCTGTGTTTATCTATATTTTCTTAAAGTCAGTAAAACAGTGAATTAGCTCAGCAAGACGCAGCTCCTATAAGAGGACTGTCGCAACATTTGTATTCAAGCCGTGACCTACAAGCGTCTCTAACGTCCTTCCTTGTCCTGAAAAGGAAATAAACATCACGCGCTGCCTCCCTACGGCGCCCCCCACCTGTTGCTCACAGCTGCCAAATGTGCACGTTTTCCACCCCCAATTTGGATATAAAATAAATGGAAAGCTGCTTCTTGGTGGATACTGTGATTATTTCTATTGATTAAGTTAGGGTTGCCACCTGGCCCGTGTTTTACTGGCCTGACCGGTAAAAATGATGGCTGATGATTAACAGGGAAAAAAAGATAAAAACATAGGAAGGCCGGTATTTTTTTTCCAGAAAAGGTGGCAACCCTAATTAAGGTCCATAAATTATTGCCATTTACTAGCCTGGTGTTTCAAAGCTGGGACCTCTCACTTCAGAGACCAGTGTGATTAACACAGCGCTGGCAGGCAGGACCGTCATCAGAAATCGCAGGGGCCCCATACGACAAAATTTCCTGGGCCCCCTGGGCTGCACCCACCGCAAGCCCCACCTACAGGTCCACCCTCCCCACCCCCACAGGTCCGCCCCCCACCACACAGTAAAAAAACATAAAAAATATAGGTGGCTAGGGTTCCCAAATGTTAATAAAAAATAAAAAGATATTGGTGGTCAGGGCCCCCCATACAAAAATATATGTGGCTAGGGCCCCCCCATTAAAAAATATTGGTGGCTAGGACCCCACATGAGAAAAGAAAAATTGGTGTCCAGGGCCCCACCACATTATGAGAAAATTGGTGGTCAGGGCCCCTTAAACGTCCATGCCTTCCCGAAGTCAGCAGCTGGGGGGCCCGGCTAATCAAGTAAGTGTGGCGTGGCAGGGCCCCCCTTTACCCTCGGGGTCCCCTACAACTCTCCCCCCTGTCCCCCCCGATGGCTGCCTTGCTGGCAGGTATAGTAACATCTGATTACTAACAAAACAAGGTTATCTTTTCAGTCTGCCAGTGAATGGGTAGGAGATTAAAGCAGACATTTTCTTATTTTTGCCCCCACACAAATATATTTGCTCTGTACAGTATAACACTGCTCTAAAACATTATAAAGATATATAACATTATAATAAAAGTAACAAGTATTAGTTGCCCCTTTTTTACTCACTACTGGGGTGAGTGCATCCTTGGCTGGTTTATGTCCTATACCCGCCTTGCTCATCACGTGGGGATTGATAGCCCGGCGCAGAAGGCCGGCGGTGCGAGTAAACAGCGGCATGATACTTGTCTGACTGTCGGCCTCTCTCTATCTGTCAGGTGCAAAGTTCCAACTGCCGTCTGTCACTGGGAAAGGGAGTGGTCGGTTACACCTAGAACATGCTCATTGGTGGCTGGCCTTCCAGCACTGTAGAGGTTAATTGCAGATGCACGGTTTAGCACGTACATTGATCTAAATATATATAGGCATGGGTGGTGCTAAAGCGAAACACTAGGTCCTGATTAGACTTTAACTTCTGTCACCTCCCACACTGAGATATTGATATGAGCTTAAAGAGCAGAGTCACATGCTGTTATCATTTATACTGCAACTGGGCAGGGATCGTTTATACTGCGACTGGGCTCTTATAATGACCAGACACTGATAGGGTTAAAGATCTATAATACTTACAGGAATCAGCTTAACCACAAAATTGCAAAATATAGACGCGGCCCATCGGACGACAGCTGAGCAACACTTTGTTGCTTTCCTATGCTCAAACTGCGTTGGGTCTCTCTGTTTTATCCCCTGTCTTTTTTTATAGGGGTCACATTATTACTTCCCGACTCCATTTGTGAGTGTGGTGTCTACTTTGTGTCTCTGTCCCTGCCTGGACTTGCTGCCTTCTCCATCTCCCCCTTAATTTCAACAAGTCTGCCGTCTGCATGGTGTTGTTAAGTCATTCTGTCTCAATTTGTATTGTTTATCCTCCTTTTCTGTGCCCAGAGGAGTTTAGGGAGAATCTGAGAATAGAGCGCTCTTACAGTAAGATCTCTTTCTCTGCTATTTCATTAAATGAGAATTAGACCTCAACAAAGAATTGCTGCACCTTATGTTTTGGGCTTCGGTAACAGTCCAAGGTCACCAAGCTTGTAAGAGTCCATGCAGTATGGATATAATATAAATAGTTGGTTAAATAATTAGACAGGTATTTAAGGCATATGACCTGTAATAGCCACACCTCCTCTGATGCGCACAATAACATGAAATGCGTCAGGAGGGAGTGACTGACATCAGGTATGCAGACAGGGGAGGGGGAGGCATTGCCTTGTCGTGTGAAATGGTAGGATATTTTCATGTGAATCTTTTCAATTACACCCATTTTATACTATAGAGTATTGCTGATTTTGCACAAATAAATGTGCTATTCATATTCCAGTCTTATCCTTATTCAAATCAGTGTATGGTTGCTAGGGTAATTTGGACCCTAGCAACCAGAATGCTGAAACTGCAAACTGGAGAGCTGCTGAAAAAAGGTAAACAACTCATAAACCACAAATAATCGAAAATGAAAACCAATTGCAAATTGACTTAGAATATCACTCTCTACATCATACTAAAAGTTAACTCAAAGGTTGTGAAAACTATGACTTCTCCCTCAACCTTCTTTCTGCTCCACATGTCCATCCTCATTTTTACTTCCCCCTTTCCTTGAAAGCAATAGTATGTTCTTTATATTTTCATACAATTTATGTTGTTAGCAGTTGTAATTCCTTTCACTTTTTCATACTATTGGCAATGATGTTTCACTCTCCAAACGTGTACAAAAATGATTAGAAATAAAAAGTATACAAAAAAACACACTGTGCTCTTTCTACTCCAGTAAGATGCTTTATTACCCATTGAGGGACAGTAGGGGTGGAATTTTTACTGGTGGGGTATTACTAGCTGATGATCATGGAACTGGTACTGATGGGATATTACTAGCTGATAATAATGAAATTGGTACTGGTGGGGTATTACTAGCTGACGATCATGGAACTGACACTGATGGGGTATTACTAGCTGATGATCATATAATTGGAACTGATGGGGTATTACTAGCTGATCATAATGGAGTTGGTACTGATGGGGTATTACAAGCTGATGATCATGGAACTGGTACTGATGGGGTATTACTGGCTAGTGCTCATATAATTGGAACTGATGGGGTATTACTAGCTGATAATAATGAAATTGGTACTGATTGGGTATTACTAGCGGATAATCATACTTTAGGGTAATGGCACACTCAGGGGCACTTCTATAATGATGCGGCCTGAGAATCTTGCCTCAGGCAGCAAAATTTGGATCAAGACAAGGGGCAGCATTTTAGCCGCTGCTCAATATCTGCAAAGTTTAAAACTCTGTGTATAAAATAAAGTGTGCGGACAGTGCAGTTTAGGTCTAACCTACTTGTGACACAAACGTCCGTGACAGCGAGTAGTATAAATAATATGTGCATAATGCATGCGCCTTCTGTCAATCCCTCCTCTCCTGCTGCCCTCATTGTCCTGCGCACAGGGCCGGCTTTAGGCCGATTGGGCGCAATTGGGCCCCGCGCCAATGGGGGCCCCGCACCCTGACTGGAACCAAGTATGCCCCCGCGCGACATCGCCGACGTGACGCCACCGATGGGATCGTTACGGCACCACCGACATACTACACCCTTCCCATCCGCGTGCAGCCTACAGGAACAGCTCCGACTCTGAGTCTCTACACAGGCTTCAGACTCAGCTCCTGGGGCTGAATTTGAGCTTCCTCCAATCTAATTTGCAATTGCAAAGCCACAATTTTAAGGTACAAGGAGTCACTGAGCAAATTAGATGAATGTCAAAATACGTGCGGTGTGTAGAGATGGCGCGAACTGTTCGCCGGCGAACTTGTTCGCGCGAACATCGGGTGTTCGCGCTCGCCGGAAGTTCGCGAACGTCACGCGACGTTCGCCATTTTGGGTTCGCCATTGTTGGCGCTTTTTTTTGCCCTCTCACCCCAGACCAGCAGGTACATGGCAGCCAATCAGGAAGCTCTCCCCTGGACCACTCCCCTTCCCTATAAAAACCGAAGCCCTGCAGCGTTTTTTTCACTCTGCCTGTGTGTGCTGAAGAGATAGTGTAGGGAGAGAGCTGCTGCCTGTTAGTGATTTCAGGGACAGTTGAAAGTTTGCTGGCTAGTAATCGTTTTGATACTGCTCTGTTATTGGAGGGACAGAAGTCTGCAGGGGTTTGAGGGACATTTAAGCTTAGGTAGCTTTGCTGGCTAGTAATCTACCTTCTACTGCAGTGCTCTGTATGTAGCTGCAGTGGGCAGCTGTCCTGCTTCTGATCTCATCTGCTGACTGCTGCAATAACAGTAGTCCTTGTAAGGACTGCTTTTATTTATTTTTTTGTTCCAATACAGAGCAGTATCAAGCAGATTACTAGCCAGCAAACTTACTATCATCTGTCCCTGAAATCACTAACAGCTCTCCCCCTACACTATCTCTTCCAAGCACACACAGGCAGATTTTTCAGATACATTTTTGCCCTTGATCCCCCTCTGGCATGCCACTGTCCAGGTCGTTGCACCCTTTAAACAACTTTAAAATCATTTTTCTGGCCAGAAATGTCTTTTTTAGATGTTAAAGTTCGCCTTCCCATTGAAGTCTATGGGGTTCGCGAACCGTTCGCGAACCGCTCGCATTTTTGCGCAAGTTCGCGAATATGTTCGCGAACTTTTTTTCCGACGTTCGCTACATCCCTAGCGGTGTGCCTGTCCAAAGTGGTGCAAGAGATAGTGGGAAATAGATACAGTAAATACTGTAACTGTAATGCCTGGTCCAATTAACTATGAAGAGGGCATGAAACCCATGGACATTTGCCAGACTATAGAGACTTCAGTGGTTAGGATTCATGGTAATGTGTGAAATCCTTTTGGAGCAACACAGAGATATCTAGGTAGGTTGGGGGCAGATACTTGGTGTTGTGGGTAACAGGGCCGGTCTTACCAAATGCTTTGTTACCGTCAAATACAAGGAACTTTTTAATTATAGCTAAAAAGCATATGACTGTTAGTATGTATAATTTGATGTTATAAGTTAAAATATGCATTATGCATACAGTTTATTTTTGATACCTTTCTAACTTTAAAAGTAAACTGTCATCTGAATAAGTGTTCACGTTGCCAGAAAACAATGAGAAATATTGTGAAAGGTTTTTGGGAAAAATGTAATTTCCTTTATGTAAAATACAGAGAATTTCAGTGGCTTTCCTTCTCCTTTAAGTCTACTAGAAAATGTTACTGGCTCTTTAAATTTGGGGGGCCCCGCTATAGTTGCTCCAATTGGGCCCGCAGTTGGTAAGACCGGCCCTGCCCGCGCATCGCTCTTCTGCTTACGTCACCACACTACAGCTCCGTGCAGATCGCGTGAATTCTTGTGCTGGCTGGGTGATTGCTGCCTTTGGAAGAGAATGTACCGGTCTGCTGGCATCTTTTGTGTGCTGCAAGCTCAGGGCAGGCAGAGGCAGGGGTTTATTGGGGTACTACTCAGGTACATGAATATTTGGAATAATTTTATACTACTAGTTCTGCCTGTTATTTGAATTCTCAGTGTGTGTCCAGTGTGTGTCATCATCAAAAGCCAGTATTTATAAAAATCATCGCTTGCCGCAGCCCAGGTGCCCTTGCCTATTTTATTGTGCCTATACTGTATATATAAATGTAAATTAATACCCAAAATAAAGTTGTTGACAAATGATTAATAAATGATAGTGACTTAAAGGGCATGTAAAGGAAAAAAAATAAAATCCCATTTTTACTTTCTTTAATGAAAAAGAAATCTATCTCCAATATACTTTAATTGAAAAATGTGCACAGTTTTTATAAAAAAACCTGACTGTATGCAGTGAAATTCTTCCTTCATTTACTGCTGTGGATAGGAATTGTCAGATGGTCCCTAACTGCTCTGCAGGGAAACAATCATACTTATGAACAGCAGGGGGAGCCCCCACCTTACTTCCCAGCCATGCAAAACTCAAGCAGCTTTGTTTGTCCCTGCTATGACGATCCCTAAGCAGCCCAGACCACACTGAGCATGTGCGTAGTCTTGGTCTTGCAAAGATGTTTAACAAAGTGACAAGATGGTGACCCACTGTGGCCAACTTTGAAAGCATAAATCATTTGTTTGATTAGGCTTGTGGTGCAGTGAGTTCATTTTTATGTTTAGTATACAAAATACATAATTTCTAGCATTATTCTATTTTACACTTTACTTTCCCTTTAAGTTAAAAAAAAGTTTAAAAAAAAGTTAAACAAATGTAAAAAAAAAAAAAGACGTTCCCTGGTTCATGCAAGTAAAACGTTTTTGTGCAGATGAAGTCAAGCCCTACCTAACTGCTAGTTGATCCATAATTGAAAAGCCTCTCTCAAATCCATTTAGCCTCAGATATGTGAAAAAATTCTGATTAATTTATTCAATGGAACTTCATGATCCAGTTTGTTTATACAGTATAAACACTGTGTTGCTTGTATTTGCATTGCAGCATTTCATAATCAAATCCACATATTGGGGGTGTGGCACTAGGCGTGGCAGGGGCGCATTGCCATGATTTCGCCTCAGGCAGCAGAAAGGCCAGAATCACCCAGGGCCGTAACTAGGGGTAGGCAGAGTAGGCACGTGCCTAGGGCGCAAAGCTGGGGGGCGCCAGGCATGGACCTGCTCTGTCGCCTACCCCAAGTCCAGTCCCCTCACTCCCCGTCTTCCTGTACGGCGATTGGTGCTTCTGCGCATGTGCGCATGCTGATTGGCGCTTCTGCGCATGCGTGCCAGCATTAACACGCGCTTGCGCGCCGGCATTAATACGCACTTGTGCGCCGGCATCAACTTGTGCATGCGCACTCTCACCTGGCTCCGCGGCCAGCCATGTTGCCTAGGGCGCCTGCCAGTGTGGCCCGGCTCTCAGTGACAGAACTACTGGGGGAGCAGGGGGTGCGAGCGAGCCAGGGCCCGCACCCCCTCAGGGCACCCCGGCAGCTCACGCTCCACTAACAAATAAGGCCGAATGCGGCCGAACAGAGGGGGGCGGGGCCCGGATGCGCGTCACGCACCAGGGCCCGCCCCCCTCAAGTGACACTTCTGCCCGCTCTGGAATCACCCCTGGGCACACTGCATTTTATGTACCACAAAAACAAGACATTAAAGAGCAGTATATCCCTTGTTCAACTTCAGTTCAACAAATGGGGCTTGAGCTCAATCTAAGCCCCATAAATCCATATGTTATACCTCTTCTTTAAAGCATGAAAAAATGTTTGGTTTTTGTTGTTTCTTGGGCTTCGCCCAGGCCCAAGAGGGTATGGGTCCAGGTGCAATCACACCCTGCACACCCCCAGTAGTTCCACTACTACACTGGAGCATAATGCCTTATTAAATAAGAAAAGGTGCACAAAACAATTCATAATCAATAGACTGTAAATGATACACTCATAAACAGTGCTTAGTGATGTCATCAGTTATAACTGCTGCTTAGTGATGTAATTTGTGTCATGTGACTTACTGAAACTTTGAAGTTACCTACTTTTATAAAATCACTTGGGCTTAGCCATGTGCCTTTATATGTTCATGGAAATCCTTGGAGAGAAATATCCTTATATTTTATAATAGGGGTACACTATTTCCTATATATAATTTCCTTTTAACCTGCAAATTTAGCTAAAAAGTTAGGCTAGTGTTTCAGCGGGAGGCAGTTAGGGGAGATTAGTTCCCCCAAAGAAGAGGCGATCTATCGCCAGGCAACTAAATCTCCCCGAATTTGAGCGTGTGTCTGCCCGAAAACTCGACCTTTCATAAATAACCCCCCTAAAGTCTGTTATACCAAATTAATATTTACACATTCTCTGCTGCCCTCCAGTGGTCATCTTTAGCATCTTCATAACTAACAAAACATGTACTACTTTAATTTTTTAATTTAAAGTGAAATTCAGATTCAAAATAGAAATCGCTTTGATGAGTCTTCCCATTTTGTGCCGCATTCACTGGAGCTGAAAGAAAGTCCAGGAACCATAAAATCAAGGTTTTTTTTTGTTGTTTTTAAATGTTTCAGTGGCTGCCGAGTGCCATGTGGTATTACTTAGCGAGAGAATATATAGCTATGGCAGCCTTCTAATTAACTGGACAGAGAACCCAGGTTTGATGTGTCTGGGCACTGACAGAACCGCAGAGTGAGATTCCTTCTAAATGCAGATCCCAGCATGACTTTAACACACACACAAACACCGCCATCCAGAATCCAGACACTCATCAAAGGCTATAGGAAGCGTCTAGAGGCTGTTACATTTGCAAAAGGAGCAATATAATAATGTAATATCTCTGTTAGGGTGCCCACATTTATGCACATGTCTAATTTTGTTATGATGCACATTTTCTGTTAATCCAATAAACTTTATGCCACTGCTGAAATACTACTGCTTCCATAAGGCATGTCGTATATTAAAAGGAAGTAGCTACTTTGAAAGCTCAGCCAATGATAAACAAAACTCCAAAGAATTAAGAGGGGTTCCCAAACTTTTTCACATGACTAGCAAAGGAGATAGTCTCTAGTGGTAATTCGTTTGTTTACGCCAGGCGAATTTGAGCTCTGGCGAATGGACGTAACTACGCAAATTCACTAAGATGCGGATTTTACTGAGCGTCACCTCTTGCGCCACCTCGCCACCTCAGACCAATAGAGTAGATAGGAGTTCCTCAAAAAATAGTTGAAAAAGTCCCAAAAAACGCTGGCGACTTTTCATTTTTCACGGTGATGGGCTGCAAAAGAGCGTAAATTTTTTTCTGGGGTACCCGGCTTCCCCCCTATATTTCATAAACATATGGCACATAAACTATACACTGGGCTCATGTGTAGGGCAATATAATAACTTTATTTTATTTTATGAAGCTTCCCTGGTCCATTGTACTTTAACTTCCCACCGTATGCAAATTAACCAACGCTGGGGAAATTTCGCTTTGCTTGCTGCAGTAACGCTAGCGCAACTTCGCCAGAGTTTGGCGCCCTGGACGCAACTTCGGATTTTAGTGAATTAGCATTGTCCTGGTGAATCTACGCCTGGCGAAGTGTTGCGCTGTGAGCGAAGTGGACGCTAGGGCAAAATCGGTGCTTAGTGGATCTGCCCCATAGGGTGGACAATTCTAGGCAACTTTTTAATAGGTCTTCATTATTTTGTTTTTATAGGTTCTGAATAATTTGTGGCCTTCTGACTCTTTCCAGTTTTCGGGGGGGGGGGGTCACTGACCCCATCTAAGAACAAATGCTCTGTACAGTAACTAATTTATTGCTACTTATTACTCTTCTTTCTAATCAGTCTCTCTCCTATTTATATTCCATTATCTTATTCAAATCAAGGCATGGTTGCTAGGGTAATGTGGACCCTAGCAACCAGATTGCTGAAATTGTAATCTGGAGAGCTGCTGAATAACTCAAAAACCACAAATAATATAAAACCACAACCAACTGCACATTGTCTCAGAATATCACTCTCTACATCATACTAAAAATTAACTGTGAGGTGAACAACCCCTTTAATAGCCATATCGGAAAGGTGCAGGGTGTCTGAACCTACAGAACTACAGAAATTTGGCAGCAATGGATCATAGTGTATCACAGCTGGCCAGTGAATGTATCAGCCAGTACAACTGATTCAGGGAGAGAATTCCACATCTTCAAAGCTCATGTATTGTTCCCATGTATAAATACTGTAGCATGTTGCTGCTGTTGCATGATGGGACTTGTAGTTTAACAGCTGGGCCTTATATATGTCTAGAACATATACATAAAAAAAACACAACTTGTCTGTAGAGAGATTTTCATGCTCAGCTGGCAATGAGATGCATACTTGGAACAAAACCATTTGTAATAAACTATTGGGGCTAAATTTCTCTGCTCACGTGAGATTAGAAATGAGATCAGACCCTTCCTGGTGTCTGTAAGTGAAATTGAGACAAAATTAAGAAAAATATTCTAGGGTTTGTCAGGACATTGTGCCTCTACGCACAGGATACGTGGGATACTAGAAAATAAATAAATAAATAAATATATAAATATATATATCGTTTAGAAGCAGGGCTGGCAACAGGAGCAGACTGATTGTGTTTTAAATAACAGTTTTTTCCTTTATTAAACTTTGACAGTAGTAGCTGTTATTATATTCTTATAATACACAAAAGCCATAAATATCCTGTAAATCATATCCTTATAAACGGTGAGTGCTGATGTCATCAGTTATAAACAGTGAGTTCTGATGTCATTTCTGTCACATGACTCACTGAGACTTGTGTATTATAATAAATAAAGTACCCCCAGTTGCAAAATATGAGGATGTTTCCTCGGAGTTTCATGACCTGTATAAAAACACTCAGCCTTCGGCCTCTTGTTTTTATATGGTCATGAAACTCCTCGGTAACTTATAATATCCTTATATTTTACAAAAGGGGGTACTTTATTCACTATATAATGTCCATCTTCCCTGTACAATTGCTGTTTATATTCCTGTGTATGCATACCTCCCAACATTTTGGAAGTAAAAAGAGGGACAAAAATTTTTTTTCCGCATGTAGCGCAGCATTTTTTGACCACACCCTTTCTGTGACCACACCCCCTAATTACCATGTTTGTTTTACAAAATTTGGCAGGTTATGAAAGTTTGAAAATATTTCTCCTTATCTAAACTGTGTTTTTGTGTCTCAAATTTGTTACAAAGTATCTTATTTGCACCTGTTAGCTGTTCTGGGCTCTCTGTTAAAAGCCAATAAAGTGAGAAACTTTGTTTCTTTTTCTGGCTGTTCAGTGCAGAGAAAAGAGGGACAAATCCAGTACAAATGAGGGACTGCGGGTTGAGCTATCAAAAGAGGGACTGTCCCTCCGAAAAAGGGACAGTTGGGAGGTATGTGTATGGCAGCTGATTATACAAATACACTGACAAGACATCTCCATGGAGCTGACGGTCAGTGTTGGGCATTCTCTAATTCTGCACTTGGCACCTGGGCTTGCAGTTTAATAAATGGCAGCATTATGGTAGCACAGCCAGTGCGGACTCTTACCGGGCTCAGGTGAATGGAGACTCAATGTGCAAATGTAGGAGTCATTCCTGATAATGCACCTAGATGCTCCCATTTATATTGCTCATGGCCCCTGACTATATCATACCATTCTCTCTTGGTCACTAGGCCACAGACCTTCTGGCTTCTTGTTAGGGGATTATGACACAACAGGAGGGCAATGGGAGGTGATAAGGAAAAATATGACCATCCAGCCTAATATAGTTGATGCTATGTTGATGTTATAACTACCTTGTAGATATTAGTAGAAACCCAACCAGAGGAAAATATTTCTACATTAGGTTCTTTCTGTAACCTGTGTATGTAGGGGCGGGAGGGGGAATAATTTCCCTTCAAAACCACAGCTGCTTAAATGTTGAACATTGAACATTCTCTACATTTCCTCTCTCAAGGCTGAGCCCACACTGCAAGTGTCTGGAGGGAAGGTGTTAGACTAGTGTGTGTACACTATCAGTTAGCAACAAAAACCTTCTCATATACTGTGTTATACTGTTGTTTGTTTCTGCCAGTAGGTGTCAGTGTTCATATTGTTGTGTGTTCATAAAGTTTTATTAACATGTGCATTCTGGGAATAATCTCCATGAGGTGATGTTATATCCTGTCTTCTTCTGCATGTTGTGAGGAGAATAAATTCTCAACCATGCTTGCAGCATCATACTGGTAAGAGTCCTGACTGTCACTGCAACTCCAGATTACCCAGTTACTCTGCTAACAGGTTATGGGCCCAGATACAGCCTGCAGATAAAAGCTGCTAGATAAAGCCTGCCGATAAGCTGACAGATACAGCTCCCAGATAAAGTCTGCAGATAGAGCTCACAGATACAGCCCACAGATACAGCTAGCAGATACAGCTCCAGCTATACATCTGAATATTGCTGCAGTTACAAGCACAGCACAGGCACCCAGCAGTCAGTCAGCATCATAAAAAAAAAAACAAAAAAGTCACAAGCATAAGTGATGGCTGCTAACAGCGCAAAGTTTTCAGTAGCTAATCTGACTAACCAGAACTACCAGTCTTGGAAGTTTAAAATAAAGATGCTGCTTATCAGAGAAGGGACATGGAAGTGTATACAGGAGGCCAGACCAAATCCACCCACAGATGAATGGCTAGAGAAAGATCAGAAGGCACAAAGCACTATTTCTCTCAGCATAGATGATGATCAGATTGTGCATATATGCAAATGTGAAACTGCAAAAGAAATGTGGGAGGAGCTACAGAAAGTGCATGAGAGGGCAAATCTCAGCAATAAACTGTACCTGATTAGAAAGCTGTACCAGACTAAGCTGATGAAAGGCCAGCATATGCAGGATTATATAAAATGCACCTTAGAAATGGTAGAACGCCTGCGAGGAATAGGAGAAGAAATTAAAGACTTTCATGTTGCAGCATTGCTGCTTAGTGGTCTCCCAGAAAGTTATGAGACACTTGTCACAGCACTAGATGCACGCCCAGATGATGAGCTAACACTGGAGTATGTTAAAGGCAAACTTGTGGATGAATATAAACGGAAAACAGAAAGTGCAAATGACAAATCTGTGACAGAAACTGTACTAAAAACTAAGGATCAAACTAAAAATCCTAATATTCAGTGTGAAACTCGTGAATGTTTTGTTTGCAAAAAGCCAGGTCATTTAAAGGCAAACTGCAGAGTCTGGAAAGCTAGAATGAAACAGCAAAAGAGTAAAGTTAACCAACAGCAAGCCAAAAGTGTTAAAGGAGAAATGGAAAACACAGATGCAGAGTGTGCTTTTCACTCCAAAGAGGATGGATCATCAAGCCACAGCTGGTGTATCGACTCAGGAGCTACAAGTCATATGACCAATGATAAGGAATTCTTCACTCAGCTTGATCAAAGCAAAGCCGAAAGAATTGCTACAGCTAATGGGCAGTTCATGGTCTCAGAGGGAGTGGGGGAAGGTTTTCTTCACTGCCCTGTCTCCAAAACAGTCACCAGGAAGATACCTGTCAAAAATGTCCTATATGTCCCAGCTCTTGAAAGTAACTTGTTGTCTGTGAAAAAGCTAACTAAGCAAGGAAATACAGTTACATTTAAAGGTGATGACTGTGTTATCACTAAAGGGAATCGCATACTCGCAAGAGGAAATATCAGAAATGAACTCTATCAGCTGAACTCTAAGGAAATGGTTAAGGCTGCCAAAGAGGAAAGACATGGTAACTGTATTCACACATGGCACCGTCGCCTTGGGCACAGAAATCCTGAAGCAATTAAAAGGCTAGTTCAGGACCAGCATGCCAGTGGTATAAAAATTGATGCATGTAGTAAGCTATTGAAATGTACTAGCTGCATAAAAGGAAAAATGACAAAGAAACCTTTTCCAAAATCCAGCAACAGCCGAGCTCAACAGCCCTTGGACCTAATTCACACAGATCTATGTGGTCCAATGAAAACTCAGACCCCAGGAAAGAAGAAATATTTTCTTACATTTATTGATGATTTCTCAAGGTACACAGTACTCCACCTGCTGTATAGCAAGGATGAAGTTCCAGAGAAGCTTGAAGAGTATCTTGCTCAAGTAAACAATAAATTTAGCAAAATGCCAAAAGCACTCCGTGCAGATAATGGGACTGAGTATACAAGTGGCAAAACACAAGCCATTCTGAGGAAACATGGAATTATGTTTCAGACTACTGTACCATACAACCCAGAGCAAAATGGTGTTGCAGAGAGAATGAACCGCACTTTGTGTGAAAGTGGAAGAAGCATGATTTTCGATGCAGACATACCAACCACATATTGGGGAGAAGCAGTTATGACAGCCTGCTATCTTCAAAACCGCTTACCCGGCAAAGCAACAGAGAAAACTCCATATGAACTATGGAATGGGAAGAAACCAGACCTGAAACACATAAAAATCTTTGGAAGCAAAGCCTATGTACATGTTCCCAAAGAAAAACGTACAAAGTGGGAAGCGTGTGCTGAGGAAGGTATACTTGTTGGTTACAGTGAATCTCAAAAAGGGTACAGAATCCTGCACCAAAGCACCAACAAAGTAACAGTCAGCAGGAGTGTGGTTATTGATGAAAACTCTGTATGTCTAAAGTTTCATGACGTGACATCAACTGCAAAATCTACAGAAGAGCCCCAATCAGTACTAGAGAGCACTGAGACTGTGGTCAGTGTAAGTGATTCAGAAACTGAAAAGGGAGAAAGTGAAACCTCCACAACTTCAGTCAGAAAGTCTACAAGAAGCAATAAGGGCATCCCAGCTAAACGTTTGTCCTATATGGTTCGTCCAGCACCACAGCCTGAACCAGCATCATGGGAGGAAATGCAAAAGTTGCCTATCCCTGAGAAGCAAAAGTGGATTCAAGCAGCTGATGAAGAGATGTCTTCACTCAACCAGCTTCAAACTTGGAAACTTACTGAGTTACCTCAAGGTAAACATGCAATTGGATGTAAATGGGTTTTTAAAGCTAAATGTGATTCTGAAGGTAAAGTCCATAGATACAAGGCAAGATTGGTTGCAAAGGGATTTTCACAAAAGTATGGAGAAGATTATGATGCTACTTTTGCTCCTGTTGCCAAGCAAAGTACTTTTAGAACTTTAATGGCTATTGCAGCTGTAAAGAATATGATTGTGAGACATCATGACATCAAAACAGCCTTTCTCAATGGTGATATATTAGAGGAACTGTACATGACACAACCAAAAGGTTATGTGAAAGAAGGAGAGGAACATCTTGTGTGTAAGTTAAGCAAATCACTATATGGGCTGAAGCAATCAGCTAGGGCATGGAACTCAAAGATGAATAAAGTCTTGTTAGATGAAGGCTTCACAAGAAGTAAAGCTGATCCATGTTTATACTGCAAACACACAGGTGAGGAGTGAATGTATTTACTACTCTATGTTGATGATTTGATAATTGCTCACAAAGAGTATGAGGAAATTTCAAAGCTCAACAGAACTCTCAACAAGCATTTTGAAACCAAGGACCTAGGAGATGTGACCTACTACCTAGGAATCCATATACAAAGAGAGCATGATGGAAGTTTTCTGTTAAATCAAAGTAACAAAGTTTGTGTTATTCTCAATCAGTTTGGCATGACAGAATGTAAAGGTGTGAGCACACCAATGGACACAGCATACTTAAAATTGGAAGGAGAAGAAGATCTTCTGCCAAACAATGAAAAATACAGACAAGCAGTGGGGGCACTCTTGTACATTGCCACCACTACACGTCCAGATATATGTGCTGCCATGTCAATTCTTTGCAGATGTGTAAGTAAACCTCGTCAAAGAGACTGGAATGCAATAAAAAGAGTAATGCAATACCTCAGTCAGACCAAAGACTTAAGTTTAAAAATATCTTCAAGTGGTGACCTAGATCTCACAGGATATGTGGACTCAGACTGGGCAGGTGACCCCAGTACTCGCAAATCTACAAGTGGCTACTTGTTCAAGTTAGGTAACAACCCAATATCCTGGTCTAGCAAAAAGCAAATCTCTGTGGCATTATCTTCTACAGAAGCAGAATACATCTCAGCAGCTCATGCTAGTCAAGAAGTAATTTGGTTACGCCAACTTCTAGAAGACCTTGGTGAGCCCATGCATCAGCCAACAGTTCTATATGAGGACAACCAAGGGTGTATAAAGCTTGCAAACAGTGAAAAGATCAATGCCAGAACCAAGCACATTGATGTTAGACATCACTACCTGCGGGATCTACTGGAACAAAATGTAATTGAGCTTGTCTACTGTGAGACTGATAATATGATAGCAGATGCTATGACAAAGCCACTACCAAGACCCAAATTTGAGAAGCTCAGAACAAGAATGGGACTATTGTGAGAAGTATTTGTTGAGTGGGGGTGTTAGACTAGTGTGTGTACACTATCAGTTAGCAACAAAAACCTTCTCATATACTGTGTTATACTGTTGTTTGTTTCTGCCAGTAGGTGTCAGTGTTCATATTGTTGTGTGTTCATAAAGTTTTATTAACATGTGCATTCTGGGAATAATCTCCATGAGGTGATGTTATATCCTGTCTTCTTCTGCATGTTGTGAGGAGAATAAAGTCTCAACCATGCTTGCAGCATCATACTGGTAAGAGTCCTGACTGTCACTGCAACTCCAGATTACCCAGTTACTCTGCTAACAGAAGGTGTAGTTACTGAACATTCAGTGATATTAGGCTATGGGAAAACAAGCGGATGGCTCTGGCTGTTGTTAGCCTGCATATTTTGGTAGGCTGAGAGAAGCCATTGATTTGAATCCGATCAGTACTGACACACAGAGGAGCTGAAGCCCAAATACGTGAAAGGAGGCATCTCCGGGCAGACCTCAGTTTCAGCTCCTCTGTGTGTCAGTACTGATCGGATTCAAATCAATGGCTTCTCTCAGCCTACAAAAATATGCAGGCCAACAACAGCTTGTGTGCCCATAGCCTAAAGGTTTATTGAACAGTAAAGGTACCTGTACAATAGTTACTGAGGCAGTAGATCCAGCATACCTCCCAACATTTTGGAAACAGAAAGAGGGACAAAAAGATTTGGCGTGCGCAGCTCGGCAAATTTTTTTGACCATGCCCATTTTTTGTGGCCACGCCCCCTAATTACCATGTCCTTTTGACAACAATTGGCAGGTTATGAAAGTTTGAACAAATTTCTGTGTTTTTTATGTGTTATTACAGTTTTACTTATGAGTGTGAATTGTCCTTTAACAATATCTAGTTACACCACTGGTGATTTTGTTTTAACTTTGGAGCAAAGGCCAGTACTGATGTGACACAAGTTGAGATACAATTAGGGTTGCCACCCGGCCGGTATTTTACCAATGTAGCTGCCGGTAAATTTGTAATACGATCAAAAGGAGCCCTCGGCCTGCCCCCAATCCCCTGTAACTTACCTTTTTTTTGCCTCTTCTAGCGTCCGCAGGTCTCCGTCGCGTGGCTCTGCCCCTTTTGACGTCATGGCACACCCCTTTTGACGTCACACCCCGCCCATTTGAGGCCCCGCCCCCAGCAGCCAGTAAATTTTTTTATAAAAGGTGGCAACTCTAGATACAATTGCACACTAGGAAGCCAAATGAACATGGCTGGTTACTGAAATACACGGCAGACCAGGGAACAGTGTCGGACTGGCCCACCGGGATACCAGGAAAACTCCCGGTGGGCCCAGGTGTCAGTGGGCCCTTTTGCTTCTAACCATATGGCCAATTTCATGGTCATTCCCTATTTTTTAATGGTGAAAAAAAGCTTAATTATGGAAGAATATAGTAAGTAGATATAAAAGACTAGGAGAATAAAGAGGTTGAGTGAGGAGGAATAATAGTTTGGAAAGTGGGCCCACAGTTCAAGGTTTTCTGGTGGGCCTCTGGCATCCCAGTCCGACACTATCAGGGAATCTCTCTGTGCTTGATGTAACCCCTTCTCTCAACAGTGTTTTGAATGCTGTGATGAAATGTGTGGGTACCACAAGAAGTGTTAGTCAAGACTATGTATGAATAAACCAGCAATGTTCAATGTGTGGCCCTTCAGCTACTGTTCCACAACTGAAACCTTTTATACTGTACAGTACATACAACTCCAAACATTAGTGTCAGCAAACTTCACCAGACTCTACGGCAGTTCTGCTTCTCTTTCTCTGCACTGCAGTCACTTGCTGGCTGTTTCTGTCCAATGATAGACTTTCTAAGGATGGTTTGCCCCCTGCCCATACCTATTGAGGAAGACAAGGAGCCCCCACATTTCAGATGCAAATAACAAACTGGCCACATCTAGTCTGTGATTGTTACAGTGTAGCCCAATATACAGGCATTTATATATATACTACACCCATTACCTGTGGCCCTTCAAACACCCTTTGCCCTGGGGATCCCAATATGGCTGGGGCCCTTGTAGATAAATGTATAACTGTGTAATAGAATGGACACATGGTGGCCCCCAATTTGATACTGTCAGCCCTGATGTGCATGGAAAAGACTGCTCACTGCTGAGAGCTCTTGTTCATGAACATTTGAATTCTGGAATTCTCCCATGTCTACAGCAAATTACCTGTACTAACAAAGACCCGAGACGGAGTGTTTCACTGGCACAGCTATAAACAGCGCCATCTGTTTTTGTAAGGTGGTACTGCAGCTATAACTATATGAACCAAGAAAAAAAGAACCAAAGGGACTTATCCCCACACTACATGGGCCTGAAAAAATATATTATTGAAAGCAAAATGGTAATAATGAGTAACAAAATAAAATAAAAGGCAAATTTTATTCACCACCATGCCATATTGAAACCAGTGAAATTAAAAACATTTAAAATGATGAGCAGCGCTGCATATGGAAGTGAAGGGATCCCTTCTAAGAGGACAAAACCCAAAAGCTGGTTATATTCAGGGCCGCCATTAGAAATCACGGGGCCCCGTACAACAAAATTTTTGGGGCCCCCTGGGCCCCGCCCACACTGATGACCAAGCTCCACCCCATTTCCCGCCCACTCCACATCGCAGTTAAAAGACCACACAGACATCAGCGCTAAAAAAGTAACCCCCCCCACACAAGTTGTAAAAAGCTATTGGTGGTCAGGGACCCCTTATAAAAAATTGGGGCCCCAAAAAAAAATTTAAAAAAAAAAAAAAAATTTTTTGAAAAAAAAAAAAAACATTGGCGTCAGGGGCCCCCTTATAAGTTAAAAACAAATTGGGGCCCCAAAAAAAATGGCGGCAGGGGCCCCCTTATAAGTTAAAAACAAATTGGGGCCCCAAAAAAAATTTGAAAAAAAAAAAAAATTTTTTGAAAAAAAAAAAAACATTGGCGTCAGGGGCCCCTTACGAGTTAAAAAAAAAATTGGGGCCCCAAAAAAACATGTTTTAAAAAAAAAGATTGGTTGCAGGGGCCTATAGAATATTAAAATAATACATTGGTGGCCAGGAGATTAAAAAAAAAAAAAAAAAACACAAACTGGTGTTCAGTAGAATTGAACTCACGGCTTCAGTACTTCAACTTCATCTCCTTTCGTGACTTCGGGTCTTTGCGCTGCTTCAGGACTTCGGCTTCGGCTGTTTTCGTGACTTCGGGTCTTTGCGCTGCTTCAGGACTTCGGCTGTTTTTGTGACTTCGGGTCTTTGCGCTGCTTCAGGACTTCGGCTTCGGCTGTTTTCGTGACTTCGGGTCTTTTCGGCGCTTCGTGACTTCGGCTTTTTCCGTGACTTCGGGTCTTTTCGGCGCATCGGCTTCGGCTTTTCGGCACTTCCGCATTCGGCAGCACAGAGGCAAGACGTACGGCTCGGGCGCTCGTAAGGGGGGCCCGGATCTTCAAAAAATGCAGCGCTGCCGGGCCCCCCTTCATGCCCGGGCCCGGTACGCTTGTCCCCCCTGTCCCCCCCTGATGGCGGCCCTGGTTATATTAACCAACAAAGGGAAAATTAGCATGCTAATAGGTATGGTAATGAGTTGGTAACAAAATTATGATGAAAAGGTTAGGAACAAGATTGTACATATACGTTTTAAAGTGCAATAATTCAATAGGATTCAGTTGAATAAGTCCATCTTGATCCTAAAAAGAAAAATTCCAAAGTTCTAGAATAGACAGCATGTGAATATTCCCCTACTTCATATAATATGAAACGGATTAGCAGGGAGGGGGGTTCAAACATTTTCGCCTCTCCCACTCCTCTCTGTTCTCATGCTGCCGTGCTGTGTGCAGGCCCGCCGGCTCATTATCAGAGGGGCACAGGCGAGACAGTCATCCTGGGCCCAGCAGGATTTAGGCCTAAAGGGGGCCCGGCTGTGCTGCTCTTTCAGGATTAGTCGCCCCCCCCCCTTAAGAGAGTGGACATCGCTGAAGCCGAAGACCGAATTTCTCTCTGCACTCTCTGTGAGTCTCTCTCTCTCTCTCTGCACTCTATGTCTCCCTCTGCCACTCTCTCTGAATTACACTTAAAGGGGTTGTTCACCTTTCAGTTAACTTTTAGTATGGTATAGACTGGCCAATTCTAAGCAACTTTTCATTTGGCCTTCAGTGTTTTTTTTTTCTTATAGTTTTTTTTAATTATTTGCCCTCTTCTGACTCTTTCCAGCTTTCAAATGGGGGTCACTGACCCTATTTAAAAACAATTGCTCTGTAAGGCTACGAATGTATTAGTGTTGCTACTTTTTATTCCTCGTCTTTCTATTCAGGCCTCTCCTATTCATATTCCAGTCTATTATTCGAATCAGTGCATGTTTGCTAGGGTAATTTAAACCCTAGCAACTGGGTTGCTGAAACTGAAAACTGGAGAGCTGCTGAATAAAAAGCTAATTAGCTTAAAATCCACAAATAATAAAAAATGAAAACCAATTGCAAATTGTCTCAAAATATCATTCTCTTTATCATACTCATCTTTATCCCCTTTAAAGGGGTTGTTCATGGTTGAGTTAACATTTAGTAGATGTATAGAGTGATATTCTGAACCACCCATTTAAGTGAGAAAGGCAGCTCTTTACACACATACATTTTTGCAGTTTTACCCCAATATATGAGTGGATGTGTACAAGTCAGACCATCGAGTGTTTACATGTGGGCTACTTTGATTTTTTTTGCCCGGGCTGCTTTTTACCCCCAGTCCGGCCCTGGTACCATTTTCCGCTTTATCCTACTAAAGCCATTAACCTGAGGCAGCAGCCAAACTGTCACTGCTGCCTTGCCTGTGTGAGCTTAGTCCTGCTGTTCAGTGCAGGACTAAGTCGGGACATTTCAGTGCAAATGCGGGTGAGCTGTGAAAAGCGTGACTGTCCTGCAAAAAACTGGACAGTTGGGAGGTATCCAGAAATACAATGTTAGACAGTACTGATTACTCACATACGCAGCCGGGTAGGTGAGTCTGGGGAAGGGCACAGATCATGGTATAATTAACTATTGATAAGGTTGATTGCAGGGTCAGGCCCAGATTTGCGGCGAGGCTGAAGAGGCCCGGGCCTAGGGCAGCATAAAATAAGAGGTGGCTTGCCGCCCAGCCACAGAGGTAGTTTGCTCAATTCTGGAGCGCTAAGCCGGGGGATGCTGGCCTTCGGGCAATCTCAGGGGAAATCCATACCTGTGCAGGGTAGGGCATTTGTTTCAAATCATAGGAAAATGTGGCCCTTCAGCTACTGCAGGACTATTTATTACCTTAGGACTTGATCTTGCATTTCTGTTCTGAGTCCTTCCTCCATCCCAGGCCCTCTGCCATATTTACCTCCGGCTAGAGCGGAGTCCGAAAAGAGAAGAAGAGAAAGACTGGGCTTGCTGACAGAACCGTACGGGCCCCCAACATTTTCATTAAGTATACATGAGATACAGTGGCTCTGTCATGAGTGGTGTAAATGACTGACAATGCCCCAGAGCTTGTTTGATGGCCTCATGCATGGAGTCAAGAAGCTGCAACTGTTTGCTCAACTGTTACCTCTGTCCTACTCGTAATGATTTTACACTCACTCATTTACAACTCTTTCCTGTTGTAGCACTTCACAAACCCATTGTTACCACACCAACCTCTATTCTACTTCCTCTGAAGTCACATTCTGTGCAAACAGAAAAATGAGAAATGAACACCCTGCATCTATTATTATTTTTACTATTAAAGGGCCATAACTACATGGAAACTATACCCAGTAACTAAAAGTGTGTATCTTCCTATACAAAGCTATTTGCACCACATGCTCAGGATAACAAGCACTTACTACATCTGGGCAATGCTGGAGAACCTTCATTATTCCATTTTGTTTACATTACAAAGTAAATATTCAGTTGGGCAGCCGGGCTAAAATAGTTGGTACAGTGGTACACCCTGGTCATAAGAAAGCGATTATTGCTGCATGGACATGTGAAAGGCAATAGAATGTTTCTATTCTAATCCCACCATAATCTCACAGTTGCACAAACCCCTTTATTACCACAATGCTGGGTCACTTAGACGTATGGGCATTCCAGGATAGTTGCAGAGTGTAAAGTATGGACCACACACATACCGAAGATTTTATTCAAGGTAGCTCACCCAGGTCCCTACTTTATGCTCTGCTAGTTTTACAGTAGGGCATTGGCTTGGACCCTAGGCATAACAGGAGCCCCTTGGGAGAAAAAAGTAGGCAAAAGACCAATAACAATAACATTAGTTAGAAACTTTACACTGAGGATTTCTGACCTGCAGCCCTACTTTTCCTGCGATCAAAATATACAGCAGAAACAGATTACATGGAATCCCTTGCAGTAAGTGGGGATTAGTGCCCGTTCACTATAGAAGCTGGATGTGACTTCTCAGTTACATGCCATGTTGCATAGTAAGCAAACGCTACCAGTTACTGTTAGGTTAATCAGGGCCGGATTTACATAGTGGGTGCCCCTAGGCCCACTACTGTTATCGCCCCTGTCCCCTCCAGGGGGACATGAGCAATGGGGATTGGCATACCGGAAATTTAAAAAAATGATTGTATCTCCAACGCATCCTCAGTGTTTTTGAACCAATGTGGGTGTGGTTGGGCAGCATGCCGCCCCCCTAAAATCCTGCCGCCCTAGGCCCGGGCCTAGGTGGCCTTTCCACAAATCCGGGCCTGAGGTTAATGCATTTAGTTATCTTGGAACAGGAGCATAGTGAAGACCATATCAGCACGCTGGGATCCACTAATGGCCAAACAGAGGTCAAACTATAACAATTGAACAAAATGCTCCCAAAGCCTGCTTATAAATTAAAAAGTACAAGTTTATTACATGTTATAAAAATCAAACAATCCCCTTATGGCGCCTGCCTTATGTAGAGTCCTGCAGCAGGTACCTGTGGACAGTGCCGGGCCAAGTCACTGAGGTGCCCAAGGTAAAGGGCTCCCATCTACCATCCCTTGTGCTTGTATGCGCACGCTCCTGCAGTTGCATGTGTATGCCAGGGACACAAGTGCAGCACTATCAAGCAAGTGAGAAGTTTATAAAGGCGCTACAAACTAGCAGTTGAGAGGTACGTGCCTAGTACCCCTCCCCAACATTGTGCCTTAGACAAATGCCTCTTCTGCCTTCCCTTCACTGAATACCTGCAAAGTGGTCAGGACCCAGTAGAATATGCCTCATGTTCTGAACATGTGGACATTCCGCCCACAGTTCATGGGCACCCTTTAGCTGCAGGTAGGTGGCAATTTGAGAGGGTGAAACAGGACAACTTACTGCGTCATAGGGAAAATGTGACATTACTTTTGGCTTATGTGATGCTTACGCTGGATGGGTCTGGTCTATGAAGATAGGGGGGAATAATGTGCCTAAGTGGTGTGGGCTGGGGGTCATTGGGTTTGGTGCGGTTCTGCAAAACTCACCCAGGTCTCTAGTGGCATGTGAGTAATTCACTTACAATCCTTTGACCATTTGCCCAAAATTCATGGGGTTAATACGATGAATGGCATATACAATATTTTCCCACTTTTTAAATGTATGTTTTATTGGGCTAACTGACGGGGATTCGGGGTGCTACTAAACCAGCTTTCTTTTTGTCAGTCCAGCAAACAGTGGCTTCCACCTGATTTCCCATACCCGGGCATTTAGGATGACACACGGCTTCAGATTTACTTCTCGTCATCACCACTGCCGCCTCGCAGCCCAAAAAAGTCTATTATGCTGCTCACCACTTGGGACAAGTGCACAATACCGATGATCAATGCCGCCAAGAGCAGCACGGGGACTGTGATGTTCCACACCGTGGCCAGCATGTTATAGCAGTGCGCCTTCTTTGCGTATCGCCGCGCCGCCTGATCGTTTCCTTGCACCTTCTGATCTCGTACCTGCAATGTAGAAATGGCAGAGAGAACTGGTTTAAAAGAAAGATGGTCACTCTCAAAGAAACAAAGAATTAGTTCCGTTACCTGAGAGAGTGGGCCCATGGTCTAAGGTTTTCTGGTGGGCCTCTGGCATCCCAGTCCGACACTGCCCATGCATCTTTTGCCACAATGACCCGGAGAAACAACCTCCACTGTTTGCAGAGGTGCAGGGAATTTGGGGCAGCAGCACTTTTAAGGGCCCCTCCGTGCAGAATTTCTGTTAATTATACCCCCCACAGGATCAATGACCAGGGGGCATTTGCATTATTTTAATCCTTATGCCAGAGGAAAAACTGTCTGAATCTGATGGAATCAATGCCATTAGAATACTAATAACAGAGAACTGACTGCTGTCTATATTTTTTGCTGTTACTTAAAAATAATTAGTGTCCCTTTAAATATGCAAAGAATAGCCAAGTCCTCTAGATGTTGCTGAACTAGAACCCTCTCACAGTTAAAGTCAGCAGTTTACCAGTGCCTTAAAAACACGGGGCCAAAATATTTCTGCATTGGGGCCCTTCATAACTTTGGAACCCCAACTTTATGATATTGTACTGTAGAAAGTTTCAGAGCCTTCTTAGACCAAATAATATGGACCAAGTTAGCAACAAGGGATTCCTTGGCAAAGTAGGCCTACTGGAACCCCAATCTGGTTGAAGTTGCAGTCCAACAGCAGGTGTCAGTGGGCCCCAATGATCCCTAAATAAATGCCCTTTCTGCCCGACCCTGCAACCAGCCTTATCAAAATTTGATAAGCTTATACCCTGCCCCCCCCCCCCAAATTCCCGTTCCCCAGACTCACCTTGATTGAGTAGATCAGTGCAATGAAACCCAGGCAGAAGAGGTTCAGGTACAATGTGTTACACAGAGACCAGATCAGATGATCTCGAATTGGGGCTGGGGTTCCCACTGTAATAACAGTACTGGGTGAATCTGTTTTCTTGGGTTCCTTCTGAACGATTTCCTCCTCCCGAGGGTAACGGGTATCCATATTGTGTCCTGATCAAGAAAAAGGGAATGGTTGGGGATCAGCGTAGTGACAAAGGAAAATAAACCAGGCAATTAAAGTGGGTGATAGTGGCGGGTGGTAAGAATATGATGGTAGATGAAGGTGGCAGTTAAGATAGGTGAGACTGAGAGAAAGAGATCTTAGAGTGCCAGGAATAAAGTGACAGTTCCTGTAGCGAGGAAAGAGTAGCAAATAGACGGATAAGAGTGACAGAGACTTACGGTGCGAGTGGCAGGTTGGTGGGATTGACTGATAGGTAGGTAAGTAGGTAGGTGGAACAGGCAGTTACAGTTCTTGCTGGCAGCAGATTGAGAGAGAGCAGAGAATATGATTGCAGGAGTAGTAGGTGCAAAGAAAGACTGTCAGGTGTCCCCGCTCTATATAACCCCTGACACAGACTGGGCCAGCCCCCTCCCTTTTTTATATTACAGGGTCCCGTTCTGCATATACTTATTGTGGTTCCCCAGCGATGGTTTCAGCTCTTGGTTTGCTAAGCCCGCCTGCATCTCTTCTAATTTTAAGCAGTTTTTTGTTTTATGTTATTTTTTCTATTGCAATGCTGGTGGTCTCTTATTCTTACAATTAACTCTTAGATGCCATTTTAGGGTGTAAGAAAGTGATGCCAATTTTGCCATCTTACAGTTGTTAGGGAGTTAATGGGGTGGGGGGTAATCTGTGAATGTTGGGACCCCTGTCTGAAAGAGAAAAAAAAATCCAGGGATACCTGTTCTGAGGCACTGCAGGCTGGAGTGGAAAACATTCTTATTTTGTGTTTTTATATGAGAAAGTATCATCCCAACATATGCACAGTAATGACTATAAAATATCTGATTTTGATTGACAGCTCATTGCTGTGCCTGTTTTCCAAATTCCTATTGCTTTACAGTGTTATTGGCTTTACTATAGCCATTGTAATGTCTGCATTTTGGCTTTTGTTGCCCCTAGTGGGCATGTACGTATGTGTACATATATATTATATTTTATTTCATTTGATATTTTATAATCTACATAATTATATTTCCTTAACAAATGGCCTTAAAGGAATTGTTCAGTGTAAAAATAAAAACTGGGTAAATAGATAGGCTGTGCAAAATAAAAAATGTTTCTAATATAGTTAGTTAGTCAAAAATGTAATGTATAAAGGCTGGAGTGACTGGATGTCTAACGTAATAGTCAGAACACTACTTCTGGCTATTATGTTACACATCCAGTCACTCCAGCCTTTATACATTACATTTTTGACTAACTAACTATATTAGAAACATTTTTTATTTTGCACAGCCTATCTATTTACCCAGTTTCTTTTGTCACACTGAACTGTTCCTTTAAGAATGTAAAGCTCATGTTTCCAATAAAGGTGATTCCCTCCTTCTTGAGATGCATATGTTTTATTTATCATTACTGTGGAGGTGTACAATGCCCCCTTGTACTTGAATGCATAGGGCCCTTTTCAAAATACAGGTATGGGATCTGTTATCTAGAATGCTCGTAAGCTGAGGTTTTCCAGATAATGGATATTTCTGTAATTTGGATCGTCATACCTTAAGTCAACTAGAAAATAATTTAAAGGATAACTAACCCCAGGGCCGGAACTAGGGGTAGGCAGAAGAGGCACGTGCCTAGGGCGCAAATGTGGAGGGGCGCCAGGCACCGTACCTCTTCTGCGTCTTGCCCCTAGTTCAGCTGCTTCTTTCCATACCTGTAGCAGCAATCGATGTAATCCTCGGCACACACAGACGCGCACCCTTCCTAGACACGCACTCTTATGCGCCTACTAGTGCGCACGATCGTCTTCTGCGCTTGAACGCCCGTGCGCGCGCCTGTGCGTGCACGCACTTCAGAAGGGGGCAATGTAGTCTGTCGGGTTGCCTTGGGCGCCCGACTGACTTGGCCCGGCACTGACTAACCCCCCCACTAATAAAAACCCCATAGTTCCCCCTCCCTGCTCCTCCTCACATAGGTGATAACACCTATAAGTGTCCCTACTCCTTTACTCACCTATAGGTGCAGAGTAAGCGCCGCAGAGCTCATGGACACCATCTTCCAGCTCTTTGGATTTCTTTGGGAAGTAAGCGCCGTATTGGCTCATGCACAGTTGGAGCAGTCTTACGCTTTATAACAACTGCGCATACACTAAAAGTGACAGAAATTGCCGGAGGGAAGGAAGAGAACCCAAAGAAATATGAAGAGCTGGAAGATGTCACCCATGAGCGCCACTGAACTTACTCTGCACCTATAGGTGAGTAAAGGATATGGGGCACTTATAGGTGTTATCACCTATGCAGGGGGAGCAGGTAGGGGGGGACTATGTAGGGTACTTTTATTAGTGGGGGGGTAAGTTCTCCTTTAAACATTAAATAAACCCAATAGGCTGGATTTGCTTCCAATAAGGAGTAATTATATCTTAGTTGGGATCAAGTACAATCTACTGTTTTATTATTACAGAGAAAAAGGAAATAATTTTAAACATTTTTTATTATTTCCATAGTTTTAAGACTCTGTGCCGTGTTAGCCATTGAAATAATGCAGAAAAAAATGTGATACCTTTTATTGGCTAACTGAATAAGTAACAATTGCAAGCTTTTCGGACCACAGGTATTAAAGGTAAAGGTAAAAGGTATCACCAAACTTTACTTTTTCTGTATTATTTGCATAAAATGCAGTCTATGGGAGAAGGCCTTTTCATAATTTGTTTTCTGAATAATGGGTTTCTGGATAAAGGATCCCTTACCTGTTTTAAAAAGGTGATAACAATAAAATAACTTTTCTTAAGGGAAAAGTAAGATTCAGAAGTGCCCTTCTGTGACCTTTTGAATATTTGTTTTTTTAAGATATTAGCAGCTTTACTCTAATACAGACATGGAATCCATTATCCAGAACCCCAGTATACAGAAAGCTAGGAAGGCCATCTCCCATAGACTCCATTATAATCAAATAATTCACATTTTAGAAAAGGATTTCCTTTTTTTCTATATAGTAATAAAACAGTACCTTGTAACTGATCCCAACTAAAATATAATTAATCCTTATTGGAAGCAAAACAATCCTATTGAGTTTTTCAGGCCCCCAAAAAGTTTAGTGGTTGACTTGTTTTACCAAAATTTATTGAAATTGTATATGAATCAGGGCCTCATGGGGCTCCTATACCTCCTGGGCCCCCCTGCAGTCATCCCTGGGCACTGGGATGCCCTTAATGCAGCTACATGGAACAGACATTGGCACAAAGACAATTACTTAGAGATAATTCTGTTTAGATTTCAAAGTTATTTGTTAATGTAATTGCTATTGATATCAGTATTTACCTTACGGTCCTTTTGTACCGCTGGTTTAGACTACTAAAACTATGTAGCAAAAGCTAGCAAAGACACCAATTCCCACATTGCACCTTTATAGGTGGCCTCTGTTACAAAGTTTCAATAGTTAGAACCATCAGTGCAGAGAATGGCAAGAGGACAGACAAAAACGTAATTCTTTCCTTCATTTACAAATAACTTTAACACCATTGAAAATGTGTAATGAATGTATGTGGGGAAAGTTGCTTAGAATTACATTTTCTTTCATTATGCAAAATTGTATTTTGGGGTTAACAGCTCCTTTTAACCATACATAGAATATATTGTCTGGCCACATCTATTAATAAGCACTGAGGTTTCTGATCCTGGGGGGCAACTGGGTCTGCTGTCTCCTGAGGCCGTACCTTCTGCTTTCATGTTACAAAATAAGACAGTGAAAACAAATTTTTTGGGTAGAAAGTAAAATTACACTCGCTATATGGAGCTGATGTGATGGTGAAAAATAAATGGAAATTTCAGTTAAGTCTCCAGGGGCAGTTTTGGCAGGGGTTGAAATGGTGCTGTTCTGTCGATCACTTGATGGGTGTCCACCTAATTATTGGGGAGACTGTCATGAGTTCTTGAAGTTGTAGTGACTGCAAAAAAAACCCCAAAAGTTTCTACATTATGTACAGGTATTTGGCACTACAATGACCCCCAAAATATGTGTCAGACGTATACTACACTCACACTTTCAGGGATGCACCAAAGGTAAATATATTGACACTGAACCCTAACTTAGCCCAATGAACATATATGTACAATTATGCCCAAACAATGGCAAAACTTTCTGCATTCAGCTCAAACCCTAATAAACTCTATGTGGGACATTCACTAAGATTCGTAGTTGCGCCAGGCGTAACTTTGCCGCACTTCGCCAGGCGTAGTTTCGCCAGCGCTCCGCAAATTCACTAAAATCTGAAGTTGTACTCAGGGGTAGCGTAAGGTTGCGAAGTTGCGAAGTTGCGCTAGTGTTGATTCGCTAAGCGAAGCTAAGTTACGCTAGCGATGGTTAATTTGTATACGGCGCCAAATTCAAATTTCAATGGAGGAATATGTAGCAGCACTACAAATGGCTGGGAAACCTTCAAAACATCAAATAAAATTTTTATTTTGCCCTACACATGTGCCCACAGCGTTTTTTGGGACTTAGAAAATTTTTGATCTTTTTTTGAAGAAATCCCTATCTACTCTATTGCGCTTCGCCTGGTCAGCGGTGGCAAAGGAAGTCTAGCGTAAAAGGTAGCGTTCAGCACAATGCGCGTGTTAGTGAATTTGCATAGTTACGTCCATTGCGCAAATTTGCCAGGCATAAGGGTGCGAAGTTACACTAGCGAAGTTACGCCAGCGTCCGTTAGTGAATTTGCGAAGTAACGAAAATTCCCAACGCTAATGAATTGACGCTAGTATTAGGCGCTTCGGCGCATAGTGAATTTGCCCTTATATGTGAACAGGGTCAGACTGTGCTGGGGGACATCGGAAAAAACCTGCTGGGCCCCACCAACCCAATTACTGCCTGTCCTTGCCAGCTGCACTCCACCGATCGTGGCAGTTGGTTAAGGTGCATATGGGAAAGAGGGGGTCGGTGTGAGCAGGGATGGGCTGCAGGGCAATAGGTTTTTCACACCAGTCCAACTCTGTATGTATACATAGTCTTGTCAAGCATAATAGTCAAGGTTATTGCAATCTTAAGTTTATTCATAAGGTGCAGCTTGCTGGATCTCCTGAGGGTGTCGCTGTAGATTCAAATAACCAGCAATGAAATATCAGAGAAGCATTTACACCGTACAATCTTAATCATTATAATTCAGAGAGTTGCAGCCGTCCATAGGAATTACTTTGTAGGTTGATCTCCTGTGAGATTGAAGTAGTGACATAAAAATAACATTGGAATTTTATAAGGATCCCAATAGGGCACAGTGGCCAAACAAGCCCAGGAGGCACTGCAGTCATGTGATCCTAGTAGCGACCCCTGGGTCTCTTCTGCTGCTGCTAATAGCTGCCCCCCAGTACAATGGGAAGTCTTGTTACTTGTGAAGGTAGCCGTCCAACCAGAGCTCTCCGGATTCCTTTAACGAACTGCAGAAAGGAAGATGGCAATTATAACATATACGGTTGCTTTATGGTCAATATTAGAAGATGTCATGTAAGGGATAGACTCTTGCAACTGTAATTAATGTGCTATTGTGGAGAACTAGAGGGCGATAAAGAGAGCTTATGTCTCCTTTAAAGACATGAGCAATCGGATTTAAACAGCTGCAGGAAGTAGAAACCTTATGCATAATGAAATATATCTGACACACTGGTCCATATGCAAAACACAGCTGAGCCCATACTATAGAACAATGGAGCAAGCAGATGAAACACAATCTGCATATGAAAGAGGAACACAATTCATTACAGAGGAACTGTTATCATCACAAATGAGTCTTTATCTTCAGTTTTCATGGACTCACATAGTCAAGCATGTAAAGATCCTCTGTTTGTTGAGCCCTATGCCAATAATAATATCAGAATGACGGCCTTTGTGGATCTGATGCCCAATGGGATCTTCTAACCTTCCCCTTTTCTGTTAGGCAGTCCCAACACATGGCCAATCAGCTGCTGTCTTGGTCTAGAAGGGTCAGGTTGGCAGCCAGTGTTGGACTGGGATGCCAGGGGCCCACCAGAAAACCTTGAACTGTGGGCCCACTTTCCAAACTATTATTCCTCCTCACTCAACTTCTTTATTCTCCTAGTCTTTTATATCTACTTTCTATATTCTTCCATAATTAAGCTTTTTTTCACCATTAAAAAATAGGGAATGACCATGAAATTGGCCATATGGTTAGAAGCTAGGGTTGCCACCCGGCCGGTATTTTACCGGCCTAGCCAGTATTACAAATGTATCAGCAATGTAGCTGCCGGTAAATTTGTAATACGATTAAAAAGACCCCTCCGCCTGCCCCCAATCCCCTGGAACTTAGCTTTTCTTGTGCTTCTTTTAGTGTCCGTGTCGCGGGCCCGCCCCGTTTGACGTCACAGTCCGCCCATTTTGATGTCACGGCCCACCCCTTTGTGTCCCCGCCCCCCACCAGCCGGTAAAGAATTCTTAAAAAGGTGGCAACCCTATTAGAAGCAAAAGGGCCCACTGACACCTGGGCCCACCGGGAGTTTTCCTGTTATCCCAGTGGGCCAGTCCGACACTGTTGGCAGCTTATTTCAGGTTAAGCCTAGCTGCGGAATCAGTTGTTACATAGTTAAGTTGGGTTGAAAAAACACCAAAGTCCATCAAGTTCAACCCCTCCAAATGAATTCCAGTGCACATACCTACACACACACACACTGAAACTAAGTATATATACCAACATTTATATTGATTGTAGATTTTAGTGTCAGGCCACACAGGGCGTTTTGGGCAGATCGTCTCGCCTGGCTACGAATCGTCTCGTCGACGACCAATCTCCCCAAACTCACTCTGCGCTGGCTAAAATGAAGAATTGCCGGTGCTAATCACACGCAACAATTCGATTTCTGAAGTCACCTGAAGTTTCTTCAATGAGGAAGGTTGGAGGTGCGCCCCGCATGCCCACCTCCAACGGGGACTATGACAAAAAGAACTATGTGTAGTAGGAGAGGGGTCACAGGGAACATGAGATCTTACCCACTATTGGACTGTGACCTGTACGTACTTGGCTCTACCCTCAGGCAGTAATATGTGGATATGGGCGGCAGGTGCTGCAGGGGGGTTAGCGTGTGTAGGTGCTGCTAAGGCTCATCCCTGAAAGAAAGGCAGGGGTCCACCTCTGGTGTAGGTGCCATAGAGTTCCATGTAGTGCCTGTGTTCACAGCTACTGTGCTGATTTACGACTAGTGAGCACAGCTCCCCAGCAACAGGCACCGGCAATGGCCCATACTGTATCGCTTGAGTTCGGTGGTGATCTGCTGAGCCACCTCCTCCACTTGACCATTGCCTCCAGCCTGAGGTGGACGCCTGCCTTTCTCTGTCACCAAGGAGGGAGCCATTTTTCAGATACGGTGGATATGGGCCGTTGCCAGTCGCTGGGGAGCTGCGCTCACTAGTCATTGTGAACACAGGCCCCTTATCCCCACAATATATGCATCGACCCAGGGATCGCCTATGGGCCCTTTCCTTGGGAGACAAACAAGTAGCCCCCAATTGCATGGGTTCCCCCTGAGGGTTAGGAAACGAGGGAGTTGGTGACTCGTCATGACATATAATAGGGAAATCCGTATCCCCCTCAGCTCGTCTTTCTCTTTGCCTCCTATCAATTTGGATGGCTAACCTCATGAGGTCATCCAAAGTGGATGAAGGAGGGTAATTAACCAGGCTGTTTTTGACAGAGCTAGAAAGCCCCACCTGGAATTGACTGCGAAGAGCTGTATCATTCCACCCCATCTCAACTGACCAGCGGCGGAATTCTGTACAATACTCCTCAACTATTTTCCTTTGACGGAGTTCACGGAATCGACAGAGCTAGCACGATCCGGGTCATAGTATAACATGGCCATGGTAGCAAAAAATGCTTCTAGAGAAAGACAGGCAGGGTTGGAGGGGGTTAATCTTAGTGCCCAGACTTGTGGGTCACCTTGAAGTAAGGTCATAACGAACCTTACTTCATCCTCACCAGTAGGGAAGTTGTGAGGGAAAAAAAACTGAGGTATAACTTACATGCCTCTTGAAAAACAAAAAATTTACTCCTATTCCCACTAAATTTATCAGGGAAGGGGATTTTTGGGAAAAACCTATATTACCCGGAGTAGATGACAGAACAGACCCCTCAGGAATCTCAGAAGAGGATTGCTGAGCTGCATCCAATCTCTCAGAGAGAGACCGCAGACCTTGGATAATATAGTTCTGTTTTCCCTCTTGTTCGTCCAGTCGCTGGAGGAGGGTCAAGTAGAGCAGTTCAGTGGTTTGAGGAATAGCGGAGCTTCTTCCATTTTCTTCCATCTCATGGGCCCGTTGTACTGTCACGTTCGGCACCCTATATCCAGAACCCAAGGTAAGCTCCTTGGTCTCGGCTCGCACTTCTACCTCTAACCGCCGCCTTTCACCTCGGGAGGAGCCCTCGGCTAATCGGATGCCGCCAGGTCTTATTTGAGAGAGGAGCAAAGCTAACGGTTCAGAGAATCGTCAAACAGGTCAGAATTGGAATTGGAGAGAATAGAATAGTCGGAGGACAGGCAAAGGATCAGGATTGGAGAGATCAGGGTAGTAAACAGGTAGGCACAGGTCAATAGTATTCACTAAGAATATCACACCCAGGAACAAGGCTAATTGAACCTAACAATGGGCAGTGTTTTTTACTACAAGGCCCCTTTAAATACTTTGAATCTTGCACCCTTGACATCATCACGCCGGCGCATTAAACCCGGAAGTGCACGTGGCTTGCGCCATAGGGAAGCCGGCACAGCAAGGGAAAGGATGCAAGCGGCGGGCGTCCCCGCATGAGCCACGGCAGGGGACCCCGCCGCCCACTAGACCACTAGAGTCCTTACACATATTTGACCCACCCAAGCTGCTGCTTTTATTCTGTAACCTTCTCCTGCCCAGAACAGGTCCTACCAGGAAGGGATATACTGGGTGACCTCCTTGACTATGTGGCCCCAGCAACATTCTAATTTTTTGTTGGCTAAAGCTGGCCATACACGTAAAGATCCACTTCTTAGGCAAGGCAAACAAGCGGGTCAGCCTGATTTAGCCCAGAGTGTAGGTGGACAAATCTGTCTGATAAGATCATTTATCCCCCAAACCAACGATCTGATGATAACAGCCAGCAGTGTAGGCTCAATAATAATTTCTAAACCTGGCGATAGATGTATATTGGATCGGCTGGTAAGGAGAACCCATATTGTGGCAGATAAGTTTCAAAAGGGTCTGATGGGACTAAATTGGGCTGATGGAGAACATTGAGAGGTGTAATCCAGCCATATTTTCGTACAGGAACAAAATGGGGTTTTTTACACAACCCATAAAAATCTTGTCATAATTAGGTGTGATGTTTGTGCCCATTTAGGTTCCACATAACCAGAGGTAAGCTCAGCTATAGAGAACCTACTTGAACTGAATCTTAAGATCATGGCCCCAGGGCAATGGGAGAGTGGCAGCAATCAAAAGACCATTTCTACTTCAAATTTAAATAAAAGGAGGGGGTTCACATTGACAGAAAGAACCAGCCTGGAACCTGCTAGTGTTTATAACAGGTAGAAAGTGTCTCCTTCTTAAAACTGGTGGTGGTTGGAGCACTTTGATTAGTGACCTTGACCCATGTGATCTTTGCATGCATATGCTTCAATTTTGATTTGGTGTTGCCTTATTTAAAGCAAAATAAATATTTGATAAAGAGCACAAGGAGAGGAAGCCAAAATGGAAAGTGCTACTCACTGTACAATATCAACAAACGCTGTGAACAATGGCTTGGACTGACTCAATGCCATACTTCTTACACAGAGAGTGGACAAAGGGAGCGGCTTTCCAGTAATTGTGACGTGGCATTGTGGGAAATAAACTGTGGGAAGAAACAGTCAGACAGGTGAGGAGATAAAGTGGAGCGAGAGACAAGTAGGAAGAGTACAGTACACTTTAATAACTCATTGATGTTCAATCTGGAAATTGAGGTGTCCACTGAACCAGTCGTTAAACAGGGACTGGTCCACATTGCACGTGGCTTGGAGCTGAAAGGACAAGTCAGAGATATTAGTTGCAGCAATTTGTAAGTGAATAAATAAGGAGGGAATAATGAGATATGGTTGGGCACCTGCGCGGAGATCCACTCCTAATTCTGATCATAGTCAATATTCATTGGAATGTGATTCATCTGCGTTACCCACACAAACCAGTTACTCTCAATGAATCTGAATCCCATCTGTGGTGCGTGAATATGAAAATCTTCCACCATGGCAGTCTGTAAGGAGAAATTATAGAAGAACTTAGTTATATTTCCTTTCAGTTGTACTGTCTGATACATTAGATAGCTTTAAAGGAATAGTTCATTAAAAAACTAAGTAAATAGATAGGCTGTGCAAGATAAAAAATGTTTCTAATATAGTTAGTTAGGCAAAAATGTAATGTATAAAGGCTGGAGTGACTGGATGTCTAACATAATAGCCAGAACACTACTTCCTGCTTTTCAGCTCTCTTGGTTTCCACTGATTGGTTACGAGGCATTAAACAATCAGTGACTTGAGGGGGGCACATGGGTCATAACCAATGTTTTTTAATCTGAGCTGCATGGGGAGGATCAATTGCATATGGGGTGCCGTTTGTCCCAAATACATTCTGTATACAAAACTATCCCTATTACACAGAACGAATGTCTCTCATGGTATATATGTATTTGTGACCATACACAGATAAAAAAATATACAAAAGACTTATTTCTATTAAAGAATGAGAACAAAATCTGGTTAGTGCACAAAAGTCATGATATCACAAAGTCCATTCTGTACATTTAACAAGCAATCTGTCTCACAAATGTATAACCTCCATGTAACGGACGCACTTATGTGCAAAGTTACTTACAGAATGAATTATGTAAAAAAAAAACTTGGACAATATATTTTTGACAGAAAGCAAGATTTTATAGTACGGGATTCATTCTTTCAACAAAATGAAAGTTTTGTTTCACAAAACAGATAAAATAACCATTCTGTGAAGCAACACTGTCAGTCACATTCCTGAACCAATAAGAACAAAGCTTATTATCATATAACAAACAAGATGAGAAGTTGCCAGCTCTGCTTCACATGGCTAAGGCAAAGTATCTGACCTGCTATAGAGGGCGCCCTCTAATGTCCCCTGTGCTGCATAGTAATAAACATGAACAAACATTTCCTAAAAGGGCTGCTGTTAAACACTACAGGTTCATAACTGGAAGTTCTTACAAAAGGCTGAGAAATATAATGCTGCACTGATAATGATTGTAGCGAAAGAAAAGTATGCAAAACATAAATATGATCATTTTAAGTGATATGGCTATTCTTATTGTAGTAACCTGCTTGTGTGGCCATTTTGGTTAAGGGCATTCCTGCTGTTTTGCCATTGTCTTATGATTCATTCCTGTTCCTGTTTCCCTCTTCCTGTCTAAGCTGAGAGCAATAATGGGGCAGACCACACCTATCTGCCATGTTGTAATAAATGTACCAGAAGCAGGGGGTAACTACAGAGGAAGCAGACCCTGCGTCTACAGGGGGCTGCGGGGGCTCAGGAGGTATAGGGGCTCCATGAGGCCCTAATTATTATTAACATGTATTTATATAGCGCCAACATATTGCGCAGCACTGTAATTCATATACAGTTTCAATAAATATTGGTAAAACAAGTCAACCTCTAAACATTTTGGGGGCCTGAAAAATTATTTGCTGCGGGGCCCAGTAATATCTAGTTACACCACTCTCAGAGTCAGTTATAAGTTTTGTATGTGATTCTTAGACTCCAATGTCTCCTCCTAGCTGTAATCTTGTACCAGTTAGCTTCTAGCAGTCTCTTAATAATCTTCTTAGCTATAGTTCAACTACTACATAATAGGTTTAGCCAGAGGTGTGGGACTGATCATGTGCACATACACTTGATAAAGGGCCTTGGTGCCCGAAACATGTTGTGTGGAAATATAATAAATACTAAATGCAGTTATTCTGCCTTCAGCGTGTGATTCCCATACTCTGATAAAAGTTTGATTTATAAGAGGAGGCCAGGGACGGAGCTTCCAGGGAAACACTACGTTTTGCTATACTAAAAAAGCGACTAATGGATGCAAACTGATTATGGACACATACATTATGTATAGTATGATGTGTAGGTTATATGAGCAGCCACTCCTGAGCACTGTGTGCAAACAAAAGGGCAGGGGCATTTAGGCAGGGGCAATTTTAGGGGATCATAATTTATTTATATAGAAGCAACAAGCTGTACAATGCTTTACATTCATTTATAATAAAAGGGCTCTAATGATGCTGTCACCCATACCTGCCCAGTGCTTACTCCTTTCACCAGAACCAGAACTAGGGGTAGGCAGAAGAGGCACGTACCTAGGGCGCAAACTTGGCGGGGCCCCAGGCAAAGTACCTCTTCTGCGGATTCCCCCTAGTTCTAAAACCCATCTGCACATGCGCACAAGCAATCTCAACACCATGGGTGCTCATGCTCCTCTACACATGCGCATGTATGCATCATCTGTGCGTGCGCTGGTCTGTGCATGCCTATGCGAGTTTTTGTGCACACTCGATTGTTCACCCGTGTGCATGTGGAGGGGGAGGGCAACATAGTCGGCTGGGTTGCTTAGGGCTAGGGTTGCCACCTGGCTGGTATTTTACCGGCCTGGCCGGTAAAAATGATGGTTGATCCCAATGTTATTAATAGGGAAAAAAGATAAATATATAGGAAGGCCGGTATTTTTTTCCAGAAAAGGTGGAAACCCTATTTAGGGCACCCAGCCGACTTGGGTGGCACTGCCTTTCACATCAGAGCGGGTTGAGGGGGGGCAGGGCCGCTTCTGCCATGAGGCAAGGTGAAACCCTTGCCTCAGGCGGCAGCGAGCGGCCAGTTACAAGGGGCGGCAAAAAGCCGCCTCTTGTAACTTTAAGAGCCGAACTTCTGGGTTTTAACCCCGAAATTCGGCTCCGCTAGTGCAAAGAGCGCTCTAGCGCTCAATGCACTAGCGATACTGCCCCCTGAAACCCGATCCGACGCTAATTTTTAAGCGCGGAGCGGGAGAGGAGGGGGGCGGCATCTGGGCTGCTGCCTCAGGTGGCAGCAGCCCCAGAATCGGCGCGGGGGGGGCACAACACTAGTGCAGAGAGCACAATGGCGCACATGTCACATGCATGTCACATCAGTAATGACGACACCCATAATTAGAAAAGAGCAATTGGGTCTGATTAGTGTCAGAGCACAAATATAATTTAGTAAATTGTAATGCATTGGATGCAATTGTGTCAGACATCTCACCTGCATTCTGCATTGTGGTTAAAAAAACATGGCAACTGTAGTCATTAATGACCCCTAAAGTCTATGTAGTACAATGTGTAACCGTAGTGATTAGGAATAGTGATGGGCGATTAATTTCGCCAGACAAGAATTCTGTGAGAATTACCACATTTTGACGCAAGCGAATTAATATGCCGGCAAAAAATCCACCACATCAAAAAAAAATTTGCAAAAAAATTTGACAAAAAAGTTGGCACGTGTGGGGCGGTAATTTCATTTACCACACCCATTTTTGTGGCCATACCCCCTAATTACCATGTTAATTTTACATAATTTGGCAGGTTATTAAAATTTGAACATATTTCTGTGTTTTTTTTCCCAGTTATTACAGTTTTACTAATGAAGGTGAATTGCCCTTTAAGCTGTGAGTCTAACTTCTCCCAAGGGACCTGTTATCTTATATTGTTACAAGCACAGTAACTTCTGGACTTTTTTACCAATATTTATTGAAACTGTATATGAATTAGGGTCTCATAGGCCCCTATACCTCCTGGGCCCCCGCAGCCCCCCTGTAGATGCAGGGTCTACTTCCTCTGTAGTTACCCCCCTGCTTCTGGTACATTTATTACAACATGGCAGGTAGGTGTGGCCTGTCCCATTATTAGACAGGAAGAGGAACAGGAACAGGAGTGAAGCATAAGACAATGGCAAAACAGCAGGAATGCCCTTAACCAAAATGGCCACACAAGCAGGTTACTACAATAAGAATAGCCATATCACCTAAAATGATCATATTTATGTTTTGCATACTTTTCTTTCTCTACAATCATTATAAGTGCAGCATTATATTTCTCAGCCTTTTGTAAGAACTTCCAGTTATGAACCTGTAGTGTTTAACAGCAGCTCTTTTAGGAAAGGTTTGTTCATGTTTATTACTATGCAGCACAGGGGACATTAGAGGGCGCCCTCTATAGCAGGTCAGATACTTTGCCTTAGCCATGTGGAGCAGAGCTGGCCACTTCTCATCTTGTTTGTATATGGCAATAAGCTTTGTTCCTATTGGTTCATGAATGTGACTGACAGTATTGCTTCATTTTGTTTGGTCATTTTATCTGTTTTGTGAAACTGAGCTTTCATTTTGTGGAAAGAATGAATCCTGTGCTATAAAATCTTGCTTTCTGTCACAAATATCTAGTTTGTCATTGAAATCTAGCTTGACATGCACTAGTTAGTTACACTATTATATATTATGTCCAAGATTTTTTTACATAATTCATTCTGTTAGTAACTTTGCACATAAGTGCGTCCGTTACATGGAGGTTATACATTTGTGAGACAGATTGCTTGTTAAACTGTACAGAATGGAGTTTGTGATATCATGACATCCTTTTGTGCACTAACCAGATTTTGTTCTCATTCTTTAATAGAAATAAGTCTTTTGTATATTTTTTTATCTGTGTATGGTCACAAATACTTATATACCATAAGAGACATTCATTCTGTGTATTAGGGATAGTTTTGTATACAGAATGTATTTGGGACAAACGGCATCCCATACAATGGATCTTCGATATTTACTTTTAATAGTTGCCCATACTTTTCTGCCTCTTTTCAGCTTTCAAATAAGGGTCACTGACCCCCACAGCTTAAAAAAAACTGCGGTTCTGTGAGGCTACATTTTTATTATTATTGTTACAGTTACTTTTGTATTGCTTATCTTCCTATTCAGTCCCACTCATATTGATCTTCCAGTCTCTTATTTGAACCACTACGTGGTCGCTAGGGTAAATAAGACCCTAGTAACCAAAGAGCTGATGAAATACCAAACTGCAGAGTCAACACAAAAATGAAAAATGAAGCCGATTGAATCCTACCCCTTCTGGTCAGTTAGAACCCTAATCTAGGAGTGTAATACAGTCCAGTGCACAGAGCACAGCTAAATTGTATCCAAAATTCATTTATTTTAACTAGGGATGCACCAAATCCACTATTTGTAATTCGTCCAAATCCCCAATACCTTTGTGAAAGATTCGGCCGAATACTGAACCGAATCCGAATTGTAATTCGAATATGCAAATTGGTGGCGGGAAAGGAAAAACTAAAAAAAATTTTTTTAATTCTTGTTTTTGATGAAAAGTCACATGATTTCCTTTATATTCCCCTTACATATGTAAATTAGGATTTGGATTCTGTTCGGCCAGGCACAATGATTCAGGAAGAACTCGAATCCTGTTGAAAAAGGCAGAATCCTGGCCAAATCCCGAATCAAATCCGAGATTTAACCTTGTATTTCATACATTTCATGCCATCACCGGGAGGTATAACAGCGCCAGACCCTGGTTCAGAACAGGTTAATTTTGGCAGCATAAAATCAGAGGCCACTTTTGTAATCCGATGTTACAGAACATAAGTGCACTGATATGACCGGGTGCCAGGTTCTCCACACTCAGGTGCAGTGTTAGCTCAGTTATATTAAATGTTTGCACAGGCCTTGTACACTTGTCACAAACAGAATTCAAACGCAAGTATTAGAGACACTTCAAGTGAATGTTTCCTGACATATCCTGGTATTTCATTTGCTTATGGAGTTCAGTACAACCTCTGATCCCTTAACTCAGCGCTGTGAAATATGTTGACGCTATATAAATACATGTTAATAATAATAACTCATATAATGGTTACAAAATATGAGTCCCTCTCATCAGTTTTGAAATATTGGAGCAGACATTGTGCAAGCAAGCAGAGAGAACATGCACATAGGCAATACCGAAAATGCTAAACCCACTTAACCATTATATAACTCTTTTTGGTGATTTTTTTCTGGGGTAGGGTAAATTAAAGTGGACCTGTCATCCAGACACAAACATCTGTATAATAAAAGTCCTTTTCAAATTAAACATGAAATCTAATTTCTATATTTTATTAAAGCATTCATAGCTGTTGTAAGCTTATTTAAAAATCTCAGCTGTCAATCAAATATTGTCTGCCCCTCCTCTATGCCAGTGGCATAGAGGCAGGGCAGACAATTACTTTCACTTTCCATTCAGCACTTCCTACATGTCACTGCTCTGCCCCCATTCTCTTTACCGTTTAATTGTGTAGCCAGGGCAAGGAAATGGATATCAGGTCCCCCATTCTGGTGCACAAACAAGATTCTGAGATGATGCAAGGCTTGTCTTAATAAAACTGGAAAAAAAATGGCTGCTTCCTGCTTGCTATAATTATGAATTCCCAGACTGAAGGAAACAAGACTTAAATAATTTATATAGTGTAATTAAAGTTCATTTTGCTTGACTAATGTGATAAAATAGGATTTGGAATGGTTTTTTTTGGATGACGGGTCCCCTTTAAGGTGTGATGACCCCTCAAGGCCCTAACTGATTGTCCCAATAAGGACCTTATTGCCTAAGTGCAGTATCCTACAGCACCAAACAGATAATTGCTTTCAGTATTGTACCTGCAGCATGCTACTGCACCCAGGCAACTTGGCAGTTAATCCTAGTCTTTGCAAATTATGAGGCCGTCAGAGATGAGTTAAACAGACACATTTCACTTTAATGAAATATTTGGGAAGCCACGAAATTTTGCCAATTGCATGGGAAAGTGAAATTATGTGGTACTGAGTTTTCCCAGTAACCCCATAGCAACTGAGATGTTGACTTTTAAACAGGAGCCTGGTAAATCCTACCTGCTGATTGGTTAATATGGGTTAATCCGGGGCAAAGTTTGTATCTTTTATTACATAACCAGCTAGGTATTTTTGCCAACTGGTCCAAAAGGTGTACCCGGTGAAGGCTTCCTGTTCTTTCTCAGGGTCAGATTGAAAATATCGCTCCCTGACACCCTCCCCCTAATTGCAGAAGAATATGGGTGGGGGGGGGGGGAGAGGCAGGGTTGTGTCTAGGCCCGGACTGGCAATCTGTGGGTTCTGGCCAGAGGGGCTGCTATAAGGTGCCATAGAAAGTCACTATTTAGTGGGCTGGTGGGGGCTGATTGGGCCTCTGTGTACCTGAAATGGCAGGGCCTATTTTACTTCTCAGTCCTCAGACCTGGTTGTGTCTGGAGAGGGGGCCTGTAGAGTTGGGCCCTGGGTGGATGTGTGGGCCTTTGATGCAGTGGGCCTGGACCCCCCACCCCAGTACGAATCTGCTCTCTCTGACTTGTATTTGGCACAGGGCAATCAAATGCACATGTTGGATGTGTTGATCTTGACACAGGGATGTCAGGCAAGTCAGTCTTGATGCAGGGATGTGCCAGACGAGTTAAGCTTGATGCAGACTGCTTTCTTGCCACATGCAAAATTCTATAGCCAACCAGGCTCCCCATCAGAAATCGCAGGGCCCCATATGAAAAAAATTCCTGGTCCCCCTGGGCTGCGCCCACCACAAGCCCCACCTACGGGTCCGCCCTCCCCACCCCACAGGTCCACCCCCCACCACACACTAAAAAAAAAAAAACATTGGTGGCTATGGTTCCCACATATTAATAAAAAAATATTGGTGGTCAGGGCCCCCTCATTGAAAAAAACATTTGTGGTCAGAGCCCCCCCATTAAAAAAATTATTGGTGGCTAGGGCCCCACATGGGAAAAAAAATTGGTGGCCAGCCCCCCCCCCCACGTTATAAGAAAATTGGTGGCCAGGGCCCCCCTTAAATGTCCATGTAAAAAAACTTGCCCCCCCCAGAAGTTTAAAAAAAATTTGGTGCCCAGGGCCCCACCACACAACAGGGACCACAAAGGGTTACCTTTCGGGGGGCCCTGCCATGTTACACTTACTTCATTAGTGTGGCCCACCTGCTGTCAGTGATCCGCCAACTACAGAAGGGAGGAGGGGAGCACAGGTGGCTACATCTTCTTCTAGTGTCAGCATTTTCTTCCACTATTGGTCACAGAATTTCAAGTCCTGGTAAAGCTGCATGGTGATTGGATGAGCTGGAGGAGAAGGTCAAACCTCAGCGATCCAATCCCTGAGCAGCTCAACTGGGACTTAAACTCAGTGACCAATAAGGGGAAGTAATGGACAGAAGATACATCCCCTTGTGCTCCCGCCCTGCCTTCCTGAAGTCAGCAGCTCTCAGAAAGCAGGGGGGCTTTGGCTAATCAAGAAAGTGCGGCGTGGCCGGGCCCTCCTTACCCTCGGGGCCCCCTACAACTCTGTCCCCCCCTCATGGCTGCCCTGTAGCCAACTGTTGGCAAAATTGCAAATTTCACAGTGAATCTGTACTAGGCCTCGTCCCTACATGCCATTCTCACTTATGTGTTTCTAGTGAAGTCTGAGAAAGCCATGGTGCAAAGTGTGGATCTGCCCCTCTCCTCCCCATTCACGTGCACCTCTCAGCTTCTGCCAAGTGGACTTTTTGTAGCAAATCTGCTCTAAAGAACTCAAGGGTACAATGTGACTTTTTGACCTTTTTAGTGCAAACAATAATAAAAAAAAATACATACTTCTTATTTTAAACAATAGACAAAACATACATTGAGCACAAGCCCTATTCATGGCACTCATGTATGCTACTGCTGAAACCTCTGCCGCAGGCAAACTGAATGGAACATAAAACCTGTTTTTCAGGAAGGAGCATTTTCCTGTTAAAATCCACCAGGGCGAGTAATACCCACAAAAAGCTGGATTTTAATAAGGGAATTTCAGATAGGCAAACAGTTTGTTTGCAAATGGATTACTGTTGCTCAATTACTCATGCAGTGAGCAGGAACAATACATATAAATGCAGGGAAACGGAAGCACAAAACTGCTACTGTACAATTCAGTTTTTGTCCTGAATGTTGTGTCTCTGTACAGGCCACCTAAAAGCATTCTGTCCTTCTGCCATTGATTTTAATGGGAACTACCTAACATTACAAGTGCCTTTCATGCATATTTCTGGGCCAAGAATGGCCAGTTCCAGTAGTGTCAGGTGATGCCCTTTGAGGCCAATAAGGGTCATTAGCCTATATCCTTCAATCCCTTTTCTGTTCTATACTTTGTCTTTCCCACAGTCTACCAACACCAGATGAGAGTCTGAATTGGAGACAGTTGGAACATACAGCTCTATATCCCAATCTTTCAGCCACTGTAATGCCCATACGCCATTCAGTTTGATAACAGATGTAGCCAAATAACCAGGTACGTGGTGATACATAAATAGGGCTGTTAAATGCATTACACCCCATTGAGTCAGAATTTATATAAAAGGCAAGTAAAAACATGAATGAAGTTGATCAACATGGTTTTTAGTTTGACCACAGAGCTGAGTGCTCAATTGCATCCCACCGCCTGCACCCATATGGCTGGTAAAGTGACACCCTTGTTTCACATATCAGCAGCAGTGGTTTTTCAATCCCCAGATACAGAGTGCGTCTGGCCTGGGGTGCAGGTGATTGAAATACGTTCTTCTCATGTAGACTGCAGCTCAGAGCTGTGTGTTGCACGTGACACCAGAACAATAAGAGTAGAAGGGCTGTGCCGGAGAAACCAGAAAAGTTAGACCTGCAAGAATGGCTGCAAGGAGCGGAAAGTGGAGCTGCAAGTATATAGCCTCAGGTTTGGCATAAATGATTTGTTTGTGCCAGGAAAATTTGGCCTCATGGAAAACCATGCATATTAATTAATGAAAGACAATGCATGGATTTTTTAGCATACGGATAGATATGAGGTATGACAATAAGCATAAGAAGGGGTGGTGTGAAACATTAATTCTGGTAGGGCCCTTGCCCAGGCAAGTATTGTGTCTTGCGCAAGGTACATTGGCACATAGGGTTCATTTTAGACATGCATGTACATTAGCACAATGACTTGGCCCAGTGCATATGCAAATGTCCTATATAAACCTACACTTCAGTCTGGCTTCTATTTGCTGCAAACCTTCTAATGCTTTTTTCATTGGCTGCTCTTCTGTCCCTTGTTTTGACTTTGCTGGTCCACAGATTACCATGATAGCGGCCAGTCTTCCTGTTTGTCCCCTTACATCTTAGGGTTCCTGGTCCTCCAATACTTTGCCCATAGAGTAACCTGATGTGAATCAGATCTCCATTGGTGCAGTCACAGAAATCCTGGGGAACATCTCCATCGTTAGACTTCCTGGGTTCAACCACACAAGTGCATGCTGAGTTTTGTATGTTCAATGTTTAAAGTTGTACTTATTATTTGGGTTGAATAAAGATATGTATTGAGTATTGAGTTAAGTTAAGTTGAAGCCTTTAGTTAGTGCATACCTCAGCATTGCATACCCTTAAACTGTCTCTATACCAAATAGTGATGTGCGGCCTGACCCTAACCCAGCCAAGAAGAACCCCCATCCGACCCTAACTCTGTTCGTATACCCCCGCCCCCTCTGTGACATCACAGAAGGGGCATGCCAGAGCAAGTGTATAAACAGGTGCGCACTGAGGCAGACGTGGGGCAGTGGAAGGTGGTGGCCCTAGAACAGCATGCAGCAATCAACATGATCCCACCCAACCCACAGCTTAACCACGGGTTCGGAGGGGCTTTGGGCCGACCTGCACATTCTTAACACAGTGGAACAGACATAGTATGGGGACCTTTGTCATGATATTTCAAAGGTCCCTATAACTCTTCCTTCGCCCTCTAGTCACTGACTATTTACTATTAAAAACCTTAAAGATAAAAAACGAATTTTAGGCAATTTAGGGAGATTTGTTGTCCATGGTAGCTCAGATTTAACCATAGACAACAAAATCTTATTGTGTGCCTTCCCCCTTACTCTTTCCTATCTTTATGACTGCTGCAATAAATGAAAAAAACAACGAGAGCCGGTAAAAGGCAGAAAAGAATGAATGCTCTGTGCTCCAGAAAGGATAAAGGAGCCACTAAGGTCGTGGCCCATTGTGAAAACTCCCTGTGCCCCGGCAGGTCAGTCCAACACTTGTGTTAATAACAACATTAACAGTTGCAGCTATTCATGGACATTGATTGCTAAGAGAACACTGGAATTGGCGTCATATCCAGGCTGGTGGAAATTCGAGCATTCTTTTATAAGTAATTCATCAGAGCGCTTGCAATAATAAATGAGGAGTTTTATCCTTAGAGAATGAGGCAGTGAAAAGTTTAGAAGCAAAGCAACCTTGGGCTACATGAAGGTCTTTGCCAAAACTTCAGGAACATGTATATACTGTGTATATATGAACGTGTGAATTCCCCGTCTGTGCTTACACGCAGGCTGATGTGTAATAATTTCCAGCTAAACAGTAAGTGGAGTGTGCAGTGCAGCAGTATGTCAAGAACAAAGGAGGATATGGGTTGGGTCGGAGAATGTAAGTGGTTGGAGTCGGATGGAGCATTTATAAGGCAGAGTCTGGCAGCAAAACAGTTAGTAAACAGTTTTTAACCTGATGCTCCCCTAGCCACTTTTACCCACCTCCCCCCACCCGTTGGCACACTACCACCACTCACACCCCCTCCCTGTTCTCACTCTCCTATTCCCTCACCTACTCCCTACCTCTGTTGTTGGTGGAGACTGAACCGATGGAAGTTTCAAGTACAGGTATGGGACCGGTTATCCAGAATGCTCGGGACCTGGGGTTTTCCGGATAACGGATCTTTCCGTAATTAGGGTCTTCATGCCTTAAGTCTACCAGAAATTCATTCAAACATTAAATAAACCCAAATAGGCTGGTTTTGCTTCCAATAAGGATTAATTATATCTTAGCTGGGATCAAGTACAAGCTACTGTTTTATTATTACAGACAAAAAGGAAATCATTTTAAAAAATTTGGATCATTTGGATAAAATGGAGTCTATGGGAGACAGCCATTCCGTAATTCGGAGCTTTCTGGATATTGGGTTAACGGATAAGGGATCCTATACCTGTATAGACTGTCAAATTCTCACGCCCAATACCCAGTTCAGATACAGCCAGCAAGTAGCATGCCATGCCCCCACAGATCTTTGCCGCCCTAGGCCTACGGTTGCCACCCGACCAGTAAAATGCCTGCCGAGGCCAGTGTTACAAATTTACCGGCAATATAGCTTGCTAGTAAATCTGTACCACCTTGAAGTATAGCCCCTGATCTGCAGCCTTCACCCTCTGGTCCGCCCACAAACTTCCCCAAATGTATCTTTCCTCTTCCCTTTTCTCCTTCCCCAGGGTCTTCTGTGAAGACTGGTGATGTCATAATCCCCCCCCCAATGTCACAGCCCCCCCTTTTATTACAACCTCCCCAGCTGGCCATAGATGTTGAGATTTTTAAAAGATCAGATCCTCATCGTGAGACCATGATTTTTTCGGAACGATCGTACGATCGTACGAATTTACCATCAACTAAAAAGACCAATTTGCCAGGAAAACAAAGGGGAGCTGGCTGCTTGGCCCTGCAAACATAGATAGATTGCACTGGGACCAACAATGATTTTTTGACCTGGCTGATCAATTTCCTGACAGATCGTAAGATGTACGATCGTTCGAATCCCACTAACCGCATGATAATTTCGAAGGATTGGTCGGACTTCTCTAAAATCGGTCGTTCGGCAAGACGAATCGTCGCGTCTATGGGGAGCTTTAGTCCTTTGTAGCCTGCTCACAAATCCGGACCTGGGGATAGGGTTGCCACCTGGCCGGTATTTTAAAAATGTTGATTGATGCCAATGTTTCAGTTAGGCCCATAAATCTTTTGACAGAGACAACATTTTTTTTTTCTTCTAATTTTGGTTCTGTACATTACCACAAGATTTTGCTGGGAACAGACAACATGCCGTCAAAGGAGCTCTCCATGCAGGTGAAACAAGCCATCCTTAAGCTGCAAAAACGAAAAAAACCTCATCCGAGAAATTGCTACAATATTAGGAGTGGCAAAATCGACAGTTTGGTACATCCTGAGAAAGAAAGAAATCACTGGTGAACTCAGCAGCGCAAAAGGACCTGGACATCCATGGAAGACAACAGTGGTGGATGATCTCAGATGATCTCGTAGACCAGGGCCCACCAAAGAACCATAGACCAGGGGCCGACTCTCAGTACTATTATTATTATTCCCCTCACTCAACCTCTATTCTCCTAGTCTCTATTCTTTACATACTATAATCTATTATTCCATCTATTTAGCCACTTTGTTCTACAAGAAATAGGAAATGGCCATGAAATAGGGCAAATTTTTAGCAGCACAAGGGCCCCCTGACACCTGGGCCCACCGGGAGTTTTCCTGGTATCCCGGTGGGCCAGTCCGACACTGTCTCAGAATCATTTCCATGGTGAAGAGAAACCCCTTCACAACAGCCAAACAAGTGAACAACACGCTCCAGGAGGTCGGTGTATCAATATCCAAGTCTACCATAAAGAGAAGACGACGTGAAAGTAAATACAGAGGGTGCACTGAAAGGTGTAAGCCAGCTTTTTTTTGAAAAAAAAAAAAAGCCAGCACAGTTCTTTGGACAGATGAACCCAAGATCAACCTTTACCAGAATGATGGCAAGAAAAAAGTATGGAGAAGGTGTGGAACAGCTGATGATCCAAAGCATAGCACATGATGTATAAAACATTAGGGAGACAGTGTGATGGCTTGAGTGTGTATGGCTGCCAGTGGCACTGGGACACTAGTGTTTATCCATGTGATGTGACACAGGAGAGAAGCACAAGAATGAATTCTGAGGTGTTCAGAGACACTGTCTGCTCAAATCCAACTAAATGCAGTCACATTGATTGGGAGGTGTTTCATAATGACCCAAAACATACAACCAAAGCAACCCAGGAGTTTATTAAAGCAAAGAAGTGGAATATTATTGAATGGCCAAGTCAGTCACCTGATCTGAACCCAATTGAGCAGCATTTCACGTGTTGAAGACTAAACTCCGGACAGAAAGTCCCACAAACAACCAGCTAGTGAAAGCCGCTGCAGTAAAGGCCTGGCAGAGCATTAAACAGGAGGAAACCCAGAATCTGGTGATGTCCATGAGTTCAAGACTTCAGGCTGTCATTGGCAGCAAAGGGTTTTCAACCAAGTATTAGAAATGAACATTTTATTTTCAGTTTTTTAATTTGTTCAATTACTTTTGAGCCCCTGAAATGAAGTGATTGTGTTTGGCTTTAGTTCCTCACATTTTTATGCAATCCTTTTATGCAACCCACTGAATTAAAGCTGAAAGTCTGCAGTTCAACTGCATCTCATTTAAAATTCATTGTGGTAATGTACAGAACCAAAATTAGAAAAAAAGTTGTCTCTGTCCAAAGATTTATGGGCCTAACTGTAGTTTTTGGGAAAACGCCATAAAATTATAGGAAGGCCGGTATTTTTTTTCCAGAAAAGGTGGCAACCTTACTTGGGGATGGGAGGAAAGAATGGGCAACTGTAAAGTTACTAGCATCTGCTCTGCCATTTATTACATCAGCTGGGCCAGTGAAACACTGTCTGGGTGGCAACCACAGGCTGATGCTCTGCTCAGGTCAAAATTGCCTGTCACCACTTGTTGTAGCAGAATATGACAAATAGTCAGCCACATGTTGGTAGTGACAGAGATACTTGCCTTTATTTTTGAACATTTTGATTTTTGGTAAACATGAAACATAATTTAAAGGAGAACTAAAGCCTAACTAAATAAGTAGTAGAAATGTTGTACGTTATGTGTTGGGCTTCTGTACCGGCCCAAGGCAACCACAGCCCATTAGCAGTAAAGATCTGTGTCTCCAAAGATGCCCCAGTAGCTCCCCATCTTCTTTTCTGCTGATTCACTGCACATGCTCTGTGCTGCTGTCACTTACTGAGCTTAGGGACCCACTCACAAAATACAGTACACATAGAATAGAAATGTCACAATATAAGGCTGATTAATAATTAATACAGATAATTACTACATGGCAGCACAGAAACCAGTGCAATTAGCATCAGAATTTAATAATCAGCCCTGTAGCATCAGCTTATATTACATGGGAAGCTAATTTTCTGCTGGATAATTAGTGACGAGCCCTAAGATTAGCTTCTCAACAGCCAATCAGAGCCCACTGAGCATGTGAGTGTCACTGGATCATTGCTGCTATTGACAAGCTGAAACTTTAGCCTCGTGCAATAAGTTCAGTATATAAAATATGGCACTTTTAGCAAAAAACTAGGCTTATCAGCTTTTCATTTAGAGTATTTCAGGCATAAGAGTGCACTCAGCAAGGTGAGCCCTTTCAGTGCAGTTTTGTTCAAGTGCATAATCACAGTTACCAGTTTTTAAAGGGGAACTACAACTACACCAAGAATGAAATTAGAAATGCTACATCTAGTGCATTGGGCTTTTGCTCCATTCTTAGGCCACCACATTCCTTTATGGTAATGGCAAAAAGGGCAATTTAGAGAATTTTGTATCAAGACTCTCAAAACGTTAAGGTGAATAGAAATCACCCACTCCTGGGTTTGGTTGATTGTGGTATTCTCAAAAACACACATTTTATCCTTGACAAGACCAGATTGTTGGCAGCAATTCTTAGTTCATAGAACTAGGTGACTAAATTACATTCCAAACTTGCGCACTATTCTCCCCAGTTCCACACTCCTGCTCGTTCCATAGGCCAAGGATCCCCCTATCCCCTGGGCATCTCTCATCCCCCTCAAGAATGACACAGAGACTTAATTGGTGCAAAATATGTGTGGAAGTCACTTTCTTTATTTATTAATTTTTGCTAAAAGGACTAGGTACCCCCTGACCCCCAGCTGCGGCTCCTATCACCAACCTGGGCATTGTGCCCACACTGTAATAGACAACCACAGGGAGCAGGGATCATGGGGCCAAGCGCCCTCTGTGACCAATCAGTCGCCCATCCTCCTGCTCCCAACCGTGTGCATAACTGGCGCTAACCCCAGCCCCTTGCATGACTCAGACAAGACCGTGCAGTCAAAGTCTGCTCCACACTAGTGACTCTCCAAAGGGTAGGCCTGCACTGTAACCGTCTTTTCTCCTGGAGCCGCACTGCCGCCCCCAATGGAAAAAGGGGGAGGGGTACCACCTGTCCTTTTCCATGGCCCACCTATACCTCCTGTGACTTCCACCACTCCTGAATAAATGACCCGATGTTCCCTAAAAACAGATCCAAACCCTCACTTGACAGATGAACTCCATCTTCCCTCAAAAACTGGTGTTGCTTACTTCTTATGTTGTCGTGCCTTATGATACCTTTCCCAAAGGAACACATGAATTTATGCATGGCCAGGTTCACTTTCTTTCTAGCTTTCTCCACGCCTTTGGGTGAAATTGCCCCCCTCCAATTGCTCCTCTGTATAATGTCTGACCAAGCTAACCCCCCGACCTTCCTGTTTTCCAGCATCTCCGACAAGTCGGCCCTCATGTTCTCTATGAGTGCTGGAGTCTTTTTTGACGTGAGATCGTTTCCCCCTGTATGAATTATAACTAAATGCACGAAATTAACTCGATGGAGCGCGTTATAGAACCTACCTTTTAGCTGCTCCCATCTCATACCTCTCCAACCCTGCCATGCCAACTTCATGTGTTCCTTTGGTAACCCCAGCTGTTGCCCTGCTGCATGCTTTTTGGCCCAAAAAATAAATGAGTGCCCTATGACCAATATGTTGAAAGCAGATCCACACCTTGCTGTGAAGTAAATACATATGCAGGGTTAGCTTCCATTTCTCATTTTTTCCACGGGCCGTATATACTTCCTATATGCCTCTGATTTCCATCTCCCCATCTTTTTTATCTTCTCTATACACTCCCCCCTCATTGCTGCCTCTGTTGCTGCACCTATTCTGAAAGAATGTGAACTAAATTTCTTTGGGTCCCAACCATTGACTATTACTGCCTTGTTCAGCACCTGGCTAAACTGGAAAGCAGAAAGGGGGGATGAGTCTTTGTGCAGTAGTAGCAGCTGCCCACCCCCGGGCCGGACTGTCCTATAATTCACCAGTGCCTTGACCGTACATGTTATTTTACCTGTGGCCTCTATACCTATCCACCTCCCTTTTCCTTCCTGATCAGTTTTAGATCTACTAACATAGACCAATGCTTTCCCTTCTTGTATAACTACGTGCTTGTCCATTAAACCTTTCCCTGCTGCCTTTTTTGATGGGGGGACCAATTCACTTAACCGCAACGCCCCCCCAAATGCTAATGTGAATGCCGCCCTGAACAGCATATATTCAAATTGATCAAAACAGACCTTTTTTAATGCCCTTATGACCAGAGTCAGCCTGCTTTCCACTATTGGTTCTCTCTCATCTACTCTAGGGCCCTCCGCTCTTGCCCATCCTTTTATAACTTTCCTAATTACTGGGCTGCGTACTATCTCAGGTCTACCTTCTGCTACTGAAAAATGGGAAATCGCCGCTAGCGTGGCGCTGGCGCCTGCTTTTGATTTTCCCTCCCTATACATTAACGCCACAAATGACAACAAATCCTTAGTGCTGCCCTCCCTCTTACCGCTTTCGCAGAATAGTTGCCATCTTTTCCATGCCTTTTTGTATGCGGCAAGAGTTCTCTCGGATACAGATTTCCCGTACAGCTCTTCTAAGAGAGGTTCACCAACTGCCATAAATTATCAGGGCAATTATGAGGTGTTTTTGCTGCGTTGGGTGCCTTTTTTTTTTTTTTTTGGTAAATTAGTCTGCTGCTCCTGGCTTGGTTTCCTCCTTAAGCATCTGTCCCTTCTCTGCACCAGCCCCCTTTACCTCCCCCAGCCCGCCCCCTTTTTTCCCGCCGCCAGGTATCTCTCCCTTTGTTCCCTTTGTATGTGTCCAGGGGGAGGGAAGGGGGGCTGGGGTGGCAGACAGCCCCAGCTACGTGACAAACTACCTAAAGCCCTGGGGGAAGGGGTCCCTTGCCTAAGTCCCACTCTCCCCTATACAGGTTTCGTTCCCTCTACTCCTCATTTTCACTCTGCTCTTTATCTGACCCTCAGGAAACCTGGCAGAGACCCAATAGAATGTAAATTACAGATTCATCCTGTTCGGCTTCATGGGGAATGTTATCATTAGGCCTTTGAAGAAGGTGCTTGTAGCAGCAGTGAGGAAACCCTGGGGTGTTTAGCTATCATTTGGTCAGCCATACACTGTGGGACCTATTTATCATACTCATAATCATGTAGATGATTAACAGCAACAACAACAAAAATCTATGTAGAATAAATGGCCAATTTATCATGGTTTCAGAAAAAAAAATCACTTTTTAGAATATTTGTTGGAAGCAATATGGGCCTACAAGTTATTACCTTTGGCACCAGTGCACCCTGAATGCTCCCACGGCAATTTCACGCTCTTCTGGATTATTGGTGGGAGTAATGGTGGTCATACACAAGCAGATTAAAGCTGCCGATATCGGACTGTACAAGCTCACGTATTTAGCAGGAGGATGCCCAAAGAAATTTGAGAATATTTGGAACCCTTGGCTCAAGTCGCCAGCCACCTAGACCAACCAATGATAGTCAACTTTTCAGGCATACCTCTCCTTCCCACTTTCCCATTCTTTTCTTTCCTTTCTCACTAGCTTTACTTCCTTCGAATTTTTTTCTGTTGTTAAAAAAAAAAAAAAGCTGCCGATATCACTCCTTTAGACCGATTCAGCAGCTTATCTGCCTGTGTATGGTGTGTTCCAACAGGTCCCCTTATCGATATTAGGCCAAAAATTATCCAGACATCAATTGGGCAGGTTTGATTTTTTTGTCGATCGAGGCCGGCATCAGCTAGTTGATGTGGCCCTCATTCAGTCAGTGCATATTTCATTCATTGTATTCCATTTGTTTGGCCCTAGGGCCGAAGGATCAGATTAACCCAATATCACCCTGCCTTTGATGGGCATATTAGGTTAAGATCCGCTTGGTGACCTTGCCAAACAAGCTGATCTTATTGTGTATGGCCACTTTACCATCATGAGACTGCATTTACTGGCGAATAGTAATCTAAAATTTGGGGAAATATACTTCACGAAAGTAACAGCCAATGTGTGAAAATTATATATATACGTTATAAATTATATAAATGGTGCGCATGGTGTATTATATGTTAGAATGGGACCAGGATTAGCATAAAGCGATATTTATGGTCACTCCCATTGTTCTCTGCAAACATGCATGTACTGGGCGGGCAGACTTACCAGCATGTCTGTCTGCGTTAACATAACTCCCCCTTAAACAACTAGAAATAAAATATTTTTGGTAGGAAATTTTAATTTATTTATAATAACCATGGACAAGAAGTGATCTCTGTTTGTCACCAGTAATGTCCTTTGAGAAACAATGACCTTTACCAGGATATCGAGGCACGGGATATTCTATGAATCCAGCCATAGAGTGTGTGCTTTTGTCAAGGTTGCCCCTAGTGGTAACAGAGCTGGGACAAACATTTTTATAGTCCTTTTTATAATCCTGTCTGCTGTTCTCAATCTGTTCGCCAACTACAACTACCAACATTGCTACAGTACAGTGTCACTATTGCAGGCCTTTATTATTTATGGATCTGCAACATTTCTTACCCCCCTATAATTATTGCTTTAATAGACCCAGAAACGAGTGGGCGCTGGGGCATTTACCACTGTTTTCACTGCCTACAGACAGTTTTATAGAATAAATGGCCTTAACGGGACTGTGTAGCTTAGTGTTTAGTGCAGGTATGGGCAGTAGTATCACTAGAGGGGGGCGGGCCCTGGTGCGTGACGCGCAGCCGGGCCCCGCCCCCTCCATACGGCGCATTTTCAGTGGTGCACGGGCTGCCAGGGGGTGCGGACCCTGGCCCGCTCGCACCCCCTCCTCCCCCAGTAGTTCCGCCACTGGGTATGGGGTGGGGGAAGTGAAACAAGGAAGGGTAACTGGATATGCACATTGCCTGGTGGCATGGTATTTGTTTCTGGAATACAGAGTTTCTGGTTCCTTTGTTTTCCTGTTCTAACCATGCGTCTGCTATGATATACATCTGCTTATTAGAGAGACATTGCCTATAGCAATATTATTGACTTTAATGAAAAAGATCTTGAATCTGCAATATATATAATCCTTTCTTTGGGGGGAGGTGTGATACAGCAAAGAGCACTGCAGAATATGTGAGCTTTTTATAAATGTGTTAAAGGGGTTGTTCACCTTTAAATTAACTTTTATTATGACCAAGAGAGTGATATTCTGAGACAATTTGCAATTGATTTAAATTTTTTATTATTTGTGTTTTTTGAGTTATTTAGCTTTTTATTCAGCAGCTCTCCAGTTTGTAATTTCAGCAGTCTGATTGTTTGGGGCCAAATTCCCCTAGCAACCATTCATTGATTTGAATAAGAGACTGGAATATGAATAGGAGAGGGACTGAATAGAAAGACGAGTAATAAAAAGTAGCAAGGAGAATAAATGTCTGCCTTACAGAGCATTTGTTATTTAGATGGGATCAGTGACCCCTGTTTGAAAGCTGAAAAGAGTCAAGAAGAAGGCAAATAATGCAAAAAAAAAAGTTGCTTAGAACTAGCCATGCAATAACATACTAAAAATTAACTTAAAACGGAACCAAACACTATTATTATTAATAATGTGACATCACATCAGGACAGATCACCAGGATATTGAGGGAAACTATCCCATCCAACTCCTCCTGCAGAATATTCATGGACCACCCATGTGATCACGGAGGGATAGGGGTTCTGTGTCTGAATCGAGCCGGCTTTGCAGGTACTAGACCCAATGCAGGACACTACCTGAACTTCTCATGAGCTGCCTGTGGTAGATGGTGGCTCTATTAATCAGACATTGCTTAGGCACCATTAGAATATATATAAGGAAGCGGACCCTGCGGGCATTTTTGACACAAATCGAAATCTGGGATGCTGTTTAAAGTCTTTCATCCTGAGATATCTGATTTCTCTCTAATTTTAAAAGTGGTAAAAAAAAAAAACCAACCCCAGTGTTTTCCTGCTCAGGTATGTTGAACAAACAAGTCTGGGCAACAGAGCGTGGAGACCTGCAGCTACTGGAAATGAATAACCAGAACAAAGGATTTGTAGTTATGAGGAAATAAGGGAGAAAAATAGTTTTTTTTTTTGTCCTCAGAAGCAGATACCTGACAGCTTAACCCATTGAGGTCAGTATAAACAAACACAGGAAAATTTCTTGAAGAACTGTAAAAATACGCAAGGTCACATGTGACTAAAGCTGGCCAAACATTCAATGATTTGTCTGTCAGATTTCAATCAGAGTCAACGGTTGAGCAAAGGAATATTTGCAGCAGCTCATATTTGCTCAAAAATGTAAAGTGATGGCAGTCTGCCTGACCTACATCTACCCAAAAACCATCCAGATATAAGTTGGGCAGATTTAATTCTGATAATAGTCGGGGAAAGAACTTTCCAAATGACCTGCATTGGCAGCCATGTTGATCATAACGTTGGCCCAAGGGCTGAACAATTGGATCAGCCCCAAATCGCCCAGCTGAGAATGGACATATTGGGGAAAGTAAAGAAAAATAAGCAGTGTACACCACCCACGTTAAAAATAAGAATTGCGGCAAGAATTAACCTGGCAAAGCATTGGTTACAAAAGACCATAGACACTCAAGGAATAATAGAAAGAATTAATCAGACACAAAATATTTGTATTTAACAGCTTTATTGGGAGACACGGTAAAGAAACATATGCAAATGTGGGCTCCATGGTGCACTTTTATTAAGATGTGAAAAACTAATAGGAGTAACAATTGCAGCATAGAATATAATAGTTATTAGTACTGGCAAGAACAATTCAATATTGTAAGTTGTTGTTATCCCATATTAACATCCCTTTTCCCATAATGATGATTATATTGAAAATAATGTATGCTTTATTATTTGTTATTGCTTATGATATCAGAAAAATAAAACAGATATATAAAAAAAAAAAATAAGAATTGCGGCACCAAAAATCAAACAAAAGTGAATTCAAAATACAAAATAATTTATTAGGACATAAAGAAGGGGCCTGAAGTGTTTTGTGCCTATCAGGGCACTTATTCATAGGCTGATATATTGGGGAAAGATCTCATCAGATGAGCAGATCTTTAAGAGGGTTATTTATTATAGTCCAAATATAAGAAAATTTAGAGTTTTTTTTTACTATAAAATCTGAATTTTTTTTCCCGGTATTTATTATACCCCGAGGATGAAAAAAAAGTCTCAATCCAAAAATCCGGCATCTCAGACCTGTCGAGGTTGTTGGGAGAAATTCAAAAGATATCTTAATCTGCGCTGGGTTTTGTGCAATAATCATAGTTTTCTGTGGGTCCCCCCAGTCTGACGCTGGAAATGGGTGAGAATGGTGGGAGTTTCCAGGGGTAACACTAATGTCCTCAATAGCAAATTCCTTCATGCAGGAAAGTCAAAAGAATCCAGGCAAATCACAAGTGACTTTAGTAGAGCAATACTGGCTAAAATAATGTATTTTCCAAAAACACAGCAATTTTAATACCATTCTATGTATAACAAGACACAGTATGATGATAACAATTTTAACATTTGGGTTGACATTCCCTTTAAAGTCATGTTGATTAATTTAGGTCAAATTGGATTATTCTTATTAGGGTTTTGATTCATTATTTAGCCAAATCTTTTGTAGAGGCTTTCGGTATTTGGCCAAACCCAAAAACTACGGATTCAGTGCATCACCAATTGCCTTCCTCTATATTAACTAAGGCAAATGGAACATCGAAGGGCTGAACCAGATGGATAAAATGTTTTTTAATACATTTAAAGGGTTCACTTTTTAATTTAGTATGTTATAGAATGTCCTGTTCCTAGCAACGTTGCAAATGGGCTTCATTTTTTATTTCTTAAAGGAGTGGTTCACTTTATATTAACTTTTAGTATGCTATAGAATGGCTAATTCTAAGCAACTTCTCAATTGGTTTTCATGTTTTCTTTACAAGTATGACTATTGTTACTTGTAATAACTTGTAATCACTCATCTTTCAACTCAGGCCTCTCCTATTCATATTCCAGTCCCTTATTTAAATCAGTGCATGGTTTCTAGGGTAATTTGGACCCTACCAACCAGACTGCTGAAACTGCAAACTGGAGAGCAGCTGAACAAAAAGCTAAATAACTCAAAAAACACAAATAATAAAAAATGGAAACCAAAAGCAAATTGATTAATCATACTAAAAGTTCATGTAAAGGTTAACAACCCCTTTAAGCTTTCTGAATTGTCTTCCCTTTCTGTATCTTTCCAGCTTTCAAATTGGGGTCGCTGACCCCCGCAGCTAAAAGTATTGTTCTGTGAGCTTACAGTGTTGTTATTATTTTTGCTTTTTATTCCTTATCTTTCTGTTCAGTCCCACTATTCATATTCCAGTCTCTCATTTAAGCCAATGCATGGTTGCCAAGGTAAAGAAGACCCAAGCAACCAGATTGCTGAATTTCCAAACTGGAGAGCTGCTGAACAAAAAGCTAAATCCCTGAAAATCCACAAATAAAAAAGAAATTAAAACCAATTGCAAATGTTGTCTGTGTCAAACTAAACATAACTTAAAGGTGAACAACCCCTTTAACAATGTCACTATATTATGAAACCAAATACACTCCCATAGTTTATTGTCTAAAGAACTGGAAACACACTGAATTATAAACCTAAAAATTTTATATTTCAAAAAAAAATTTCTACAAACACAAAAAAATGAAAAATCAATGGTTACGCTGACTACAATTCTGTAGAACTGAACTACCTGGTAACATTAACGTGGTTGTACTTTTAGTGGGTTTTAGGTTCATGTTTTTGAAAGAATCATTGCGTGCGCTAAACATATTTTGAAGGCAAATCTAAAGGTAAATACAAAAAAAGGTATTAGACAGCTCCCCTCACAGTCATATCAATGGCTCTCACCTATTGTCTATAATAAGTATCTGGTTCCAGGCAGGTATGGATTTTTCTGCTATTGAGCATTACTCAAGAGTACTCAAGGTTGGGATTGGCTTTAAAGGGGCAGTTTCCCTTTAAGTTAACTTTTAGTATGATATAGAGAATGCTTTGCTGAGACAATTTGCAATTGGTCTTCGTTTTTTTTAAAATTATTTGCAGTTTTTGAATTATTTAACTTTGTGCAGCAGGTGTGCAGTTTGGCATTTCAGCAGCTATGTGGTTGCTAGGCTAAATTGAACCCTGGCAACCAGATAGCTGCTGAAATGCAGTGGTTTGACGGAGAGACAGGAATATGAACAGAAGAGGGGATCAGGGACTCCCATTTGAAAGCTGCAAAGAGTCAGAACAAGATGGCAAATAATGCAAAAACCATAAAAGATGAATAATTAGGGATGCACCGAATCTACTATTTGGGATTTGACCGAATGCAAATTATGATTCGGTTCAGCCAGGCACAAGGATTCAGCTGAATTTGAATCCTGCTAAAAATTGATTAGGGATGAGGGAGTCGGTGCATCCCTATAAATAATGAAGACCAAATGAAAAGTTGCTAAGAATAGGCCATTCTATAACATACTAAAAGTTAACTTGAAGATGAACCACCCCTTTAAGAACGGAAACGCTTGATTCTTCCTACATTCAGATCCAGGTCGGAATAAGGAGCAAGATTTTTTAAATCTGGCAAATTCACACCTTTTGGTTCATTTCTGGCAGATATAGGAGCAGCTTGCAAGCTTCTTACAGAATGCCGGATAAGGGGTCCTATATCTGCAAAGCAGCTTTCTATAGCAATGCAAAAAGGAAGAGAAAGATGCTCTGTACTTCATACATTATGGCTGCTTACTGAACTTTAGTCTGCTTATGATAAAATAAAGATAACCTCTACCAGTACAGTCATAGGTTACGAGATATATAGAGGACGGAAGCCTGATTAAGCTTAGCTACATACTATTTATCAAAGATAATATGAGAAAAATGTACTTGCTATCGAAAACAAATATTTATTTAAAGAGTCAATGCACTTTCTAGTCTAAACAGTTCAGCACTAAGTCAAACATGCAGTAGTCTCGCCGACAGTAGAAAAAATATCAGAATGTGGCCTCATCTCTGGACTTGGAAAGTGCTCTGGTTTTGTGAAGCTTCCATGTCCAATGCCTTAGAATCCCGTAGAGGAAGGAAAGCCTTTAGTTCCCCCAGGGGTTCATGTTGTTAGTATTGTGTGGATTGGGGTAAGTTTGAGCGGCATGTACTACGGTGATGACTCCAGTGACCAAAAGAATAATTATAACAATACATGAGAGAATGCTCAGCAGGGTGGCTGTGATGTTCAATCCTCGGGCAGTGCCAGCGAAACTCATGGCTCCACTTCTGTCTCCCATAACCTTCCTATCACGTGACTGTAGAGAGGGAGATAAAACAAATAGAATGACGGGTAGGGCCAACATTTCATTGGCAATAACTTTTGAAAGAAGCATCCCCTGAAATGATAACTCCCTCTATTTAATTATATGGAAAAACTCTACTATAAAATGGGCCAGATACCTATTGGGCAGGTTAGAAAATCCCATCAGACAAAACCCTAGCGACCTCCCCCCATAACCTCCATTATGATCTGATCATTGGCACAATTTGAGCCTCCCTGTGGGTGGTCACCTATGCCTGGCTTTGCTTTATACTTTATTAAAGGGCTGGTTCACCTTTAAGATAACTTTTAGCAAGTTATAGAATGGATAGTTCTTAGCAACTTTTCAATTGGTCATAGTTTTTGAATTATTTGCCTACTTCTTCTGACTCTTTCCAGCAAATGGGGGGGTCACTGACCCCAGCAGCCCATAAATTATTGTGAGACTACAATGTTATTGTTATTTTTTGTTACTTATCCTTCTATTCAGGCCCTCTCCTATTCATATTAGTCTCTTATTCATATCAATGCATGGTTGCCAGGGTAAACTGGACCCTAGCAACCAGATTGCTGAAATTGCAAACTGGAGAGCGGCTGAATAAAAAGCTAAATAACTCAAAAACCACAAATAATAAAAAATGAAAACCAATTGCAAATTGTCTCAAAATATCACTCTCTATATTACACTAAAAGTTAATTTAAAGGTGAACAACCCCTTTAATACTTTGCTCTTCTCCCTCCACTAACATAATATACTTGCATGGTGCTTGGGGGGGGTCATTATTAATAATAGTTTCTGAAGGAACTTTGGATGATCCATTTGGTTGAGCTATAAATTCTTTCAAAGAATTCTGATTATTAATTAGGGTGGACAATATCCTAACAAACGTGTTGAGCAGCCATTTGCTTGGGAGGGAGGAGTTTCTGGGGTCCAGAAATGGGTTCTATAAAAACAGCTCACACCTTCTCGATATTGTTACGGGAAACATGAGGGTTATGGGAAAGTACTTTATCTCTCTGCACCAGGAATGTAGGTGAACTGGAACTCCCAGAACCTTACGGTTGCTGCTTCTGAGGTCACATTCCCATCCAACAATATAATCTATAGCATTCCAGCATTTAATATGTTTTACCCGCATACATTTGTGGGTTAGATACCATTGGCTATGGTGTAACATGTACTGGCAGGCTACAAAACAAATCGCTTAGGACTGCATTTGGCCCAGAATTATGAAATAAATACAAATCAGTTTGAATTCTCTCTTTCGTCACCCTATATACACAATCTCCTCCTTGGCTGTGTCATGCCTCCTCTCGGTGTTTGTCTGATGAGCCAAGGGAGTTGGCTGAGACCTGTATGAATGGCCAGAGTGGAAATGACACAGAACAAGGGGACGGGAATTTAAAAAAAAAAACTTTTTGTCATCCTGTTATTCCTCACACACCCAGTTATTTTCCATTAAAGTCATAGCTCATTAATTTTGTTTATAGAGAGAGAGGAAGTAATTTATTCCACAAAGCTGCAGGGGCAAAACTCACTTTAGAACCAATGACCCCCTTTCGCCTGGAATTTCCAATGAGTCCTAGTGGTTATATCACATCCCAGAGATTGGGTATTCTACAGCACAGGATTCATTTTACTGCTGATTTCAGTTACGCAGAAACAGGGCTAATGGGCAAACCTGTCCTGGTACTCCCCTGGCCAAAGAGCTGATTATTCATATGAGCCAAACAACAGGACCTGACTACGTTATAAGTAGGTTAGACAAGGGTCCTAAAATTGCTGAGACTCAAATAGGAGGAGGAAATCTAAACCTCCTCTTGTGTAGAGCAGCAACAACTCACCTTGGCTTACTATACACACACAGACACTGTAATTTGTTCTGGGGGTTTCTTAGCATCTGAAAATTATTGTTAGGGGCCCCTAAGGTTTTTAATCATGTGATGGGGGTGCTGTGCTATCCACAAGGGAGGAGGCATATGGATTTAAGGGTAGGTCTTAAAAGAGCAGTTGGTGCTCACTGCAGGGATATCATTTATCACTCATATGTGAAAAAAGTTAAGAACAGTTTAGTATAAAAATAAAAACTGTGTAAATAGATCGGCTGTGCAAAATAAAAAACGTTTCTAATATAGTTAGCCAAAAATGTAATGTATAAAGGCTGGAGTGACTGGATGTCTAACATAATAGCCAGAACACTACTTCATGCTTTTTAGCTCTCTTGGTTTCCAATCAGAGTTAGAGAGCTGAAAAGCAGGCTATGATTAAAAGTTTGTAACATGAAACGCGTAAGGCAGAGGACCCAATAAATCTCTTTTACTTGATTTCAACAACTTGATGGAAGATTGCCTTTATTTGAGTGCCTGCTCCAGATTTATTCACGGTTGTCCGCTCCCCATGCTGAGGGCTCACGGCGGTGCACCTGGGCCACTTCCCTAATGTGGTGAGTAAATACTCTACTTCATGGAGACCCCTTCTTCCTCTTATCTTATTTTTACATTGAACTGCTCTTTTATGACCTACCCTTAAATCCATATGCCTCCTCCCCTGTGTATAACACAGCACCCCCACACCTTAGGGGCCTCTAACAATAATGTTTAAATACTAACAAACCCCCAGAACAAATTCCAGGCTTATGTTCCATAGGCAGAGCAGGGCACACACAGGCAGAGTATGTCACACACAGGCAGAGTATGTCACACACAGGCAGAGTATGTCACACACAGGCAGAGTATGGCACACCCGGGCAGAGATTGGCACACACAGGCAGTGTATGTCACACACGGGCAGAGTATGGCACACCCGGTCAGAGTAAGTCACACACAGGCAGAGAATGGCACACCCGGGCAGAGTATGGCACACACAGGCAGAGTTTGGCACACACAGGCAGTGTATGTCACACACAGGCAGAGTATGTCACACAGGGAACATAGGGCAGACAGAGTAGGGCACGTACAGGCAGAGTAGGCCAGGCCAAGATGACACACGCAGGCAGTGTCGGACTGGCCCACCGGGATACCAGGAAAACTCCCGGTGGGGCAAGGTGTCAGTGGGCCCTCCTGCTTCTAAACATTTGGCTTTTTTCATGGTCATTACCAATTTCTATGAGAACAAAGGATAAATAGATGGATAAATATATTATAATATATAAAGAAAAGAGAATAGAGTTTGAGTGAGAAGAGGAAGAGTAATAGTACTGAGAGTTGGCCCCTGGTCTAAGGTCTTTGGGTGGGCCCCTGGTGTCCCAGTCCGACACTGTGCGGGGGCCCACAAGGTAACAGTCCCAGTGGGCCCAGGACCCCCAGTCCGACACTGCAGCAGGGAGCATAGGGAAGGCAGAGCAGGAGACAGTTTACACACATCAGGACCACTCTAAAGGTGGCCATACATGGATAGATCCACTCGTTTGGCAATGTCGCCAAACGAACGGATCTCCCTCCTATATGCCCACCTTGAGGTGGGCAATATCGGGCAGATCCGATCGTGGGCCCTAGGGCCCAACGATCGGATCCTAGCATTCCCAAACGGGGGGTCGGATCGCGGGACCGCATCAACGAACAGATGCGGCTGCGATCCAACGGGATTTTTAAACCCATCCGATTGAGATCTGTCCGACTTTCGGCCAGATCTCGATCGGGGAAGCCCGTCGGGGGCCCCCATACACGGGCCAATAAGCTGCCGACACAGTCTGTCGGCAGCTTTTATCGGCCCGTGTATGGCCACCTTAAAATGTACTACATACAGTGACACAGTGCTGGTGCCCCATTAGCATTTTGTATAAAGTGTGAACAGGTGAACAATGTGGGCAGTTTCAATTTCGAGTAGGTTAGTGAATTGAGGCAACAGCAGTCAGCAGAATACCTGCTATATCTTTATTGTGCATCACACAACATGTTTCGGGCATCCTTGTGGGCAGTTTCAGGCTGAGTCTCAGGTGTGAACAGTACAGGCCTTTAGGATATAAACAATAGAGGTGTGACAAGTGTGAATAATGCAGGGGGAGTGCAGGGGCCAGTTAATCTCTGTAGTGATACCTTTTAAATTTTACACATGGTAATCAAACACAGCAGGTAGAGTTTGATGTGGGGAGGGGGCCACACAAGGGGGACAGCTCTGCTCTAAATCATTCGTTAGCCACCAGGGCCGGAACTAGGGGTAGGCAGAAGAGGCACCTGCCTAAGGTGCAATCATAGGGGGGCGCTAGACAGATAACTTTTAAATTGTCTTCTACCTACCCCTATTCCATTTTTGCAGCCCTCTTGTATTGTAGTGTGTCACCTTAAATAAGCAAATAAGTCATGTTGCATGGTCCCAGACATCAGGGTAACAGGTTGGACACCCGATGACTGAACAACACTATTATAAAGGGAACAAAATGCCATTTAAGACCTTTTTTGGGTTGGGGGCACTAAGCAAATGCCATTTCCTCAGCCCTATAAAGTACAAGTGACACCCCCTCACCTTGACAGAGTAGAGCATAGCGAGTAATCCCAGGCAGCAGAAGTTGAAGTAGAGGGTATTAAAGATGGACCAGACCAAGTGGTCCCGCACAGGGGGTCCTTCCGAGTTTATGGTCACTACAGTGGACTGTATTTGCATTCCCGGGCCCCCTCGGTACTCCATCTCTTCCCTTAACGGCTCATAGCCCGGGCTACCATAGAGAGGCGGTGACCCGTTAATCTGACGACCATAACCGCTGTTCTCCATTGTTGAGCTCTTATGTCTGTCTGCTCGAGAGTAGAGACTGTTCTGTGCTGCTTCCAGGCAATACTTGTGCCGAGGTCGAGAGAGAGAGTTTATAGACAGTGGAAAGGGTGGAGTTTGGGAGATAAGGCTGGGAACTTTAGTTTCGTTTTTGGTACTTCTGAAACCTAGGGGAAATGTGGAGATTTCACTGCCTTTTTAAAGCGGTTGTTCATCTTCCAAACACTTTTTCCAGTTCAGTTGCTTTCAGTTTGTTTCTTTCCATTTTTTATTTTTTACCATTTTTCCAAAATCTAAGTTTAAAGTTGAATGTTTGTGTCTCTGGTGTTTGAGTCTGGCAGCACAGTAATTGAGGTGCAGATTCTAAACAATTTGCTCCATTAGTTGATCCATTTCTCAGCAGCATCTCTGGAGTATAAGCAACTATTGTATCAATTCTAACAGCTGCCTGTAATCAAACCCAGAGATTCTGCTCAGCAGGGACAAAAATAAGAAATGGATCAACTAAATGTATCAATTTAAATTAGAAAGTTGGTGAACTATCTGAAACCAATTGACCTGAAACAAGTGTTGGAAGGCGAAACAGCATGGCAACTCCAAAAAGTGCCTACTAATAAAGAGAGTTGGGGCGGCCTTTATAGTGAGGGGTATTGAGTGAGTTGAAAGGATCTGGTGTAATAAGTGTGAGATAGTATAAGTTATACTACATCAGGGTTGTCAGGCATTTAGTCAGAGGGAATTTCTGTATACAGAGGTATTTTAGGTGCTACACAAAGGCCCAAAGAGCCCCCACCAGCATAGACGGAGGGTGATTTTTTTAGTTTGGGGAGGCTAGAGGTGGCCATACATGGGCTGACTTCAAGGGGACCGAAACCCTAAAAAATTAATGTAAGTAAATCTATTCAGAGAGATCCCCTGAGGTCTTTTGGGATTTGCTTTAATTTTCTGTTTTTATTGGTCTGTGATTTTTAGCAGGTTCAGGTTTATACAGTTTAAGGGGCAGATTTATCAAAATGTGAGTTCAGATTTTAATCGATAAAAACCCACGTTCTATTCATTCCTATGAGATTTTTGGAAGCGTATTTGGTGAGTTTTAATTTTCACCCATTGATAAATATCCTTCAAAAATGCCATAGGAATGAATAGAACATTGGTTAAAATCTGAACTCACATTTTGATAAATCTGCCCCTAATTATTAATAGCAAGCTTCAGATCAGCGCTCTCTACAAAACTCTCTTTGTGTCAGCAACACTATGGGGCAAATGTATTATGTGGTGTAATAAATAGTGGAATAATTTGCCACGCATCACGTTTAAATGGCGTCATTTTTTTACACACTTTTTCTTACTTACAAAGGTCTGAAGATGTTTAATAACGTGGCAAATCTGGCATTCACATGGCATAAAATAAAACACACCTTGATAAATTCACCCCCGGCCTACATTGCTGTGGCATGCTGCCGACCATGTGCCCACTGCCCCCCCCACGAGCATGTGCGCTTGTGCGCGTACTATGTTTTTCCAGCTGATGTAACAGAAGGAGCCTGCAAATAATAAAAAGTAATACAGGTATGGGATCTATTATCTGGAAATCCATTATCCATGAATTACAAAAAGGTCATCTCCCATAGACTCTATTTTATCCAAATAATCCACATTTTTATTTATTATTTTCTGTGTAATAATAAAACAGTAACTTATACTTGATCCCAACTAAGACATAATTAATCCTTATTGGAAGCAAAATCAGCCTAGATTTATTTAATGTTGAAATTATTTTCTAGTTGACTTAAGGTATGAAGATCCAAATTATAGAAAGTTCCGTTATCCATAAAATCCCAGGTCCTCAGTATTCTGGATAACAGGTCCCATACCTGTACCTGCAAATAATCTCAGATACCAGGAACTGTAAAATGTTTTTGCAACAAACTGCAGGGAAAGGATCAGATCAACATCTGTTGGGCGATGGGTGGAAGTGGACTGACTTGTTTTCTACAGTTTACTGCTTAAGCCTGTTTACCAGCATCTCTGTATGTAAACAAGAGCTGAAACCTGTGATGTCGCCTCTTCGTCCCTTCTGCTCCATGTCTGAAGTTTAAGATAGGGATAGCTGTTATTAATGAGAGAGGCAGGCAGAGAGACAGGCAGGGAGACAGGCAAGCACCTAAAACAGATGGGCGACTGCCTCTCCCTTAAAGCCCTGCCTGTAGAAAATCTTCAGAGTTATTTACTTGTTTTTTTTAATATATCTTTGGTTTGAGGAGTCTTAGCCTCGCCAAGCCTTAATCAAAATCCTAGCTATGTAAAGGGAAGGTGCACCTGAGGAAGGGATTGGTCCCTGAAAGCTTGTGCCACAATGTCTGCAATAAATAAGATGAAAGCTTAAAGGGATACTGTAATGGGAAAAAATTAATAGTGCTACTCCAGCAGAATTCTGCACTGAAATCCATTTCTCAAAAGAGCAAACAGATTTTTTTATATTCAATTTTGAAATCTGACATGGGGCTAGACATTGTGTCAATTTTCCAGCTGCCCTTGATCATGTGATTTGTGCCTGCACTTTAGGAGAGAAATGCTTTCTGGCAGGCTGCTGTTTTTCCTTCTCAATGTAACTGAATGTGTCTCAGTGGGACATGGGTTTTTACTATTGAGTGTTGTTCTTAGATCTACCAGGCTGCTGTTATCTTGTGTTAGGTTAAGGCCACACTAGGCGATAGCGCCGCGATTTGACTCGCGGCGACTTTTAAGCCGCAATCGCTGGGGAAACTTTTGCGCTGGTGTCTAGCCAGCGTAAAAACACACGCGGCGATCTTATTTCTATTGTCGCTCAAAATCGCCTAGCGAGGCAATTTCGAGCGACAGTAGAAAAAAGATCGCCGCGTGTGTTTTTACGCTGGCGATTTTTCGCGATTCCCCATAGACGCCAGCGCAAAAGTTTCCCCAGCGATTGCGGCTTAAAAGCCGCGGCGAAAAGTCGCCGCGAGTCAAATCGCGGCGCTATCGCCTAGTGTGGCCTTAGGGCTAGTCCACACGGGGAGATAGCAGCTGAAAATGCCTCGCCAGGCTTTTTCAGGCGACTGTTGAAAAGCGCATCGCCTCGTGTGGTTAGCACAGGCGTTTTTACATAGGTGCCCATACAAAACTGTCACCTGCGCCGGTCGCGGCGCTTTGTTGCCGCGACCGCAAACGCGTCGATATCTCCCCGTGTGGAATAGCCCTTAGCCTTAGGGAGCTGCTATCTGGTTACCTTCCCATTGTTCTTTTGTTTGGCTGCTGGGGGGGGGGGAGGGTGTGATATCACTCCAGCTTGCAGTACAGCAGTAAAGAGTGATTGAAGTTTATCAGAGCACAAGTCACATGACTTGGGGGAGCTGGGAAATTGACAATATGTCTAGCCCCATGTCAGATTTCAAAATTGAATATGAAAAAAATCTGTTTGCTCTTTTGAGAAAATAATTTCAGTGCAGAATTCTGCTGGAGCAGCACTATTAACGGATTCATTTTGAAAAAATGTTTTTTACACATGACAGTATCCCTTTAAGCCCATGTGAATTGGTGTGTTTCTCCCCTTTACATAGCTTGGATACTGTTGGACTTGGAGGCAGTCTGTACTGGAGGAAACAGTCAAATTCTTTACATTCCCAACAGCTTGGGTGTCCTCAGGGGAGAACTCTGGAGCACTTTGCCTGGTTAACTTGTTACCATTAACTTAATATCGGAAATGGAAATAGCAGATTCACGAGCAATCAAGGTAAATACGTGTAATGCAGCAGCGCTCCCTGTTGTCAAACAATGGAATTACTAATCAGAAAAAATTTCATGTGCAGCCTAGAAGATCCATTAGGTCTCATTTAAAGGGCATATTAATTCAGCCTGCTACAGATGGGTATATTCAGTTGGCATCTTTAATTCTATTTTATGGTTTTAGAATTCTCATCATGGCAAACAGGTATTTTTAGCTGCAGTCTGAATTTGGGCAGAATAGGGGAAATTTGGGTGAAATGCCTCTGTTGTTCTTATACAGGTGCACAACACAATGGGAGGTCTCACACACTGGATCACCACTCTATTGCCTTAATTGCCTGATGCATTTCGGACCAGCTGGTACATAATCATAGACACAATTATGTTTAAAATTAAAAGCATTGGTATATAAATGTTGTGCCTATAATTAGCTACAGTTTGGAAAAGTAAAAATTGCATAATTGCAAGTGCATCAGATACCTGCTCCTGTGCCTGCACGTACACTGCTTAGATTGAGGCAGCTGCTGGGGGGACACTATTTGGAAGGGCAAGGAGTTTGTTTGGACACAAGCAGGGGAACTGCGAGTTGAAAAACTCACCTTGGGCAGCAGTGCCAAGCAGTTTACCTGGGGCAGCAAAAAGCCACTCCTGGTACCTTTAAGAACACCGAATTTGCATTTTTTAAACCTGAAATTGCACTCTCTGCACTAGCGAAGTGGCCCCCCCAAACAGGAAAGGTAAGCAGGTGGGCGTTGGCATTACAGCAGCCGCCCCTGGACACAAGTAGCTTCAGAGCTGTATTTAGGTCCAGAACCACCCTAGATAATGAACTTAAGTGCACAGATATTTTAGAGTTTTTAGAGTATTTAAATACACATATTTTAGAGTTTTTTTTTAGTAGGAAGAGATGTTTTATCACTAGCATAAAATTTTTTAGAGCATAATTCTGTATTTTTTTCCATTCATCCTTTTTATATTCGGATGTTTTAATAACATGGCATTTGTTGTTAATTTAGAGAAATACTGGTTACAGATTGCTCTAATTCCACAAAAATCCGACCTTCAATAAATAGGCCTCTGAGTGTGCAATTGCTAATATTCTATATTATTTATAATAATCTTCCACCTGTACCTTCTTCTCTCCTTGTCTTCCTTCATCATCTAAACCTGTCCTTCTCCGTTTTCCTCTGAAAACAAAAAATAAAACTAAATCAAATATTCAAAAGGGAGTTTTTGTGGCTACATTACTGTATTGTCTCTTTTTTTCCCCCACACATTATCTTCTGCACAAACAACTTCATCTAAATCGGGGACCCCAAAATTGTTCTACCTGTGAGCCATATTCAAAAAGGGATGGAGAGCAACAAAAGCATGAAAAAAGTTCCTGTGGTGCCAAATAAGGCTGCCAGTTCCCTGTATGGACTGTCAGACGACAGGAGGCTCTGTTTGGAAGTACACCTGGTTAGTATGCAACCAAAACTTGCCTGGAATTCAACATTTTAAAAATAAGCACCTGCTTTGACGCCACACCCAAAGTGTCCGTGAAAATGTTGCTTACGAGTTACTGGTCTGGTTGGGGATCACTGAACTAATTCTTCTTTTATTGTGTAAACCATGGCTAGAACTGGCAGAAGATGCCAGAGTCAGACTGGGTGCCCACGGGGGCTGCTGTGCAGGGCCCCCCTCTGGACCCCCGGCCTACATTGCTGTGGCATGCTGCCGACCATGTGCCCACTGCCCCCCCTCACGAGCATGTGCGCTTACTATGTTTTTCCAGCTGATGTAACAGAAGGAGCCTGCAAATCATGGATCTGGGTCTGCGGGGCCCACCAGGTTTTTTCCCGTTGTCCCACTGGCCCAGTCCGACCCTGGAAGAGGCATGTGCACACGGCACAATAGTACTGTGGGAGGGTGCACAAGACACATACCTCTTCTGCATACCCCTATAGTTTGACATTCTTTAATTGCAGTTTTTTGGCTTACTATGGCTCCCATTTCTAACTTTCACTATGGCAAATTGAATTGCTGCTCATGATGGAAGCCCCTTGAGCAGGGTGATAGAGGGCTGTCCTGATACTTTAATGTGTCGCATTGACCTGCTCAGCAGAACCCACTCTATTGTCACTGCATTGAGTCGCTGTGTGAGGAGGGAGAGGAGCTTGCGAAGGTGGGGGATAGCCGCTTACCTGTGACCTGGAATCGTTTCTCTCCGCCCAGACTAAGCAAAATATAAAGAATTCTGCCCAGGAGAAGAAAAACAAAAAAGAATCAGCTGTTATATTTCTGTAGAAAGCACACTAATGATGCACAGATGAATAGATTTTAGACCCACATTAACTCTAACAGCAAAAGTGTTGGGATAGTGTGGGGGAGAGTCAAGTCACCTGTCCATTTGAGGTACATGGAGCAGTTCTCAGGCCCAACCAAAAACCTAGGTATATACAGTATATTGCAAGAGAGTGCAAGTATTGAGATTGTTCTATATTCATCTATGAAAAATATTCAGATAATGCAATTAACCAATACTTACCCAAGGCCCAAGCATGAAAAAATGGTTATTGCTAATCGCATCATTGGGCTGCACAAAGGGCACACTACAAATAGAGAAAAATACTAGTCATTATACAAATTAATAACTAAACACACAAACATAGGCTCTAACTCTAGCTCTGTATCACATGTGTTAAAGTTATGGCACTGGAAAGGATATGAACGTTTATAGGACACTGTCTCTCGTGTAGAGCAGCATAAGCACTGCTTGTTCAACTTACTCTACCTGTAAGCATTTGCCAGATCCTTCTGGGCTTACAGTGGCTACTAGAAGTTAAAGCCTTAGCAGAAACTACAGAGCAGGCAGGCGGGCAAAATCTCTTTGTAGTTTTATTCCTGTTTTAGAATATAACAACTGCAACAAGTTCTGGGGGATGTAAGAGGTAGTTCCTTATTATGGCAGTAAATATGGATTATTGTAGCACTCATGCTATTTACAATTTTTAATGAAAATATTTGCTTAAAGTCTATAGTATTAGGGCACGTTTTTCCCCTCTGGGAGGCAGCAAACAGTGAAGACCTGAGAATTTTTAGCAGCACTGACATCATTGTGTATTCGCACGCTTTAAAAAGAGCCATGTGAAGGAAGCTAATCAGTCAAACTGTGTAGAAACAAATCATTGTAAAAATGCTATGTAAAAGAAATACATCTGAATTATTTTACACTGATGTTTTTCCCAAGGGCGTAACTACAGAGGAAGCAGACCCTGTGGCTGCAGGGGGGCCCAGGAGGTATAGGGGGCCCGATAAGGCCCTCATTTATTAACAACTTCAACATATATTGGTAAAAAAGGACAAACTCTGGATATGTTGGGGCCCCAAAATTAAATTGCTGTGGGGCCCAGTAACACCTAGTTATGCCACTGGTTTTTCCCTGTTGGTTTAATACATGAGGTCTGAAGGGATGGAAAATAATTCTGCAGAGAACAGCAATTAGTGGCCTTCAAGGAAACAGGACAGACGGCAAGCCTAAGTAAAAGGTACTCTTCTATTATTATAGCCAAAAATTTCCTTAAATACACTATATAGACAATGGGCTGCCTGTCATTCAGAACTTTTTTGATATTGGTTTCCAGGTAACTGTTTATACTAAATAACCTAAGAATCATACTGAACTAAGCTTATAATGACTACATGTTCTGTTTCACCAAAGCAGCAGTTAAACATTAAAAAGATATACTAACTTTTTTCACCTATGTCAAAACTGTGAAGCATGGCTTATTGAAAAAAAAAAACAAAAAAAACAAAATTAAAAATCGCAAATAGGAATAACTAGGAATTTTCATCATCATCATCATCATCATTTATTTATATAGCGCTGTCAAGATACTCAGTGCTTTGTTGTTTTTTTTGTTTGTTTTTAAAAATGTATTTGTTTTAAAAATTTTGTTTTTAAAAATGTACTACATGTTGGTTTTTTTTATATATCAATGGCAGTTCCTTAAGGAGTTGCTTGTAGTTGAGAGTTGATGGGGATGAGGTACAACTGGGGCACATAAAAGCTTATGTAAAATATATTTAAGACTGACTTCTGATGCTTTGTTTCATAAGTCAGAACCAGCATTGCAAAAAGAGACAGATAAAGGCTGCTTTTAATTATATTTATGTCTGCAGATACCCATCAAAACTACTCACGTTATTTAACTAATATATAAACTGGAAAGTTGCTAAAATTTACATTTACATTTATAGTCTAATTCTACATGAGAAATTCACCAATTAATCTGCCTGTATGGTTTGGGATCTAATAAGGGCCTTATACTAGAAGGTCCACTTGGGCAAAGAACTGATGTAAATGATTTATTTATTACAGGACCCAGGTCTTATAAAAAAGTCTAGAAGGTCTTAGAAGGAGACCAAAAAGTCAGCCTATGTCTTTTTATGAATTAAATAAAAGTTATTTATAATTAGATAGACAAATAAATATATGTATAGATAGATGATAGAGATAGATTGATGGACTAGTAGATAAATAAAAAATAAAGATGATAGATAAATATATATAGAGAGAGAGAGAGAGAGAGAGAGAGAGAGAGAGAGAGACAGATAGATAGATATAGATAATAGCGAGAAGGATAGATGGATAGATAGAGAGATAGATGATAGATAGATAGACGGACAAATAGATAGATAAATATAAATGAGAGATAGAAATAGAAAGATAAATAAATAGATATAGATTATAGGGATAGATAGATAGATAATAGAGAGATAGGTAGATAGTTATAGATAAACATATATATCAAGAAAGAGAGAGACAGATAGACAGACAGATGTAAAAAGACTGACATAGACAGGTAGATACATAGAAAAAATAGATATATATAGATGATAGAGATATAGACAGATAGATAAATAGACAGATAGATAGAAACATATACAGATAGATAGAGAGAGAGAGAGAGAGAGAGAGAGAGAGAGAGAGAGAGAGAGAGAGAGAATAGTAGTTACGCCCCTGTATATAGACAAACCTCTGTACTCACTTTATTAGGATGTAAATATAAATTCATTTTTAAAAGTATCTGCACTTCTGAGACTTTGCAAAAGTAACTGGGATCTTAGTCAGGATAGCAACAATATTTAAAGGAAATATTTACACTCACCCAGTATAGAAAGAAAATATATAAAAAAAATCGAAGAAAAAAAACGAATTTTCTTCAGCAACCTAAGAGTGAGAACACAGAAAAATACCAAAGAAATACAAATCATTAAAAAATCTTAAATTGTAGTTTGATCAAAGATACAATCACAAGCTGTTAACATTCATACAGATATGACAAGTAGTTAACGCATGAACATAGAAAGTTTCTCTTTATAACAACAGACAACACTGATCCCCCCTTTGTCTGAGATTGGGGTAGTATCTACACCTGTGAAGTGGAAAGTGGGGGACTGGGGCCTTTTTCTAAATAATAATTATATAAGAGAATGACCATTTTCGATTTTTCAGTGGCGGCTTTCAATGCTGACCTGTGACTTCCCTTAAGTTCCTGGATGGTATTTTGGTCTTTACCCGCATTGGTTAAATCACATGGGCAAACTATTATAGAAATTACATTTTGGTAGAGGGTGGGTGAAAGCTATTGTTGTGCAAAATGGTATTTCTATCTGTTGGTTTAGAAAATAATCTATAGCTCACTCCACACTCTTCCAAAGAGACCACCATATCCATACATTGTACAGGCATGGGATCTGTTATCTAGAAACCCATTATTCAGAAAGCTCCGAAATATAATTTTTAAAAAGGATTTCCTTTTTCTCGGTAATAATAAAACAGTACCTTGTACTTGATCCAAACCAACATATAATTATTCCGTACTGGAAGCAAAACCAAATTCTATTGGGTTTATTTAACATTTAAATTATTTTCTAGTAGACTTAAATGGGTTGTTCACCTTCCAACACAGTTTAATTGGTGTGATAAAACAGCTTATTATTTAGCATTATGCTTTAAAAGTATCTTAATACCCCCCTGCTACATTGCGCCAACAAATGCTATGCAACTTTGCCCTACCTAATGTTAAAGGGGAAGGAAACCTAGTCGGTGCAAACCCCCCACCCCCCCTCCCTCCTCCCCCTGGCCTACCTGTCCCGCTGGGCAAATGCCCCTAACTTGTTACTTACCCTTCTGCGCTGGTCCACTCCAGGGAGTTCACCGACGACATCTTCTTCCACTCGATCTTCTTCCTGCTGTGACTGGACTGGACCTGCGCAGAAGGGTAAGTAACAAGTTAGGGGCATTTGCCCAGCGGGACGGGTAGGCCAGAGGGGAGGAGGGTGGGTGGGCAACAAACGGGAGGGGGGGTGGGGGGTTTGCGCCGACTAGGTTTCCTTCCCTTTAAGTGTAGCCAGCCGCATTCTTTGGTATGTAACCCCACTGTGAGGGCAAACAATTACAGGCCCCTCTATAATGCTAAACACATAGACATGTGCACTGTTTGGTTTCTACATGCAGACTGAACTGGGCATGCTCACTAAATGGCACCCTATTGGTCAAGAAGTCTTAGCTGTGCACTTGCACTTATATATATGTACTGAATTATTTATGAGTCAGGGGACCAGGGAATGTGCATTGATTAATAGGATAAATCAGTTGCACTTCCATTGTATTTAAACATATTTTTTTTAGCCTGGAGTGCTCTCAAAACCCTCCTTGTATTAATTACTAATCAGCCTCAGTGTGACATTTCTATTCTAGGGGGCAGATGTATCAAGGGTCGAATTTCAAGGGGTTAAATCCCTCGAAATTCTACTGGGGAATAGAATAGGGAATTCAGGTGAAATTACGCGCTGGCGAATAGTCGAGCGATCGAATATTCGATCGAAGGATTTTCATTCGATCGAATGCCTTTTTATTCGATCAAAAACGTAGAAAAAAACGCCTATGGGACATTCCCATAGGCTTTTAAAGCAATTCGGTAGGTTTAATCTGGCAAAGTAGGCAGTCAAATGACTTAGTGAATGTGTCCCTAGGTGTACTGTATATTGTGGGGCACATTCACTAAGCTCGGGTGAATGATAATTTTGTGCTCCTCGACTATCGATCGAATATTCGATCGCTCGACTATTCGCCCGACGAATATTAGCCCATTCGACTATTCGCCAGCACGTAAATTCGCAAGATTCATTCCCCAGTCGAATTTCGAGGGATTTAACTCCTCGAAATTCGACCCTTGATACATCTGCCCCTCAGAGTGGGTCCCTAAGCTCAGTAAGTGATAGCAGCACAGAGCATATGCAGTGAATCAGCAGAAAAGAAGATGGGGAGCTACTGGGGCATCTTTGGGGACACAGATCTTTAACTGCTGAGCATGTAGGTACTACAGCATTTTGCTGCCAGCATGTAGTACCTGCGTGCTTGGCAGTTACAGGGTTATGGTGTGAAGATCAAATTACAGAAAGATTCATTCTAAGGAAAAACTATAGTTTTGAGATGTGCCGCGTTAGCCATTGAAAAAATGCAGAAAATGTAGTTTGGTGATACCTTTTATTGGCTACTGAATAAGTAACAATTGCAAGCTTGCGGAGCACACAGGCCCCTTCTTCAGGCAAAATACAAATGAAAGGCTTGAAAGGCACCTCATATATATACTGTTAGATCATTGAAAAAGCATTTATGGGCAATAAATTAGAAAGTTACAGATAGACAGAGATAACTTGTAGAGATAATAAAAGTAATTAGGGTGGGTTGTAAATAGTCTAGGGGTCTGGATTCAGTCAGGTCACATAGCTTGAACTAGACCAAGACAGAAGGTTAACACAACAGTGCAAATTAGGAATTGGACAAGATACAGGTACATATACATAGACTACAAATAGGAATTGCGACCTGTAAGGATAATACAATATTTCAGCCCAGATATTGATAAACCCCCTAGGGTAAGCACTTTACCTTTAGTCAAGGAAGCAGACACTAGTACAGTCAGCACCTTGTTGTGAGTAGGGTTGCCACCCGGCCGGTATTTTACCGGCCTAGCCGGTAAAATACCTGCCAAGGCCAGGGCTGGTATTACCAATTTACCGGCAATGTAGCTGCCGGTAAATTTGTAATACGATCAAAAGGAGCCCTCAGCCTGCCCCCAATCCCCTGCAACTTACCTTTTTTTTTGCCTCTTCTAGCGTCCGCGGGTCTCCGTCACGTGGCCCGCCCCTTTTGACATCACGCCCGCCCCTTTTGAGGCCAGGCCCCCAGCAGCCGGTAAAAAATTTTATAAAAGGTGGCAACCCTAGTTGTGAGGTGAAGTCAGCCTAAGGAAAGACAATGGGCTGAAATAACAATTCCTATTTGTAGTCTATTTATATGTACCTGTATCTTTTCCTAATTTGCACTGTTGTGTTAACCTTCTGTCTTGGTCTAGTTCAAGCTATGTGACCTGACTGAATCTGACTGATATCAGCCCCGAGTAGCCCATCAGCAGAACAATGGAAAGGTGACCAGATAACATCTCCCTGACACCTGCATTGCTAAAAAATCTGCCCCTTAAACTACAGATAATTGATACGCTAATAAGTGACCTATAAAAGAAACAGTATCAAATCAGTATATAAATATCAGTACATTTCCCCCTTTCACATTTCTGCAATCTCAACTGACAGAAATAAAAAGTGTGCGAGCAACAGCACTGTCCACTCATTGGCTGATGTGACCTAGCATGTGTGTGTGTCCTTGGTTTGTGTGAGAGCACAGTACCTCATAGATGCCAGTATGGGAGTATCCAATTGGACATACTATTAGTAGTTATATTAGAAATACTGCATTATCAATTATAGAATGAGCTATTTGTAGATATATAATAGAGGGAAATGAGTCCCTTTCTGATATGAATGGGAAGTATTATGAGGGGGGCAAGAGCTTCTCCCTCTCTGGAGGCTTATGGTTGCTAGGGTCACTGACCCCAGTACTAGTAGGTTTTTTATGTTATATTTTCCTGCTTATCCAAGCAACAAGATATATTGCAAAATGTGAAACAAAGCAATATTTGTACTGGCTCGGCTGGTAAAATAACGGTCACTAGGGAACTTTATGTGTTTCTGATTTAGCCACATTCCTTCTCCACTGAATACAAACGGTGTTTCTGGTAAATTTCTGCAAGTTTAATAGGAAATCTGACTAATTGAGCTCATAGAGTAACTGCTAGAAAATACATATTTATTTAAATGACGGTATCCCATTCCACAAAGGATTTTACTATCAATTCTGAATAAACACTTAAACTACAGATAATTGATACGCTAATAAGTAACTTATAAAAGAACAGTATCAAATCAGTATATAAATATCAGTACATTTCACATCTTTTACCTCAGCACTTCTGTCTCTCTTCTTCTCTCTCCACTAACAGAAATAAAAAGTATGCGAGCAACAGCACAGTACAGGTATGGGACCTGTTATCCAAAATGCTCGGGACTTCTGAATAACCGATCTTTCCGTCATTTGGGTCTTCATGCCTTAAGTCTACAAGAAATTCATTTAAACATTAAATAAACCCAAGAGGCTGCTTTTCTTAGTTGGGATCAAGTACAAGCTACTGCTTTATTATTACAGAGAAAAGGGAAATCATCTTTAAAAATTTGGATTATTTGGATAAAATGGAGTCTATGGGAGAAGGCCATAACGTAATTCGGAGCTTTCTGGATATCGGGTTTCCGGATAAGGGATCCTACACCTGTACCTCATAGATGCTGGAGAGATGGATTTCCAGTATGGGAATATCCAATCAGACACACTATTAGTAGTTATATTATAAACACTGCATTATTAATGATAGAATGCACTTTATATGTAGATATATAAGAGGGAAATGAGTCCCTTTCTGATATGAATGGGAACAGTAGCGTCACTAGAGGGGGGCGGGCCCTGGTGCATGACGCACAGCCAGGCCCCACCCCCTCCGTACGGCCGTATTTGTCAGTGGCTCACGGGCTGCCGGGGGGCCCTGAGGGGGTGCGGGCCCTGGCCAGCTCGCACCCCCTGCTCCCCCGGTAGTTCCGCCACTGAATGGGAAGTATTATGAGAGGGACGAATGGATCTGTTTCTGGCCAGTGCACTGCTGTTATATCTGCAGATCCCCATCTCTAATCACAAAATACTTTTGGGCACCACTGATATTCCTGCATGATCCAACCACTGATATTCCTGCATGATCCACATGTATCCAAACCTCCCAACTGACCCGTTTTCAGTAGGACAGTCCTGCTTTTGACAGCTCAACCCGCAGTCCCGCATTTGTACTGAAAAGTCCCGACTTTCTCTGCACTGAACAGCCAGAAAAAGGTACAAAGTTTCTAACTTAATTGGCTTTTGGCAAAGAGCCCAGAACAGCCACCAGGTGCAACTAAGATACCTTTGTAACAATTTTGAGATAAGCAAATAAGTAATTATAACAATTTAAAGGGAAATTCACCTTCATTAGCAAAACTGTAATAACTGGTAAAAAAAAACAGAAATATGTTCAAACTTTCATGACCTGCCAAATTTTGTAAAATGAGCATGGTAATTAGGTGGTGTGGCCACAAAACGGTCGTAGTCAAGATATTTTGCCGCGCTGCACGCACCAAATTTTTTGGCCCTCTTTTGGGAGGTACTGTATGATGTATCATCCAGAAAATTAGGGATCTTAATTTTAGTCTCTGTGCCTTAAATCTTCTAGCAAACATTTATACATGAATTAAACCTAATAGTTTTGTCTTGCCCCCAATATGGATTCATGCAGCTTAGTTACCCTCAAGTACAAGGTAGTGCATGTGTTGTGTGGACGCAAATACCTTTAATAAATGGTGCCAATATGAGTGCAATATTTGTGTCCATTGTACTAGGACAGTAATGTGCATTCAGCCAATATCTGCAGTAAATATATACTTATATACATGATTTTCTAGTAGACTTAAAGCTGTGGTTACCTTTAAGTAAACTTTTGGTATGTTATAGAATGGCTTATTCTAAGCAACGTTTCAATTGGCCTTGATTTTTTTCTTTCATATAGCTTTTGAATTATTTGTCTCCATTATCTGACTCGCTCTAGCTTTCTAGTGGGAGGGGGGTCACTGACCCCATCTAAAAACAAATGATCTGTAATGCTACAAATTTACTGTTATTGCTACTTTTTATTGCTCATCTTTCTTTTCAAGTTCTCTCCTATTCATATTCCAGTCTCATGTTCAAATCAAAGAATGGTTACTAGGGTAATGTGGACCCTAGCAACCAGATTGCAGAAATTGCAAACTGGACAGCTGATGAATAAAAAGCCAAATTACTAAAAAAAAAAACAAATACAATATTAAAACCAAGTGCAAATTGTCTCAGAATATCACTCTCCACGTCATTCTAAAAGTTCATAAAAAGGTGAACAACTTCTTTAAAGTAGGAATGCACCGAATACAGGATTCAGTTCGGGATTTGGCCAGGATTCGGCCTTTTTCAGCAGGATTTGGCCGAATCCTTCTGCCTGGCTGAACCGAATCCGAATCCTACTTTGCATATGCTAATTAGGGACGGGAGGGAAATCGCGTGACTGTTTGTCACAAAACAAGGTAAAACAAGTTTTCCCCTTCCCACCCCTAATTTGTATATTGCAAATTAGAATTCGGATTCAGCTCGGTATTCGGCCGAATCTTTTGGGAAGGATTCGGGGGTTCGGCCGAATCCAAAATAGTGGATTCGGTGCATCCCTACTTTAAAGTAATTCAAAATTACAGAAAGATCTGTTACCTCAGGTCCCGAGCATTCTACATAACAGGTCCCATACTTGTACATGTTAGTGTATTTTTTAGATGTCATCATGCTTTATATATGTGTTGCTGCAGACCCGAAGGCCGTTTTGTATGATCCATTCATTGGCATAGCCCAGTTTGGCCAAGAGTGTATGTTGCCAAATCATGCCCGGATCTGGGGACCTCGCCAAAGAAGCGGTTCTGCCAATGGTGTAACTACCAGGGGTGCATATTCATATGTCACCTACATCCTAGGGAAGAAAAGGGGTTAAAAGGCAGCTGAACTTAGCTGGCACTCCCTCACTGATATGCTTTATAAGAGTCTGTTTGAGGTGTGATGTGTCGGTGGAAGGGAGGAAACTGGAGCTGGTGGAAGAGAGGAGACTGGAGCCAGAGACTGGAGCCGGTGGAAGGGAGGAGACGGGTAACTGTGAGAGAGATAGAGAGGCGTGGTGGAGAGAGAGGGGGTTGAGAACTAGGAATGGAGAGAATTATGAGGGGAAAGAGTCCTTCCAAGAAAAAAAACAGCAGAACAGCCTGGGAGTGTAAAGGAGGAGTTGCAAGCAGGCCTGGACTGGCAGTCAAAATAGGCCCTGCCATTCCAAGTACACAGAGGCCCAAACAGCCTTCTACCAGCCCAAACAGCCCCCTACCAGCCCACTATATGGTAACTTTCTATTGAGCCATAGAGCAGCCCCACTGGCATTTGCCAGAACCCACAGATTGCCAGTCTGGGCCTGGTTGCAAGGTTCTGGTTGACGTTCGGTGCTTCCGCTGCTGTAGCCGCACATTTCATGTGTCTGTCTCTCAAGGGGTATTTCACATCATGAGTCTGCCACAAGGGGTTATTGTCCTGCAGCCATACTATGTCCTCTTGTCTGAGAATTTTGCTGCAGTGGGAAAAGCCCTACCTGGAGCTGATTTAGGGTCGAGGCAGACAGGCAGATTCGGGGAGATTCCCCGAACTGCCGTCTGCCTGCTTGAATGAAGAATTGCCTGCGCTAATGCACTTGCAGCGCTTCAATTTCCGAAGTCGCCTGAAGTTTCCTTGTGAGGCAACTTCGGAAATTGAAGCAGCGCAAGTGCTTTAGCGGTTCTTCATTCAAGCAGACAGAAGGCAGTTCAGGGAGATTGTCACCCGCAGAAGAGGCGATTAGTCTCCAGGCGACTAAATCTCCCCGTCTGTCCCAAAACTTTGTGGCAGAATAGGAAGGAGGGCGGCTGGGAGAAAGGATAATTGACAAATGAAACTCCTTTTCTGGCAGACACATATCATACACCCTCGGGATAAGGAAACAAGCTACCCACTTGCTCTGGCACACTGACCTTTAGCACCCAATGGAAGTGACCAGTGGACTCACTCAATTACAGTGGTGTAACTACCAGGGGCACCCAGACCCGCTGCCGCTGTGAGAAAGGTTATTGCGAGGGGGCTGGGCAGGGAGAGATTTTACAGCGAGTGTGATTCATGGGGGGAGGGCCCAATGGGGGGCCCGGGTGCCCATCCTGTACCAGGGCCCATTATGTATTTTATATAGTATTATTTTAAGTTAATGTTAATTGGGATGCTTTTTTTAAAAAAAATTAAATAAATAATTTTTTTATTATTATTAATTTTTCTATATTTATTCATATCTTTATATATTTTTATTCTCGTCATTTATCATGAACTTATGTTTTTTGTTATAATACCTTTAGTCTCTCATTTAACAGCGCTATTATTTCATCTATTCTATAATCAGTGAATTCGATTTTTGACTGTAAATCAGTCTCAATCCATAAAATATCTGATTTCACAGTCTTTATTTAACCCTTGGGGTGTTACTGTTTCCAATAATGACATCCACTTGATTTCTTGCTTAGATAATAATTTATCAATGTCTCCTTTCCTTTTTCCCAATCTCAATTACCTGAAACGAAACAAAGTGTCCATTAGCACCATGTTCGTTAATTATATGTGCGGCTATAGTTGAAGTTAAGTCTGTCCTATTAATGCAGGCTATGTGTTCTAATACTCTATCTTTAAGAGTGACTCTGCACTACACTCGGCTCTATCACAAGGGATCATCTCCGAATCTACACACGCCTTCCTGGTCACTGACCATCCAGTCACTCCAATACATTTTACCCAAGATCCACAAGACCCTATCCAACCCTCCGGGACGCACGGGATTTCATCTTGCAACCCTTGGCGATGTATGTGGATTACTTTCTACACACTGGTGACCTACTAGTAAAACTGAAAGATTGCCAACCAATACCAACACACACCTTGCCTGCCACCATTGACATCACCTCTTTGTACACAGTGATACCCACAGATGATGGTATCCAACGAATCCGGGAATCCCTACTACAACATCCAGATCCCACTCGGCCCAAAACAGAATTCCTCATTGACTTGTTGGAACTCTGTTTAAAACATAATTATTTCAAGTTTGAACTCTGTCACTATCTGCAACTGAGTGGGACCAGTATGGGCTCTAATCTCGCAGCTGCCTTTGCCAAAAAAACAACAGTTAATGCCCGCTCTCCTGCTCTGCTTCCCTTTTTAACCCCTAAACCACCCCCACGGCACTCCCCTCACCTCCCTCCTCCCGCCCCCCTTTTTCCCGCCGAGACTTACTAGCCCATTGTTCTAGCCAAAGGGGGGTGGGAGGGGTAGGAGCGAGGAGTGCCTCAACCCATACAAACCAGGGGGAGGGGGCCCCAGCCTAACTTCATTCGGCCCCACTAAAGGGCCTCTTTCCCACTAATCTCGCAGCTGCCTTTGCCAATTTCTATATGGCACACTTTTAAGAACACTATATCTTACCAAAGTATGGAACATGCATCTACAAAATCTGGCGCTTCATTGACGACCTGCTGGTTTTATGGACTGGTCCAAGAGACCAGTTCAACACAATGGTTGACAGTTTAAATGCACTTCCAACTCCAATCAAGTTCACAACACACATTTATCCAGATGAAATTCCATTCTTGGACATCCTCTTGTTAAAACAAGATATCAAACTCGCAACCACTGTCTATCGTAAAACCACCGTCAGAAACACCCTGCTACATCTTGTCATCCATCACCTACTCAAGAGCATCCCATACTCTCAAATGATCCGCACAGTACGAAACAACACAAACCCAGCACGACTCGACACTCAATTGGATGATCTCACTAACCGCTATCCCCTACATGAACTTCTGGACAGCTGCCAGAGGGCTACACGTTACACACAGGCTGAACTACTGGACTCATCCCACAACACCACCACAGCAGAAAAAGCGGACAGACTCACCTTTCTGACCACCTATTCTCCCTCCACTAAAGCCTTTACGAAAGCAATTCACGACCATTGGTCCATAGTACAAAAAGAAAGAACTCTTCCACCTCCCTTCAAACTACCCCCGCGGATTGCCTACAGGAGGGGCAGAAATCTGAGAGACCAGATAGTGAAGACAGACCCATCACTCTTAGCCCGGTTGTTATCAATGCACGGACTGCTCCACGTGCAGACAATTACTAACAGGATCCACATTCTCCCACCCACACTCAGGAAAGCAGATTGCCATCAGACAGAGGTTGACCTGTGCCTCAAAATACAATATTTACATCAATAAGTGTCCCTGTGGACTGGTATACATGGGGAAAACCATTACCAACTTCAGAGATAGGATGGCAAATCACAGATCCACCATCAGAGCAGCATTTGGAGAAGGAAGTGGAGACACCCCAGTCGCACAACCTTTTTTGGAATGTAAACACACACTGGCATCCTTGCGAAACATAATCATACACTGTGTTCCCACTCCCCCCAGGGGAGGTAACTGTGAACGCCTACTGTTGCAATCTAAACTAAAGTGGATCCACCGTCTAGACACCCTCAGCCCTCGAGGGCTGAATGAACTTATCTCATATGCTCCATTCTTTTAATAATTTCACCTTACTGCAAATGGGACCCAGTGGTCAGACCACTGTGTCGAAGGCCCCCCGGGTAGCCGGTTTTCCCCCGGGTGGCTGACCTTGCCTATTTCTCTAGTGTGCACCAGTAGCCTTATTATCTATTGAACCATCAATTGGCTACCATATTCCTACTATTACGTAGCGTGTCCCTTACCTCTATACCCTGAATGATACGAGTCGGTCGACCCTGCCTGAAAACCCTTATAACACACCTCTAAACTTGTGTTTAAACATTACCATTTTGTTTGACCTACCGAAAGCTGCTAACAAGGGCCTCTCCTCCAAGGTCATGACTAATGAGCAGACCAATGTGACCCAGTTTTGCCATCCCCTCTTTCCCTCTTCCTATGTATCCCTGTTCCACTCCCTCTCCCCTATTCGCTTCTACCTTCTTCCACTCAGATTATTTGGCCTACTTTAGTGATTTGCTGTTGGTCCCCCTCTTACAGAACCTCCAGAAAATATGTAGATAACTGCATCATTGCATCTGTCCTTCTCCACATGAAGGTGAGTGGTTGCTATGTGTAGACTTCCAAGCAATGCTCCCGTCCTCGTGACACTGGCTAGAACGCCACCTACTGTCTGCTAACAACGATTACATTACAGCCTGACCAGATATACGCTGTTCACCCAGTGCCTCAGTTTCAACCCCGCAGTATTTTATTAGGGCTATCGTTGCAACGATTGAGAGACTTTTGATTGAATACTTTATTGCAATAAATAACTAACTTAAGATACAGAAAGTTTTATTGTGATACTTAACCAAGGAAAGACACAGCATCACACAATGAAAAAGCCCCTTCCAAGCGCATGTGAGCGCTCCAATACACTAGACACGGGTTGCTAAGGGTGGATTGCCTAACAACTCCGCAGATCCTGCGATGCCTGCCAGACGCCACCTACTGTCTACAGTCAAAGATTACATCACATCCTGGCCAGATGAGCGATGTCCGTTCAGCGCAGCAGCTTCGGCACCGCTGGGATCGTCTGAGAGCCAAGAGAGACATCTTACGATTGAAAAATAGAGCTGCCATTATGCTTCATTAAGCAGCCTTTTCTGGCTTGGGGTTGCACTCCAAAAGACTGGTAATCAAATATAATATAACTTTTGCAAACCCAGAAACTGTTTAGCAACCACTTTCAACAGTGAAAATTTTTTGGAAATTTCATAGTTTGTGCCAATAAATAATAAATAATAATAAAACTTCTTACTGAAAAAGTTGTTTGCTCCAAAAGATGACAACACCTTCAAGCACTTCTTAAAAACTGTGCAGTTAAAATTTGCAATAACTAAAAGCTTAACTAAAGAAGTAGCTAGAAATGTTGTACATTATGTTTTGTGCCTCTGTACCACCCCAAGGCAACCACAGCCCTTTAGCAGTAAAGATCTGTGTCTCCAAAGATGCCCCAGTAGCTCCCCATCTTCTTTTCTGCTGATTCACTGCACATGCTCTGTGCTGCTGTCACTTACTGAGCTTAGGGACCCACTCACAATATACAGTACACATAGAATAGAAATGTCACAATATAAGGCTGATTAGTAATGGGGGTTCCAAACCCTTTTTAGCGTGCTCTCATAGTAACTATTCATTTTTTCCCACTTAAAAATCTCAGGATCCATTTTCATGTCAGGTCTTTTAAAACCATAAATTTATAATGGTGTCTCAGGTGTCTTAACAATAATTTGTTCAGCAACAAACATTAGACTGTATGGGAGCCATAGATTAGGTACCGCAAGTATACGCTTACTGATCAGATCTCTAATACGGATCAGTTTTACTCTTATTGGGGCTCATCAGTGTAAAGTTTTCTGATCAGAATTGGGAGACGGATCTATAGGAAAAGCTAATACAGCAGGAGATTGGATGAAGAGGTAGTTTCAAGAATTGCACAGCAGGTGGTGCTAAAACCAAATATTTCAATCTAGTACATTTTTTGAAAAAAAAAAACAATAAATAGTTAGGTCCAGCCTTCCAGCAGTTCTAGGTAGTATATTAGTATCAACAGAAAGTCAAAGACAAAAGGGCTTGTTTTGTTACAGTGCAAATGTCCACTGCAATTGCCACTTTTTTTATCTACAATGCATATTTTTTCCCCTATAATTTAAGGGTTGTTTTGCTTGCCAGAGATACTCCGCTTAACACAGTTGCAGCCAATGCATTAAAAATACCTCAATTGCACCCATGCTTTGTTGTAAATAGGACACAATTACGCTGAATATATTCTAAGTCCAGATGGCACCATTTCTGGCATTTGGCGCTACTGACATGTGCATCCTACACTTTCAGCGCAACTGAGCTGCGGCAATTGACACAGGGCACTGTGGGAACCCTGGTGTTATTGCCTGGCACCGAGGTGGTGTTAGCTCCAGGGTTCATCTGTGCCAACTGTGCTCAATTTAGACTGGGAGGCAGGAAGGACTGAGTGGAGCTGAGTGTGAGTGTGAGGAAGTGCAAAGAGCAATCCCTACCCCAAGTCCATGTGCAGGAACGGAAAGATAAGTAAAGTATTAGGTCTGCTGCCTCAAGACAGAAGTGCCCTTGATTGTAAGCTCCACTGGGACAAGGATTGATATGAATGAAGAAAGTGTTGTCTTTGAACCTAGCCTAGATTTGTGGCAAAGGCCCAGGCCTAGCAGTGGCAAGATTTTCGGGGTGGCATGCCGCCCAGCCGCAATGCAATATTACTGGAACCACTGGGGGACGCGCATCTTATCACCAGTGCTACAGGTGCTTGTGAGTGGGGGGCACACTAGCGGGAGTCCATCTGGCCTATGGGCGACCAAATCTGTGCCTGCTTTGAACTCTATTGTACTGTTCACAATATTGACTGTAAGAGCAAACTCAAATAACCGACACAAACAAATGCTAACAAAGCAGCGGGTCAAATACCAACTGGGTGACAACCATAGCCCTGGGTAGGGATGTAGCGAACGTCGGAAAAAAAGTTCGCGAACATATTCGCGAACTTGCGCAAAAATGCGAGCGGTTCGCGAACGGTTCGCGAACCCCATAGACTTCAATGGGAAGGCGAACTTTAACATCTAAAAAAGACATTTCTGGCCAGAAAAATGATTTTAAAGTTGTTTAAAGGGTGCAACGACCTGGACAGTGGCATGCCAGAGGGGGATCAAGGGCAAAAATGTATCTGAAAAATCTGCCTGTGTGTGCTTGGAAGAGATAGTGTAGGGGGAGAGCTGTTAGTGATTTCAGGGACAGATGATAGTAAGTTTGCTGGCTAGTAATCTGCTTGATACTGCTCTGTATTGGAACAAAAAAATAAATAAAAGCAGTCCTTACAAGGACTACTGTTATTGCAGCAGTCAGCAGATGAGATCAGAAGCAGGACAGCTGCCCACTGCAGCTACATACAGAGCACTGCAGTAGAAGGTAGATTACTAGCCAGCAAAGCTACCTAAGCTTAAATGTCCCTCAAACCCCTGCAGACTTCTGTCCCTCCAATAACAGAGCAGTATCAACACGATTACTAGCCAGCAAACTTTCAACTGTCCCTGAAATCACTAACAGGCAGCAGCTCTCTCCCTACACTATCTCTTCAGCACACACAGGCAGAGTGAAAAAAACGCTGCAGGGCTTCGGTTTTTATAGGGAAGGGGAGTGGTCCAGGGGAGAGCTTCCTGATTGGCTGCCATGTACCTGCTGGTCTGGGGTGAGAGGGCAAAAAAAAGCGCCAACAATGGCGAACCCAAAATGGCGAACGTCGCGCGACGTTCGCGAACTTCCGGCGAGCGCGAACACCCGATGTTCGCGCGAACAAGTTCGCCGGCGAACAGTTCGCGCCATCTCTAGCCCTGGGGCATGTAATATTTTTTTAAAGAAGAAGTAAACCAACTCCTTGTAAAAGGGTTCTCTCACAAGGGGGTATATTTATCAAAGAGTGAAGTTAATAGTGAAGTTCCGCCACTAGAGTGAAAATCCACCACTCTACATTCATTCTATTCTTTCATTATTAAGCCCTATAAAGAAACAGGGAATGACCATGAAATAGGCCATATGGTAATAGCAAGAGGTTCCACCTGGGCCCACCGGGAGTTTTCCTGGAATCCCGGTGGGCCAGTCCGACACAAAATTTACAGTGGCAAAATGAACTAACCAAATACAAGATTGCGCGCATGTGCATATTTTCTTAGTGGAGCACTAAGCGTCTATCGCGCTTAGTGCTCCGAGATCGGGACAAATACACCTGCGGCTGGGCGCCATGCCGCTCCTTAAATTTTGCCACCCTAGGCCCGGGCCTTGCTGCAAATCCGGGCCTGATGGCACTCGGAGAGATGTTTTCCAAATTTTCCTCATGAGGCAACTTTGGAAAACGAATTGCTCGGAGAGCCACCCTGCCGGCGATCTACATTATAGCTGGTGGGAAGGCAGTTTGAGGATATTAGTCGGCCGATGAAGAGTCGATTTGTCACGGGTGACTAATGCCCCCGAATCTCCACGTGTGTCTCTGCCCTTAGTGTGTAGGCAGACTCCTTTCCACTAAAGCCAGCCCTAGCTGTTGATTACATATAAACTCATTCACCAATGAGATTGCTCCTGACCAAAAGCTTCATTACACTTAAAAACAATTCACCAATGAGAATTCTATTCACCAATATAATATTTATAGATGCAAGAGAATTCACCAATGCTGATTGTTGTCAGGCAGAGTTATCTTACATACAGGGATTAACCTTGATAATATGTTAAAGAATGCTGGGATTTGTAGTCCAGTAAAGTGTGGTTGAGCAGTGTACAGTTGGGGTCAGTGTCCCTAAACTGTACACATCATGCATCAGTGACTTACTTGGAATAAAAATGTTAAATACCTTTTTGGGGTTTTAGTCACATTTAAATGGGAAATTTAATAGGTTCCAGGTTTGCTCTAATAATCAGGTCCCAAGGGACTGAATGAAACAAAGACAAAATTCAGGAAAACAAACGCTAGGAGATGACAAAGAGAGATAAAATCCGGGAAACCCCAGCAACTTGTGTCTCTTTCCCTTCCCCTTTAGATTGTAAGCTCTTTTGCACAGGGCCTTCCTCACCTTTTGTACCAGTACTGGTTGTTATGACTGTAACTCTGTATGTAATTTATGTCTTTGTATAAGCACATTCATTTCACAGTGCTGCGCAATATGTTGGAGCTTTAAAAATACATTTTAATCATAATAAAATGTAAAATCAGAGGGAGTAAACATGGGTTCTACTATAGCAGAAAACATCTGCTGTGGTTCCTGTTACTAAACCTGTAGCAAATGCTGCCCCTGTGGAATGTATAGTTACAGCCTTTCCCTACGGCTCTCACTCTGGTTACACATTCCTGCCTTCCAGATAGGAGGGACATGTGTGACACCAGAAAGTGATTAGTGGCAGAAACAAGGGAGGCTTCCGGGTCAGCCGTAGCTCAGCGGTTCCTTCACTACTTTCTTAAGCAAGATATAGTCTCTTCGGAGGTTCAAGACCCGCGGGCGCTTTCTGACCTTTTTTTCCTACCTTGTGTATTTAATATTATATTTTTTAGCCCAGAGTCCCCCAGCTCCACATGCCACCTGTTTCTTGCCCTTTATTGGTCTGCTTATTCGCTGTGCCCTACATTACTCTGGTAGATAAAATCCACTGCATTTTTACTGATTTTAGCCATTAGCCAGGCTCTCCCTTTAACAGAAGTAGAAGTGTTGATTGGCCATTTCCCTGCCCATTACTTCTCTGATAAATCTAATCCAGCACCCTCAGATAAGATTAAGCAGTACTCTGCTGGCTGCCCTGGATCTTGCCAAGCTATGGATTGTCCTAGCATAGCTAAAGGGAGAACAAGGAATCATACAATCTATAGTGCTGGCAGTCAGGTATTTAAAGGAACAGTAATGTCAAAAAATAAAAGTGCTTGAAAGGAGAAGGAAAGCCTTTTTGCATTTGGGGGTGTTAAATGTTAGGCACCCCAAGTCAATGTATTTACTTACTTGAAACCCCGGTCTGGTGCCCGTATCAGCAGACAACTTCACCGGCCTGGGGTTATACCGGTGAGCACCAAGGAGCGATCCTTTTCCTGGTTAATATCTATGCTCCTAATACTGATAACAAATGTTTCTTCACAGATGTTTTGCAATGGCTTGACTCCTGGGGGTGACAAACATCATTCTTGGCAGAGACACTACATGGACAAATCAGGTAAACCCACACCAGTTTGTTTTAGGATGGTATCAGCTAATAAGATCTACTCACAGGGTTTCGATGTCTGGATTGCAACGAAAATGTCTGGTTCTGATCAGATAATGCAGTCAGTCCTCAGAGTACCTGTAATAGATAGCTGCACTAGTGTAATACGGCCGGAATTCTCAGGAAGTGCTTAAAAGTGGTTGTACTCACCGAATAGCAGGTTAAGGGAAAGCGTATCTATGGAGGGAGGGTGTCTTCTTCTCCTGCGGATCGTTCTCGTTAATTTTGGCGGTCGCTAGATAGAACCGCTTCCCAGACCCATGCTGGCAGTTCAGAGATCGTGCGCTCCAGGCCTTGCAGCGAGAGCTGAGACGCCGAAGTTTTCTTTCGGTGCGCTGCTGACGGATCTCTCCACGGCTCTATATATTCCCTGAGGAAGTATATGTTATACAAAACGCGTTGGGCTTTTACTAAATAAATAAACAATTTAATTCATAAATCAATCCCGAGTAGAGTTGATTTTGACACCCAAAAACTAAAAGACCGGCACACCAAGTGGAAGATCGAATAGAGCCCTGGAGAGATCCGTCAGCAGCGCACCGAAAAAAAACTTTGGCGTCTCAGCGCACGCTGCAAGGCCTGGAGCGCACGTTCTCTGAACTGCCAGCACGGGTCTGGGAAGCGGTTCTATCTAGTGACCGCCGAAATTAACGAGAACGATCCGCAGGAGAAGAAGACACCCTCCCTCCATAGATACGCTTTCCCTTAACCTGCTATTCGGTGAGTACAACTGCTTTTAAGCACTTCCTGAGAATTCCGGCTTTTTTACACTAGTGCAGCTATCTATTACAGGTACTCTGAGGACTGGCTGCATTATCTGATCAGAACCAGACATTTTCGTTACATCGAAACCCTGTGAGTAGATCCTATTAGCTGATACCATCCTAAAACAAACTGTATTACACTATATACATCCTTATTTCATTTAGATAAATTGGGACGTAATATCCACTCAGCGCACCAAACCTAACTACCTCATTTCTACAATTTTGCGGACCTGTGTGGATCCACATAAAAATATTTTGGTGCAGCTAAAAGACTTTTCAATCGGACTAAGTGCAGCGCTTACACCCAATCGATAAATTAAACCCACACCAGAGCTAAACCACTACACACGCTATGTGATATACAACTGCACAACACATACAACCAACTACTAAGGACTATACCTTTTACTCTGGAGTTCACGGGACACACTTCAGAACAGACTATATTTTTGTCTCACTGACTCTGCTGCCAAGTCTCACCGTGGCTAAAATATATCCCATTGAAATTTCAGACCATGCCCTAGTATCAATACAACTAAAATTATTAATACCCCAGCCACGTTCACACAATTGGAGGTTTCCGGCATATCTCAAAAATAATGATTTCTCAATATTTCTGAAATCTAGCTGGGCTAATTACATGGATGACAAATCAGCTTCAAATAAACTCTGGAGAACCAGCACCTGATGAAGGATATGTATATCTGAAACATGTTGTGTGAAATAAAGACACATTGAATTGCTGTGGTTCTCCAGAGTTTATTTGAAGCTGATTTGGAAGGTTTGTGGCTGGACGGGGCTGCTACTCTGTTGGTGATACCCTAAATACAGTGAGTGAGGGATCACCAAAATATTTGAAAAAGATTTACATAGATGACAATATTACAAACTGGGAAGACCCTCACATGCTTTGGGTTGCATCGAATCCTGTGTTGAGGACAAACACTACACAGCTTTTAAAACCACTAACTCATTGGCAGATAAAAATAAATACAAAGACATCAAACAATTGTTAGATACTTTATTCACAGACAAAGCATACAGATCTTTAAGCCACGCAGCAAAAACATTTTACAGATGGGGCGATAAATAAGGGAAACTTTTGGCTAGGATAGCAAATAGACATACATCTACATTCTATATACAAATGTTAAATCCCCACAAGGAGAGACCATTCAAACACAAAACTTCCTAACTACAAACTTAAACTACAAATACTATGAACTATTAAAACCTGAATTAACCCCTATTTTAACTAACTTCTACAACAAAGTTTTGCAAGTAGTGAGAGGGCTGGTTGAGATTTCCCCAACCCGCCCTCCCACATCCGCGCTTCCGGGTTGCTATTATAGACCAACACTGCTCGCCAATGACATCACAAAATGGGCGGGGCGAGCAGGCACAGCATCTATAAAAGACAAACCCGGAAGTCGGCATTTGACCCGCAAATGAACATGTGAGGTCGGCCCAAACCCACCCACCCGCAAGTATCGCCCCGAATGTATTGGGCACATCACTACTCTCCACTATAGCATGAAGCAAACATAGTATATACAGTATCTTTGGAAAATATTCAGATTATGAAATTAACCAATACTTACTAAAAGCTTAACCAGATAATAGCCAATAATGGAGACCACTATAAAATAAATGCAGTAAACGTGTGACCCTACAAATAGGGCCCGCCTACGGGTATCGGGTCAGCCCGCACATCACTACTCTCCACTATAGCATGAAGCAAACCTAGTATATACAGAATATTGCAAGAGAGTGCAAGTATTGAACTTGTTCTGTATTCTTCTTTGAAAAATATTCAGATTATGAAATAAACCAATACTTACTAAAAGCTTAACCAGATAATAGACAATAATGGAGAGCACTATTAAATATATGCAGCATACATGTGACCCTACAAATAGGGCCGGCTCACGGGTATCAGGCCGGCTCGCGGATATCGGCCCGGGTCGCGGGTATTGGGCCAGCCCGCACGTATCGGGCCGGCCCTCACATTACTACTCTCCACTATAGCACGAAGCAAATGTAGCAAGAATTATATTATTAGTATCAAATCAGCATCAGGTGGGTCTTCTTTTGCTGGATGCTTTGCAGAACTGTATCCTGTATTAAGGCCAACTTCCCATCCCATCAATCAATCTTCACAAACAATTCATCCTCGTCATAATTTACCCACTGTGCCTCCTTCTCATGCGGTTCTTTTACCTGTTAAACAATATAAATGCATTCAAATTTCTCTAATGACTTTTGGCATCAAAGATATTGATTAACAACAAGAAAAACACCGTAGCTGTCGATGAAATGTTTTAAAAGTGCATAACGCAGTTTTAACTGAAACTATATAGAGACTGGGCCATGCAGCAGCCTTTGGGTGCCATTTTATCCCAGTCTGGAATGGATACAGTAGCTGAGCCACAAATGAGAGTAGAAGCCTGGGGTCGGGTGACAAATCTTGAACAGAGTAAGCAATAAACGGATATTCATCTTTTAAAAAAAGACAAGGGTGGAGGCATCAGAATCCTTGTGGGAACTGGTCTTAACATGGTTTGCTATTTTGAGCCTTTCTGTGACACACAGCATCGAAGCCTCATTGTGAGTAGGGATGCACCTAATCCAAGATTCGCCCCTTTTCAGCAGAAATCGGCCGAATCCTTCTACCCAGCCGAACTGAATTCAAATCCTAATTTGCATATGTAAATTAGGAGCGGGGAGGGAAATCGCATGACTTTTTGTAGAAAATGTTTTCCCCTTCCCACCCCTAATTTGCATATGCAATTTAGGGTTCGGATTCGGTTCGGTATTCGGCTAAATCTTTCATGAAGGATTCAGAGGTTCAGCCAATCCAAAATAGTGGATTCGGTGCATCCCTAATTGTGAGATTGCACCCACTTATTATTTTGAGTGAAAGATTCTCATTCAAAATGGACGTGTATTTGTGCCCAGCAAAACCCTAATGGTGAGAGCTTATGCTGAAACGAGTTCTTCAGTTTTAAAGTGCACTTAAATGTAAAGTTTGTAATTTGTTCAATTAAAATGAGCACAGAGAATGTCTGATAAAAGAGACAGAGTTTTAGACCCATGTCAACTCTAATATGCCCTTACCTAACCCAGCCCAATCTGACACCATGATTTATAGACTTACACCCTACCCATCATCTCTAACATTATTGGAATGGGCAGGCAAGGCCCAAGGTTGTAGATAAAAGTGGGGCAAGACTTTTGGCTGTCAGCAAAAGGGTTGGGAGAGTCAAGTCACCTGTCCATTTGAGGTACAAGGGGCAGTTCTCAAGCCAAAAACCTAGGTATAAACAGTATATTGCAAGAGTATTGAGATTGTTCTATATTCAACTTTGAAAAAAGATTATGAAATTAACCAATACTTACCCAAGGCCCAAGCATAAAAATCACTAATGTCCCTCTTAAAAATAAGATGCACAAGGGAACCTACAAATAGAGAAAAAAGTAGTCATTATACGAATTAATAACTAAACGCACAATCATAAGCTCTAACTCTATAGAACATGTGTAAAGTTATGACACTGTAAAGGATATGAAAGTTTATAGGACACTGTCCCTTGTGTAGAGCAGCATAATCACTCCTTGTTTAACTTACTCTAGCTGTAAGCAGGGCCGACATCAGGGGGGGGACTCGGGCTGTACTCGGGCCCCCACTACTGTCAGGAAGATGTAGAATCGGTTGAAGAGGGCGGAGCCTCTTCTACATGTCTTTCCCCTCCCCAGCTTCTAAACTATTGATAGTTTTGTAGAGCCGCATGGTGATTGGATAAGCCTATCCAATCCCTGTGTAGATCTGCTGGGACTTAAGAGCAAACCAGTAGTATAGAAGCTGGGGAGGGACATGCAAGCGAGCTACTGGTTGGGGATCACTGGTTTAGAGTCTATAGTATTAGGGCAGGTTCTTCTACTCTGGGGGGGGCAGCAAATAATGGAGAGCTGAGAATTTTTAGCGCCACTGGAAGTGACATTATTATTATGTACTCGCATGTTTTGAAAAGAGTTATGTGAAGGAAGCTAATCAGTCAAACTGTATAAAAAGAAATCATTGTAAAGGTGCTATGTAAAATAAATATTTCTTTGAATTATTTTACACTCCCGTTTTCCTGTTGGTTTAATACACGAGGTCTGAGGGGATGAAAAATAATTCTGTAGAAAACAGCACGGATGATTGAAAAAAAATAAAGTGCACAGGCAAATCCAAGTTGTTTAAGGAGGTGTGCACCTTAAAGAAGAACCAAACCCTAACTAAACAAGTCACTAGAAATGTTGTACATTATGTTTTGTGCTTCTGTACCAGCCCAAGGCAACCACAGCCCTTTAGCAGTAAAGATCTGTGTCTCCAAAGATGCCCCAGTAGCTCCCCATCTTCTTTTCTGCTGATTCACTGCACATGCTCTGTGCTGCTGTCATTTACTGAGCTTGACACTAAAGAAAACCACTTTAAAGTCCCCACTAAAAGCAATTCTCTTACTTCGCTGTTGCAGAAATAGTTTGTATGGCAAGTTCTACTCATCTGCGTGAAAGCAAATATACAGAGCATGCACACCCCATGGCCTCATGTGTCTCTTTAATGTAAAATAGATTGAAGAAAATAATTTCTGGTTCTTGGATAGTGATGTGAATTTAACAATAAATAAGGCCGATGACCATGTTATGGGTCAGTGAATATGTGCAACTAATTGCAAGCGGATTCATGTTAAAAAAGCAAACAAATTTTCAAAAGCACTTAACAAACCCTTTACCAAAAAAGGCCCTACCCCTACCCCCCCCCAGACTTCCCTCCCTCCTCCCCCCCAAGCCTAGCTGCCCCTCCATCCAGGGAAATGCCCCTAACTTTTTACTTACCCCTCGGTGCAGATTAACAGCATCAGAGTTCACCGCAGCCATCACATTCCTTATTATGTCTTGTACTTTTTAGTATTGTCTGAATTGTACATCCAAACAGAACTTCATTTATGACTATTACTACATTGGATGCTGTTAGAGAGCCACAAAAATCCCATTATACTGCTCAGGTCCGGACTGAGAATTAAAATAGGCCCTGGCAATTCAGGTACACAGAGGCCCAATCAGCCCACTAAATACTGACTTTCTATGGCACCTTATAGCAGCCCGGGCCTGATATTGGTATAAAATACATTTTTGTACCTATATTAAAGCACTGGAGTCAAGCTATCAGACTGTTTCTGAACAGCAGTCAAGCTATCAGACCATTTATTTCAATGCACACAGTCAAGCTATCAGACTATGCTTTTAGCAACAGCAAATCACATTTTCCGTGCATTCCACCACTAGTGCCACGAAGCACAACACCACCTTACTCAGTCCACTTAGTTTCGTGAAATTTCACTGTCAAAATTTACCACGACGCTTCGCCAAATATTGCAAAACGCACTCATTTCTAATCCTCATATGCAAAGTTCTGTTATCCATAGCAACAGCAAATCACATTTTCCGTGCATTCCGCCACTAGTGCCACGAAGTACAACACCACCTTACTCAGTCCACTTAGTTTTGTGAAAGTTCACTGTCAAAATTTATCGCAACGCTTCGCCAAATATTGCAAAACGCACTAATTTCTAGTCCTCATGTACAGATTTCTGTTACCCATAGCAACAGCAAACCACATTTTCCATGCATTCCACCACTAGTGCCACGAAGTACAACACCACCTTACTCAGTCCACTTAGTTAGGTGAAATTTCACTGTTAAAATTTATCGCAACGCTTCGCCAAATATTGCAAGTCGCACTAATTTCTCCTCCTTATGTGCCGATTTCTGTTACCCATAGCAACAGCAAATCACATTTTCTGCGCATTCCACCACTAGTGCCACGAAGTACAACACCACCTTACTCAGTCCACTTAGTTTCGTGAAATTTCACTGTCAAAATTTACCGCAAATCTTCGCCAAATATTGCAAAACGCACTCATTTCTAATCCTCATATGCAAAGTTCTGTTATCCATAGCAACAGCAAATCACATTTTCCATGTATTCCACCACTAGTGCCACGAAGTACAACACCACCTTACTCAGTCCACATAGTTTGGTGAAATTTCACTGTCAAAATTTATCGCAACGCTTCGCCAAATATTGCAAAACTCACTCATTTCTAGTCCTCATGTCCAGATTTCTGTTACCCATAGCAACAGCAAACCACATTTTCCATGCATTCCACCACTAGTGCCACGAAGTACAACACCACCTTACTCAGTCCACTTAGTTAGGTGAAATTTCACTGTTAAAATTTATCGCAACGCTTCGCCAAATATTGCAATCGCACTAATTTCTCCTCCTTATGTGCCGATTTCTGTTACCCATAGCAACAGCAAATCACATTTTCTGCGCATTCCACCACTAGTGCCACGAAGTACAACACCACCTTACTCAGTCCACTTAGTTTCGTGAAATTTCACTGTCAAAATTTACCGCAACGCTTCGCCAAATATTGCAAAACGCACTCATTTCTAATCCTCATATGCAAAGTCCTGTTATCCATAGCAACAGCAAATCACATTTTCCATGTATTCCACCACTAGTGCCACGAAGTACAACACCACCTTACTCAGTCCACATAGTTTGGTGAAATTTCACTGTCAAAATTTATCGCAATGCTTCGCCAAATATTGCAAAACGCACTAATTTCTAGTCCTCATGTCCAGATTTCTGTTACCCATAGCAACAGCAAACCACATTTTCCATGCATTCCACCACTAGTGCCACGAAGTACAACACCACCTTACTCAGTCCACTTAGTTAGGTGAAATTTCACTGTTAAAATTTATCGCAACGCTTCGCCAAATATTGCAAGTCGCACTAATTTCTCCTCCTTATGTGCCGATTTCTGTTACCCATAGCAACAGCAAATCACATTTTCTGTGCATTCCACCACTAGTGCCACGAAGTACAACACCACCTTACTCAGTCCACTTAGTTAGGTGAACTTTCACTGTCAAAATTTACCGCAACGCTTCGCCAAATATTGCAAATCTCACTCATTTCTAATCCTCATATGCAAAGTTCTGTTATCCATAGCAACAGCAAATCACATTTTCCATGCATTCCACCACTTGCGCCACGAAGTACAACACCACCTTACTCAGTCCACTTAGTTAGGTGAAATTTCACTGTCAAAATTTATCGCAACGCTTCGCCAAATATTGCAAAGCGCACTAATTTCTAGTCCTCATGTACCAAATTTTGTTACCCATAGCAACAGCAAACCACATTTTCCATGCATTCCACCACTAGTGCCATGAAGTACAATACCACCTTACTCAGACCTCTTAGTTTGGTGAAATTTCACTGTCAAAATTTATCGCAACGCTTCGCCAAATATTGCAAGTCGCACTAATTTCTCCTCCTTATGTGCCGATTTCTGTTACCCATAGCAACAGCAAATCACATTTTACGCGCATTCCACCACTAGTGCCACGAAGTACAACACCACCTTACTCAGTCCACTTAGTTTCGTGAAATTTCACTGTCAAAATTTACCGCAATGCTTCGCCAAATATTGCAAAACGCACTAATTTCTAGTCCTCATGTACAGATTTGTTACCCATAGCAACAGCAAATCACATTTTCCATGCATTCCACCATTAGTGCCACGAAGTACAATACCACCTTACTCAGTCCACATAGTTTGGTGAAATTTCACTGTCAAAATTGATCGCAACGCTTCGCCAAATATTGCAAAACGCACTAATTTCTAGTCGTCATGTACAGATTTCTGTTACCCATAGCAACAGCAAACCACATTTTCCATGCATTCCACCACTAGTGCCATGAAGTACAATACCACCTTACTCAGTCCTCTTAGTTTGGTGAAATTTCACTGTCAAAATGTATCGCAATGCTTCGCCAAATATTGCATCTCGCACTAATTTCTCCTCCTTATGTGCCGATTTCTGTTACCCATAGCAACAGCAAATCACATTTTCCCCGCATTCCGCCACTAGTGCCACGAACTACAACACCACCTTACTCAGTCCACTTAGTTACGTGAAATTTCACTGTCAAAATTTATCGCAACGCTTCGCCAAATATTGCAAGTCGCACTAATTTCTCCTCCTAATGTGCTGATTTCTGTAACCCATAGCAACAGCAAATTACATTTTCCGCGCATTCCACCATTAGTGCCACAAAGTACAACACCACCTTACTCAGTCCACTTAGTTAGGTGAAATTTCACTGTGAAAATTTATCGCAACGCTTTGCCAAATATTGCAAAACGCACTAATTTCTAGTCCTCATGTACAGATTTCTGTTACCCATAGCAACAGCAAACCACATTTTCCATGCATTCCACCACTAGTGCCACGAAGTACAATACCACCTTACTCAGTCCACTTAGTTAGGTGAAATTTCACTGTCAAAATTTATCGCAACGCTTTGCCAAATATTGCAAGTCGCACTAATTTCTCCTCCTTATGTGCCGATTTCTGTTACCCATAGCAACAGCAAATCACATTTTCCGCGCATTCCGCCACTAGTTCCACGAAGTACAACACCACCTTACTCAGTCCACTTAGTTTCGTGAAATTTCACTGTCAAAATTTACCGCAACGCTTCGCCAAATATTGCAAAACGCACTCATTTCTAATCCTCATATGCAAAGTTCTGTTATCCATAGCAACAGCAAATCACATTTCCCATGCATTCCACCACTAGTGCCACAAAGTATAACACCACCTTACTCAGTCCACTTAGTTTCGTGAAACTTCACTTTCAAAATTTACCGCAACGCTTCGCCAAATATTGCAAATCTCACTCATTTCTAATCCTCATATGCAAAGTTCTGTTATCCATAGCAACAGCAAATCACATTTTCCATGCATTCCACCACTAGTGCCACGAAGTACAACACCACCTTACACAGTCCACATAGTTTGGTGAAATTTCACTGTCAAAATTTACCGCAACGCTTCGCCAAATATTGCAAAGCGCACTAATTTCTAGTCCTCATGTACCGATTTTTGTTACCCATAGCAACAGCAAACCACATTTTCCATGCATTCCACCACTAGTGCCACGAAGTACAATACCACCTTACTCAGTCCTCTTAGTTTGGTGAAATTTCACTGTCAAAATTTATCGCAACGCTTCGCCAAATATTGCAATCGCACTAATTTCTCCTCCTTATGTGCCGATTTCTGTTACCCATAGCAACAGCAAATCACATTATCTGTTATCTACTGTGTATCCTGTGCTTGAATGGCTGCCCCATGACTACACAGCAGCTTGTTTATATAAACTATAGTAGTACTTATCTGTTATCTACTGTGTATCCTGTGCTTGAATGGCTGCCCCCATGGCTACACAGCAGCTTGTTTATATAAACTACAGTAGTACGTATCTGTTATCTACTGTGTATCCTGTGCTTGAATGGCTGTCCCATGGCTACACAGCAGCTTGTTTATATAAACTATAGTAGTACTTATCTGTTATCTACTGTGTATCCTGTGCTTGAATGGCTGCCACTGTACTTCGGGTAGGATCAGTCGCGCATTCAAGGCTCCGCGGGCTGCCCCCTGCTCTAGTTGTGATCGCTGCCGGCTCAGAGCTGCACCAATGCGGAGGAACCGAAGTTGTTGCTCCAGATGTGCCTCTGCTTCTTTCCGACAACCCGCACAGTCTGCTCCATCCACGATCTCAGGGCTCCTCTATAGCAGCAATGGCAGCAGCAGCAGCACAGCTGGGAAGCACCGCACTCCAAGGTAAAGCTGCCACAGATCCGGATGCGTCGCTTCTTCTTTCCGACAACCCACACAGTCGGTGGGTCGGCAGTCAGGGCTGCATTCCTGGAGCGGAGGAGCGGGGTTTGGAGACATCGCCTTCCTACTGCTGCTGGATGAAGGAGGATGAAGAAGAGCTGGAGAAGGCGATCGAGCACTGTCAGTGAATAGCCAGGAGAAGAAATCGAGCGCTGCAGGATGGATGGTCGCCTTTTTGCCGTTTCTGAAGAGGACAGGAAGTGGAGTTTCTGTAAGTTATTTCTTAATAAAGGCTTTGCTATTTTAAATTTTAATTTGTGTTGATGTTTTTTTTTCGTTGTATTCTAATGAATTTTGTTGTAAAAATGTTTGACGTTACTGGTCCTTTAATACCATCATTTGTAGAGGATAGTAGAGTTTAGTTTACACTGACCTTTTTATCACTTTAACTACATAGGTAATACCACTCTAACAGGGAAAAACTGTCTCTCTATGAAATTAATTTGCTGCTGGCACAGTCTCACAGCAGTAAAACTAGGGAATAACAGGGTTGTTTCCCCCTTGGCTATAAACGGAAGCATTGCGAGCAGCAACCCATGAGCCATGACTAATGCCAAAAACGCAGATGGATATTTTCTAGGCAGTCGGTAACTCCCAGCATTTTAGCATTGGCAAATAAAATCATGCCATAGCTGTTAAATTAAATGATACTGACCAATAATGAGTCTTGAAATAAAAAGCATCATTCAGATGAATGATCCAATATATCTTATAAGGGGTTCCTTTTGCCTAGAAGATGTATTAGAGCTCACTCTATTAAACTCACCAGACATCCTGTCTCTCTACATGCAGGATTTGTGCAAAAGGTAGTTAATTTGTTAGATTTTGTTTATACTGGAATCAGTTATTTGAGTGAGCTCTAATTCATCTGCTAGGAAAGGAAGCCCCCCCCCCTTATAAGATATATTGGACCATTCATCTGACACCCAACTGCTGCATGAAGACAGAATGAAGAGAAACAGATGCTGAGAGAGGAAAAGTGAAGATAAACTTGATTATTTCAGAAACAGTACAGAATTTGTAATTATATTTAGAAAGTTTCTTATTTCAGTATGATGAAGCTTATATTAAATTTTCATTTTCGCAATATCTAGTATAGGTCAATCTAAAAACAACTGGACTTGCTGAGTAATCAATGAAGACGTTTCACTACTCATCCGAACAGCTTCTTCAGTACAACTGACTGGTGTGGGAAGTTCTCGGCATATATACTCTTCCACTAATCCATTTACAATGGCACATTGTAACTCTTCAAAGAGGTGACATCTGAAGAAACTCACAGAGGTGTTGATTCTGTGTAGTTGTGATAGGATTATCCAATGTGTCATGCAACTCCTCGATACAGTTACTTGTGAGAGTTGCATGAATGGATGTGTGAAGTGTTCTGAATCCGCCGGGGTACAGATGTTAGAACAGCATTGTATGTAGCAGACAGGTGGTGTCGAAGGCCCCCACCTCTGTTCAGAGATGGTCTCTCCACCTTGACATGAATCGCCTCTTTCATGCCTCGTTCAAACCAGCGGTCTTCTTTATCCAAGATTTGGACCTTGCTATCTTCAAAGGAGTGTCCCTTGTCTTTTAAGTGTAGAAAGACAGCTGAGTTTTGCCCTGTAGAGTTCTCCCTCCTGTGCTGAGCCATTCGCTTGGAGAGCAGTTGTTTTGTCTCCCCGATGTATAGATCTGTGCACTCCTCGCTACACTGGACTCCGTATACCACATTGCTTTGTTTTTCTTTTGGTGTTTGATCCTTTGGGTGTACCAGTTTTTGTCTCAGTGTGTTGCTAGGTTTGAAAAACACAGGGACATGGTGTTTGTTGAAAATCCTCCTGAGTTTCTCTGACACTCCAGCTACATATGGGATGACTATGTTTCGCCTACTATGTGTCTCCGGGCGGTTATTTCTATTGGTGTTCCTGTTGGGCTTGGTTGCTGCTGTTTTGACAAATGCCCAGTCTGGGTAGCCACACGCTTTCAAAGCTCCTCTGAGATGTTTTTGCTCTTTGTCTTTGGACTCTGTATCAGTTGCCACACATTCCGCCCGGTGGTGCAGGGTTCGAATGACACCCAGTTTGTGTTCCAGTGGATGGTGGGAATCAAACAACAGATATTGATCCTTATGAGTGGGTTTCCTGTATACTTCCGTCTTCAAGTTACCCCCCTCTTGGATACATATCAAACAGTCCAAAAAAGCAAGTTTGTTCTCATGGACATCTTCCCTTGTGAACTTGATGTTATTGTCCACTGAGTTAATGTGTTCTGTGAAGGCCGCCACTTCATTGGATCTGATTTTAACCCAAGTATCATCCACATACCTGAACCAGTGAGTCGGTGTAGTTCCCTGGAACGTAAGTAAGGCCCTCCTTTCCACTTCCTCCATGTACAAGTTTGCTACAATGGGAGAGACTGGAGAACCCATTGCACAGCCATGTTTCTGTTTATAAAAAAGGTTCTTGTACTTGAAGTATGTGGTGTTAAGGCACAAATCTAGCAACAAACAAACTTGGTTGGGACTGAGCTTCGTTCTGCTGCTGAGGGTGTTATCATGTTGCAGTCGATTTCTTACAGTCTCAATTGCCTCTGTAGTAGGTATACATGTGAACAAAGAAGTGACATCATACGATACCATTGTTTCTTCTGCCTCTAGTGTAACGCCGTGAATCTTGGTTACAAACTCTTTGGCATTCTGGATATGATGCACTGTATTGCCTACCAACGGGGCTAAGATGTTAGCCAAGAATTTTGCAATGCTGTATGTCACTGAATTTATGCTGCTGACAATGGGTCTTAGTGGGGCTCCTTCCTTGTGTATCTTGGGGAGTCCGTATAAGCATGGTGTGGCTTCCCTGGGATACAGACGGTGGTATAAAATTCGATCAATGGCTTTCTCCTTTTCAAGTTGTTGTAGGCAACCGATCACCTTTTTCTTGTAACCACTGGTTGGGTCTTTCCCTAAGGGTTCATATGTGTTGCTATCACTGAGCAGAGTGGTTATCTTGCAGTCATAGTCAGTTGTGTTGAGCACAACTCCTTTATCTGCTGGCAGGATAGTGATGTTCGGGTCCTTACTCAGAGAGCTGAGTGCTCTCCTCTCTTCTGTAGTAAGGTTAGAGGGAGGTGTTCTGGCACTTGACAAAGCAGCTGACACTTTTAGCCGGAGTTGTTCTGCTTCTTCATTTTTCAAGTTATTATTTTTGATAGCAGACTCTGTGGCTGTGATGAGTTCAACTACTGTTATGTGTTATGGTGTCACTGCATAGTTTAACCCCTTGGCTAACACATCCTTTTCAGGCTGGGTTAGTACCCTATCTGATAGGTTCCTAACCCAAGTGTCTTTGGTGTCTCACCTTTCTGCCTCCAGGTTAGTTCTTCAGTCCTTTTCCAACTGCTGCTTCGTGACAGTAATGTGGTGAATTTGCTTATTTGTCGCTCCTTACTCTTAATGTGTTGGGCAATCTGTGCATGTTCAATGAACACAACCACCCTTTCCAGAGTTCCATCAGGCAGTTCTTTTGCCAGACTCCATTTTAGATGTTCTACTTTCTGCTTCAGGGCATCAATGGTAAAGTTGATCTGTCTGACTCGTTCATTTAGTAGATGTTTTTGGGCTTTTTGTAAAATCTTGTTGGCTCTGTGACTTTTTTTCTGTGGAACCCAGGCGCAGGCTACAAGGGGTGAGACCCTGATGTCGGCATCTGAGATTAAAGCGTAGATGGTTTCGATAGTCTGCCACTTTTCTTGGTGTTCTTTCATATTCCCGAACCAGTTTTAGAGTATTCTCTCCAAAATGAATGGCAATATCACTATGAAGATTGTGTAAATGGATTAGTGGAAGAGTATATATGCCGAGAACTTCCCACACCAGTCAGTTGAACTGAAGAAGCTGTTCGGATGAGTAGTGAAACGTCTTCATTGATTACTCAGCAAGTCCAGTTGTTTTTAGATTGACCTATACTAGATATACTATGACCTGGATGAATGAAAATCTTCATAGTCATTTTCGCAATAGTTCCCCTTTAAATGCCATATAGGTCGGACTATCATTCATTTTCATTACTGCTGTATTTATTTACTGTAATGGTAACAGCTAAATGGACCTGCCGTACATTATGCATGTAAACTGTGTCAGTTATTGCAAGACTGCAGTTTTTCCTTATTTGATTGCATGCAGTGCTTGTTTTCTGTCTCCATAGGCTGTAGGGATCTGTTACTAATGAGTGCAAAATAAAAAATCTAATTTGCAAATTGTTTTGATTTATAAACACTGGGCTAAGTTGCTCTTGTGCAGTAACCTGTGACAACCAATCAGATGTTTGTTTCTATCATTCTACCCGCAGCTAGTTAAGAAATGCTAATCACTGATTGGTTGCTATGGGTTACTGCCCAAGTGCAAATTTACCCAGTGTTTATAAATGAGTCACAGTACTGACCTTGGCATTGACTTCCTGTCTATAGGTCTACAGGTGTACAGGTTATAAAAGAAACCTTAAAGGAATAGTAACACTCAAAAAAAAAAAGTTTTTTAAAGTAATGTAGTGGTCTGCTGCACTGGTAAAACTAGTTTGTTGAGAAAGCCTACTATAGTTTATATAAACAAGCTGCTGTGTAGCCATGGGGGCAGCCATTCAAGCACAGGATACACAGTAGATAACAGATAAGTACTACTAAAGTTTATATCAGGGGTGTCCAAACTGCGGCCCGAGGGCCACATGCGGCCCAGGATGCATATGAATGCGGCCCAGCTTGTTTCCGGAGGAAACGCCATGTTGCAAAGGATATAGGAGGAGGAGGGACTCTGCCCATTGGCCAGTTAGTAATAATAATATAATAATAATCTATTTAATATCCAGGTGTCCCATATTCCAGTGTATAGCTCCATCTGGTTATCCAACTGGCATTGTAGTTCTTTTCTGTGTATTTCATTTACTTTTACAAATCAAACGTGTTTGTGTATTTCATTTGTGGCCCCAGACAATTTTTCTTTTTCCAATGTGGCCCGGCGAGCCAAAAGTTTGGACACCCCTGGTTTATATAAACAAGCTGCTGTGTAGCCATGGGGGCAGCCATTCAAGCACATGATACACAGTAGATAACAGTTAAATACTACTATAGTTTATATAAACAAGCTGCTGTGTAGCCATGGGGGCAGCCATTCAAGCACAGGATACACAGTAGATAACAGATAAGTACTACTATAGTTTATATAAACAAGCTGCTGTGTAGCCATGGGGGCAGCCATTCAAGCACAGGATACACAGTAGATAACAGATAAGTACCACCATAGTTTATGTAAACAAGCTGCTGTGTAGCCATGGGGGCAGCCATTCAAGCACAGGATACACAGTAGATAACAGATAAGTACTACTATAGTTTATATAAACAAGCTGCTGTGTAGCCATGGGACAGCCATTCAAGCACAGAATACTAGGGATGTCGCGGACAGTTCGCCTGCGAACATCGACTGTTCGCGTTGCCGAATGTTCGCAAACGTCGCGCGACGTTCGCCAATTTGGGTTCGCCTTAGCTGGCGCTTTTTTTTTGCCATTTCTCCCCCAGACCAGCAGATACATGGCAGCCAATCAGGAAGCTCTCCCTCCTGGACCACCCCCACACCCCCTGGACCACTCCCCTTCCATATATAAACTGAAGCCCTGCAGCATTTTTTCATTCTGCCTGTGTGTGCTTGGAAGAGCTAGTGTAGGGAGAGAGCTGTTAGTGATTTGAGGGACAGTTGATAGTAAGTTTGCTGGCTAGTAATCTACTTGATACTGCTCTGTATTGTAGGGACAGAACTCTGCAGGGATTTGAGGGACATTTTAGGTTAGGTAGCTTTGCTGGCTAGTAATCTACCTTCTACTGCAGTGCTCTGTATGTAGCTGCTGTGGGCACTGATCTCTTCTGATCTCATCTGCTGACTGCTGTAATAACCCAATAGTCCTTGTAAGGACTGCTTTTATTTTCTTTTTTGTTTTTTTACTTTGCTACTATAAGAGCCCAGTGCTATTAGTCTAGCTGTGTTGGGGAGTGGGACTGGTGTGCTACTGTGCTGCTCCTAGTAGTTCAGCACCAACCAGAGTAATTTTTTTTTTTTTAATATACATATATATTTTTTTTTATTTTACTTATCTTACTGTTCTTTAACATGTCCAGTGCTGTTTGCTGTTCTTCATAGTAGTGCACTTGCAGGCATTATTTGCCCAGTGTGTTCTTCAAACAACTGCCACCTAGCTGTGTGAGCTTGTTCACATTCTGTCTAAATATCAATAATAATACCGTCTCCAGAAACACCACCCGAGTGACGTTTTTCAAGCAGCAATAATATATTCCGTATCCACTGCTGTAGTGTATACGTTGACCTTGCAGGCATTGTTTCAATTTGTTTGCCCAGTGTGTTCTTCATTTTCAAACAACTGCCACCTAGCTGTGTGAGCTTGTTCACATTCTGTCTAAATATCAATAATAATACCGTCTCCAGAACCACCACCTGAGTGACGTTTTTCAAGCAGCAATAATATATTCCGTATCCACTGCTGTAGTAGTGTATACGTTGACCTTGTAGGCATTGTTTGCCCAGTGTGTTCGTCAAACAACTGCCATCTAGCTGTGTGAGCTTTTTCACATTCTGTCTAAATATCAATAATAATACCATCTCCAGAACCACCACCTGAGTGACGTTTTTCAAGCAGCAATAATATATTCCGTATCCACTGCTGTAGTAGTGTATACGTTGACCTTGTAGGCATTGTTTGCCCAGTGTGTTCTTCAAACAACTGCCATCTAGCTGTGTGAGCTTGTTCACATTCTGTCTAAATATCAATAATAATACCGTCTCCAGAAACACCACCTGAGTGACGTTTTTCAAGCAGCAATAATATATTCCGTATCCACTGCTGTAGTAGTGTATACATTGACCTTGTAGGCATTGTTTGCCCAGTGTGTTCTTCAAACAACTGCCATCTAGCTGTGTGAGCTTGTTCACATTCTGTCTAAATATCAATAATAATACCGTCTCCAGAAACACCACCCGAGTGACGTTTTTCAAGCAGCAATAATATATTCCGTATCCACTGCTGTAGTGTATACGTTGACCTTGCAGGCATTGTTTCAATTTGTTTGCCCAGTGTGTTCTTCATTTTCAAACAACTGCCACCTAGCTGTGTGAGCTTGTTCACATTCTGTCTAAATATCAATAATAATACCGTCTCCAGAAACACCACCTGAGTGACGTTGTTCAAGCAGCAATAATATATTCCGTATCCACTGCTGTAGTGGTGTATACGTTGACCTTGTAGGCATTGTTTGCCCAGTGTGTTCTTCAAACAACTGCCATCTAGCTGTGTGAGCTTTTTCACAATCTGTCTAAATATCAATAATAATACCGTCTCCAGAAACACCACCTGAGTTGTTGTTGTTGTTTTAAAAAAAATGCCAGGCAAAGGCAGGCCGCCACGCAGAGGCACTAGGGGCCGTGCTGCTATGCTATCCTGTGGCCCTAGGAAATTGCCCAGTTTTACAAAGGCAATGACCCTGAACTTCCAAAATGCTGAAGAGGTAGTTGACTGGCTTACACAGCACACCCCATCCTCTACCGTTTCTAACTTTACCACAACATCCTCATCCTCCTCTGCTATGGGCACCCCACGTAACACTTCCTCCACCACCGGCGCCCCTTCTTCACTGGAGTCAGAGGAGTTATTTTCACATGAGTTTCTTGAACTGAGTGATGCGCAACCATTATTGGCAGAAGAAGATGAAGGAGATGAGGACGTTACACCAGATATAATTCTGGCAGAGAACACAACAGAGATGGACATAATGAGTGATGAGGAGGTCACCGCTGCTGCTTCCTTCTGTGAGCTGTTAGAAGAAATTGATGCATCTGAGGAGAATGATGATGAGGAGATTGATGTTTTGCAAGAGGAGGATAGTTCAGATGGAGAGACGGAGAGTCAGAGAGGCAGGAGGAGAATAAGACTTAGAAGAAGCAGGGAGGACAGCTCGCAGGGAACAGTAGGGCAACAACATGTATCGGCACCTGTGGTCAGCCGGCCAACGCACCCGCCATTGCCGCCAACTTCTACTGTTACCGCCAGATTGCCAGCTTCAAAAGGGTCAGCAGTGTGGGATTTTTTTAATGTGTGTGCCTCTGACAAAAGCGTTGTAATTTGAGTCTTGGGAAGCCCAACAGCCACATAGGTACAACTTCTATGCGAAGGCACATGAACGGCAAGCACAAAGCACTTTGGGAGCAACACCTCAAAGGCAGCAGACAAACTAAAAGCCACCCTCCTTCTGGTCCAGCATCTTACTGCTCTACCTCTGCTGTCCTTGACCCGTCTGAACCACCCTCCACTCCGCCTTCCACCTTGACCATCAGTTCCCAGTCATCTGCCCCCAGCCAAGTTTCTGTGAGGGCCATGTTTGAGCGTAAGAAGCCAATGTCTGCAAGTCACCCCCTTGCCCGGCGTCTGACAGCTGGCTTGTCTGCACTCTTAGCCCGCCAGCTTTAACCATACCAGCTGGTGGACTCTGAGGCCTTCCGCAAATTTGTAGCAATTGGGACACCGCAGTGGAAGGTACCCAGCCGCAATTTTTTTTCCAAAAAGGGAATACCACACCTTTACCACCATGTGCAGAGCCAAGTCACCGCATCTCTGTCACTTAGTGTTGGGCCAAAGGTCCATATGACTACTGACGCATGGTCCTCCAAGCATGGTCAGGGCAGGTATGTCACCTACACTGCCCACTGGGTGAACTTGGTTATGGCTGGGAAGCAGGGAATGTGTGGCTCAACAACAACAGTGGAGTTGGTGGCACCACCATGGATTGCACGCGGTTCTGCCACCACCTCGACTCCTCCTTCGCTCTCTACCTCGTCTTCTTCCTCCTCTGCTGCTGGGTCCTCCTCCTCCACACCTGTGCACCCCCAGCTCCCCCTAGGCTATTCGACGTGCCAGGTACGCCGTTGTCATGCTGTCTTGGGGATGACGTGCCTGGAAAGCAGAAACCATACCGGATCTGTACTCCTGTCATCTCTGCAGTCACAGGCCGATCGGTGGCTGACCCCACACCAACTGAAGATCGGAAAAGTGGTGTGTGACAACGGAAGCAATCTGTTGGCAGCACTGAGACTGGGCAATTTAACACATGTGCCCTGCATGGCACATGTTCTGAATTTAATAGTCCAACGTTTTGTCTCGAAGTACCCAGGATTCCAGGACGTTCTCAGGCAGTCCAGGAAGGTGTCGGCCCATTTCAGACGGTCCTACACAGCCATGGCACGCCTTGCTGACATTCAGCAGCGGTACAACATGCCAGTCAGGCGTTTAATTTGCGACAGCCAGACTCGCTGGAATTCAATGCTCCTCATGTTGGAACGTCTGCTGCAACAACAAAGAGCCGTCAATGAATACCTGTTTGAACTGGGTGGTAGGACTGGATCTGCAGAGCTGGGGATTTTTTTCCCCCGTTACTGGGTGCTTATGCGCGATGCCTCCAGGCTCATGCGCCCTTTTGAAGAGGTTACAAACATGGTCAGTCGCACTGAAGGCACCATCAGCGACCTAATACCCTTTGCTTTCTTCCTGGAGCGTGCCGTGCGACGAGTGACAGATGAGGCTGTAGACCAGCGTGACGAGGAGCAGGAAGCGCATGATTTCTGGTCGGAATCACCAGAACGAGCCCAGGCACCTGCTGCAACGCAGGGAGAGGTGTCAGAAGTGGAGTCAGAGGAGGAAGGTGGCTTTGTGGAGGAGGAGGACCAACAGGAGCAGGCTTCTCAGGGGGCTTGTGACCTTTTGGGGACCCCTGGTCTTGTACGTGGCTGGGGGGAGGAGACCGTGGATGATGTAGTCCTTGATAACGAGGAAGCGGAGATGGATACCTCTGCATCCAACCTTGTGAGAATGGGGTCTTTCATGCTGTCATGCCTGTTGAAGGACCCCCGTATCAAGAGGCTTAAGGAGAAGGACCTGTACTGGGTCGCAACGCTACTAGACCCTCGGTACAAGCATAAAGTGGCAGAAATGTTACCAACGTACCACAAGTCCGAAAGGATGCTGCATTTACAAACCAGCCTGCAAAACATGTTGTACAATGCTTTTAAGGGTGAAGTCACTTCAGGAACTCATCAACATTCTAGGTGCAGAGGTGCCAGTAATCCTGCCACGAGCGCACCTGCAAGGACAAAGCACTTTGGCCACTCTGTAACGTCAGACATGCAAATGTTTTTCAGTCCAAGGCAGCGCCAGAACCCTTCTGGATCCACCCTCAAAGAACGCCTCGACCGGCAGGTAGCGGACTACCTGGCATTAACTGCAGATATCGACACTCTGAGGAGCGATGAACCCCTGGACTACTGGGTGCGCAGGCTTGATCTGTGGCCAGAGCTGTCACAATTTGCCATGAACCTCTTGTCTTGCCCCGCCTCAAGTGTCCTCTCAGAAAGGACCTTCAGTGCAGCAGGAGGGATTGTAACTGAGAAGAGAACTCGCCTAGGTCACAAAAGTGTGGATTACCTGACCTTTATTAAAATGAATGAGGCGTGGATCTCGGAGGGTTACTGCACGACGGAAGACTTGTTCTGACTCCCCATGCAGCTGTCCTTCTCTGCACGCCGCATGACTCCACACACAGCTGTCCTTTAGCGTCCTCCTCCCTCCGCCACCGTTACAAACTAGGGTGCAAACCCTACTGGTTTCATTTGAATCCAGGTAAATCCTGAGTTTTTCTGGCCTCTGTGCTTCAGTGGCTGCAACAAAATTTTTTTTATATTTTTAGCATTTATATGGCATATTTTTTCTGGCCTCTGTGCTTCAGTGGCTGCGACAAAAATTTTTTTATAGTTAGCATTTATATGGCATATTTTTTCTGGCCTCTGTGCTTCAGTGGCTGCGACAAAATTTTTTTATATTTTTAGCATTTATATGGCATATTTTTTCTGGCCTCTGTGCTTCAGTGGCTGCGACAAAAAAAACATAATTTTTCAGGAAAGTACACATGCCTAATTTTTCAGGGTTCTGCAACAGTGGCAAAATCGCATCTTTTATGGTCACCGCAGGTGATCAATAAAGTACACCAAAACTGGGCCCACACTGCCGAATCAGTGTTTTTTGGTTCACTTCACTGTACATTGAATTACCTCTGCCTGACCGTGCACGTGCGCACAAGCACGGTGACTGCTAAACACACCACTACAGAAATATTGCCACCAACAGGACGAACATCCTGGAGGTGACAAGCGCAACTAGTAATTAACAACTATTATTTGCTCACTTGACGGTATCATTCATTAAAGCTCTTTGCGTTTTTTTGCGTTGCAGTAAGCGCCGCGTTTTGTCTTTGCGTGTGAACAGGCTGTAACCTTTACACGACTTGATTGGCATGTAGACGCCGGACGTTTTAAAGCATTTTATTACACAGGTTTAGAAATGTAGTGTGATTTCTGCCCTTTACAGGACAAAACGCAGCGCTGTGTCAACAATGTATTTTTCAGATACATTTTTGCCCTTGATCCCCCTCTGGCATGCCACTGTCCAGGTCGTTGCACCCTTTAAACAACTTTAAAATAATTTTTCTGGCCAGAAATGTCTTTTCTAGCTTTTAAAATTCGCCTTCCCATTGAAGTCTATGGGGTTCGCGACGTTCGCAAACCGTTCGCATTTCTGACACAAGTTTGCGAATATCTTCGCAAACTTTTTTTCCGACGTTCGCTACATCCCTACAGGATACACAGTAGATAACAGATACGTACTACTATAGTTTATATCAGGGGTCAGCAACCTTTACTATCAAAAGAGCCATTTTGCCCCTCTCCCACTAAAGAAAAATAGTCTGGAGCCGCAAAACATAACATAGCTTATAAACTTTTTTAACCTTTTTTTAATTTTAACTGTTACAACAACAGAATACAACAAACAGAAGTGCATTGTGTATATGCAGGGCTACTTTAAAATAAATTAAACACTGAATAGCCCTATTAAATGAAAGCGTTCTCATTTGTTTAATAAGACTTCTGTTTCTGAAGCTCCATGCTGATCGTCTCTCTCGTCTTGAGTGTGTGACCGCGGTAAGGACCATGAGGAATCATCTTGCTGCGGCTCAGTCTTGCCTGTCACTCCTGGGGACGTCTATACAGCCCTCGCACCTGCTGGCAGCTTCTTGAGTGTGCTTACCACGGTCGCACACTCAAGAAGCCACCAGCAGGTGCGAGGGCTGTAAATACGACCTGACAGGCAAAGCTGCAAGACTGAGCCGCAGCAAGCAGGATGAAGAGCGCATGCGGCTCTAGAGCCGCAGGTTCCCTACCCCTGGTTTATATAAACAAGCTGCTGTGTAGCCATGGGGCAGCCATTCAAGCACAGGATACACAGTAGATAACAGATAAGTTCTACTATAGTTTATATAAACAAGCTGCTGTGTAGCCATGGGGGCAGCCATTCAAGCACAGGATACACAGTAGATAACAGATAATGTGATTTGCTGTTGCTATGGGTAACAGAAATCGGCACATAAGGAGGAGAAATTAGTGCGACTTGCAATATTTGGCGAAGCGTTGTGATAAATTTTGACAGTGAAATTTCACCAAACTAAGAGCACTGAGTAAGGTGGTATTGTACTTCGTGGCACTAGTGGTGGAATGCATGGAAAATGTGGTTTGCTGTTGCTATGGGTAACAAAAATCGGTACATGAGGACTAGAAATTAGTGTGCTTTGCAATATTTGGCGAAGCGTTGCGATAAATTTTGACAGTGAATTTTCACCTAACTAAGTGGACTGAGTAAGGTGGTGTTGTACTTCGTGGCACAAGTGGTGGAATGCATGGAAAATGTGATTTGCTGTTGCTATGGATAACAGAACTTTGCATATGAGGATTAGAAATGAGTGAGTTTTGCAATATTTGGCGAAGCGTTGCGGTAAATTTTGACAGTGAAATTTCACGAAACTAAGTGGACTGAGTAAGGTGGTGTTATACTTTGTGCCACTAGTGGTGGAATGCATGGGAAATGTGATTTGCTGTTGCTATGGATAACAGAACTTTGCATATGAGGATTAGAAATGAGTGCGTTTTGCAATATTTAGCGAAGCGTTGCGGTAAATTTTGACAGTGAAATTTCACGAAACTAAGTGGACTGAGTAAGGTGGTGTTGTACTTCGTGGCACTAGTGGCGGAATGCGCAGAAAATGTGATTTGCTGTTGCTATGGGTAACAGAAATCGGCACATAAGGAGGAGAAATTAGTGCGACTTGCAATATTTGGCGAAGCGTTGCGATAAATTTTGACAGTGAAATTTCACGAAACTAAGTGGACTGAGTAAGGTGGTGTTGTACTTCATGGCACTAGTGGCGGAATGCGGGGAAAATGTGATTTGCTGTTGCTATGGGTAACAGAAATCGGCACATAAGGAGGAGAAATTAGTGCGAGATGCAATATTTGGCGAAGCATTGCGATACATTTTGACAATGAAATTTCACCAAACTAAGAGGACTGAGTAAGGTGGTATTGTACTTCATGGCACTAGTGGTGGAATGCATGGAAAATGTGGTTTGCTGTTGCTATGGGTAACAAAAATCGGTACATGAGGACTAGAAATTAGTGCGCTTTGCAATATTTGGCGAAGCGTTGCGATAAATTTTGACAGTGAATTTTCACCTAACTAAGTGGACTGAGTAAGGTGGTGTTGTACTTCGTGGCGCAAGTGGTGGAATGCATGGAAAATGTGATTTGCTGTTGCTATGGATAACAGAACTTTGCATATGAGGATTAGAAATGAGTGAGTTTTGCAATATTTGGCGAAGCGTTGCGGTAAATTTTGACAGTGAAATTTCACGAAACTAAGTGGACTGAGTAAGGTGGTGTTATACTTTGTGCCACTAGTGGTGGAATGCATGGGAAATGTGATTTGCTGTTGCTATGGATAACAGAACTTTGCATATGAGGATTAGAAATGAGTGAGTTTTGCAATATTTGGCGAAGCGTTGCGGTAAATTTTGACAGTGAAATTTCACGAAACTAAGTGGACTGAGTAAGGTGGTGTTGTACTTCGTGGCACTAGTGGTGGAATGCGCGGAAAATGTGATTTGATGTTGCTATGGGTAACAGAAATCGGCACATAAGGAGGAGAAATTAGTGCGACTTGCAATATTTGGCGAAGCGTTGCGGTAAATTTTAACAGTGAAATTTCACCTAACTAAGTGGACTGAGTAAGGTGGTGTTTTACTTCGTGGCAATAATGGTGAAATGCGCGGAAAATGTGATTTGCTGTTGCTACGGGTAACAGAAATCTGTACATGAGGACTAGAAAGTAGTGCGTTTTGCAAAATTTGGCGAAGCATTGCGATAAATTTTGACAGTGAAATTTCACCAAACTATGTGGACTGAGTAAGGTGGTGTTGTTCTTCGTGGCACTAGTGGTGGAATACATGGAAAATGTGAGTTGCTGTTGCTATGGATAACAGAACTTTGCATATGAGGATTAGAAATGAGTGCGTTTTGCAATATTTGGCGAAGCGTTGCGGTAAATTTTGACAGTGAAATTTCACGAAAGTAAGTGGACTGAGTAAGGTGGTGTTGTACTTCGTGGCACTAGTGGTGGAATGCACGGAAAATGTGATTTGCTGTTGCTATGGGTAACAGAAATCGGCACATAAGGAGGAGAAATTAGTGCGACTTGCAATATTTGGCGAAGCGTTGCGGTAAATTTTAACAGTGAAACTTCACCTAACTAAGTGGACTGAGTAAGGTGGTGTTTTACTTCGTGGCAATAATGGTGGAATGCGCGGAAAATGTGATTTGCTGTTGCTACGGGTAACAGAAATCTGTACATGAGGACTAGAAATTAGTGCGTTTTGCAATATTTGGCGAAGCATTGCGATAAATTTTGACAGTGAAATTTCACCAAACTATGTGGACTGAGTAAGGTGGTGTTGTACTTCGTGGCACTAGTGGTGGAATGCACGGAAAATGTGATTTGCTGTTGCTATGGGTAACAGAAATCGGCACATAAGGAGGAGACATTAGTGCGACTTGCAATATTTGGCGAAGCGTTGCGATAAATTTTAACAGTGAAATTTCACCTAACTAAGTGGACTGAGTAAGGTGGTGTTGTGTTTCGTGGCACTAGTGGTGGAATGCACGGAAAATGTGATTTGCTGTTGCTATGGGTAACAGAAATCGGCACATAAGGAGGAGAAATTAGTGCGACTTGCAATATTTGGCGAAGCGGTGCGGTAAATTTTAACAGTGAAATTTCACCTAACTAAGTGGACTGAGTAAGGTGGTGTTTTACTTTGTGGCAATAATGGTGGAATGCGCGGAAAATGTGATTTGCTGTTGCTACGGGTAACAGAAATCTGTACATGAGGACTAGAAATTAGTGCGTTTTGCAATATTTGGCGAAGCATTGCGATAAATTTTGACAGTGAAATTTCACCAAACTATGTGGACTGAGTAAGGTGGTGTTGTACTTCGTGGCACTAGTGGTGGAATACATGGAAAATGTGATTTGCTGTTGCTATGGATAACAGAACTTTGCATATGAGGATTAGAAATGAGTGCGTTTTGCAATATTTGACGAAGCGTTGCGGTAAATTTTGACAGTGAAATTTCACGAAACTAAGTGGACTGAGTAAGGTGGTGTTGTACTTCGTGGCACTAGTGGTGGAATGCGCGGAAAATGTGATTTGCTGTTGCTATGGGTAACAGAAATCGGCACATGAGGAGAAATTAGTGCGACTTGCAATATTTGGCGAAGCGTTGCGGTAAATTTTAACAGTGAAATTTCTCCTAACTAAGTGGACTGAGTAAGGTGGTGTTGTACTTCGTGGCACTAGTGGTGGAATGCGCGGAAAATGTGATTTGCTGTTGCTATGGGTAACAGAAATCGGCACATGAGGAGAAATTAGTGCGACTTGCAATATTTGGCGAAGCGTTGCGGTAAATTTTAACAGTGAAATTTCTCCTAACTAAGTGGACTGAGTAAGGTGGTGTTGTACTTCGTGGCACTAGTGGTGGAATGCGCGGAAAATGTGATTTGCTGTTGCTATGGGTAACAGAAATCGGCACATGAGGAGAAATTAGTGCGACTTGCAATATTTGGCGAAGCGTTGCGGTAAATTTTAACAGTGAAATTTCTCCTAACTAAGTGGACTGAGTAAGGTGGTGTTGTACTTCGTGGCACTAGTGGTGGAATGCATTGAAAATGTGGTTTGCTGTTGCTATGGGTAACAGAAATCTGTTCATGAGGACTAGAAATTAGTGCGTTTTGCAATATTTGGCGAAGCCTTGTGATAAATTTTGACAGTGAAATTTCACCAAACTATGTGGACTGAGTAAGGTGGTGTTGTACTTCGTGGCACTAGTGGTGGAATACATGGAAAATGTGATTTGCTGTTGCTATGGATAACAGAACTTTGCATATGAGGATTAGAAATGAGTGCGTTTTGCAATATTTGGCGAAGCGTTGCGGTAAATTTTGACAGTGAAATTTCACGAAACTAAGTGGACTGGGTAAGGTGGTGTTGTACTTCGTGGCACTAGTGGTGGAATGCACGGAAAATGTGATTTGCTGTTGCTATGGGTAACAGAAATCGGCACATAAGGAGGAGAAATTAGTGCGACTTGCAATATTTGGCGAAGCGTTGCGATAAATTTTAACAGTGAAATTTCACCTAACTAAGTGGACTGAGTAAGGTGGTGTTTTACTTCGTGGCAATAATGGTGGAATGCGCGGAAAATGTGATTTGCTGTTGCTACGGGTAACAGAAATCTGTACATGAGGACTAGAAATTAGTGCGTTTTGCAATATTTGGCGAAGCATTGCGATAAATTTTGACAGTGAAATTTCACCAAACTATGTGGACTGAGTAAGGTGGTGTTGTACTTCGTGGCACTAGTGGTGGAATACATGGAAAATGTGATTTGCTGTTGCTATGGATAACAGAACTTTGCATATGAGGATTAGAAATGAGTGCGTTTTGCAATATTTGGCGAAGCGTTGCGGTAAATTTTGACAGTGAAATTTCACGAAACTAAGTGGACTGAGTAAGGTGGTGTTGTACTTCGTGGCACTAGTGGTGGAATGCGCGGAAAATGTGATTTGCTGTTGCTATGGGTAACAGAAATCGGCACATGAGGAGAAATTAGTGCGACTTGCAATATTTGGCGAAGCGTTGCGGTAAATTTTAACAGTGAAATTTCTACTAACTAAGTGGACTGAGTAAGGTGGTGTTGTACTTCGTGGCACTAGTGGTGGAATGCGCGGAAAATGTGATTTGCTGTTGCTATGGGTAACAGAAATCGGCACATGAGGAGAAATTAGTGCGACTTGCAATATTTGGCGAAGCGTTGCGGTAAATTTTAACAGTGAAATTTCTCCTAACTAAGTGGACTGAGTAAGGTGGTGTTGTACTTCGTGGCACTAGTGGTGGAATGCATTGAAAATGTGGTTTGCTGTTGCTATGGGTAACAGAAATCTGTTCATGAGGACTAGAAATTAGTGCGTTTTGCAATATTTGGCGAAGCCTTGTGATAAATTTTGACAGTGAAATTTCACCAAACTATGTGGACTGAGTAAGGTGGTGTTGTACTTCGTGGCACTAGTGGTGGAATACATGGAAAATGTGATTTGCTGTTGCTATGGATAACAGAACTTTGCATATGAGGATTAGAAATGAGTGCGTTTTGCAATATTTGGCGAAGCGTTGCGGTAAATTTTGACAGTGAAATTTCACGAAACTAAGTGGACTGGGTAAGGTGGTGTTGTACTTCGTGGCACTAGTGGTGGAATGCACGGAAAATGTGATTTGCTGTTGCTATGGGTAACAGAAATCGGCACATAAGGAGGAGAAATTAGTGCGACTTGCAATATTTGGCGAAGCGTTGCGATAAATTTTAACAGTGAAATTTCACCTAACTAAGTGGACTGAGTAAGGTGGTGTTTTACTTCGTGGCAATAATGGTGGAATGCGCGGAAAATGTGATTTGCTGTTGCTACGGGTAACAGAAATCTGTACATGAGGACTAGAAATTAGTGCGTTTTGCAATATTTGGCGAAGCATTGCGATAAATTTTGACAGTGAAATTTCACCAAACTATGTGGACTGAGTAAGGTGGTGTTGTACTTCGTGGCACTAGTGGTGGAATACATGGAAAATGTGATTTGCTGTTGCTATGGATAACAGAACTTTGCATATGAGGATTAGAAATGAGTGCGTTTTGCAATATTTGGCGAAGCGTTGCGGTAAATTTTGACAGTGAAATTTCACGAAACTAAGTGGACTGAGTAAGGTGGTGTTGTACTTCGTGGCACTAGTGGTGGAATGCGCGGAAAATGTGATTTGCTGTTGCTATGGGTAACAGAAATCGGCACATGAGGAGAAATTAGTGCGACTTGCAATATTTGGCGAAGCGTTGCGGTAAATTTTAACAGTGAAATTTCTCCTAACTAAGTGGACTGAGTAAGGTGGTGTTGTACTTCATGGCACTAGTGGTGGAATGCATTGAAAATGTGGTTTGCTGTTGCTATGGGTAACAGAAATCTGTTCATGAGGACTAGAAATTAGTGCGTTTTGCAATATTTGGCGAAGCGTTGCGATAAATTTTGACAGTGAAATTTCACCAAACTATGTGGACTGAGTAAGGTGGTGTTGTACTTCGTGGCACTAGTGGTGGAATACATGGAAAATGTGATTTGCTGTTGCTATGGATAACAGAACTTTGCATATGAGGATTAGAAATGAGTGCGTTTTGCAATATTTGGCGAAGCGTTGCGGTAAATTTTGACAGTGAAATTTCACGAAACTAAGTGGACTGAGTAAGGTGGTGTTGTACTTCGTGGCACTAGTGGTGGAATGCGCGGAAAATGTGATTTGCTGTTGCTATGGGTAACAGAAATCGGCACATGAGGAGAAATTAGTGCGACTTGCAATATTTGGCGAAGCGTTGCGGTAAATTTTAACAGTGAAATTTCTCCTAACTAAGTGGACTGAGTAAGGTGGTGTTGTACTTCGTGGCACTAGTGGTGGAATGCGCGGAAAATGTGATTTGCTGTTGCTATGGGTAACAGAAATCGGCACATGAGGAGAAATTAGTGCGACTTGCAATATTTGGCGAAGCGTTGCGGTAAATTTTAACAGTGAAATTTCTCCTAACTAAGTGGACTGAGTAAGGTGGTGTTGTACTTCGTGGCACTAGTGGTGGAATGCGCGGAAAATGTGATTTGCTGTTGCTATGGGTAACAGAAATCGGCACATGAGGAGAAATTAGTGCGACTTGCAATATTTGGCGAAGCGTTGCGGTAAATTTTAACAGTGAAATTTCTCCTAACTAAGTGGACTGAGTAAGGTGGTGTTGTACTTCGTGGCACTAGTGGTGGAATGCATTGAAAATGTGGTTTGCTGTTGCTATGGGTAACAGAAATCTGTTCATGAGGACTAGAAATTAGTGCGTTTTGCAATATTTGGCGAAGCCTTGTGATAAATTTTGACAGTGAAATTTCACCAAACTATGTGGACTGAGTAAGGTGGTGTTGTACTTCGTGGCACTAGTGGTGGAATACATGGAAAATGTGATTTGCTGTTGCTATGGATAACAGAACTTTGCATATGAGGATTAGAAATGAGTGCGTTTTGCAATATTTGGCGAAGCGTTGCGGTAAATTTTGACAGTGAAATTTCACGAAACTAAGTGGACTGGGTAAGGTGGTGTTGTACTTCGTGGCACTAGTGGTGGAATGCACGGAAAATGTGATTTGCTGTTGCTATGGGTAACAGAAATCGGCACATAAGGAGGAGAAATTAGTGCGACTTGCAATATTTGGCGAAGCGTTGCGATAAATTTTAACAGTGAAATTTCACCTAACTAAGTGGACTGAGTAAGGTGGTGTTTTACTTCGTGGCAATAATGGTGGAATGCGCGGAAAATGTGATTTGCTGTTGCTACGGGTAACAGAAATCTGTACATGAGGACTAGAAATTAGTGCGTTTTGCAATATTTGGCGAAGCATTGCGATAAATTTTGACAGTGAAATTTCACCAAACTATGTGGACTGAGTAAGGTGGTGTTGTACTTCGTGGCACTAGTGGTGGAATACATGGAAAATGTGATTTGCTGTTGCTATGGATAACAGAACTTTGCATATGAGGATTAGAAATGAGTGCGTTTTGCAATATTTGGCGAAGCGTTGCGGTAAATTTTGACAGTGAAATTTCACGAAACTAAGTGGACTGAGTAAGGTGGTGTTGTACTTCGTGGCACTAGTGGTGGAATGCGCGGAAAATGTGATTTGCTGTTGCTATGGGTAACAGAAATCGGCACATGAGGAGAAATTAGTGCGACTTGCAATATTTGGCGAAGCGTTGCGGTAAATTTTAACAGTGAAATTTCTCCTAACTAAGTGGACTGAGTAAGGTGGTGTTGTACTTCATGGCACTAGTGGTGGAATGCATTGAAAATGTGGTTTGCTGTTGCTATGGGTAACAGAAATCTGTTCATGAGGACTAGAAATTAGTGCGTTTTGCAATATTTGGCGAAGCGTTGCGATAAATTTTGACAGTGAAATTTCACCAAACTATGTGGACTGAGTAAGGTGGTGTTGTACTTCGTGGCACTAGTGGTGGAATACATGGAAAATGTGATTTGCTGTTGCTATGGATAACAGAACTTTGCATATGAGGATTAGAAATGAGTGCGTTTTGCAATATTTGGCGAAGCGTTGCGGTAAATTTTGACAGTGAAATTTCACGAAACTAAGTGGACTGAGTAAGGTGGTGTTGTACTTCGTGGCACTAGTGGTGGAATGCGCGGAAAATGTGATTTGCTGTTGCTATGGGTAACAGAAATCGGCACATGAGGAGAAATTAGTGCGACTTGCAATATTTGGCGAAGCGTTGCGGTAAATTTTAACAGTGAAATTTCTCCTAACTAAGTGGACTGAGTAAGGTGGTGTTGTACTTCGTGGCACTAGTGGTGGAATGCGCGGAAAATGTGATTTGCTGTTGCTATGGGTAACAGAAATCGGCACATGAGGAGAAATTAGTGCGACTTGCAATATTTGGCGAAGCGTTGCGGTAAATTTTAACAGTGAAATTTCTCCTAACTAAGTGGACTGAGTAAGGTGGTGTTGTACTTCGTGGCACTAGTGGTGGAATGCATTGAAAATGTGGTTTGCTGTTGCTATGGGTAACAGAAATCTGTTCATGAGGACTAGAAATTAGTGCGTTTTGCAATATTTGGCGAAGCCTTGTGATAAATTTTGACAGTGAAATTTCACCAAACTATGTGGACTGAGTAAGGTGGTGTTGTACTTCGTGGCACTAGTGGTGGAATACATGGAAAATGTGATTTGCTGTTGCTATGGATAACAGAACTTTGCATATGAGGATTAGAAATGAGTGCGTTTTGCAATATTTGGCGAAGCGTTGCGGTAAATTTTGACAGTGAAATTTCACGAAACTAAGTGGACTGGGTAAGGTGGTGTTGTACTTCGTGGCACTAGTGGTGGAATGCACGGAAAATGTGATTTGCTGTTGCTATGGGTAACAGAAATCGGCACATAAGGAGGAGAAATTAGTGCGACTTGCAATATTTGGCGAAGCGTTGCGATAAATTTTAACAGTGAAATTTCACCTAACTAAGTGGACTGAGTAAGGTGGTGTTTTACTTCGTGGCAATAATGGTGGAATGCGCGGAAAATGTGATTTGCTGTTGCTACGGGTAACAGAAATCTGTACATGAGGACTAGAAATTAGTGCGTTTTGCAATATTTGGCGAAGCATTGCGATAAATTTTGACAGTGAAATTTCACCAAACTATGTGGACTGAGTAAGGTGGTGTTGTACTTCGTGGCACTAGTGGTGGAATACATGGAAAATGTGATTTGCTGTTGCTATGGATAACAGAACTTTGCATATGAGGATTAGAAATGAGTGCGTTTTGCAATATTTGGCGAAGCGTTGCGGTAAATTTTGACAGTGAAATTTCACGAAACTAAGTGGACTGAGTAAGGTGGTGTTGTACTTCGTGGCACTAGTGGTGGAATGCGCGGAAAATGTGATTTGCTGTTGCTATGGGTAACAGAAATCGGCACATGAGGAGAAATTAGTGCGACTTGCAATATTTGGCGAAGCGTTGCGGTAAATTTTAACAGTGAAATTTCTCCTAACTAAGTGGACTGAGTAAGGTGGTGTTGTACTTCGTGGCACTAGTGGTGGAATGCGCGGAAAATGTGATTTGCTGTTGCTATGGGTAACAGAAATCGGCACATGAGGAGAAATTAGTGCGACTTGCAATATTTGGCGAAGCGTTGCGGTAAATTTTAACAGTGAAATTTCTCCTAACTAAGTGGACTGAGTAAGGTGGTGTTGTACTTCGTGGCACTAGTGGTGGAATGCATTGAAAATGTGGTTTGCTGTTGCTATGGGTAACAGAAATCTGTTCATGAGGACTAGAAATTAGTGCGTTTTGCAATATTTGGCGAAGCCTTGTGATAAATTTTGACAGTGAAATTTCACCAAACTATGTGGACTGAGTAAGGTGGTGTTGTACTTCGTGGCACTAGTGGTGGAATACATGGAAAATGTGATTTGCTGTTGCTATGGATAACAGAACTTTGCATATGAGGATTAGAAATGAGTGCGTTTTGCAATATTTGGCGAAGCGTTGCGGTAAATTTTGACAGTGAAATTTCACGAAACTAAGTGGACTGGGTAAGGTGGTGTTGTACTTCGTGGCACTAGTGGTGGAATGCACGGAAAATGTGATTTGCTGTTGCTATGGGTAACAGAAATCGGCACATAAGGAGGAGAAATTAGTGCGACTTGCAATATTTGGCGAAGCGTTGCGATAAATTTTAACAGTGAAATTTCACCTAACTAAGTGGACTGAGTAAGGTGGTGTTTTACTTCGTGGCAATAATGGTGGAATGCGCGGAAAATGTGATTTGCTGTTGCTACGGGTAACAGAAATCTGTACATGAGGACTAGAAATTAGTGCGTTTTGCAATATTTGGCGAAGCATTGCGATAAATTTTGACAGTGAAATTTCACCAAACTATGTGGACTGAGTAAGGTGGTGTTGTACTTCGTGGCACTAGTGGTGGAATACATGGAAAATGTGATTTGCTGTTGCTATGGATAACAGAACTTTGCATATGAGGATTAGAAATGAGTGCGTTTTGCAATATTTGGCGAAGCGTTGCGGTAAATTTTGACAGTGAAATTTCACGAAACTAAGTGGACTGAGTAAGGTGGTGTTGTACTTCGTGGCACTAGTGGTGGAATGCGCGGAAAATGTGATTTGCTGTTGCTATGGGTAACAGAAATCGGCACATGAGGAGAAATTAGTGCGACTTGCAATATTTGGCGAAGCGTTGCGGTAAATTTTAACAGTGAAATTTCTCCTAACTAAGTGGACTGAGTAAGGTGGTGTTGTACTTCGTGGCACTAGTGGTGGAATGCATTGAAAATGTGGTTTGCTGTTGCTATGGGTAACAGAAATCTGTTCATGAGGACTAGAAATTAGTGCGTTTTGCAATATTTGGCGAAGCGTTGCGATAAATTTTGACAGTGAAATTTCACCAAACTATGTGGACTGAGTAAGGTGGTGTTGTACTTCGTGGCACTAGTGGTGGAATACATGGAAAATGTGATTTGCTGTTGCTATGGATAACAGAACTTTGCATATGAGGATTAGAAATGAGTGCGTTTTGCAATATTTGGCGAAGCGTTGCGGTAAATTTTGACAGTGAAATTTCACGAAACTAAGTGGACTGAGTAAGGTGGTGTTGTACTTCGTGGCACTAGTGGTGGAATGCGCGGAAAATGTGATTTGCTGTTGCTATGGGTAACAGAAATCGGCACATGAGGAGAAATTAGTGCGACTTGCAATATTTGGCGAAGCGTTGCGGTAAATTTTAACAGTGAAATTTCTCCTAACTAAGTGGACTGAGTAAGGTGGTGTTGTACTTCGTGGCACTAGTGGTGGAATGCATTGAAAATGTGGTTTGCTGTTGCTATGGGTAACAGAAATCTGTTCATGAGGACTAGAAATTAGTGCGTTTTGCAATATTTGGCGAAGCCTTGTGATAAATTTTGACAGTGAAATTTCACCAAACTATGTGGACTGAGTAAGGTGGTGTTGTACTTCGTGGCACTAGTGGTGGAATTCATGGAAAATGTGATTTGCTGTTGCTATGGATAACAGAACTTTGCATATGAGGATTAGAAATGAGTGCGTTTTGCAATATTTGGCGAAGCGTTGCGGTAAATTTTGACAGTGAAATTTCACGAAACTAAGTGGACTGAGTAAGGTGGTGTTGTACTTCGTGGCACTAGTGGTGGAATGCACGGAAAATGTGATTTGCTGTTGCTATGGGTAACAGAAATCGGCACATAAGGAGGAGAAATTAGTGCGACTTGCAATATTTGGCGAAGCGTTGCGATAAATTTTAACAGTGAAATTTCACCTAACTAAGTGGACTGAGTAAGGTGGTGTTGTGTTTCGTGGCACTAGTGGTGGAATGCATGGAAAATGTGATTTGCTGTTGCTAAAAGCATAGTCTGATAGCTTGACTGTGTGCATTGAAATAAATGGTCTGATAGCTTGACTGCTGTTCAGAAACAGTCTGATAGCTTGACTCCAATATTAAAGCCTCCCACTCCAATTTAACTTGGAGAATAGTTTGACTTCTAATATTCAGTAATCAGTAAATGTTGGCCTTTACATCAGTTATCTTGAGCCTCCATTTTGTAATGTTCTGTGACTTTTGGACAGGAAAATGTGCAGGTGTTTATTGTAACAGGAAGAAGCTTTGTGGATTGGCTGATAAAACCTAACTTGTATGTGTGTGAACTTGGTTTGTGTGAGAGCACAGTACCTACAGACTTCAGTACTTTGTGTTTCATTGTGGGATTATCCAGCGACACAAATGTATTTTTCATAACACAATGTGCTGTTCTATATTATACTATTTTTAGATACCTGCACAGTTCTCGGTTTTGGTTCACTTTATTATATTAATTATAGTTTTATTGTTGCAGAGTAAAAAGTGAATCGTTAACTAAATTGAACTATTTGGACTTTATGGGAGATGGCTTTCTCCTAATTTGGAGGTTTTAGTATAAGAGATCCCAGACCTGCATTTATATAACACATTTTTCCCCAAGCATCTTCTCCATCACTGTTGAGACTTTGTTTTTTACTGTAATATATATATATATATATATATATATATATATATATATATATATATATATATATATAGTGGACAAAGGTATTAATTGACTACTATAGACCAGATTCACAATTTACATAGTCAGCACCCTCACCTCCAAGAAGCTTTTGTATGATGCTCGTCCAACGGTCCCCAACCTCAATCCGTTCGTCAATTCAAATTGCAGTAATAGACGGCACCAATCATTGCTGTGTTATCTTAAAATGCCTTTATTGGGACATAGGCTCTGACCCCAAACACCCGGCAACGTTTCAGACCTTGCACGGTCTTTTCTCAAGCCCTTTTGGCTTGAGAAAAGACCGTGCAAGTTCTGAAACGTTGCCCCAAACCTTTTGGCTTGAGAAAAGACCGTGCAAGGTCTGAAACGTTGCCGGGTGTTTGGGGTCAGAGCCTATGTCCCAATAAAGGCATTTTAAGATAACACAGCAATGATTGGTGCCGTCTATTACTGCAATTACTATAGACCAGATCCAGGGAGGACAAAATCATAAACGTACAATTAGGAAAGGAAATCTATTAAAAATAAAGTTAAAATAAATTGAACTCTACAAGTTTAAGCCTGTATACCCAGTCTCTTCTACATACACTGACATTATAATTTGGGAATTATATGCATATTAATTAGCACAAATTTGTGTCTAACCCTATAGGTGTAAAAGCCTCATTAACAAAACAAGTAAAACACTGATTATACAAAAAAAGTGTATTTTATACAATTTGATATGTAAAAAGTTTTTAACACACACTTGCATTATTTTACTAGTTTTAGCTTAATGAATGAGGCAATATTAGCAATTTGAGTGAATATATTATCTAAAGGAAAAGTAAAGCCTCCCAGACATGTCTTTGTTTTAGCAGCACTGAGACACTTGACCTAAGATAATAAAACATATTTCTGATACAAATCCCCATATTATGCAAAATAGCATTTCTTGTATTTAGACCCTTATATCTTGCTACAGAAGTGGAATTACACAAACATGAATGCAGATTTAAAAAGCCCAGGTTATGTTGAAAAAAATCATGTATAATTTTTCTACGTAAAATAAACCCCCTCCCCCACAAATTCAAATTTGATGGGTGACTGACAGGTATAGTAAGAGCTAAAGACAAATTTAGAAAAAATTTCGTAAAATGTTGTGCAAAAGACAAAATCTGAAAACTGTCTATTTAAAAGACAAATTCACAAACGTGGAGGTTTGTGAATTTGATGGGAAATCTGACACTTTTATCTTCAATTTTAATTTGTCTCAATATCACCACTTTCATGAATTCCCCCCTATGTGGTTCTGATTTAGCCACATTCGTTCCCCACTGAATACAAACTGTATTTCTGGTAAATTTCTGCAAGTTTAATAGGACATTTGACTAATCTAGTGGCATGTGAGTAATTCACTTACAAACCCATAATTCATGAGGTTTTGACCGTTTGCCAAAGTTAATACTATGGAGCAAATTCACTAAATAACTAACTTAAGATACAGAAAGTTTTATTGTGATACTTAACCAAGGAAAGACACAGCATCACACAATGAAAAAGCCCCTTCCAAGCGGATGTGGGCGCTCCAATACACTAGACACGGGTTGCTAAGGGTGGATTGCCTAACAACTCCGCAGATCCTGCGATGCCTGCCAGACGCCACCTACTGTCTACAGTCAAAGATTACATCACATCCTGGCCAGATGAGCGATGTCCGTTCAGCGCAGCAGCTTCGGCACCGCTGGGATCGTCTGAGAGCCAAGAGAGATATCCTACGATTGAAAAATAGAGCCGTCATTATGCTTCATTATGCAGCCTTTTCTGGCTTGGGGTTGCGCTCCAAAAGACTGGTAATCAAATTTAATATAACTTTTGCAAACCCAGAAACTGTTTAGCAACCACTTACAACAGTGAATTTTTTTTTGAAATTTCATAGTTTGTGCCAATAAATAATAAAACTTAGTACTGAAAAAGTTATGTTTGCTCCAAAAGATAACAACACCTTCAAGCACTTCTTAAAAAACGTGCAGTTAAAATTTGCAATAACTAAAAGCTTAACTAAAGAAGTGGGATAGAAATGTTGTACATTATGTTTTGTGCTTCTGTACCAGCCTAAGGCAACCACAGCCCTTTAGCAATAAAGATCTGTGTCTCCGAAGATGCCCCAGTAGCTCCCCATCTTCTTTTCTGCTGATTCACTGCACATGTGCTGCTGTCATTTACTGAGCTTAGGGACCCACTCACAATATACAGTACACATAGAATAGAAATGTCACAATATAAGGCTGATTAGTAATGAAAGGGGAACTTTTGGAAAAATGACAATTTTCTTATTATTTTCTTAAAAGTTCTTATTATTGTGTCATTATTCCTTATGGCGGTTGCTTTAAAATGCCATGAAAGAAGTAAAGAGTGTCTGAAGTTAATCAGACCACATGGCCTCAGGGCTCCTGGGAAACTGACAATATGTCTAGCCCCATGCAAATTTCAAAATTAAATATAAAAAAATCTGTTTTCTTTTTTAAAAATCGGGATTGACGGATGACAGTCAGTAAGTTATTATGGGCATTTGATTGTCTGCAGGGTTTGTATCCCGAGAGAGATGTTTAATTCAGAGGGAGTACCCCTGCCCATGTACATGTACAATATTGAGGGGAGGAGTATCCAGGGCACAATATTTAGGTCAATAAAGGTCAATTAAGATAGTTTTGCCTCCGTCTGTAGGGCACTGTAGGACCCCACGCTCCATTGTCCTTATGCCTAGACCAGTTTTCCACATCTACTCATCTGACCCTTTAATTCATAGTATTAAAGAAGGCTAGTAAAACACAATGGTACCCTTATATCCAGGCCACCTTATCCACAGTAATGGCACATACATTTCTACCCTCCCCTGAAGGCAGTTATGGGTCCCTTGCAGGCACATAAGCACCCAACAAAGTTGTGAGCTCACCATTTAAACAACACCCATTGACTTGTTTTAATGTGGGACAGATTCGCTCATCACTAGTGATGGAAGTTCCAAACCTTTTTAGCATGCTATCATAGTAACTATGCATGTCAGGATCCATTTTCATGTCAGGTCTTTTAAAACCATAAATTTATAATGGTGTCTCAGGTGTCTTAACAATAATTTCGTTTCAGGTTTTCAGCAACAAACATTAGACTGTATGGGAGCCATAGATTAGGTACCGCAAGTATACGCTTACTGATCAGATCTCTAATACGGATCAGTTTTACTCTTATTGGGGCTCATCAGTGTAAAGTTTTCTGATCAGAATTGGGAGACGGATCTATAGGAAAAGCTAATACAGCAGGAGATTGGATGAAGAGGTAGTTTCAAGAATTGCACAGCAGGTGGTGCTAAAACCAAATAAATCTAGTACATTTTTTGGAAAAAAAAAAATAGTTAGGCCCAGCCTTCCAGCAGTTCTAGGTAGTATATTAGTATCAACAGAAAGTCAGAGACAAAAGGGCTTGTTTTGTCAAAGTGCAAATGTCCACTGCAATTGCCACTTTTTTTTATCTACAATGCATATTTTTTTCCCCTATAATTCAAGGGTTGTTTGTTTTGCTTGCCAGAGATACTCCGCTTAACACAGTTGCAGCCAATGCATTAAAAATACATCAATTGCACCCACGCTTTGTTGTAAAAAGGACACAATTACGCTGAATATATTCTAAGTCCAGTTGGCACCATTTCTGGCATTTGGCGCTACTGACATGTGCATCCTACACTTTGAGCGCAACTGAGCTGCGGCAATTAACACAGGGCACTGTGGGAACACTGGTGTTATTGCCTGGCACCGAGGTGGTGTTAGCTCCAGGGTTCATCTGTGCCAAATGTGCTCAATTTAGACTGGGAGGCAGGAGGAACTGAGTGGAGCTGAGTGTGAGGAAGTGCAAAGAGCAATCCTTACCCCAAGTCCATGTGCAGGAACGGAAAGATAAGTAAAGTATTAGGTCTGCTGCCTCAAGACAGAAGTGCCCTTGATTGTAAGCTCCACAGGTACAAGGACTGACATGAATGAAGAAAGTGTTATCTTTGAACCATATATGGATATGAAGTTGGAATAAATGCTGTTTTACTCTTTACCAACACTGTGCAGTGTGAATGCTTTCTGTAATTGGAATACATGTTTTTTTGGTGAGCACCAGGCCTTTACTGTGACGATTGGTTAGGGCCGATATACAGTGAATATATATATATATATATATATATATATATATATATATATATATATATACACACACACAGATATAGGACCTGTTATCCAGAATGCTCGGGACCTGGGGTTTTCCCGGATAATGGATCTTTCCGTAATTTTAATTTTTATACCTTAAGTCTACTAGAAAATCATGTAAAACCAATAGGCTGGTTTTGCCTCCAATAAGGATTAATTATTTCTTAGTCGGGATCAAGTACAAGCTACTGTTTTATTATTACAGAGAAAAAAAATCATTTTCAAAAATTCTAATTATTTGGATATAATGGAGTTTATAGGAGATGGCCTTTACATAATTCGGAGCTTTCAGGATAACCGGTTTTGGAATAATGGATCCCATACACACACACACACATATACATATATATATATATATATATATATATATATATATATACACACACACACAGGTATAGAACCCGTTATCCAGAATGCTCAGGACCTGGGGTTTTCCGGATAATGGATCTTTCTACCTTGTCTACTAGAAAAGAATGTAAACATTAAATAAACCCAATAGGCTGGTTTGGCCTCCAATAAGGATTAATTATATCTTAGTCGGGATCAAGTACAAGTTACTGTTTTATTATTACAGAGAAAAAGAAATAATTTTGAAAAATTCAAATTATTTGGATATAATGGAGTTTATAGGAGACGGCCTTTCCTTAATTAGGAGTTTTTTTCTATCCTTATTGGAAGCAAAACCAACCTATTTAATGTGTAAATTATTCTTAAGTAGACTTAAGGTATGAAGATCCAAATTATGGAAAGATCCGTTATCCAGAAAACTCCAGGTCCCAAGCTTTCTGCATAACAGGTCCCATACCCATACAAGGCATTAGTTCTCCTGTAACACATTAGTATCAGTATCTTACAGCAGTCTATCTGGCATTTGCCAGAACCCACAAATTGTCCGTTTCTTTCCCTAGATTATGGAAAAATATTTCTCCATTGTTTGCAGTTGTTTTATTATTTTAGTTGCATATTACACCAGAAGCTACAAAAGCAAGGGACACTCCTGTCTAAAATACATATAAACATGGGTTAGTAGAGCTCGTATAATTACGGAGGGTAAACAGTGCTAGGGATCACTTTTTTTGCAGATGACAAAGTACAAAAAAGTGATAATCCAAAACCATCAAACAATGATGACATTGTATGTTTGCTAGTAAATGAGCCCATGGGGTGGCTAGCACATCATCAAGCAAGGGGAAATTGCACATACAAAAATCACATACCATTGGAGGTGGCTGCATTTTGTGAACCTGGTGCACTTTGCCATATCAAAGTTATGGTAAAGACACATGGAGCATTTTTGCTGCCACTACCTTTCCGTTGGAGATAATGTTTGTCCAACATTGTTGTCCACTGGATGACAGCAAATAGCAGTGGCAGATAAAAAACAATTTTCCTATAATAAAATGATACAGATTAATGCAGACTTGTTTGAGAGTGAGCAGGCAAGAGCAGGGGGACACTGAGAACATGTTTTCCCAGGAACAGCAAAAAGCCATCCACAGAAAGAACGTGATCTTCCACAGAGCACAGATAATTTTAACAGTCATTTAGTTAACAGGGTGTTCTGTTTTTTTAGTGTTAAAGGAGAATTCAACCCTCATTTTGCATTACTAATTTTGTCCTCCACATCTAAAGCCAGCTCCGTGGGATGGCAAATGACCCTGTCTAACCTGAAAATACCTCTGCATTTGCATAGTATCCATCCCGGCACAGGCTGATTTTCTTTGACATGTGCTGCTGCAGAACCGTTTTCCCCTTCTCTGTTCTCCTTAAAGGACCAGTAACATCAAAAATTTTTTTTTGAAAATTGGTTAGTAAACAACGAAAAATAAACATCAAGGCAAATTAAACTTTTAAACAGCAAAGCCTTTATTTAGAAATAACTTACCAAAACTCCACTTCCTGTCCTCTGCAAAAAAGGCGAATGGGCGACCATCCATCCTGCAGAGCTCGATTTCTCCTCCTGGCTATTCTAGTGACAGTCTGCAGCGCTTCACCTATTCCCAGCAGCAGCAGCAGCAGGTACTGGAAGAGCTGGATCAGTGGGGTGCGCATGCCACCTGCTCCGGGAGTTGTAGTGCCCCCGTCCGATGCTGGAAACCCCAAGACGAAGATCAACCCCCCTAAAAGCGATGAGACCGCCAATGCTAAACTACAGGACTGTTCTTTCCCCAGATCTGACACAAGCTCACAGCCATTATAAACAGGCCACAAATCCCGCGAGCTACAACATACCTCCAGTCGGCAGTCACGATTTCCCTCCCCGAGCAGAGACAGTGGATGTATAACCCGTGCGCTGAGATCACCGCTCCTACAGCAAAGCGAGACCCTCCGGAAACCACAACGCTTCCTCGCAGCTGACACATTTGAAAACCGCGCTTGCTAGCTCCCAGAGTCCGGACAGCAGCATGTCCAGCGGCAGCCCCACAGCATACTGTCTGTGAGTCTGGAAGCTGCCTGCTGCTGCAGGAGAAGGCGGAAGAGCCACGCACGCGATCCATGGAGTTGCCTTGCTGAGCCAGTGTGTTGCTGTCCAATGTGTTGGACATGCTGCTGCTGCTGTCCGGACTCTTATCTTGGGCAGGAGACATGGACTGAGAAGTAGACGGGGCACTACAACTCCCGGAGCAGGTGGAGCTTTGCTGTAGGAGCGGTGATCTCAGCGCACGGGTTATACATCCACTGTCTCTGCTCGGGGAGGGAAATCGTGACTGCCGACTGGAGGTATGTTGTAGCTCGCGGGATTTGTGGCCTGTTTATAATGGCTGTGAGCTTGTGTCAGATCTGGGGAAAGAACAGTCCTGTAGTTTAGCATTGGCAGTCTCATCGCTTTTAGGGGGGTTGATCTTTGTCTTGGGGTTTCCAGCATCGGACGGGGGCACTACAACTCCCGGAGCAGGTGGCATGCGCACCCCACTGATCCAGCTCTTCCAGTACCTGCTGCTGCTGCTGCTGGGAATAGGTGAAGCGCTGCAGACTGTCACTAGAATAGCCAGGAGGAGAAATCGAGCTCTGCAGGATGGATGGTCGCCCATTCGCCTTTTTTGCAGAGGACAGGAAGTGGAGTTTTGGTAAGTTATTTCTAAATAAAGGCTTTGCTGTTTAAAAGTTTAATTTGCCTTGATGTTTATTTTTCGTTGTTTACTAACCAATTTTCAAAAAAAAAAATTTTGATGTTACTGGTCCTTTAACCCGCCGATCGTGACATGCGCAGTAGAGGCTGTTTAGAAATGCGCGCATGCGCATTTGATCTTCAGCGTGTGCTGGTGGTTTGAGTCCCCAAGTATCACGATAGTTGAGCTGGCCAATCAGAGTAATACAGACGCGAGCTGCACAGGCTCGTGCTCAGTCTGTTGACATCGTAAGCTCTGCCTCTTACCCTGCCCTCTCTGGCAGCTTTACTAACAGAGGCAGAGAGAGAGAGAGAGAGAGCAACTCCCCTCCCACAGCCACATCGTGCAGCTCTTCTGTCCAATGGAGAGATAGGATTAGGCAAGGAGGCGGGACAGTGAGTCACAAGAGGGGAGGGTGCGGCAAAAGTTTCTTTTAGTGAAGATACTAGTGTACGAGTGACGCAGCTTAATATCTAGCACTTGTCCTGGTCACTGCATACATGAGACTTGTACCTCACCAGCAGACTGGAACTTGAACCTGACGAATTTACCTCAGGCTCTGCAGCACAACACACACCTGCTGCTGTACTCATTGTGTGCAAGTGGTTTTTACAGGTAAAGATTTTTTTGTTTTACTCTGTTAATGTTGTGGCCATGCCTTAAGGGGTAGATAATGTCATTTTATTATATTTCTGGAATACTATCCATGCACAACAGTTAAACCTAAATTTTGCATATCCTTGCCTACATTTTTTGGTCTCACCAATTTTATAAACCTTTCAATTGGTGTTTTCTCTGATTTTACATTGGTTTTCTGGATTTTTACACCTGCATTTGTGCCCTGGTGTTCCCAAAATGGCTGGTGGTGGTTGTTCTCTGTGAATGCTAAGTATTATATATTTGCTGTGGTTCTGTCTGTAAATAAATAATTGTATTTAGTCTCACCCACAGTTGTGTATATGTCACCTAGTCACCTATTGCTCTTTTGTTGTGTGTGCGATGTAAGAGAAAGAAAGAAGTGCCCTATAGTAAACTTTAAAGGAGTGGTTTGCTTTCATGTTAACTTATTATTTGTTTAATTTTAAGCAACTTTTCAATTGGTCTTCATTTTGTCTTTTTAATAGTTATTTGCCTTCTTTTAAATTGTGCCAACATTTCAAATGGGGGTCACTGACCCCATCTACTTTTTAAAGAATTGCGTATCTTTCTATTCAGTCCCTCTCCTATTCATTTTCTAGTCTTTTATTTAAATTAGTACATGATTGCTATTGTAGTTTGGACCCTAGCAACCTGATTACTGAAGCTGCAAACTGGGGAGCTGCTGAATAAAAAAACTAACTCAAACCACAAATTATAAATAATGTGAACGAACTGCATATTTTCTCAAAAATTAACTGTACACTATTAACCCTTGTTGTTAACACAGTAGACAAACTTAAGTGCTTATATCCTTAGTTTTCTTGTGTATGTGTACTGTCAAGTTGCATGAAATCATTCCATTTATAAATAATGTTGTGGACTAATATATAATTGTGGACATGCATAACTAGTATTGTGAGTAGATGTATGTATGCGATTAGCAACTCTATTGATTATATTAGGGTTAAAAGAGAATTCAACTTGTAAAGGACACACACACACACACACACACACACACACGTTTTTTTTTTTTTAAAAAAAAATTTTAATACAGGTTTTGGTTCCTATATGACCCAGTGTGCCATTGCCCTTATGCACCCCGTCATGTAGAGTTTTGATATTTAAAGGCTAATAGAGTAGGTATGATTCAGCCTCCAATTTATTCACTTTATTGCTGTAAGATTCAGTAGGTGTCTGTGTTACACCCCATGTGCATAATTCAAGGAAAAATATAGCATCAATACAGCTCCAGGCAGTAATTTTCAACTGCAATGTGTTTTATTCAGCAGTGCAGGTACACTACATGTTTCGGGCGGAGCCCTTTATCAAGTTGATAAAGGGCTCCGCCCGAAACATGTAGTGTGCCTGCACTGCTGAATAAAAAACACATTGCAGTTGAAAATTACTGCCTGGAGCTGTATTGATGCTATATTTTTCCTTGATATTTAAAGGCTATCTGTTCCTTTGAGAGTGAAAAAAATCATTCCTATGGCATTAGATCGGTAATTCTGTGTACCAGCCCATGGGGGGGGGGTCAGTTGTAAATTCTGTACCAGGGCCCCAAGGTGTCTAGTTACACCACTGGCCGTAACAAAAAAGACTGCCATTCTGCTTTGCGTTCTTGGTTATTTATAAATATATGAAACGTTCCCCCCCCCCCAACACATAATGCTACCAATGGAGTTGACATTATAATGTCATTAATTTTGTTTTCCCATCCCTTTACAAAAAAATAATGTAGGTGAAAAATAAGGATATTAAAGAAAAGGTGAACAAGCTTCAGTTTGTGACGGGCTTATTCTCCGGGGAGATTCTTTGTTTGGTGTGTGAGAAGGCACTCTTGGGCAAGGAGTCCCTGCATTGCTCTAGTAAGTCATTTGTCTTTCTTTCGTGAATAGGATGATATGTTTACTAGCTGCTTTGTGAATTTACTGACCTGGAGGCTTCCATTATAGGCATCTAGAGGAAAACCTGCTTGAAAATTCTGTCTAGTCAAGATATACCCTGATCATTACGCTACTGTGCGCCATCTCCGTACATCATCAACATGTGAGTGGTCCCTTTTTCTTATCCCATGCAGTCACAAATTGCTTAGAGGGAACTATGCCAGCAACTATATTGTTTAAATTAATTCAACTTTTTTTCACTTTTTGTTTGCCTTAGATGTTGGAGGCATTGAAAGTTCAGTACATTCACCTTATGTACATATGATTTTGCCTCTCATATCTTTTGAGATCACTCAGTTCTCTCAGCACCAGGGCCACTTTCAGAGTTCACGGGGCCCAACACATTATTAACTAACTACCCTTCCCTTCTTTAAATATTTGAAACGGAATGACCAATGGAAAATTTAGCATGTCACCACTTCAAGGAAGACTCTTTAGGCAGGGATCTACTGTGAATTTAAAAACGTTTTAAAATGACTAATGTACATACAAGAGCCATTTTGATTTTTCTCTTTGTTATAATTAAAAATGGACACGGTGTTAGGTGAATAAAATTTTTTTTTCTTTTAAATTGCCAAAATTACTACATTAAAGGACCAGTAACATCAAAAAAATTTTTTAAACAATTCGTTAGTATACATCAAAAAAAACAAAACACCAACACAAATAAAACTTCAAAATTGCAAAGCCTTTATTAAGAAATAACTTACCGAAACTCCACGTCCTGTTCAGAAAAGGCGATATGGCATACATATCTAGTTGTACAACCGGGCAAGTGTACATTATAAAATTATGTTTTAATTTCACCTACAATTATCCTTGCATTTATTATATCTCTCACAGCCATATATACCTGTCTGTCTCGCTAATATAGACACCTACCTCTGTCTCTAACATATATCTACCTCCTCTCTCACTAATATATACCTACATGCTACAAGAATAAATGCTTTTAGTATGATGTAGAGAGTGATACTATATGCCAGTTTGCAATTGGTTTTCATTTTTTATTATTAAAGTTTCTTGAGTTATTTAACTTTTTATTCAGTGGCTCTTCAATTTGTAGTTTAAGCAATCTGGCAGCTACTGTCCCAATTCCATGCATTGATTTGAATAAGTGACTGGAATATGAATAGGAGAGACCTAAATAGACAGGAGTAATAAAAAGTAGCAATAACAATGAATGTGTAGCCTTATAGAGCATTTGTTTTTTAGAAGGGGTCAGCGATGCCCATTTGAAAGCTGCAAAAAGTCCAAAGAAAACGGCAAATAACTGCAAAACTATAAAAAATAAATAATGAAAACCAATTGAAAAGTTGCTTAGAATTGGCCATTTATAACACACTAAAAGTTATCAGAGACAGACAGGGGGCAGAGACAGACAGTGTGGTGGCGGAGAGATAGAGAGGGGCAAGAAGTGAATGTTTCGGGGGGGCAGAGACAGATAGTGAAGGGGAGGAGCGATAGAGAGGGGCAAGAAGTGAATGTTGGGGGGGCAGAGACAGACAGTGAAGGGGAGGAGCGATAGAGAGGGGCAAGAAGTGAATGTTGGGGGGGCAGAGACAAACAGTGTAGGGGCGGAGAGAAAGAGAGGGGCAAGAAGTGAATGTTTGGGGGGGCAGAGACAGACAGTGAAGGGGAGGAGCGATAGAGAGGGACAAGAAGTGAATGTTGGGGGGGCAGAGACAGACAGTGTAGGGGCGGAGCGATAGAGAGGGGCAAGAAGTGAATGTTGGGGGGGGGCAGAGACAGACAGTGAAGGGGAGGAGAGATAGAGAGGGGCAAGAAGTGAATGTTTGGGGGGGGGCAGAAACAGACAGTGAAGGGGAGGAGCGATAGAGAGGGGCAAGAAGTGAATGTTTGGGGGGGCCGAGAGACAGTGAAGGGGAGGAGAGATAGAGAGGGGCAAGAAGTGAATGTTTGCGGGGGGCAGAAACAGACAGTGAAGGGGAGGAGAGATAGAGGGGCAAGAAGTGAATGTTTGGGGGGGGAGCACATGCAAAGATGTAAAGTCAGACTGAATGTCTAGTAAAATGCCCCAGAGTTAAAGTGCATATAAATGGGGCCATACACAGACTAGTGCTTCAGATTCATGTCTCCAAGAAACTACTTTTCTGCTCTGTTTTTGCAGCTTCATGGAAAAGGGTTCTGGAACTGATCCAGTCTGACATAGTCAAGGTTTCTTTATAATGGCTGAACTCTTACATTCCAAACTTCTTATTGCAGCACCTAAACAAATAACTGGGGGGCCCTGGGAGTACTGATGGGGGCACTGATTACAAGGTCTGCTCCCCTCTGATTATACCAGTGACTGTAACCAAACAGAGTGGCCCCTCACTGATTTTAGTGATAATCGTCCATCAGGCACTGAGCTAAGCAAAGGGTTTCATAACCTGTCCCTAGGGACCAAGCAGAAGCCTGGGACCTATAATGTTTAAAAATTAAAGAGGTTCTACACCTTAAAATAACTTTTAGTACAACATAGAGAGTGATATTCTGTGACAATTTGTAATTTGTTTTCATTTTTTATTATTTGTGGCTTTTGAGTTATTTAGCTTTTTATTCGGCAGTTCTCCAGTTTGCAATTTCAGCAATCTTTTTTTGCCTTTAAAACAATGTTCCCAAAAATCAAATCTCACATTCCAATAACTTTTCCTTTATGTCTGGCACAGCTCTCACCCTATAGCATCCACTTAGTGGCACATCCCACTCACTTAGTGGCACATCCCACTCACAGCACCGTACCCTCACTTAGTGGCACATCCCACTCACAGCACCGTACCCTCACTTAGTGGCACATCCCACTCACAGCACCGTACCCTCACTTAGTGGCACATCCCACTCACAGCACCGTACCCTCACTTAGTGGCACATCCCATTCACAGCACCGTACCCTCACCCCCTGGCACATCCCACTTACAGCACCATACCCTCACTTAGTGGCACATCCCACTCACAGCACCGTACCCTCACTTAGTGGCACATCCCACTGACAGCACCGTACCCTCACTTAGTGGCACATCCCATTCACAGCACCGTACCCTCACTTACTGGCACATCCCACTCACAGCACCGTACCCTCACTTAGTGGCACATCCCATTCACAGCACCGTACCCTCACTTAGTGGCACATCCCACTCACAGCACCGTACCCTCACTTAGTGGCACATCCCATTCACAGCACCGTACCCTCACTTAGTGGCACATCCCATTCACAGCACCGTACCCTCACTTAGTGGCACATCCCATTCACAGCACCGTACCCTCACTTAGTGGCACATCCCATTCACAGCACCGTAGCCTCACTTAGTGGCACATCCCATTCACAGCACCGTAGCCTCACTTAGTGGCACATCCCATTCACAGCACCGTAGCCTCACTTAGTGGCACATCCCACTCACAGCACCGTACCCTCACTTAGTGGCACATCCCATTCACAGCACCGTACCCTCACTTAGTGGCACATCCCACTCACAGCACTGTACCCTCACTTAGTGGCACATCCCATTCACAGCACCGTACCCTCACTTAGTGGCACATCCCACTCACAGCACCGTACCCTCACTTAGTGGCACATCCCACTCACAGCACCGTACCCTCACTTAGTGGCATTTCCCTTTCACAGCACCGTACCCTCACTTAGTGGCACATCCCACTCACAGCACCGTACCCTCACTTAGTGGCATTTCCCTTTCACAGCACCGTACCCTCACCCTTGGCACATCCTATTCACAGCACTGTACTACAGATAATTGATATGCTAATAAGTGACCTATAAAAGAACAATATCAAATTGGTAAATAAATATCAGTACCTGTCCCCCTTTTATCTCAGAATATTTCCTTCTCTCTCCAATCTCTTGCCTGACTGAAATAAAAAGTGTGCGAGCAACAGCAGTCCACTCATTGGCTGATGTAACCTAGCACGTATTTGTGTGTGTGTGTCCTTGGTTTGTGTGAGAGCACAGTACCTCCCAGTATGGGAATATCCAATCAGACACACTATCGGTAGTTATATTTACTGTTTTATTAAAGGGATACTGTCCACAGTAACGTCACCCTAACACTTGTGCCCCGCTTGTCCTGCAAAGTGCTGTTTAACAAGAAAAGTGCAGCTCCCTCTAAAGGTGGCCATAGACGCAAAGATCCGCTCGTTTGGCAACATCGCCAAATGAGAGGATCTTTCCCCGATATGCCATTAACGAGCATGGCTATATCAGAGGTAATATGATTGTTTGGCCGTATGGCCGAACAATCCGATTACGATGTGCCGTGGGCTCCGGTGGGATTGGTCGGGTCAAAATCAAACCCGACCAAACGACCGATCTCCGCCAGACGAAAGATGTCGGCACACGTCACACACAATCCGAAAATCGTACGAATCCTGGATTCGTACGATAGGATCTGTGTGTCTATGGCCACCTTAAATGTCAGGATATGTCAGGAAATCTATGAAGCAATCTGCAGGCTGCACAATAGGCTTTGTTTAGTGCTCTCTGCCCACACAACAGACTGCAAGGGGCACAAAGCTGCCCTTAAATGACATGGTGGCACTTATCCCTTTGCATTGCTTAAAGGGTTGATTTTGGGACTGTAGATTTAATTAGACATTGATCTGATGGTCTGACAGCAGTGAAGGGGGGGCAGAGACAGACAGTGTGTGTGTGTTGAAGGGGGGGGGGCATATGCAAAGATGTAATGTCAGACTGAATGTCTAGTAAAATGCCCCAGAGTTAAAGTGCATATAAATGGGGCCATACACAGACTAGTGCTTCAGATTCCTTCTTCTTCTCTCAGTCCCTCACAACCATAAATTGGGTGTAAGACACACCAGCTGGTTTGTAGCTTCAGGGTGCTGGCTCACTTCATGTCTGCAGTGTTAGTAAATGGGGCATGTACAGTCCATATATTTCCCATAGGTCTGTGGTGGCACAACTAGGAAAGACATGGTGGTGCCTCTGCTTTGGGCGAGGACTGTTGTGCCAGTGACCCATGCAAGGCACCCTAGACCCTGGGCCTGTGCTCCTATCAGCAGAAAACTGCTGTCTTCAAATTTCCAGGAGCAGACACATGCACAGTAGAAAGAAATAGCTGACTTTTTAGTTAAAGTTCGGCATTTTATTCTACTGCGCATGCGCAGCCGTGTGAAGAAAGAGGAAGACGGAAGTGGATCGTTCCATGGTGCTCACTGGTATAACCCCTGGCTGGTGCAGTTTTCTGCTGATAGGAGCCCAGGCCCAGGGTTTCAGGTAAGTCAATACAATCACTTGGGGGTGCCTAAGATTTGGCACCCCCAAGTGCAAGAACACTTTCCTTCTCCTTTGAAGTAATAAAAATATAATGCAGTGTTGCCCTGCACTGGTAAAACTGCTGTGTTTGCTTCAGAAACACTACTATTGTTTATATAAACAGCAGATAATCTCTGCAGAACATAATGGTGTTATCTGTTATCCACTATTTAAACTGTGCCATATAGCATTTTTTCAATTTCCACCATTGCTACACAGCAGCTTGTTTATATGAACTATAGTTGTTTCTGAAGCAAACACACAGAAACGTAACTAGAGGGGGGCGCAGCGGGGCCCCCGCCCCCCCAAGTAACCCTTGAACTGCCCCGGAATAAGTGGAGCAAAGCGGCACACGGACTGCCGGGGGCCTGAGGGGGTGCGGGCCCTGGCCCGCTCGCACCCCCTGCTCCCCCGGTAGTTCCGCCACTGCAAACACATCAGTTTAACCAGTACAGTGTGACACTACATGATATTTTCATTACTTTAAATCACTTTCATTTTTTGGTGTTACTGATCCTTTAACATCCACAGCAGTCCCAAACATCCTCTGTCCCCTACCCCAGAGCTGTCAACTTTCCAGTAACGCTGTCTGGGGAGACGCGCGTCACAGAACATTTCCGGGCTTGTGAGGTCATGGGAGGTGACGATACTCGCATGCGCAGAACCTCTCCTGAAGTCAATGTAGTAGTCTGTGCAGTCACACAAAATCGTCAGAAACTGAGGGAATGTGTGAAAGTGATGGGGGACTCAGCGTAAAATCTGGAAACTCATGATAAAATAGGGGGAGTTGACAGCTCTGCCTCCTTGTCCCCTAAGTTGCTCCTCATTCACAGGTGCAATCAGGTATTGCTACCCAGGACCTACACTTCCGTATGGCAGGGCTACACTGCTCTCAGAGTGACATTTTGTAGCTGGTGCGAGGTGTAGAGCACTGCCAGACCCTGGAGAGAAGTGTTTTTTAAACAAGCACTAAGTGGCCTATTTATCAAACCTCCATTTATTATATAATACAGAGTAGTAAAAAATTCTGTGTATATACTGTATTCCTGTGGCGCTCAATCTGGAAACCTTGCTGCAAACCTTGGTTCCAATCATCCATAGAATGTAGAAAATCAGATGGCACACACTCCCAACAATCATGCTGAATATTTGCACTTTATTGAGATCTCCGCACAACGTTTCATAAGTACAAACTCCGAGCACTTGAGAAAGGACTTTGTACTTCCGAAACGTTGTGTGGAGATCTCAATAAACTGCAAATATTTAGCACAATTGCTGAAGTGTGTGCCATCTGATTTTCTACGCTCGATTTATTATACCCCAAATCTGCTAAAAATTCTGAAAACCAGTCTAGGTCATGTAAAAGTCAATGGCAGATGTCCCTAAAGATGTTTCTTGACATTGTGATATGCGCTGGTTTTATTTCGATAATCCGATAAATTCGAGTTTAGTCACATGACTTGGGGCAGCTGAGAAATTGACAATATGTCTAGCCCCATGTCAGATTTCAAAATTGAATATAAAAAAATCTGTTTGCACTTTTGAGAAATGGATTCCAGTGCAGAATTCTGTTGGAGCAGCACTATTAACTGATGCATTTTGAAAAAAAAAAAAAATTTTCCCATGACAGTATCCCTTCATGACTGGTGCAGGGGCTTAAGTTGCAGTTATGAATCTACCTGAAACCCATTAAACCCAAGAAACCGGGTACCCTAAAGGCCTACTGGTCTTGTGAGTCTCCGGTGAACCTGTGTATTACTTATTCAAAAGTAGGAGCAGTGGTAACATGTTGATGGGGCATTGTACTGCTGCTGTTCTCCACCAGAAGGCAGTAATAGACCAAATTCATATTATGGAAATACCTAGCGGCACATTTATCAAAGGTCAAATTTCGAGTTCATGTGAGTTTTTAGAAAAATCAAAATTCGACCAAATCGAAATTTATTAAATAAAAAAAGAATAGAATTTTCAAAACTCTGGGGAATAGGATTGACCCAAAAACCCGAAACAAATTCGATTTACATTTTAAAAACCTGATTTGAGTTTTTTCTCAGAAAAAAACCCCTCAATTGTCAGGAAGGCTGTAAACAACTCCAAATTGATCCCATTGACTAAAACAGCAATTCAGCAGATTTTAGGTGGCGAATAGTCGAATTCGAGTGCTTAAACGGCCAGTATATGATAAATCTCGAAAATCAAATTCAAATTTTTTAAAAAACTCAAATCTAATTTTCAACAATTTGACAGTTTTGGCCTTAAAAAAACTTTTAATTCAACCGATGATAAATCTGCCCCCTAAAGATCTTCTCGTTTGGCATGATTGCCAAATGAGTAGATCTTTCCCTGCTTTGTCCACTTGAGATGGATGATATCAGACCGATGTGATAATTGTGCCCTCAGGCCAACAACCGGATCATAATTGCAGCCGATAGAGGTCCTTTGCTGATCCAGTTCTTGCCCCTACATGTAAATCAGTCCTGCCCAATGGATATCTGGCTGGTTTTTGGGCAGGCCTGCTGGCTGGCCTCCTACACTATTTCTTTTCTCCTGATCCTTTCTGTTATTTATTATAGCAAAAAGATTGACTAAAGGTTTTTGTATGAAAACAAACTCAGAAACTAAACAATGTACTTTATTGATAACATGGCACATCTCTTCCAACAAGGTAACAGCAAAATAAACACACACCATTAACAGCAGACTAACCTACATTAAATGGTGCAGCTCATGGGTGAGGTTATATCTTTGGCATGATAAGGGGAAGCTATAAAAAAAAAACAGTTTAAATGTAATTACATAGCTGCCAATAAAATATTAATATAAAAGAAATAACATGGTCTCTGCAATAGTAAAGTAGGTGGGATATGGTGTGAGGGGTGCACTAAGCAGAACTAAAACAATCATAATGGTGGGAAACTGCTGCCTGAGAAGAGCAAGAATAGAGACCCTAAGAAATGGTTAAGAATAACTCTGCTTATAGTAAAATTATACAAGGTTTAAAATGAGGCCAATCCCATGACGATCGTCATGCTTCACCTTCTCTCATGTAACCCATCTGTATCAGAGAACGAATGGGCCGGCGCCTAATGGCCTTGTCCCACTATTCCCATAAAAAAAAGAATGAAGACGATGGTGAAAGTGAGGATGCTGAGGACAGTGGTGGCGATGTTGAGAGATCGGGATGTTGAGGCATAATGCTTGGCTCCACTTGTGTCTCTGAGCTGCTTGCGGTCCCGTGACTGTGATAAGAGAAGGAGATATCTTCTATAATGGCAGTAGGACAATACAGAGCCGCCCTTTTTTGAAAAGTACAATCCCTCTTCATTATGAAAGTGCATTCAGTATATTGAACAAGAAATGAAGTGTGGTTATTGCATGTTATTCTGCAAGTAGGTATAATAACTTGTCAGTCCTGAGTAAACAGCTATCAGATAGTCTGAGACGCCATGAGGCTATGGGCTTCTCAGCACAGAGATCCTCATCTTTCTGATCAGCAATTTTCATAACTGAGATCAAAAAGGACAAACTACTCTCACAGTAAATCAGAGTTTGTTTCACCCCCAGGGCCGTAACTACAGAGGATGCAGACCCTGTGGCTGCAGGGAGGTCTAGAAGCCTCATGAGGTCATAAAATTCATATAAAAATTAAATTAATATTGGTAAAACAGGTCAACCTCTAGACATTATGGGAGCCTGAAAAATAAATTGGCCCAGTAATATCTAGTTGCGCCACTGTTCACCCCCATATATTTAGAGTCAAGCGTTCAGCTAAGTGCAATATGAATCAGGGACAGGTACCTAGCATCTTAAAGGGCATGTAAAGGCAAAACAATAAAATCCCATTTTTACTTTCTTTAATGAAAAAGAAACCTATCTCCAATATACTTTAATTAAAAAACGTGCACCGTTTTTATAAGAAACAGGACTGTATGCAGTGAAATTCTTCCTTCATTTACTGCTGTTGATAGGAATTGTCAGATGGTCCCTAACTGCAGGGAAACAATCATACTTATGAACAGCAGGGGGAGCCCCTGCCTTACTTCCCAGTCATACAGAACTCAAGCAGCTTTGTTTGTTTCCCTGTTTTGATCATTTATGACGATCCCTAAGCAGTAAGCAGTAGTGCAGTAACTTCATGTTTATGTTTAGTATACAAAATACAGCTTTTCTAGCCTTGTTCTATTTTAGACTTTACTTTCCCTTTAAAGGGCACCTATAGCCAGGGCCAGGGCTACCATAAGTAATGATCAAGCCCCATATTACCATACCCCCATACTCCCCCCCCAGTTATTACCCCTTTAACTACCTGGGCCTCTGGTGTGGTGGCCTCTGCCCACTGAAAATTGGACTATAATGTAAAATAAATGTGACTATAATGTAAAAAAATTAACTTGCTTATAGGCCACCCCCCTTATCCATCTGAGCCACTAGCCAATTATGTCAACATAAACCCCACCTACTCATTTCAAGTCCTGCCCTTTGATTAACATGCTATTCACCCTTTTGAAGCACCCCTCTGCCATAGGGCCTCTGCCTGTTGTACCTCCTGAATTCCTCTGATGGTGGCCCTGCCTAAAGCTAAAAAGGTTTCCTGCTACAACAGTTGTGAGCCTGCCCTATGGTTGGATGGGAGAAACAATAGTGCTACTAAAGTGCATGCCAACCCCTCTCCAAGTAATGTACCGCTCCACTCCATAGGGCTCTATACTATTATTAATGCTGAGCCACACTGTGCTCCTACTTGAGTATGGTTCCTGTATAGGGATTTGCACATTTATGACTCCATTGCATGAAAGTGCAGTTAAATGTAGTATAATGCCAGCATTGTGTGAAAAAAATCTGTATTGTAAAGTAAAAACATAATACATTGTAAATGAGCCCTATTACCTATTCCCTCTAGATTGGCAGCATGTGATGCCAGTTCTTACCTTGACCGAAAACACAAGGGCGAGCAATCCCAAGCAGCAGAAATTGAAGTGGATAAGATTGAAAATGGACCACACCAGGTAATCTCTTTGGGGCTTTTCAGAGGACTGGATATTCACCACCGTGGACTGTGCTTGTGGGGGGAGAACCATGAACTCACTGGTCTCTTGCTGGGTGTCATAGGCCGGCGGTTGAGGGGATCCACCGCTTTTCATGGTTTCTTACTGGCCACCGCAAGTCCTGCCAAGCATTGTAAGGATAAGGAAATGTGTAAGAGAAAGAGCAGATCCTTTTTATACTGTTATTTATATTCAATAACCATTTCACTGTGCTGATTTTGATTATATATATATATATATATATATATATATATATATATGTGATAATCAGGAAGCCGGCACAGCACGTCAAAAAGTCATCGCTGCCTGGGTGCAATACGCCCAAAAATTAAGTAGAGAAGTGAAGAAGCTCGCACTCACAGGACTTATCCCAAAAATTAAGTAGAGAAGTGAAGAAGCTCGCACTCACAGGATAAGTCCTGTGAGTGCGAGCTTCTTCACTTCTATATATATATATATATATATATATATATATATATATATATATATATATATAATTTATATCTATATCTATATCTATATATATATATATATATATATATATATATATATATATATATATATATATATATATATAGCCAAATCCAAAGGGTGCACTCCGTAGACAAGGGTAGTACCTGGGTGCTCGTCTAAGTGAAGTAATCATAGAAGCAAAGAATAGCGACACTCACAGGTTTTTCTTCATGGTGCAAAAGTAGAAATTGTACTCGACGTTTCAAACCCCCACAGGGATCTTTGTCGAGAGATTTCCAGTGAACAAAACCTTTTGTTCACTGGAAATCTCTTGACAAAGATCCCTGTGGGGGATTGAAACGTCGAGTACAATAAATCTTTCTACTTTTGCACCATGAAGAAAAACCTGTGAGTGTCGCTATTCTTTGCTTATATATATATATATATATATATATATATATATATATATATATATATATATATATATATATATATATATATATATATATATATATATATATATATATATATATATATATATATATATATATATATATATATATATATATATATATATATATATATATATATATATATATATATATACATACATATATATACATATACATATATATGTAATACACAAAAGCCATGAATATCCTTATAAATGGTGAGTTCTGATGTCATCAGTTATAAATGGGGAGTTCTGATGTCATTTCTGTCATGACATGACTCACTAAAACGTTTTTATTATCATAAATAAAGTACCCCCAGTTGTAAAATATGAGGATATTAGAAGTTACCTTGGAGTTCCATGACCTGTATAAAAACACAGCCTTCAGCCTCGTGTTTTTATATGGTCATGAAACTCCTCGGTAACGTATAATATCCTTATATTTTACAAGACGGGGTACTTCATTCACTGTATATATCAATATTTAAAAAATAATTGGCAGCTCTGTGTATTTATGAATCCTTTGCATGGATACCCATTTTAATAAGGATAATACATTTAGAATACAATAGAATGATTTTGCATGTATAGCATTGCTTTCCACATTCACATTCCCTGCATTTGGTTCAGGTCCCACCAGGACAAAACAGCAGGGGGAGCTCCACTTACACAGTCATGATATTTGAAGTGCAAAAACTGATAAATGCCATGAGAAAATTAAAAGAAAAAAAAAATTATTATTTGAAATGGCAAAAGCGCTGTGAGCAATTTCACATCACCCTAGGCACTAGCCCCCATTTTGCAGAAGTGATGTCACACCCTCGATTGGATGTGATGTCACTTCCAGGTACATATGATGTCATATTTACCCACAACACAAAAATACTCTTCATACCCGCCAGCTCAGCCACCCACTGTACTAACATGTCTCTGGCAGCTGCGGAGGGCCTCTGCCTTAATGCTGTATCCCTAGGCACAGACCCTGGGGTGGTTACATGTCCCCTTAAATGATCGCCAAGCGTTGACTAAAGAGGAAACATTCTGTTTTTTAGATTTGCTTCCCAGGGCTGCCCCCTCTCCCCTTGTGTGACAGTGAGGGACCACCACTTTCCAGTGGAATATGGTTATAAATATGTGTTCATAATAAACACCCTGCCCACACTGCCCTCTAATGTCTACAATAAGTAATTGCAAGAACCGTCATTTACCCATAAAACAATAGGCCTCATTAAAGAGGTTGTTCACCTTTGAGTTAACTTTTAATATCATGTAGAGACTGGTATTCTGAGACAATTTGCAATTGGTTTTCATTTTTTATTATTGAAGGTTTTTGAGTTATTTATCTTTTTATTGAGCAGCTCTTCAATTTGCATTTTAACCAATCTGGTAAGTAGGGTCCAAATTCCCCTAGCAACCATGCATTGATTTGAATAAGAGACTGGAATATGAATAGGAGAAGCCTGAATAGAAGGATCAGTAATACAAAGTAACAATAACAATACATTTGTAGCCTTGCAGAGCATTTGTTTTTTAGATGGGGTCAGTGACCCCCATTTGAAAGTTACAAAGAGTCAGAAGAAAAAGACAAATAACTATAAAACTATAAAAAAAATTAATAATTGAAAAGTTGCTTAGAATTGGCCGTTCTATAACATAATAAAAGTTACCTTAAAAAGCACAGCCTTCCCAGAATATAAGAACTTGCTAAGGAAACACTAAGGGTTAAACTCTTGCACCCCCTTGCGCTCAGGAATAAGGTAAATAATCCCTATTATGTACTGTTAACCCCTTTTACCCTAACCATTTTAACATAGCAACATCCTTACTGCTAACCACAAAAACATACATGCCCTTTAAGGGGTTGATTATCTTAGAATTGGCTATTCTATAACATACTAAAAGTTAAGGGACACAACCAATTAAACTTTTCTCAGCCGGGTTTTTATCAGGCTTGGGTGGAGCAGGGGACAATGTCGGGACATAACAGATTAAACCCATCCCAATTCACATGCAGTGATAAAACCAGCAGTGGAGGAGAGGGGGCGAGTCTAAGGTGGCAGCACTCTTGCTAAAGGTATTGATCAGTCTGTAAAAGGAATAAGATCATTTGTCGGTCTAAAATGAATTAGCTGCACATTACTGTCCTTTTCAGGGTTTTCCACCAGAACGGAAAAATTTGAAGCATTATGGGTTGATTTCTATCCCAGGAGAGCTGTTTTTCATAAGCAAATTAATAGAATTCGGTCTCTCTCTCTAAGCTACATGTGCGTGTGAATGCACTCAGTTCCTTGGAGCTCTATGCAAATGTGTTTGCAATAAATAAACATGCCGAGGAGGACCGCAGGAAAGTAACAAAACATGGATAGTAAAATAGTAAAATATAAAAAAAAAAACATGTCAAAAACATAGTGTTTCTTGCTCATGGGGCACTTAAAGGGTTTGTTCCCCTTTAAATTAAATTTTAGTATGATGTAGAGCGTGATATTCGGAGACAATTTGCAACTGGTTTTCATTCGTTATTGAAGGTTTTTGAGTTATTTAGCTTTTTATTCAGCAGCTCTCCAGTTTGCCATTTCAGCAATCTGGTTGCTAGGGTCCAAATGACCCTAGCAATCACGCATTGATTTAAATAAGAGACTGGGATATAAATATGAGAGGACCTGAATAGAAAGACAAGTAATAAAAAGTAACAATAACAAAAAACGTGTAGCCTTACAGAGCATTTTTTAAATGGGGTCAGTGACCCCTATTTGAAAGCTGAATTGCTTCGAATCGGCCATTCTATAACATACTAAAAGTAACCCTTTAAATTGTGAATTAATCTAGCAGGCTGATTAAAGTAAAGATTTCTGGAATATAATTGGTCTATTTGGTCTGAATCAGCTTTTTATCACTCTGGACTGATCATGCTGGAAACACTGCACTGGCCAGACTAGAGGGTCTGAGCAATATGAAACTACATGGAAATATCAATGGATTTCAGCAATGTTAAACTGTTAAGGTTGAACCAGAATTTCCGGGGTCTCTGCCAAAATTTTGTCAGAGTAACCTGCTTACGTAGTTACATAGTTAATTTGGGTTAAAAAAATACCAAAGTGCATCAAATTCAACCCAGCATTCATACACACACTCACACTGACCCCTCCATACTGACATAAACTATATCTACCAATATCTATATTAACTGTAGATTTTAACATCGTTATACCCTTTTTTATTTTATGTCTGTCTAATAAATCATCCAAGCCACGCATAAAGGCATTAACTGAATCAGCATCACAACATCACCCGGCAGTGCATTCCACAACCTCACTGTCTTGACTGTGAAGAACCCCCTACGTTGCTTCAAATGAAAGTTCTTTTCTTCTAGTCTGAAGGGGAGGCCTCTGGTACGGTGATCCACTTTATGGGTAAAAAGGTCCCCTGCTATTTTTTTTTAAAAAGTTTTTATTTTCCAATTTCAAAAAACCAAAAAAAGGAGGGGGGGAGGGAGGGGGTACAGAAGGAAAAGGGGAAAGGGGGGATTCCAGGTACAAACAAATCGCAAGAGATAGTACATCACACAACAATTCTCACAGACTAATTGCAAGTCACATCAGTGCATTAGAGAAGAGGTTGGGTACAATCAGCTGATTTCCAGCAACCATGGTATATATTAAGAATTGGCTTCCGTCCACTCATCCCAAATCTTCCCATACTTGCTCGGGCACCCTCTAGCTAGGTACGTCAGTTGAATGAGTGGGAGATGTTTGTTTATCAGGTCTAGCCAGAATCGAAGGGAGGGTGGTGTCGGATCCATCCATTTCATAAGTAAAGCTTTTCTCGCATAGAACAGCAAGGACCTCCACAGATCCCTTTTGGCATTTATCGGGACAACATCATCTATCACCCCTAGTATACAGACTTGTGGAGACATTATCTTGGGGAAGGTAGTTTTGTCTTGTATGTGGGACATAACTCTATTCCAGTAGTTACTGACTTGAGGACAGTTCCACAGCATATGTATGTAGTCGGCCTCGTGTTGGCGACATTTTGGGCAATAGGACTTGGCCACATCTCCCATGCGGCTTAGACGCAATGGTGTTATATGAATCCTATGTAATATCTTAAATTGGATTAGTCTGTCTCTAGTGGCAATAAGATACTGGTACGCTTTACCTGTACATTCCTCCCACTCTTCCATTGTCAAAGTGGGGATATCTACGTGCCAAGCCACATATGCTTTGGCGAATGGTGAGGGTAGTGTAGACAGTAATTTCGCATACAGAGTAGCAACCATTTTCTTTTGGTCTGCCGACTGAAGGGCCTCTAAGAAGGGAGACGTGACCAAGTCCACTCTGGACGATGCAAATTGTGTAATAAAGGCATGTCTAAATTGTAGGTATACCAGGGGGTGAACATGGACCCCAGGGTGAATTAGTAAGAATTGGTCCCTGGTGAGCAACTGACCATCTGGTGCCGCATCTCCCAAAGTTTTGATTCCGGCTCTGGGCCAATTCATATAAGGCAAGATTTGGTGAAAGTGGGGGTGGTGTGAGTTACCCCAGAGGGGCAGATCCGGTGTGAGTAGTGGGTTTTTCAGGCGTGTAAGTCGTAGAAGTGCTATCCAGACCTTGTGTGGGGTGGTGAGAATAGGGTGTCGGACTCTCAGGTCTGCTATTCTCCTATATACTATATATTTTAAGGTTTCAGCTGAGCCCGCCAGGGTGGCTTGTAGTTGAAAATTGGGGTTATTGGGGTCCGGCACGAACCACCAGCTTAAATAGTACAGTTGGGAGGCTAAAAAATAAAAATACAAGTCCGGGAAACCCAGTCCTCCCTCACTAATTGGGGGGTCCCCTGCTATTTGACTATAATGTCCTCTAATGTACTTGTAAAGTGTAATCATGTCCCCTCGCAAGCACCTTTTTTTCCAGTAAAAACAACCCCAACCTTGACAGTCTACCCTCATAATTTAAGTCTTCCTTCCCTCTAACCAGTTTAGTTGCACTTAGTCTTTGCACTCTCTCCAGCTCATTTATATCCCTCTTAAAGGGGAAGGAAACCTAGTCCTGCTGGGCAAATGCCCCTAACTTGTTACTTACCCTTCTGCGCAGGTCCAGTCCAGGGAGTTCACCGACGACATCTTCTTCCACGCGATCTTCTTCCTGCTTTGACCGGCTTTTGACTTTTGGCGCATGCGCAGTAGATCTGTACCGGCGAAATGCTCCTACTGCGCATGTGCCAAAACGCCGTTCAAAGCAGGAAGAAGATCGCGTGGAAGAAGATGGCTGTGAACTCCCTGGACTGGACCTGCGCAGAAGGGTAACCAGTTAGGGGCATTTGCCCAGCGGGACGGGTAGGCCAGGGGGAGGAGGTAGGGTGGGCAACACACTGGAGGGGGGGAGGGTTTTTGCGCCAACTAGGTTTCCTTCCCCTTTAAGGACTGGAGTCCAAAACTGCACTGCATACTCCAGATGAGGCCTCCCCAGGGACCTATAAAGAGGTATAATTATGTTTTCATCCCTTGAGTTAATGCCCTTTTTTATGCAAGACAAAACTTTATTTGTTTTAGTAGCCACAGAATGACCCTGCCCGAACTAGACAACTTGTTATCTACAAAAACCCCAAGATCTTTATTTAGTGTATAACTTGCATTTATATTATTTTGCCAAAGTGCATAACCTTGCATTTATCAACGTTGAACCTCATTTTCCAGTTTGCTGCCCAGTTTTCCAATTTATACAGATAACTCTGCAAAGTGACAGCATCCTGCATGGAACCTATAGTTCTGCACAATTTAGTATCATCTGCAAAAATAGAAACAGTACTTTCAATGCCCACCTCCAGGTCATTAATAAACAAGTTGAAAAGCAAGGGACCTAGTACAGAGCCCTGCGGTACTCCACTAACAACACTGGTCCAATTAGAAAATGTTCCATTTACCACCACTCTTTGTAGTCAGTCTTTTAGCCAGTTCTCTATCCAGGTACAAATACTATGTTCCAGGCCAACATTCCTTAATTTTGTAAATCACATCCACTGTCATGGAGTCGAGGTCCCTATTCACTTTTTAATAAAAATAAATTAATTTAGTCTGGCAGGATCTATTACGCATAAAACCAAGCCCATAGAATTTTTACTTGCAATGGAGTCAAGCATCTTATTTATTACCCCTTCGAAAATCTGGTTACCTTCCCATTGTTCTGTTAGGCTGCTGGGGGAAAGGGAGGGGGGATATCACTCCAACTTTCAGTATAGCAGTAAAGAGTGACTAAAGTTTATCAGAGCACAAGCCACATGACTGGGGGCAGCTGGGAAACTGACAATATTTCTAGCCCCATGTCAGATTTTAAAATTAAATATAAAAAACAGTTTGCTCTTTTGAGAAACGTTATTCAGTGCATAATTCTGCTGAATCAGAACTATTAACTGATGCATTTTGAAAAATATTTTTTACCCATGATGGTATCCCTTTAAGTCCGTGTAAGTAAAAAACGTGTTTTTTTTAAAAAGAAGAAGCCAATAAAGACTATTGTTTCAAACCTTTTTCTGGAATGCATGCTGCTGTCCATGATTTGAGTAATGTGTCAGGGGCTCTGTAGCTAGCTTTAAAATATTGGGTATTGAAAAAATTGGTTATACCTCAGATAGGAATGGGTTAAAATGTTCATTTGATTTGTTTCAAGACCTCTATACAGGATAATGCCTGCTGCCTTGGGTCTCGGCTGCCCCATCATTGCATGGGAATTCTCACCGTTTTTAATGGGGTTCACTATTGCACTTTATTAGCTGCTGCTATTTGTACAAATTGACACTACATCACTCCCCCAGTCTTAATAATGGGATATTTAATTTAATTTAAGTGTATATTTTAAGATTCAGTTCAACCAGGCACTTGGATGCTGCTGAAAAGGCTCAGGTTTGGCCAAACCATGAAAGAAATCTGGAGTTTGGTGCATCAATACATTAAACCCCACTTTCTCCACCTCCTGCTCTTTGAAGCTGTGGACAAAGGGCCAACTGTAAACTGTTCTGGCCCCGTTGTTGTGACGGAGAAGAGAGACGGGGGGGGGGGGCAATGTTTACCAATGGACCCCCACCCACTCAAGCACTTCACCATCATTTACAAGAATATTCTGTGCCAGCTGGTCGCAACATGTCAGTGATCCTATATAAATAAAGTATAAAATGAGAAGCAGCTGCTGACTGGCTCAGAGAATGGGATAAAGGGGACGGAATGATCCATTACCTGGATGTGTATCATTCAACAGACAGAAGCTTTACACTGAGATACTTTATGTAGTGACCAGGGAGGGGATACATTCAGGAGGGCTGATAGCGTTACACTCACTAAAAGCCAAAGGCTGCCTGGTAGGGGTAATGTGAGTCACAATATGGGTGGTCTTAATTTACTTAAATAATGGAGCCTGTTTTGCCCCAGCCGTATCACAAAGTGTTTTTTTCTTATAGTTTTTTTTAATTATTTGCCTTCTTCTGACTCTCTCCAGCTTTCACAATGGGATCACTGACCCCTAAACACGAATGCTCTGTAAGGCTACAAATGTATTGCTGTTGCTACTTTTTGTTACTCATCTTTTTATTCAGGCCTCTCCTATTCATGTTCCAGTCTCTTATTCAAATCAGTGCATGGTTGCTAAGGTAATTTGGACCATAGCAGCCAGATTGCTGAAACTGCAAACTGGAGAGCTGCTGAATAAAAAGCTAAATAAGTCAAGAAACTGGAGAGCTGCTGAATAAAAAGCTAAATAAGTCAAGAAACACAAATAATAAAAATTGAAAACCAATTGCAAATTGTCTCAGAATATCCCTCTCTACATCATACTAAAAGTTAACTCAAAGGTGAAAACCCCCTTTAACCCTTTTGCCTGCCAAGCACGTACAGCGTACAGGCCTGTTTCATGACAACCCCTTTAATACTTCAGCAGGTTTTCCCCCTAAATCCTTGCGGATAGCTGTTCCAACTTTTGATATTTGATATTTTTTTGTCTGTGCCAGATAGAAGTCAATTAGTAGCTATGCTAACCTGACAGGGAACTACAGTTCATCTCAAGCCCTCTGTAATTGGTTACACATATCCTACTGTGGCTTTAGGAGAAAACCTTTAGGACACAGGCACCACTCGTGTATAAAATAGCAGGGATCTATGGGGAGTTGCAATTATGGCAATGATATCAGATCAGAGGCTTCCAGTTGGCTTGTAGCTGTAAGACTTGGCATGATGGAGAAGGTAGCAACAAAAGAGGAAGGGAACATAATGGGATAGAATATGAGAGGGCCCAAGTCTATCAAAGGTACTTTCAAATATAGAAGAGATTTCATTGCTTTTGTGGATAGGTAATGCTTAACTAAAGCAGCACTAGTTTTTTATTTTTTTTATTTTGGAGGGGGGTAATTGCCTGTTTTGTGTATTTTCTGGGGCCAGAAGGAACATGCTCCTTTTGTGTTAAGATTCAACGAAACACACACAACATGTGCAGTGAGGCTGTAGCTGAGGCACTCCATGGCGAATATTCATCTTTAGGGCTCTTACTGACGAGCGGTTGAAACTGCGCTCCCCTGCGTTCTATTTTTCTGCGTTCAGCCACAGGGGAGCGCAGGAATAGACGCATTAAGTTATTTTCAATGGGGCTGTACTCACACAGGCGCGTGTAGGCGATGAACGCAGGTTGAGGCGCAACATGCTGCATTTTTCCTGCATTTGGCGCCTACACACGCCTGTGCATACAGCCCCATTGAAAAGAACTTAATGCGTCTATTCCTGCACTCCCCTGCGGCTGACGCTCGTCAGTAAGAGACCTTACTCCCTCAATATCACTATAATGCAATTATTACCAGGATGTCTTCACAATATAAGAAAGGGATTTAAACTGCACTTGCAGAACAGCAGCGGGTCTTTTTGCATTTTAAACATCTAGTTGCTAATAATAATTAACAACTAATAACTCATCCTGCTTAGTATATATATGAGGGGGGAGTCCTAGATATAGACCTAGGGGCTCTTCTAGTTAACATTTATTGATGTTGCTCTGCTTAGAACTGACCAGAGAAACATCAGATTACTCCTTCAAGTTCCAATCATTTAAGTACCAATCAGCAGGATCTTCCAAGGGCCCCATACATAGTCTGATAAACTTCCAATTTGGGGATTGAGTTGGCAGATTTTATCTGCCCTTGCATGGTTAGCTTTATTGATATGGTAATGATCCTTGATCACATACACTGGGAACAACCGTGTTCTCCCTCGTGTATAAGCCAATGGTAGTTTGGTCTGGGTCTGCAGCCAATATCTGTCAATGAAGAGTCAGTTTAGCCCTATGGAACTTGGGTTGCCACCTGGCCGGTAAAAAACTGATGGTTGATCCCAATGTTATTAATAGGGGGAAAAAGATAAATATATATGAAGGCTGGTATTTTTTTAACCCTATATGGCACCCCTAGAATTTTGGCCATCAATGTGCTTTTAGGGAGAACTGCAGAGGTCACCCCACCACCCTTCCTCGTCTCTCATCGCCTCCCATCAACAGAAGAGGAAATGCTCTGCCCACGGTTGACAATGGTGATGACAAGTGGTGCGGACATTCACAACTTATATAACAAACCTGCAGCCTGTGTACACAGAAAGAAAGCAATATATATATAAATATATTTGCAGCATCCGCTTTTGCCTATTCCAGGTTTATGGAACACGAGCAAGCTCGTAAATGTATGATGAAACAACAGCTATTTCAATGGAATGAGATCAGTAAAAAAAGAGAAAAAACACAATCAAGTGCCCATTTAAAGGCACGAAATGCATAAGAAGATTGTTTTTTTTTACCTTTGCGCACTTCCTTGTTATACAAAGGTGCAGTCGCGCTGGCGTGATGACGCCAGCGCGCAATGGTGTCATATTTGAATGTATATAAGGCCTATTAAAGCTACAGGACCTTGCCTGTGATAGGATTTGATTCCTGGTGGTTTCCTGAGCCTTGTGCTAGTTCCTGTTTGCCTGAAATCTGTTCTGTTCTCCTGCGTTTGACCCGGCCTGTCTTTTGACTACTCTGACCTCTGAAAACCTGACCCTTGCCTGAAACCGATTTTGATTCCGCTTGTCCCTCCTGATTGACTTCCTGGTTTGACTCCTGCCTATTGTTTGATTCCGATTCTGCCTCATCCCATCTGATTGATTACCTGGTTTTGACTCTTGCCTGCCTGACGATCCTTGCTATTTACCTGCCTCGATCCTGCCTGACTGACCACGAATTTGCCTATTCCTGCTTGTACCGTGACCTTTGGCCTTAAAGACACTATCTACAGTCGTGCCCCTCTGCCTTTCCAGAACCCTCATCTTGCACCTCTCGTTTAAGTCCAGGTGGCATCCAAGTAAGCCGAGGGCTTCTCCCGAGGCCCAAAGGCGGTCACACTACTGGTGAAGCACGAGCTGAGACCAGGGTGCTTGGTGTTTGTTCTAGTGTTGGGTGCCGACCGTGACAGCAGCATTAATGTTGTTGGTTGTCCCCCCTTATAATTTCTGGGAATCATTAACCATCATTAACCATATACCAAAAAAAAAAAACATTTTGCAACAGCTGAGGTGTGTCATATTTGCACTTACTCTCATGGCTGAAATCACAATTGCATCAGTTCTGAGGCTGCAACATTCAAAGCAACAAACCAACGGGGCAGAGACTTAAGATACAAGCAGAAGATGACAGTTGTGGGGTGGCTTTTGGTTTCCAGTAGGGTTAACCAGGCCAGAACTAGGGGTAGGCAGAGTAGGCACGTGCCTAGGGTGCAAAGCTGAGGGGGCCTCACCCAGTGTCCGGTCCCGTCTCTCCAAACTGCCGCTGGTGTCTTTTGCGTAAATGCGCTTCTGCGCATGTGTGCACACATTTCGGGCATGCGCGCTAGAGCGAAGTTTTGCGCACTGTGCCTAGGGCGCCTGGCCGGGTTGGCTGGCTCTGGGGTTAAGGTAATGGATATGACAATGACATGGGGAAAACAATGTATCTGCATCTATAAAGGGTAAAACTGCCCCAAATCAGTGTACCCACCAACACTTATTGTGTTGCACTCAAAAAGCATCTGTTCCAACTACAACTCCCAGCATTAGTTGGAAGCCAAAGCTATTTACTTCTTTACTATTCCTCTCTTCTAGGAAGACCCTTAAATGCATCAAAAGCAATAAAAAGTTTCAGTGCATTGGTGTGCATGGACTAAGCTACATGTTGCTGAGCAGCAGGGCAGCTTGCAGTTTCTTTTGTTATTGATGGGGGAACCTTCCTGCAGGATTTAGGATCAGGGAATTTTATAAACTCACCTATCTGAAATTTTCAAACACTTTCCATAATTGTCCTTCGTGCCTATTATTAATATAAAGAAGCACTTACTATACATCTAATTTATCATAGACTTTGTGGGTATGGCTGCCAAGACTCCCCTCTAAGGGGACCCTTATAAAACATGCATAAGTGACTCAGAAAAACTGTCTGCTTGTAATTAAGTGCACTGCCTCCTCTTAGTAAAAGGTTGATGCTTATAGGATAAGGACCATTGTTTGCATTAAATAAGCCAGCAGGCAGAATGGCGTAGCAAACTAACATCAGGGTGGCAACAAAACTACAGTTGGTAAGGTAAAGTAAGTAGTTTCCCTTTTCAACAGCATACTCTCCAAAAATAGCTTGGATACACCCCTTTGCCCTCCAGTTGTTGTTGAACTACAGGTCCTAACAGCTAAAGCCGATCATAAACAACAAAAGGAGAACAGATGGGGAACAGAGACAAAAACATACATTTTGCAAACAGAAATCAAGTAGTATACATTGTACTACAACCTGTGGTTGTTACTACCAGGTGTTGCACTTTAGCAGTTGGAAAGATGCTCAATAGACATATTCACAACGTCTAACAGTAGTTCCACAATCTAATAAATTCTTTGCACCTTTACCTTATTTTTACGGGAAACATCATAAAAATAGACTATCATTAAAAAAAAAGTACTCTTATAAATTAAATGAAAGAATCGTCACTTACCTAAGTAAGTAGTAGAGTTTCCACCAGGTTGGTGAAGTGAATTCTTTGTAGTGGGAGGTCTGCCCTGTTGATTGTGTTGCTCTTGTTGAGTTTTCTCCTGCCCTTTCCTCCTCCCTCAAGACTGACAACGCCTACCTATTCCGTCACACAGACCCACATTAACCAGCAGCAGATAATAATAGGACCCATGACACACAGGGTGTAGTGTCTGCCACCAGCGTGCCATATGCCTAAATTTTGATGTAAAGGAAAGCGTAAAGCAGAAATGTTCTGAAGTTAAATATCTACATAGGTTGACGAAACAAACAAATAAAAAAAAGTGGAAATCTGGGAATAATTAACATTTTTTTTAGCTGTGGGGCCTCTTACAAGTGAAGCACCTTTTTTTCTCTCTTTTAAGTTACCTTTACTTAAAATATCACAGAGTAATGGTTAGAACACAGTAAATATGTAGAGTATGTTTATTTTTATCGCAGTACAAGGGAGGTCCAGTATGTGAGTCTACCTTTATTTACATAGCAGCACAAGGTATCACAGTATGTCTGTGTGTGTGTGTCTTTATAAAGCACTAAAAAAGCATGAACAATAAGTTTGTACATGCTGCTACTTGGGAAAATTAGCCGCCCAGCGACAAATCACCTCTTCTTCGGGCGACTAATCTCCCTGAAATGCCTTCCCACCAGCTAGAATGTGAATCGCTGGCGGAATGTCACTCGGATCAATTCGTGAGGCAACTTCGGGCGACTTTGGAAAACAAAGTGTTCCGAGTGCCATCCTATTGCACCATATTCACTTCTGTCAGACCTACCCCAGCAGTTTCATCTAAAGAACACTGTACTGGGTTAAAGCGGTTGTTCACCTTTGAATTAACTTTTAGTATGACATAGAAAGTGATATTCTGAGGCTTTAATTGGCTTTAATTTGTTTTATTATTTGTGGTTTTTGATTTATTTGGCTTTTTAGTCAGTAGCTCTCCGGTTTGCAGTTTCAGTAATCTGGTTGCTAAGGTCCAAATTACCCAAGCAACCATGCACTGATCTGAATAAGAGACTGGAATACAGACCCACTCCCCTAATTGTCCGTCCGCCCCCTAAAGTATAATCGAATGTGCCGCAATGTGTGGTGGTCTGGCGTTTGCGCATGCACGCAAGGGAGGCCCAGGGGTTTGGAAGTCGGGAGGGGGCCCCCGGGGACTGCTATGTCGGCCCTTGGTGTCACAGCCCCAGTGGACCCCCAATGCTCCAGTCCGACCCTGTTGGAATATGAATAGGAGAGGCCTGGATAGAAAGATGAGTAATAAAAATTAGCAATAACATTTGTAGCCTTATAGAGCATGTTCTATCACACGTTTATTTTTAAAAACCACAGCCACTGAAAGGTTCATAAATATTTTATTACAGCCTCCATTAATGAGGGGGTCCCTGCTGTAATTACATGTAATTACCCCTTTCTCCCTTTTTAGATTCTGCTTTTCATTTTCAACGTTCTGTACCTTCTTATTCAGCTCTCCCTTTCTTTTCTTTTTCTCTTCTCACCCTAGATGGATTTTATCTCAGCTTTTAACTTTTTTCATACCCCCCCCACACAGCTTAATACCCTTAAGGTTGCAACCCGGCAGGCCCCAGGCACCCCATTCCGATGCTAAATAAAAGATACATGAGAGCCATTTCACAGAATCCAAAGATTCTAAACTCTTGTGAGTCTATTTTGAAATTATTGAAATTTAACAACCCCAAGAAATGCCCCTAAAGAGAGAAGCACAAAAGGTTCGAAAACAGTTGGCACTTAGTGCCAAAGAAAACAGAAATTGTCTGGCACTTAAAGGGTTAAGAAATATAAGATCCATCCTGATATGAAAATCATTGAGTCTTATTGTATGTATTGGATAAAAGAACCAAACAATTTCCATGAGAGTAACATCAGCAGGAGTACTGCAGGGCATGGAGCATTAATTAAATGCAGATCTGAAAACTTTTTAGTCTGGTGCCAAATGGGGGCTTTTGTTGTAGCCCATAAGTGACATCATGTGTATGCCCTATGTCCATCCTGGAAATAGCAAAGACCGCCGGGTGATATGGACGCCAGTTAGAGATTGCTGGCAAATATTTGAAGCAGGGGGTTCCACATTTAAGTTTTTACATAGGGCATCTGTAGAGCAAAGAGTTTCACAGATATGCCAATAATTGTTGTTGGGTGCTGAGATAAGGGTTCAACAAAAAACAGAGCCCCCAGTAAAACAGCACAGTGCTGACATGGAATGTGCATTTAAAGCCGGATATCTGCCCAATGTGGACTCTCAGGCTGTGGAACAAATCAGGATGAGTGGGGCCAATGGTTTTAACATGCAGAGATCCATCAAATTATTTGTGGGAAAAGCTCCATGATCATTTCAGCAGCAGTTATGACACAATGGCAACTACATGTGTCCTTACAAATTATTTTAAATTTGCCAAGTGCAACTTCCCATTTTACTCTCATTCATGCTAGAATTATAGGGGATAATGCAGAGTTTTGAGTAAAAAAACAAATTCAGTCTGAAGTTTCACACTGCAGTTTTATAGGCTAGGGGCAGTCAGGAGCCAGTAGAAATCATAATTTGGGGTTACAGGGCTATCACTGTAGTACACCCAGGCGTTTCTGGAGCCCATGAAAAGCAATATGTAGTGCTGCCCCATTTGCCTATTTTATTACCAACATGTATTTATATAGCGATAACATATTTTTGCTGTTGCACAAGGCCCATTGGCAAAGTGTATGTTTTCCAATGGTTTTTGAATCGTGGACAGAAACCGGAGCAACCAGAAGAAACTCAAAGTGTTTTGCTCTGCAGCTTTTCAGTAGGGATGCACCGAATCCACTATTTTGGATTCGGCCAAACCCCGAATCCTTCGTGAAAGATTCGGCCGAACCGAATCCGAACCCTAATTTGCATATGCAAATTAGGGGTTGGAAGGGGAAAACATTTTCTACTTCCTTGTTTTGTGACAAATAGTCACGTGATTGCCCTCCCCGCCCCTAATTTGCATATGCAAATTAGGATACGTAGTCGTTTCGGCTGGGCAGAAGGATTCGGCCGAATCCGAATCCTGCTGAAAAAGGCCGAATCCCGAACCGAATCCTGGATTCGGTGCATCCCTACTTTTCAGGCTTGCAATGTAGCTGATGTTTAGTTTCTAGGGATTAATTACCATAGCAACCAGGAAGAAATGTTCAAATCAAAGTGGAAGATGAATAGTCGATGGCCTAAAAAAATAAATATATATATGTACAGGGTTTTTCAGGAAATACTGAATTGTTTTAGGTCATTTTCATTTCCTGGACTGGGATACACCCAGCATTAGCAGTTATTATAACTACACTGACCAAATGCCATTTCAAGTTTAGATAAATGTGACCGCCAATTAGCATTCAATATTTATATACTCTATCCTTGTGAATTTGCAGTTTCTTACTCTGACGTTTTTATTCAGCCTTAATGACGACCACTTCGGGATTAAACTGCTTTCCACGACTGGTCAACATTATGAATGGGCTGAAGGAACAAAACCAAGAGTAAAGAGGAGGAGGATGGGTGAAGGCTGGGGGGATTAGCAGAACAAGTCAGATTCTAACAGACAGAAATGTATTTATGTACAGTATATGGTTACATAGTGCTACTTGTAGATACTCGTATGTGTACATATAGTACATTCATGACAAGGACAGCTGCTTATACTGTAATTCTGATTTTATTATTCATAATAATTTTCTATACAGTATATGTTTATCCAACTAATTCAAATTAAGTATTTCCTGGCAGCAGCAGTTGTATCTTATATAAAAAGGTTCCTCACTCATCTGTATCTGTAGTAAGACATAAGTACTGTAACTGACTTTCACTTATCAGCCAAAGCCACGCTTCATAGACTTTTCTCTCTCTGTCTGAAGCTGATTCGGTCCCATTGTATCTCTGCAATGACATTGGCAGTGCCAGGCTGTGTGCAGATACAAAGCATCGGTTTAAATGACAGGAAGAAGAATAAGAAAATTCATTCGTGCATACAAAATAAGATCAGAAAATGTTAATGAAAATGTCGGATCAATCTGCTTTTTTTTTGGTCATCATGGATTGCCCCTTTCTCATTATTCATTATTTCTCATCTTTTTATTCAGACCATCGCCTATTCATATTTCAGTCTGTTATTCTAACCAATGCTTGGTTGCTATGGTAATTTAGACCCTAGCAACCAGATTGCTGAAACTGCAAACTGGAGAGCTAAACAACTCAAATACCACAAATAATAACAATGAAAACCAATGCAAATTGTCTCAAAATATCACTCTCTACATCATACTAAAAATAGATTTAAAGGTGAACAACCTCTTTAAGGAATAATGGACAAAAACATGGAGATTACCTCTTACTCATGTCTAAGTTAAAGGCAGTGCTCTGAGTGTGCCATCTGAGTCTATTTTCAGACTGATTTTTATCATACAGGTATGATATTCCTTATCCAGAAATAAATTCTAATTGTAAAAAGTGTTTTTTCTTTTTCTCTGTAAGAATAAAACAGTAGGGTGTACTTGATCCCAACTAAGATGCATGAATCCATAATGGTGGCAAAATAATCCTATAGGGTTTATTTAATCTTTAAATGATCATTAGCAGATTTATGGTATGGCGATCCACCAGGCCTGGACTGGGAGTCAAAATAGGCCGTGCCATTCCAAGTACACAGAGGCCCAAATAGCCCCCTACCAGCCCACTATATGGTAACTTTCTATGGAACCATACAGCAGCCCCTCTGGCATTTGCCAGAACCCACAGATTGCCAGTCCGGGCCTGCGATCCACATTACGTCCCTGGTCCATAGCATTCTGGACAATAGATACTATACCTGTGGTTGGTTACTTACATGATGACCTCTGAGGCCCTTTCACCCTAACCTTGATGAATTTCCTTTTGTCAGGGATGGGCCAAGGTATTTTGGCACCCTAATTTAATCAGTGCCCCCTCTCCCACCCAATCCTGCATTACCATTTCCCACCTTACCATTCATATTGCCCCCTGTAACCATGCCAGCAGCCATCATGTTGCCCTATGTACCTGTGCCAGCACCTATCATATTGTCAATCTCTCAGATTGCCCCCCAAGTACCCAATCAGTACCTGTGTCAGCATAAGACAAAACATCCATCATATTGTTACCCCCAATCTGTACCTATGCCAGCGGCAGCCCAAAAAAATCCATCATATTGCCCCTAATTTGTACCTGTGCCAGCAGGAGCCAAAGATCTATCATATTGCCCCAAACATCTGTGTATCCAGTGTCGGACTGAGATGCCAGGGGCCCACCAGAAAGTCTTAGACCTTGGGCCAACCAGAAAACATAAAACCGTGAACTCACCAGAAAACCTTAGACAGTGGACCTTTCCAAACTATTATTCCTCCTCTACTCACTCAACCTCTTTATTCTCCTAGTCTTTTATATATATTTACAATATTCTCCCATTATTAAGCATTTTTCCCCATAAAGAAATAGGGAATGACCAAGAAATAGGCCAAATGTTTAGAAACAAGAGGGCCCACTAACACCTGGGCCCACTTGGAGTTTTCCTGGTATCCCGGCGGGCCTGTTTGACACTGTGTGTATCTGTGCCAGCATCCACCATATTCCCTATGTACCTGAGCCAGCAGCAGCCAATCCCTCATATTGCCCCAAATCTGTACCTGTGCCAGCAGCAGCCAAAAATCCATCATATTGCCAGTTATCATCTGTTTACCTGAGCCAGCAGCAGCCAAGATATTGCCCAGAAATATGTAAGTGCTTCTGCCTGTAGTACGAATCACGGGCAAGAGGGGCTTGGAGCAGGCAGATTTTTAAATTGAACAACTATTAAAGGCCAAGCAAACCAGGGTTTAAAAAAAGAAAAACAAATTCCCTTTAAAAGTGCGCCCCCTGTGATTGCACCGTAGGCGGCCCTACTCTGCCTACCCCTAATTCCAGCCCCGCCTTTTGTTTATTTTTTTTCCAAAGCAAGATGAAAACCAAACATACAATTCAACAGGATTGGGGCCTCATTTAACACCCCTTGTTGGATTACTCTATGGAATATGACATTTGTACTTCGCAGTACTATACATCATCAGGTAAAATACTATAAAACTAAGCTGAGCATTTTGGCACCAAGTCCACCTGCCTGTGTGCATTAAGTAGAGCGCGTGTCATTCACTAGTATAAGGAGCAGTGATAGAGAGGGATGTTTTGTTGTTTTGTTAGCTGCTCTCTATCTGAGGGCAATGGTGGAACAAACACCCCATGCACCAGGGGCCTTAATAATCCCTCTGTCCCTTGGAGACTGTAGGAAGCACAGTGCGTATCAGAGTAAATTACAGTGAACTGCAATGTATGCACCTCTGGCACCAGGTTATACAAAACAATCACTCATTGGCTTTGTTGACTGATAACATCTAGTAATAATGACGAAGATGAGTTATAGTATGGGTCCTCAACCATTTTTCCCCATGAGCCACATTCAAATGTAAAGAGTCGGGGAGCAACACAAGTATGAAAATAGTTCCAGGGGATACCAAAAAGGACTGTGATTGGCTGTTTGGTAGCCCCTATGTGGACTGGCAGCCTACAGGAGGCTGTTTGGAAGTACATTTGTTTTTTATACAACCAAACTTGCCTCCAAGCCTGGATTCAAAGATAAGTACCTGCTTTGAGGCCACTGGGAGCATCATCCAAGGGGTTGGGGTACAACATGTTACTCACGAGCTACTGGTTGGGGATCACTGGGTTATAGCTTTGATGAGCTGTCCAAATATATCCTGGCTGTACTTTTTACCTCTGCTGGCATACAGTTGCTATTTCACTGTATGCCAGCAGACAGAGAGAAAAGGCAAAGTTTATTGTGGTTGGAAAAAGTGAGGGGGTAAGGAAAGGAATGCAGAGAAAATCCCATTTATGTCCAAAGCTCATTTGCTAACTGAGCAGCCTTGATCTCATTCAGCAAGTGTTTATTTGCCTGAAAAAGAAAAAAAATGTGCAAAAAATATTGCTTTATCAGGCAGCTTCATGATGTTCCAATTTCTGAAATAGTAAATGAAGATATATACTGTGAGCCTGTAACCGCTTACAGTCTGTCATTTAGTATCTTCTGTCTACAAAAATTCATGTTGAAATAGATGTAAGAAGGACTTTTGCAAAGGTAAGGCTCACTTGCAACGTCTATGAGTGGAGGCCCGTGTGCCTTGCCCGTTATGCTATAAGCAGTGCATTCCCTATTGAGCTCTATTGGAAGCAGTGATCCATGTATAGAAGGTGTTTGACCATGGCTGTTTTTGGCCTGATCACAGTGGAGATCTGGACACTGCGCATGGTTAGACTACCAAAGACCATCTCCATAGACTCCATTTTATCCAAATAATTCACATTTTTAAAAATGATTTCCTTTTTCTCTGTAATAATATAACTGTACATTGTATTTGATCCAAACTAAGATATAATTAATCCTCAATGGAAGCAAACCCAGCTTATTGGGTTTATTTAATGTTTACATGATTTTCTAGTAGACTTAAGGTATGAAGATCCAAATTACAGAAAGATCCATTATCCAGAAAACCCATGTCCCAAGCATTGTGGATAACAGGTCCCATACCTGTACCACAAGCAGATTAGTAGATAACACCATATAGAAATGTTTGTGACGTGTAATATAAGACTGGGTCTCTGCCCTCAGACCTTCCTGCTGTATGGTAAATAGTATAGGGACTTGCCAATCCTGGCATGTATTGATAGTATCTCACTGTTCAGGCTATGAGCAAATTTAGGGGGCTGTTCCTGCTGAATTGTGCTTAGTATAGGCAGGGTCGAACTGGGGGGCTTGGGGCCCACCGGGGCTATTGGCCCAGGGCCTCCCTCCAGCCCCCGCTGCCACTCCGGTGTGCCACATCGCGTTTCTGCATACACGTGCGGTGCCAGGTACCTTTGTGTGCACACAGCGGCACGCTAGCAAACGCGAGTGGCGCTGCATTTGTGCGCATGCTCAAAATTTTATTTTACTGCGACCCCCGACAAAGTGGGGTCGCGCCACTAAGAAGTGGATCTGGGCCGGTGGGGCCTTCAAAAGCCTGAGGACCACCGGGTTTTTTGCCGGTGTCCTGCCAGCCCAGTCTGACACTGAGTACAGGGGAATAACTATAGGGATAAACATTCAGCAACAGGTCTCAGTTGGTGGAAACAACTACCGTAAATAAGTGGGGTCCCTAAAACTCCCATGGCAATATGTAATGGTCAAAGGTTGTGTGGTTTTAGATTTTATTTCTCATGTGATTAACTATTTTTTAATAAAATTAAGTTTAATGTTTTAACTGAATTTATTGCACAACCATCTTCTTGGCTGGAAAACAATGAAATACCCTTAATATTGTGAGCATAAGCTTGAGGGTGAGGGTTAGAGCTTGCAACTAACTAAGAATATAATTTTTTTAAATCTATTCCCTGGTCACAATTATACAGATATTATTATTATAATTACCATGTTCTTTTTATAAAATTTAGCAGTTTATGAAAGTTTGAACAGATTTCTGTTTTTTTTTCATTTATTACAGTTTTGCTAATGAAGGTGACTCGCCCTTTAAGCTGTGAGTCTAACTTCTCCCAAGAGACCTGTTATCTTATATTATTACAATTACTTATTTGCTGATCTCTAAATTGTTACAAAAGTATCTTATCTGCACCTGTTGGCTGTTCTGGGGTCTCTGCCAAAAGCCAATTAAGTTAGAAACATTGTCTCTTTTTTTTTTAGTTGTCCAGTGCAGTGAAAATCGGGACTTTCCAGTACAAACACGGGACTGTGTGTTGAGCTGTCAAAAGCACGACTGTCCTGTTGAAACAGTTTGGAGGCATGCATGTCTCAATGTTACTGATGATGTGTCAGAGGGAAAATGGCCACTGGTTGAAAGCTGCTATTTGTTTTAGGAAAATGGGGCGGGGGTAAATGCAGTACAAATGATATAATTTGGGTGGGGAAGATATGCCCAATGAGTGAGTGGGATTTCATGTATGTGTGAGATTATACACGTGAGTGGGATTGTTCATGTTAGTGAGTGGGATTACACATATGAGTGGGGTAATACATTTATGAGTGAGTTATATACAGGCCTGGAATTAGGGTTGTCACCTTTTCTCCCTGTGGAGACAGGGCAGGGGGCGGGGCTATGATGCAGCAGGGGACAGGGTAGTGATGCGACGGGGGTGGGGCTATGACACAGCCATTGGTCAATTGCCATGTCAATCAAGAGGAATCCCAGGCAGCACTTCAAATTACTGGGCTGGTGGCAACCCTACCTGGAATCTGAACCAAATATAACAATCTTTTCCTAACAGGGCTGCTGTTCAACACTACACCTTCTTTCAGGAATTCTGTGTGTTTTTAATAGTCTGTCCTGTTGGATTTTAACATATTGAGACACTGTCATTGTCAGTAGTAAAATCCATCTCTCTAGTGTAACTTGTGTGAGGCACTGCACTCTCATACAAACCAAGGACACCCGTACTTGCTACGTCACATGAGCCAATGAATGGACAGCTGTTGCTCGCACACTTTATTTCTGTCAGAGAGCCCTGAGAGAGAGAGAGGTCTGAGAGAGAGAGAGTGAGATCTGAGAGAGAGAGATAGAGATCTGAGGTAAAAGATGTGAAAGGATGACATGTACTGATATGTATAAATAGTAGGGATGCACCTAATCCAGGATTTGGTTCAGGATTCGGCCTTTTTCAGCAGGATTCAGATTCGGCCGAATCCTTCTGCTTGGCCAAACCGAATCCGAATCTTAATTTACATATGCAAATTAGGGGCGGGAAGGGAAATTGAGTGACTTTTTTGTCAGAAAACAAGGAAGTAAACATTTTTCCCCTTCCACCCCTAATTAGCATATGCAAATTAGGGTTTGGATTTGGTTCGGTATTCGGCCGAATCTTTCACAAAGGATTCAGGGTTCGGCCGAATCCAAAAAAGTGGATTCGGTGCATCCCTAATAAATAGGGTTGCCACCTGGCCAATATTTTACCGGCCTGGCCGGTAAAAATGATGGTTGAGCCCAATGTTATTAATAGGGAAAAAAGATAAATATATAGGAAGGCTGGTATTTTTTTCCAGAAAAGGTAACCCTATGTATAAACCAGCTTGATAATGTTCTTTGATCCGTTACTTATTGTAAATAAGAAAACAGAAAATGTTTGTCTTGTGCATAACGTTTTTTTTGGGGGGTGGAAGCCGGCTCCTGTCGAGTTAACCCACCAAATACTTGTTGCTCTGTCATATAACCTATATAGTTGTCTTTTGGCTTTTATTGGTTGAAAGGTGGCTAGCCATATAAGTTGGTTAAATGTTTTTAAAATAGATTTATATCAGGTGGATTTATTTCAGGTGTAAATACCCCTTTAAGGGCAGGGGCACAAGGGCAGATTCAAGGAGATTAGTCGCCTGGCGACTAATCGCCTCTTCTGCGGGGTGACAATCTCCCCAAATTGCCTTCCCCCTGCTAAAATGAAAAAACGCCTGCACCAATGCACTCGCGGCAATTCGATTTCCGAGGCCGTCCGAATTTGCCTCATGAGGAAACTTCGGGCAACTTCGGAAATCGAAGCTCCGCGAGTGCATTGCCGCAGGCGTTTTCTCATTATAGCAGGGTGAAGGCAGTTTGGGGAGATTGTCGCCCCACAGAAGAGGCGATTAGTCTCCAGAAAACTCAGTGCAGAGAAAAGAGGGACTTTCCAGTACAAATGAGGGACTGCGGGTTGAGCTATCAAAAGAGGGGACTGTCCCTCTGAAAACAGGACAGTTGGGAGGTATGCAGTAGGTACATGTGTCTTCTGCCTAATTCTAGTTCCAGACAGTAATGTTATTTGTGTCATGTGACTCACTGAAAAAAATCTACCCCCTGTCTAAAATACAAGGATATTCACTACAACTTATAAAAGCACATTATTCCTATATGGCTCCAGGACAAACTTTACTTTCATTTACATGCAAAATATATTTTCTGGAGGTATAATGGGATTTTTGTGACTCTCTAGCAGCATCCAGGCAATGTATTTCCAATCAGAAATGAGTCCTATGGTGTTTGGATGTACATTTCAGACACTACTAAAATGTACAAGACTTAATAAGGAAACGTGTCCTTTCTTAGTAGCACATTATTATTTTTCTGTTTCAGAAATAAGTCAAATGATGTAAATGTATGATTTTGACAGTAACCTGTCCTAATAGAAGGGCCTTTACAGGGGTGGTTCATGTTGAGGTTTAGTATATCAGTGCTAGTTTTTATTACTCATCTATCTATTAAGGCCCTCTTCTATTTATATTCCGGTCTCTTATTGAAATAAATTCATAGTTGCCATACATGCTATCGGTGTGACAGGAAAGTAAGAGAATTGATGGGAATTGCAAATGGTTTTCTTCAGTATCACTAGGCTACTTTGCATATATACAGCAACTCACTGGTCAAGCTTTATGTTGGGTGGGTGTAAGCATAAAGTATGACACACACCGAGTAGGATGTATAATGGCGACTATAGAATGTGGCTAAAAGAAAGTACAGGGATCTGTTATCCGAAAACCCGTTATCCATAAAGTTCCGAATTACGGAAAGGCCGTCTCCCATAGACTCCATTTTATCCAAATTTTTAAAAATGATTTCCTTCCTTTCTGTATAAAAATAGTAATAATAAAACAGTAGCTTGTACTTGATCCAAACTAAGATATAATTAATCCTTATTGGAAGTAAAACCAGCCTATTGGATTTATTTAATGTTTACATGATTTTCTAGTAGACTTAAGGTATGAAGATCCAAATTATGGAAAGATTCGTTATCCGGAAAACCCAAGGTCCCGAGCATCCTGGATAACAGGTCCCATACCTGTACAACATTTAGGGGGTTATTTATCAAGGTCCGAATTTATCCGACCAACTCCGAATTCCCGAATGGACCTTATTTATCATTCAAAATAATAAGTTTGGGCAAAAAAAGTGTGAATTTACCGTACTTTTCTGCAAATACTATGTGGGACATTCACAAAGATAGTTGCGCCAGGCGTAACTTCGCCGCACTTCGCCAAGCATCTTTTTCAGCCTATCGCCCATAATATAGAAAAAACGCCAGCGTTTTTTGGGACTTAGAAAAATTTTTAACTTTTTTTGAAGAAATCCCTATCTACTCTATTTCGCTTCGCCTGGTCTGAGGTGGCGAAGGAAGTCTAGCGTAAAAGGTAGCGTTCAGTACAATGCGCGTGTCAGTGAATTTGCGTAGTTACGTCCGTTGCGCAAATTCGCCAGGCGTAAGGGTGCAAAGTTACACTAGCGAAGTTACGCCAGTGTTCGTTAGTGAATTTGTGAAGTAATGAAAATGCCCAACGGTAGCGAATTGACGCTAGCGATAGGCGCTTCGGCGCATAGTGAATTTGCCCCCATGAATTTATCATAGTTTTCTGACTTTTTGGGCCAAAATCATTGGATATCGGTACTGACAGCAGCGCAAACACTGCGACCTTCCCCATTGACTAATACAGGACCCCCGAGAGCTTTGAGAATAGTGAATTCACTATGCGCCGAAGCGCCTAACGCTAGCGTCAGTTCGCTAGCGTTGGCCATTTTCGCTACTTCGCAAATTCACTAACGGACGCTGGTGTAACTTCGCTAGTGTAACTTCGCACCCTTACGCCTGGCGAATTTGCGCAACGGACGTAACTACGAAAATTCACTAACGCGCACATTGTTCTGAACGCTACCTTTTACGCTAGACTTCCTTTGCCACCTCAGACCAGGGAAAGCGCAATAGAGTAGTTAAAATTTTTTCTAAGTCCCAAAAAAACGCTGGCGTTTTTTCTATATTATGGGTGATAGGCTGAAAAAGATAGAAAGTTTTTTTGGCATGTATTGATAGTATCTCACTGTTCAGGCTATGAGCAAATTTAGGGGGCTGTTCCTGCTGAATTGTGCTTAGTACAGGCAGGGTCGGACTGGGGGGCTTGGGGCCCACCGGGGCTATTGGCCCAGGGCCTCCCTCCAGCCCCCGCTGCCACTCCGGTGTGCCACATCGCGTTTCTGCATACAAGTGCGGTGCCAGGTACCTTTGTGTGCACACAGCGGCACGCTAGCAAACGCGAGTGGCGCTGCATTTGTGCGCATGCTCAAAATTTTATTTTACTGCGACCTCCGACAAAGTGGGGTCGTGCCACTAAGAAGTGGATCTGGGCCGGTGGGGCCTTCAAAAGCCTGAGGACCACCGGGTTTTTTGCCGGTGTCCTGCCAGCCCAGTCTGACACTGAGTACAGGGGAATAACTATAGGGATAAACATTCAGCAACAGGTCTCAGTTGGTGGAAACAACTACCGTAAATAGGTGGGGTCCCTAAAACTCCCATGGCAATATGTAATGGTCAAAGGTTGTGTGGTTTTAGATTTTATTTCTCATGTGATTAACAATTTTTTAATAAAATTAAGTTTAATGTTTTAACTGAATTTATTGCACAACCATCTTCTTGGCTGGAAAACAATGAAATACCCTTAATATTGTGAGCATAAGCTTGAGGGTGAGAGCTTGCAACTAACTAAGAATATAATTTTTTTAAATCTATTCCCTGGTCACAATTATACAGATATTATTATTATAATTACCATGTTCTTTTTATAAAATTTGGCAGTTTATGAAAGTTTGAACAGATTTCTGTTTTTTTTCATTTATTACAGTTTTGCTAATGAAGGTGAGTCGCCCTTTAAGGTGTGAGTCTAACTTCTCCCAAGAGACCTGTTATCTTATATTATAACAATTACTTATCTCTAAATTGTTACAAAAGTATCTTATCTGCACCTGTTGGCTGTTCTGGGCTCTCTGCCAAAAGCCAATTAAGTTAGAAACATTGTCTCTTTTTTTTAGTTGTCCAGTGCAGTGAAAATCGGGACTTTCCAGTACAAACACGGGACTGTGTGTTGAGCTGTCAAAAGCACGACTGTCCTGTTGAAATAGTTTGGAGGCATGCATGTCTCAATGTTACTGATGATGTGTCAGAGGGAAAATGGCCACTGGTTGAAAGCTGCTATTTGTTTTAGGAAAATGGGGCGGGGGTAAATGCAGTACAAATGATATAATTTGGGTGGGGAAGATATGCCCAATGAGTGAGTGGGATTTCATGTATGTGTGAGATTATACACGTGAGTGGGATTGTTCATGTTAGTGAGTGGGATTACACATATGAGTGGGGTAATACATTTATGAGTGAGTTATATACAGGCCTGGAATTAGGGTTGTCACCTTTTCTCCCTGTGGAGACAGGGCAGGGGGCGGGGCTATGATGCAGCAGGGGACAGGGTAGTGATGCGACGGGGGTGGGGCTATGACACAGCCATTGGTCAATTGCCATGTCAATCAAGAGGAATCCCAGGCAGCACTTCAAATTACTGGGCTGGTGGCAACCCTACCTGGAATCTGAACCAAATATAACAATCTTTTCCTAACAGGGCTGCTGTTCAACACTACACCTTCTTTCAGGAATTCTGTGTGTTTTTAATAGTCTGTCCTGTTGGATTTTAACATATTGAGACACTGTCATTGTCAGTAGTAAAATCCATCTCTCTAGTGTAACTTGTGTGAGGCACTGCACTCTCACACAAACCAAGGACACCCGTACTTGCTACGTCACATGAGCCAATGAATAGACAGAGCTGTTGCTCGCACACTTTATTTCTGTCAGAGAGCCCTGAGAGAGAGAGAGCCCTGAGAGAGAGAGAGGTCTGAGAGAGAGAGAGAGAGAGAGAGAGAGAGAGAGAGTGAGATCTGAGAGAGAGAGATAGAGATCTGAGGTAAAAGATGTGAAAGGATGACATGTACTGATATGTATAAATAGTAGGGATGCACCTAATCCAGGATTTGGTTCAGGATTCGGCCTTTTTCAGCAGGATTCAGATTCGGCCGAATCCTTCTGCTTGGCCAAACCGAATCCGAATCTTAATTTACATATGCAAATTAGGGGCGGGGAGGGAAATTGAGTGACTTTTTTGTCAGAAAACAAGGAAGTAAAAAATTTTCCCCTTCCACCCCTAATTAGCATATGCAAATTAGGGTTTGGATTTGGTTCGGTATTCGGCCGAATCTTTCACAAAGGATTCAGGGTTCGGCCGAATCCAAAAAAGTGGATTCGGTGCATCCCTAATAAATAGGGTTGCCACCTGGCCAATATTTTACCGGCCTGGCCGGTAAAAATGATGGTTGAGCCCAATGTTATTAATAGGGAAAAAAGATAAATATATAGGAAGGCTGGTATTTTTTTCCAGAAAAGGTAACCCTATGTATAAACCAGCTTGATAATGTTCTTTGATCCGTTACTTATTGTAAATAAGAAAACAGAAAATGTTTGTCTTGTGCATAACGTTTTTTTTGGGGGGTGGAAGCCGGCTCCTGTCGAGTTAACCCACCAAATACTTGTTGCTCTGTCATATAACCTATATAGTTGTCTTTTGGCTTTTATTGGTTGAAAGGTGGCTAGCCATATAAGTTGGTTAAATGTTTTTAAAATAGATTTATATCAGGTGGATTTATTTCAGGTGTAAATACCCCTTTAAGGGCAGGGGCACAAGGGCAGATTCAAGGAGATTAGTCGCCTGGCGACTAATCGCCTCTTCTGCGGGGTGACAATCTCCCCAAATTGCCTTCCCCCTGCTAAAATGAAAAAACGCCTGCACCAATGCACTCGCGGCAATTCGATTTCCGAGGCCGCCCGAATTTGCCTCATGAGGAAACTTCGGGCAACTTCGGAAATCGAAGCTCCGCGAGTGCATTGCCGCAGGCGTTTTCTCATTATAGCAGGGTGAAGGCAGTTTGGGGAGATTGTCGCCCCACAGAAGAGGCGATTAGTCTCCAGAAAACTCAGTGCAGAGAAAATAGGGACTTTCCAGTACAAATGAGGGACTGCGGGTTGAGCTATCAAAAGAGGGGACTGTCCCTCTGAAAACAGGACAGTTGGGAGGTATGCAGTAGGTACATGTGTCTTCTGCCTAATTCTAGTTCCAGACAGTAATGTTATTTGTGTCATGTGACTCACTGAAAAAAATCTACCCCCTGTCTAAAATACAAGGATATTCAATTAATCCTTATTGGAAGTAAAACCAGCCTATTGGATTTATTTAATGTTTACATAATTTTCTAGTAGACTTAGGGGCAGATGTATAAAGGGTCGAATATCGAGGGTTAATTAACCCTCGATATTCGACTAGGAATTGAAATCCTTCGACTTCGAATATCGAAGTCAAAGGATTTAGCGCAGAAAATTTGATCGAACGATCGAAGGATTATTCCTTCGATCGAACGATTAAATCCTTCAAATCGAACGATTCGAAGGATTTTAATCCAACGATCGAAGGAATATCCTTCGATCAAAAAAACTTAGGCAAGCCTATGGGGACCTTCCCCATAGGCTAACATTGACTTCGGTAGCTTTTATCTGCCGAACTAGGGGGTCAAAGTTGTTTTTTAAAGAGACAGTACTTCGACTATCGAATGGTCGAATAGTCGAACGATTTTTAGTTTGAATCCTTCGATTCGAAGTCGTAGTCGAAGGTCGAAGTAGCCCAAAAAAAACGTTGAAATTCGAAGTTTTTTTACTTCGAATCCTTCACTCGAATTTAGTGAATCGGCCCCTTAAGGTATGAAGATCCAAATTATGGAAAGATTCGTTATCCGGAAAACCCAAGGTCCCGAGCATCCTGGATAACCGGTCCCATACCTGTACAACATTTAGGGGGTTATTTATCAAGGTCCGAATTTATCCGACCAACTCCGAATTCCCGAATGGACCTTATTTATCATTCAAAATAATAAGTTTGGGCAAAAAAAGTGTGAATTTACCGTACTTTTCTGCAAATACTATGTGGGACATTCACTAAGATAGTTGCGCCAGGTGTAACTTCGCCGCACTTTCGCCAGCGCTCCGCAAATTCACTAAAATCCGAAGTTGCGCTCAGGGGTAGCGTAAAGTTGCGAAGCTGCACTAGCGTTGATTCGCTAAGCGAAGGGAAGTTACGCTAGCAATGGTTAATTTGCATAAGGCTTCAAATTTCAATGGAGGAATACGTATCAGCACTACAAATGCCTGGAAAACCTTCAAAACATCAAATAAAATTTTTATTTTGCCCTACACATGAGCCCACTGTATAGTTAAGGTGCCACAAGTTAGGAAATGTAGGGGGAGCCCCAAAAATTTTTTCGATCTTTTTCAGCCTATCACCCATAATATAGAAAAAACGCCAGCGTTTTTTGGGACTTTAGAAAATTTTTTAACTTTTTTGAAGAAATCCCTATCTACTCTTTTGCGCTTCGCCTGGTCTGAGGTGGCGAAGGACGTCTAGCGTAAAAGGTAGCGTTCAGTACACTGCGCGTGTTAGTGAATTTGTGTAGTTACGTCCGTTGCGCAAATTCGGCAGGCGTAAGAGTGCAAAGTAACACTAGCGAAGTTACGCCAGTGTTCGTTAGTGAATTTGCGAAGTAATGAAAATGCCCAACGGTAGCGAATTGACGCTAGCGATAGGCGCTTCGGCGCATAGTGAATTTGCCCCCATGAATTTATCATAGTTTTCTGACTTTTTGGGCCAAAATCATTGGATATCGGTACTGACAGCAGCGCAACACTGCGACCTTCCCCATTGACTAATACAGGACCCCCGAGAGCTTTGAGATGCCGGGTTTTCAGATTCAGAGTTTTCAAACCATCGGACTTTAATAAATCTCGAATAATTCGTAGTAATTTTTTTTTTTTTTGCTCTGAAAACTACAAATTATTTGAAGATCGGATATTGGGACCTTGATAAATAACCCCCTAATTGTGACATTTTGCTACAGAAGGTGGACTATTCCTTTGCTTACAATGATTCCACTTACTTATCCCTTGCATTTAGTAATTCCTCTACTCGGTGGGGCAAATTCACAGAGTAGAGGCGCCGAAGCGCCTAACGCTAGCGTCAATTCGATAGCGTTGGCCATTTTCGTTACTTTGCAAATTCACTAACGGACGCTGGCGTAACTTCGCACCCTTACGCCTGGCGAATTTGCGCAACGGACGTAACTACGAAAATTCACTAACACGCGCATTGTTCTGAACGCTACCTTTTACGCTAGACTTCCTTCGCCACCTCAGACCAGGCAAAGCGCAATAGAGTAGTTAAAATTTTTTCTAAGTCCCAAAAATGCTGGCGTTTTTTCTATATTATGGGTGATAGGCTGAAAAAGATTGAAAGTTTTTTTGGGGCTCCCCTCCTTCCCCCCTACATTTCCTAACTCGTGGCAACTTAACTATACAGTGGGCACATGTGTAGGGCAAAATAAAAATGTTATTTGATGTTTTGAAGGTTTCCCAGGCATTTGTAGTGCTGATACATATTTCTCCATTGAAATGTGAATTTGGCGCCGTATGCAAATTAACCATCGCTAGTGTAACTTCGCTTTGCTTAGCTAATCAACGCTAGCGCAACTTCGCAACCTTACGCTACCCCGGATTTTAGTGCAACTTCGGATTTTAGTGAATTTGCGAAGCGCTGGCGAAACTACGCCTGGCGAAGTGCGGCGAAGTTACTCCTGGCGCAACTACGAATCTTAGTGAATTTGCCCCGGTGAGTCTAACTATATATATTGTAATATTGTAAATTTCTGGTCTCCAGCCAGAGTATCTGGCAATGCTTGGACATTCTACTGTTCCTTCCTGCACTAAGTATGGAAGGTCCTGCATATCCTATATAATAAAGTTGAAGTGTCTCTGCGTCCAGTCCCTACTGCGCATGTGCCCCACGGACCGTCTCTGGCGAAGTCTCTGCGTCCAGTCCCTGTGTCCGTGGGATTGCGCTACTGTGCATATGCCCCACGGACCGTCTCTGGCGAATTTTTTTTAGACTAGAACAATTATGTTTTTATAAATGTTTGACTACATATGTTCTAGCGCCCGTTAATTTAAAGGGCTTAAAGGAGAAGGAAAGCCAAAAAACTAAATTACCTTCACTTTGTTCTCCATCAGGCCCCCTCCTGAAACGCCGCAGTAAAAACACTTAAAGCAGTGCTCGTTCTGTGCACAAGCGTTTTGAAGTTTTGCCCGTTATCTAAGTTTAGCGCCGCCATTTTCAAATTTGCACTTCTCCTGAGACCTACTCTCCGTCGTCAATGCGCATGCGTGACATCGTCATTTGCGCATTAACACTGCAGGCAAAGAGCCACATCAGCTTGAAGATCGCTTAAAGTGTTACAAAAAGTACAGACACGATCCTTGGCTGCCTTTTTTAATGCTCCCCTCCTCAGCTCCTGCGCTCGCTCACTGACAGACTGTAAATTAAAATCAGAGCGAGTGCAGGAGCTTCAAAGATTCCCCTTGTTTCCTGGTTGGATTTATGAGGCGGGGGCAGAGAGGTCAGCGATGATGCACCATCTAGGTCACGTAACCGCATCATCATTGCTGCACAAGGAAGCTAAAACAGTCTACTACGCATGCGCAGGGCACAGATGGAAGCTATTGCGCATGCGTGTGCCCTAATTCTACGGATTTCTTACAGAAGCAAAGGTAGTCTTTTTCATACATGTCTATACTTTTTAAAAAATCAATTGGAGCAAAAAGATTGAGGGAAGAAGTAATAGGGGAATGCTTGCTGGTAACTATATATACCATACATTGGCAACACATAGAGCTAAAGTATTTTTTTGGCTTTCCTTCTCCTTTAATGTCTAGTATATTATATCTAATAACATATATTTTATCAGTACAGGTTGTTTTATGAATCTTGGATTATCATGTTTCCATTTAAAAATGACATCCTTTTGTAAAGTTGCTACCTGTAACTGGTAGATTTCCTTTACATGGAAGGCATGAGCCAGGACTTGACTGTGTAAAGCAGACATCTCAAGGCTGATATAAGGCGTAGATAAATATATAACGCTGATATGAACCCAGGCCTTTATTCAGCAACTACACACAAGTACAAAAGTGTCAACTTTGGTTTATCTTCAGCTACATGCCATTACTATATTTTTTTCTCACAGCATCTTCTCTTTCTCTCCCAGAAACTCCCCGGTTACTAGAGTTGTCAAGTTTTCTGGAAAAAAAATACCGGCCTTCCTATATATTTATGTGTTTTTCCTATTAATAACATTGGGATCAACCATCATTTTTAGAGGCCAGGCTGATAAAATACCAGCCAGGTGGCAACCCTACCCGGCACCCTAGTTCTGTGTTCCCCAGTTGTACCTCACTACCATCAGCCCCCAATTATTAACACATATCCCTTTTGCTTAGGGAGCTGCCACATGTACACAATGCAGTTAAAATATGTTACATTTAAAAAATAACTCATAGGTAGTGCTATTTGTGATTTCTTTTCTTTTCTTTTTTAATAAGGAATGAATTTTACACAGGAATTGGAGGAATGTGAGTATATTTTTTTTATTGACATGTTTAACTGCTACTTAGAAACTAAACTTAGAAACATAACAGGTAGTGCAAAAATGTTTTTAGTATATACTATGTGATCCCTTATCTGGAAAATTTGTATCTATAAAATGCTAAATCAGTAGTGTTAACTATAGAGAACTGCGGTCATGAGGGGAACAAACTCATTTTTCTCTATAGCTTTAAAGAAACTTCCCTCCATAGCCACACACAGCGGCTGGTAGTCATGATGCCAGCAGATGGTGGGCCTGCGAGGAGCAGGGTGGTGGTGGGGGGTTGAAGCGCTAGCTGGATCCCTCTTAAGATATTTTCATGGGGGCCCAGCATAGTCTAGTTATGCTACTACTTGAATTACGTGTAGGCCATCTCTATTCTAGTTTTTAAAAATGATTCTCTTTTCCTTACAAATAATAAAACCATAGATTGTACCTGATGGTAACTAAGCTGCATGATTAAAAATGGTGGCAAATGGCAACTAAGAAAATGTTTCACCATGCATGGATTTGTGGTGAAATTCTCTATTTCACCATTGCCAAATATTTTCACCAAAAGAATAGTAACATAGTGAGTTAGGTTAAAAAAAAACACGCCCATCAAGTTCGACCTTTTAAGTCTGTATATATAACCTGCCTAAGTTGATCCTGAGGAAGGAAAAAAAAAACCCTGTTTGAAGCCTCTCCAATTTGCCTCAGATGGGGAAAAAGTCCTTCCTGACTCCAAGATAGCAGTTATACCAGTCCTTGAATCAACTTGTACTACGAGCTTCCAAAACCCTGTATTCCCTCACTTGCTAAAAAGCCATCCAACCCCTTCTTAAAGCTATCTAATGTATCAGCAACTACGACTGATTCAGGGAGAGAATTCCACATCTTTACAGCTCTCACTGGAATGGGTGCCCTCTCAGTTGGAAGGACCTACTGGTAAATAAAGCATTAGAGAGATTATTATACAGTATGATCCCCTTATACATTTATACATAGTTATCATATCTCCCCTTCTCCAGCATGAACATCCCTAATTTGGCCAATCTTTCCTTATAGCCAAGATTTCCCATACCTTTTACCAGCTTAGTTGTCCTTCTCTGATTTGCCTAGTGGAGTCTCATTAAGGGTATAAGTGGCTTGGATTTTTTTTACATCCCAGGTGTTTCGCTTAACATTTATCGACATTGAATCTTATCTGCCACCTAATTGCCCAGATTGCCATTTTCTGCTGCAAGGATGCCATGTCCTGGATGGAATTAATTGGTCTGCATAGTTTTGTGTCACCTGAAAACACTGATATATTACTTACAATACAGTCCCCTAAGTTATTAAAGAACAAGTTAAAGGGATACTGTCATGGGAAAAAAAAATTCAAAATGAATCAGTTAATAGTGCTGCTCCAGCAGAATTCTGCACTGAAATCCATTTCTCAAAAGAGCAAACAGATCTCTTTATATTCAATTTTGAAATCTGACATGGGGCTTGACATTTTGTCAATTTCCCAGCTGCCCAAAGTCATTATATTCAAAAGACTGAAGAAATGAGAACGTCTAGAATGCTGTTTGTTGTTCCAGCCAGTGCAAGAAAAGGAGAATCGGCATCAAAGAGAACATTAAGTAGCTCGATTGCCAAAGCTATTTCTAAAGCCTATTCGGTACAGGGCAGGCCGTCACCACCAGTTTTGAGAGCACACTCGACTCGGAGTGTGGCAACTTCATGGGCAGCAGAAGCAGGAGTTCCGCCAGAGTCTATTTGCAAGGCAGCAAACATTATAAATTGGATTTATTGTTTTCTTCTGACATTCATTTTGGGCAGCCTCACTGCCTCTGTTTATTAAAATTCTCAGCATATGTTCCCTCCCTGGTATTTATTGCTTGGATATTACCCGATCGTTAGTAATATGCTGCCGGGGATGACCAGGAAAAGGGAAAATTGTTTCATACCTAAGGCAGCATACAGTCCCTATGTTTGATGTGTGCTTAGTACAAAGACGAGAGGTATGTTAGAGGAGGTACTTATGGTGTAGGGGGCGTGTTTGTTTCTTCTGATTACCCAGCGGTAGAGACAATTACCCGATCGTTAGTAATATGCTGCCTTAGGGATGACCAGGAAAGGAAAATTACGGTAAGTATGAAACAATTTTGCCTTATGCCTTGTCCTGCTGGGAACAGGGTGTGGAAATATCCACACAAAGTCTTTCAGGCTGAACGCTCAGAAAGGATTTGGAAACGGCTCGCAGCCTTCGTGAGCCAACCAGAAAGGGGCAGAATATAACTCCCACTTTGTCATCTTTCCCAGACATATTGTTTCATCCTCGCTGGCGTTTCCTGGCCCCTTTAAATTGTATTAATTATACAAGCCACTAGTGTATCAGCCACGTTGGAGGTTTGTCGCGTGGTCTGGGCTTTGCTTGTTGGAAGGGGAAGTACAGAAAACAGAGGCACTGTTCTCCTTGGTGCCATAGACCAACGGAAACATTTTCAATGGTGGCTTGTATAACTAGTACTCTTTTATGTCCGGGAAAGATGACAAAGCGGGTGTTGATTATATTCTGCCTCTTTCTGGTTGGCTCACGAATGCTGCGAGTCATTTCTAAATCCTTTCTGAGCATTCTGGCCTGAAAGAATTTGTTGCTGCTGCATGTCATTCTACAGCTTATACCAGGAGGCATGCTTCATGGGACATGTATGCAAGTTGAAAACTTTAGTTTGTGAGTACCCACCTGTGAGCTTCAGGTAGTGAAACCCAAGGCCCCAGCACAGTTTTCAGAACAGAGAATGGAGACTGAAACCACCTTTAAGTTTAAATGCAGCTTTGGTGACTTTTATGTGGCATAAACACAAATCTTCAGCCCACTGGCTTCACATTGGGGATAACATTAGCTTCACATATGCATTGACAGTCCAAATTCACACCCTCACTGGTGTTAACTTTAACTCACTGTTTCCTTAGCCCTCACTGGCTTTTGGTGGACCGCAAATCCCAGAATCCTCTCTGGGCCACACTCGAGATACACTTGTCTCCTGGGAGGGGTTTCACTTTTCTTCGCCAGTCCTTTAGAGCTCTCTCTCTCTCTAACTTAGGTCAGCAGGGAATCACTCTCCTTCCCAGCTACACATAGGCACCTTCCTTCACTCAAGAAGGTCCTCACCTGGCCCCTCACTCTCTTCCAGTTCCACGAGATATCCAGGGGAAGAAACCCTGAGGCGTTGCTCCACACCTCCTTTTAACTATATCAAACCTGTTAATTACCCTTACTGAAGCAAGGAATAGAAGCCCACCCTGCTCTCTTCCATTCACTCCAGGGACACACTTTGCAGCTTTTCCTAAACCAGAATAGAATCAAACAGCATTATTTGCTGCATCCACACAGACTTTTCCCTGGTGTTTATACTTTACCTGCCTAATGCTGGTAAAATACACACAATATTGGGCCCTTTTGACACACATATCCTACTCCACCTAAAAAGTTTTTGAAAGGAAAGTTTAAAAAAAAGCTTCTTTCTGTTCTGCCTTTGGTCGTGGTAAAATTGGAAGGGTTTGACACTTATAAGGTGGAGTTAACCAATTCCTTTGAGCACAGAAAGTGGTGACATATATATATAAAACTATTTTACCCTATATATCTGTTTGTCTGCTCCTGTGCCTGGCTTTGGACTTGAAGGGATACAATTAGCAGCCGGCTAAGGATTGTAAAATCAATTGGACCTTGGGACTATACTTTTTGGACATATTCTTGAAACAAAATCTAGTAAGAATTAAAATTCAAAAAAGCAAATCTTACCCTTAAAGGACCAGTAACATAAAAAAATGTTTTAAAAAAAATTCGTTAGTACACATCAAAACAAAAACACCAACACAAATTATACTTTAAAATCACAAAGCTTTTATTAAGAAATAACTTACCCAAACTGCACTTCCTGTCCTGTACAGAAACGGCGAAAAGGCGACCATCCATCCAGCTGGGCTCGATTTCTCCTCCTGGCTACTCTGCTGACAGCGTGTGAAGAAGCAACTATTCACTGACAGGCATCGCCTCTCCTCTCTTCACTGTGCATGGCTTCCCTCCTCCTCGCTGCTCCCCCCAGCCAGATCCCCTGAACAGAATGATGAATGATCGGCCCGCTTGTCACTTCACAGCCGCACAGTACCTTTATTGCTGCGTATTAACGGTGCGCAGGGGGAAGATGACAGAGAAAGCTGCTCAGTCCATTGCCCTCACATTTTCACATTTTTATCCTGACCCCTTGTGCCTCTGGCTTGTGGTGAGCTGAAGTTTAGGAAAGGCGAGGGCCTGCTCTCTCAGGCTCTGTGCATTGCAGCAGGGACGGAAAGGGTGGTTGAAGCACAGTTAGGAAAAGAAAGGGATGTGGCGCCTCAGGACTTTCCCCCTGCGCACCGTTAATACGCAGCAATAAAGGTACTGTGCGGCTGTGAAGTGACAAGCGGCCGATCATTCATCATTCTGTTCAGGGGATCTGGCTGGGGGGAGCAGCGAGGAGGAGGGAAGCCATGCACAGTGAAGAGAGGAGAGCCGAGGAGAGGCGATGCCTGTCAGTGAATAGTTGCTTCTTCACACGCTGTCAGCAGAGTAGCCAGGAGGAGAAATCAAGCCCAGCTGGATGGATGGTCGCCTTTTCGCCGTTTCTGTACAGGACAGGAAGTGCAGTTTCTGTAAGTTATTTCTTAATAAAAGCTTTGTGATTTTAAAGTATAATTTGTGTTGGTGTTTTTGTTTTGATGTGTAATAAAGAATTTTTTTAAAACATTTTTTTATGTTACTGGTCCTTTAACGAAGGTAGGAAAAGGGCATTCATCTGCAAAAAATAAAACCAAAGTGGTGAATTGCTAGAAACAGGACATATTGATTTCCTTGTTCAATTCCTTGGGATGCTTGGATTTTAAGAGACATATCCAATAACATTCTCATTGGAGCAATAATATTTTAATATCCTGTTCCTGTTTTGCCACTGCCTTTTCAAGAATCTGACATCATACTTGTTCCACCCCATACAGTCCCATAGAGGGCGACTGTACTCTCCTGTAAGTTAGAACATACACATAATCCACCGAAAGAGAGGGTAGGTACAAACTCCTATGTGTAAGACCCCAATTGAACAAAAGCCTAGAGTTGCATAGAATAAAATATTACAGTGCCATTTGCATGTAGCACCAAGAAGAAAGCAGCATTGGAATTATTTAATGTTTAAATAATTTTTAACAGATGTAAGGTATGGTGATTGGTGATCCAAATGACAGAAAGAGCTTTACCTGGAAAAACCTGGGTTCCAAGCATTCCATATAATATAATCTATATCTGTACATATTTTTAAAAAATAATTCATGGGTAGTGCTGTATGTTGTTTTTAAATTATATATATATATTATTTTTTAATAAGGCATGATGGAATTTGAAAATGTCAAGCCGTCTTAAGGTAAGTATATCTTTTAATTGATATGTCAAGCCATCTTTAGGTAAGTATATCTTTCAATTGATATGTTTCTAAGTTCAGTAGAATTCCTAGGTTATTTATTAGTATATGATCTGTTATTAGTATATGATCTTTGTTGGTATGTTTAACGTTAAGTATGATGATGTTTTCTTTACTATTTGCAGACTTTAAACACTACGTAATCGTACTTACTTATTTCTGCTTTTGACCATTTGTATTTTCATACTAATTGCAGACTTTTATGCATAGTAAGTATTGGTTCATTATCTGTGAATTCCTATTTGTTAAACTAGTGTGCATCCTACAGAAATTTAAAATGTTTCTGTTTCTTCTACTTTTCAGAAACAAACTTGGAAAGCTGGAAAGAGATTGTGGAAATAAGTTTGAAATAGAGAAAAAGAAAAGAATAAAAAGATTGAAGAAGAATTGAATTACTTCTATTTCCTGTATCCATTGTAAGTATTGGTTCATTATCTGTGAATTCCTATTTGTTAAACTAGTGTGCATCCTACAGAAATTTAAAATGTTTCTATGTTTCTTCTACTTTTCAGAAACAAAGTTGGAAATGCTGGAAAGAGATTGTGGAAATAAGTTTGAAAAGAATAAAAAGATTGAAGAAGAATTGAATTACTTCTATTTCCTGTATCCATTGTAAGTATTGGTTCATTATCTGTGAATTCCTATTTGTTAAACTAGTGTGCATCCTACAGAAATTTAAAATGTTTCTATGTTTCTTCTACTTTTCAGAAACAAAGTTGGAAATGCTGGAAAGAGATTGTGGAAATAAGTTTGAAAAGAATAAAAAGATTGAAGAAGAATTGAATTACTTCTATTTCCTGTATCCATTGTAAGTATTGGTTCATTATCTGTGAATTCCTATTTGTTAAACTAGTGTGCATCCTACAGAAATTTAAAATGTTTCTATGTTTCTTCTACTTTTCAGAAACAAAGTTGGAAATGCTGGAAAGAGATTGTGGAAATAAGTTTGAAAAGAATAAAAAGATTGAAGAAGAATTGAATTACTTCTATTTCCTGTATCCATTGTAAGTATTGGTTCATTATCTGTGAATTCCTATTTGTTAAACTAGTGTGCATCCTACAGAAATTTAAAATGTTTCTATGTTTCTTCTACTTTTCAGAAACAAAGTTGGAAATGCTGGAAAGAGATTGTGGAAATAAGTTTGAAAAGAATAAAAAGATTGAAGAAGAATTGAATTACTTCTATTTCCTGTATCCATTGTAAGTATTGGTTCATTATCTGTGAATTCCTATTTGTTAAACTAGTGTGCATCCTACAGAAATTTAAAATGTTTCTATGTTTCTTCTACTTTTCAGAAACAAAGTTGGAAATGCTGGAAAGAGATTGTGGAAATAAGTTTGAAAAGAATAAAAAGATTGAAGAAGAATTGAATTACTTCTATTTCCTGTATCCATTGTAAGTATTGGTTCATTATCTGTGAATTCCTATTTGTTAAACTAGTGTGCATCCTACAGAAATTTAAAATGTTTCTATGTTTCTTCTACTTTTCAGAAACAAAGTTGGAAATGCTGGAAAGAGATTGTGGAAATAAGTTTGAAAAGAATAAAAAGATTGAAGAAGAATTGAATTACTTCTATTTCCTGTATCCATTGTAAGTATTGGTTCATTATCTGTGAATTCCTATTTGTTAAACTAGTGTGCATCCTACAGAAATTTAAAATGTTTCTATGTTTCTTCTACTTTTCAGAAACAAAGTTGGAAATGCTGGAAAGAGATTGTGGAAATAAGTTTGAAAAGAATAAAAAGATTGAAGAGGAATTGAATTACTTCTATTTCCTGTATCCATTGTAAGTATTGGTTCATTATCTGTGAATTCCTATTTTGTTAAACTAGTGTGCATCCTACAGAAATTTAAAATTTTTCTATGTTTCTTCTACTTTTCAGAAACAAACTTGGAAAGCTGGAAAGAGATTGTGGAAGTAAGTTTGAAATGGAAGAGTTAGATTAAGTTTTTAATGCAAAAAATAATGTGTGACGAGAGAGAGAGAGATTCACAGTAAAGCAGCCTAGTAAAACTTCTGAAAGTACATTTTCAGGGAATGTTTGTGTTCGCTTTTACATTTTTTTTTAATATTCTTTATTTTTCCAGAAAAAGACCATTACATCATCATAAAACAAGAAGGACATCAAAATGAAAACAAGAAAATAGAGAAAAAGGAGGAAGTAGAGAAAAAGAAAAGAATAAAAAGATTACAATAGTACAATAGTCATCCCACTGCTTCTTTAATTTTTGGTCTTCCTGTTATATTGATTGCATTTAAACCACTTTTGTTTGTTTCTACTTAATCTAAATAGTTTTTTTTGCCATAGCTTTTTTATATTCTGTTGTTTCCTTTCCGCTGCACGCCATTCGCATGGGAGATAAATTCCTCCATTTTCCTCATTACTTCTATTTCCTGTATCCATTCTTCCACTAGCGGGGGTTGCTCCGTTTTCCATCTCCTAGGTATTATTACTCTTGCTGCTTGAAGTGCAAATTTTATAAAGATATTTCTAATCTTCTTTATAGATCCTGGTATCATAGCAGCCACACCTCCGCTCATTAAGTAAGTGTTTTCCTATTGCTTGTGCCAAATGTTTGTTCATCTGTTCCCAGAAAAGTCTTATTTTGGGGCATGTCCTCCAGATGTGTAAAGGTGTGCCTGTTTCCATTTTACATCTCCAGCATTGATCTGTAGTTGCTGGGTAGATTTTCTTTAATTTCATTGGATTTAAGTACCACCTCGTAAGAATTTTAAAATTGGTTTCTTGCACTTTTGTTGCTATTCTCATCTTACGTGATGGGTGAGTGAGCTACAGGCATTGTCCATAGACCCACCGTATACAGTTTTCCATGAAGAAAAGGTTATTTTATGGCCAGTCCCATCGTTCCTGCCCAAGGTGGTCTCTAACTTCCATTTAAATGAACCGATTATACTTCCTTCTATGCTTTCAGAGGACAGTCCAGAGACAGTCCCCCTGGATGTTCGAAGATGCCTCAAGGCCTATATTCAAAAGACTGAAGAAATGAGAACGTCTAGAATGCTGTTTGTTGTTCCAGCCAGTGCAAGAAAAGGAGAATCGGCATCAAAGAGAACATTAAGTAGCTCGATTGCCAAAGCTATTTCTAAAGCCTATTCGGTACAGGGCAGGCCGTCGCCACCAGTTTTGAGAGCACACTCGACTCGGAGTGTGGCAACTTCATGGGCAGCAGAAGCAGGAGTTCCGCCAGAGTCTATTTGCAAGGCAGCAAACATTATAAATTGGATTTATTGTTTTCTTCTGACATTCATTTTGGGCAGTCGGTCCTCACTGCCTCTGTTTATTAAAATTCTCAGCATATGTTCCCTCCCTGGTATTTATTGCTTGGATATTACCCGATCGTTAGTAATATGCTGCCGGGGATGACCAGGAAAAGGGAAAATTGTTTCATACCTAAGGCAGCATACAGTCCCTATATTTGATGTGTGCTTAGTACAAAGACGAGGAGGTATGTTAGAGGAGGTACTTATGGTGTAGGGGGCGTGTTTGTTTCTTCTGATTACCCAGCGGTAGAGACAATTACCCGATCGTTAGTAATATGCTGCCTTAGGGATGACCAGGAAAGGAAAATTACGGTAAGTATGAAACAATTTTGCCTTATGCCTTGTCCTGCTGGGAACAGGGTGTGGAAATGTCCACACAAAGTCTTTCAGGCTGAACGCTCAGAAAGGATTTGGAAATGGCTCGCAGCCTTCGTGAGCCAACCAGAAAGGGGCAGAATATAACTCCCACTTTGTCATCTTTCCCAGACATATTGTTTCATCCTCACTGGCTTTTCCTGGCCCCTTTAAATTGTATTAATTATACAAGCCATCAATCACTCTTTACTGCTGTACTGCAAGTTGGAGTGATATCACCCCCCTCCCTTTTTCCCCCCAGCAGCCAAACAAAAGAACAATGGGAAGGTAACCAGATAACAGCTCCCTAACATAAGATAACAGCTGCCTGGTAGATCTAAGAACAGCACTCAATAGTAGAAACCCATATCCCACTGAGACACATTCAGTTACATTGAGAAGGAAAAACAGCAGCCTGCCAGAAAGCATCTCTCTCCTAAAGTGCAGGCACAAGTCACATGACATGGGGCAGCTGGGAAATTGACAAAATGTCTAGCCCCATGTCAGATTTCAAAATTGAATATAAAAAAATCTGTTTGCTCTTTTGAGAAATGGATTTCAGTGCAGAATTCTGCTGGAGTAGCACTATTAACTGATGTGTTTTGAAAAAAAACATGTTTTCCGATGACAGGATCCCTTTAAATAAAAGTGGCGCAAGTACAGAGCCCGAGGAACCCCACTAAGAACCTTACCATTAATAACAACCCTCTGTATCTGATCCTGGAGCCAGTTTTCTATCCATGTGCAAACTTCTTCATTAAGCCCAACAGCACTTAGTTTAGAAAGCAGTTGTTTGTGTGGATCTGTATCCTTTGCAAAATCTAAATACAGTATATTACATCTATTTGTGAGCATAATGCCATTTTGGCTCATAATGCCATTCACCAGGACAAAACTTTGAATGTGACACCCCATAACTGCTTTGTATTTTACAAGACAAAAGTGAATCAGTGAATAGGGATGTAAGCAGTTCAGATGCCTTTATGATTTAATAGAAAGAATGGCAGGGTATGATAGGTTCCACTGCGGATATTGTAATTGCCCACAAGCATAAATGTATTACTGTTTAGTTAGTATATACTAAAGCTTTAGAGAATTCTACTAGAGTTCTGGTTTCTACGGCATCAGATACTAAGGATTATTTACAAAGGGACATGATAAATTATCACATGATATATTCAAAAACACTCATTTTTTTGTTAACCTGCCTTTAAGTTGTTTAGGAGGAGATCAGCGCAAACTGAGGAAACCACTACAGAGAGAACATGCAAACTCCTTGCAGATAGTGCCCAGGGTGAAATCAAACCTAGGATACAAGGGCTACCAGGGAAAAATACTAACTACTAAACCCTCATGCTGCCCACTTGTAAGGGGCCCTCCGGTGGAATTAAAGGGCAAGTACACCAATTTTTCCAACTTGAAGAAAAAATAACTTTTATTCACACGGATCACAATGTACTCACACAGCGCACTTCAGGACATCACCATGGACACATTCAGGGTTTACAAGAAGCCTCCAAGTTTGCCAGGATCCACGAACCCAACCAAGGTCTTTTGCACCACCTAGTCGGTCAGGCAGTCCGTCACACGACCTGCGACCCTCCACCTCGCCCCGACTCAGGACTTTTACTGTGTGCCACCTCCCTCCTTCAGCCAGGCCGACACGCTTCAGTGCCCCACTGACCTTTCCGGGTAGGACTTTTCTTGACCTTCTCCTTGGGTAGTCCGCTAGACCCTGCCTAAGCACTTGGTCCCTCACTGTGGCTGAACCATGGCTTCTAAGCCTCTAATGCTCCTTGTTGGGGTAACAACTACCCGTTCTCGCTTAGCTATCACTAACTAGCTCAAGTACCTAGTACTTTTACTTTTATTTCCTTAACACTGTCTACTTCTGTACTCCACGTCATACAACTCTCAACAACACCCTGGGTGTGTCTTCCCTTTAAATACTTTCCCTCTAGCATTAACTACCCATAACCTGAACATGTGCTTCCCCAACTCCTGTACATGTGCCTATCACTCCTTAGCACATGAACCATTCCAACTGTAATACAATATTTAAACATTACATACAGATTTTCAAACACAATTAAATCACATTCAATAACATTTCACATTCATACAACTTACATAACTCACATACAATTTTACATACAACATTCGATCACCCTCTTACATCCGACACCTCTTAAATCAAGCACGTCCTCCTGCACACAAACATTCACACTTGAATAATAACAATAACACAATATCTTCAGTTGCTGGAAAACTTTATAACTGTAAAAAAAATTTTTAAAGAATCCTATTACTGTCATAGGATCAATATTAATATTTTATCTGATTAATATAATCAACTGGAACAAAAAAAAATAATAAACTGCCCGCCAGACTCATGGCAGTTGCGAGTCCTAAGTTACCCCGACTGGGTAACTTTCTCCACCTTCCATCTTCAACATCCATTGCAAACCAAGGAAAGTCCTTCCAACATTTCAATAACTTGTAGCCAACCGTGGCAAAAAGGAAAAGGACAGTCTCACTCCCTAAGGTTGTGCTCAAACCAGGCCTCAAATCATTTTGTGAAACCAGGCCTTAGTGTCCTCAAAAGAGACATAGTAAGCAGGGTGGGGCTTCTCCGAATACCCACCCTTGGCATTTGAGACATCCTTACTATAATGCCTTTCAGGTGCTCTTTTACAAATGCTGCACACATAAGTGCGCAAGATGGTGCGGCCCAGCCACCACATGGGCAATTTTTCCTGCACGAGGTCCTTGGCTCTGCGTCGTGCGTCACGATCGTGCTGAATCAGACTGTCTCTGTCCATCTTTAGGTGATCCAGAATATCTTCGTGGATCCAGTCCTCCAGTAACAGTGAAACATCCAAGTAAACTTGCTCTGGGGCATACGGCATGTAATACCCCCACCTTTTGCTCACCTCAAGGTTAATTTTCTTTTGAACGCGGGACAACACCATATACTCCCGCACCGGGGCTTCTCCGGGCAACACCCAGAAGTTGGTCACATCATTGATCAGCAAATAATGGAGTGATGGAGTCACGGCTGCGACTGGCGTAGCGGCTGCGGCAACGGCAGTTACTCCGCTCTGTCCATTGTTGGCTATTGATCCCTCCGGGACTGGGGACAATGGGGCCTTCACCGCACCAACTCCTTTATTCTCCCTCTCCTCTTCCCATGGGGACACGTCTGAGGATAACCTGGTGGATAGCGGTGTGCTTACAGCTGCGTGCACTAGGGGACGGGGTGTGGTATTTTCCCCCATCTCTACCCGGCCACTGGGTGGGACACTGCCTTCCTGTTTCCCCAGGGTAGGTGCACTTACCGCCACCTCGTCGGTCACGGGCTCCGTGGGTCCTGCGATAGGTGGTGTGTCTACGGCTATTAGACTCTGGTCTGCCACGGAAGCGGTAGGCGTTTGTGTACCTTCAGCTACTGTACTGGGATATCTGCTTTCCCACCTCTGCAAACGACGATCCAGTTGTTGCCATTCTTGTGGATCCGATATCTTAGCAAACAACGGTCCAATAGAAAATTGTCTCTGGCATCTAGGGCATCGTTGGTTCACATTTAAGTTGCAATACTGTGTCTCAGCCCCACAGCCGCCACACAAAGGCAGGAGCCGCACATCTCCGTGACTGGTCACCTTTTGACCGTATAAGCCGGACCACACATAACGTCGACCCGTGTCAAGCAGTGCCAGTGGTTTAGCTAGGTATATGTAATTAATAGAAGGCAGTTTTGAATGACCCTTTCTGCACTGCTGGTTCTGAAGTCATAGTCAAAACAAAATAATGTGATTTTCCCCCAAATCAAACAAAAATAATTAAATCAAAGTACAAAAACATTTATTAGGACATGCAAGAAAAGAAACCTGGGAACATAAAAAGTCAGGGACTCAAATATCTCTAACAGGATAAAAATTATTGGTAAATATAGTCTTTTTGTTCAGTCTGAAGTCAGTCTTGCTTGCTTCCCAACAGTTCATTCTCCTATATTATTAAAAATATCACTCTTGATCAATTAAACTTTGGGCGCCAGTGGTTCTTTAAAACAGCAGAACATTTATTGAATTATTGTGCTGCACACTAAGATTTGCATCTAAGCCTCAAGTAATGGGGACAAAAGGAGCAATGGTGTTAGAAGCAATAGTTATGAGGCCAAAAATGGTGGGGACTGTGTTTAGGCTGGCTGGCAGCAGCTTGTTTCTATAAACTATAGTAGAGTTTCTGAAGCAAACAAACAAACGTTTTACTTGTTCAAGGGAACAGTACATTATTTTTACCTTTTTAGTGTTACTGTTCCTATAAGATGTAATGGAAAGTTTCTTTAATTTTCTTTCATTAGGTTTAAAACTCTTTTGATGCATTTATATAGTTGCCTGCAGATGGCAGTACTTAGCTATTTTTGACACACTATGGCTGAATTAGTTGGACATAAATGCTGTGGATTATATACTAGGCTATGGGCAGCTCAAATAAAATTTTTGAAACATGTTTATTTTATCAGTAAATGAGCAGAAGCATTAATTTAATACACATATGTATTAGGCAGAGACCCATCTTTTGTACTTCTATCTATATATACTTCTATACATACTGATGATTTTATATAGTTGTCATGGGGAGAAAAGCACAAAACACCAAATTATGGCTGAATTATGAAGTCAAGCACAAATGCAAAGCTCTATAATGGAAGCATATAGAGCCTGTACAGACACTATTCACTATCGAGCATACATTGTCCTAGTAACTTGTACCCATTTAGCCTGCACCAATTAAAGTAAAACTGTACCCCCAAACAATGTAGGTCTCTATAAAAAGATATTGCATAAAACAGCTCATATTTAAAACCCTGCTTCATGTAAACAAACCATTTTCATAATAATATACTTTTCTAATAGTATGTGCCATTGGGTAATCATAAATAGAAAATTGCCGTTTTAAAAAATAAGGGCCGCCCCCTGGTATTGTACGATTCACTGTGCACACAAACATACCAACAAACCATACATGTTAGGTCACATGAGCCAATTAACAGACAGAGTTGTGTCTTTTGCTTCCACACTTCTTCCTGTTACAGTTAGAGCTGCAGTATTTCTGGTCAGGTGATCTCTGAGGCAGCACACAGACCATCACAAAATGGTGGTTCAAGGCAAGAGATGTAAAAGGGCAATATTTACTTAAATATATATACCAGTTTGGTATTTATACCAGCCTTCAGAATGACGGTAGGCTGTCAAGTCACCTAAGGGCGGGGCTATGATATAGGGGATGTAGGGGGGCGGGGAAAAAGGTGAGTTAGGTGGAAAGAGGATGGATGGGGCGGGGTAGAAAAATATAAGGGGAATTGTTTGAACTCGTTAGGGAAGTGGGTTGACTAGGTGGAGAAATGGGTTTGAGGCAAAAAAAGGAGGGATACGAACAGCATCAGAGCTCACCTATCGATGTTCGTCCGTGCAGACGCTGCCTGTCACAGGATGCCGGCAACTCCTCGCCGGTGTAGTGTATTCAAGGATAAGTAATCCCATTCTCTCGGCGCTGAACTGGAAATCCACTTGGAACATGGACTACATACTGTAATGGAATCTACCCCAAGTCTCCAAGATGGCGTCCAAGATGGCGACCGCCTGCCTCTCCACATGGCTCCTGCCGGGCAGAGGTCAATGACCTCATCTCCTTCCCAGTCCAGGATTGGTCGTCGGCGACGGAACGGGCGTCGGCGTCATAATCGGGCGCCGACGTCAAACGTGAGGACGCTGGCGTCTGCGTCTGACGCAAGCGCGTCAAAATTTGGCGCCAACTCTGGGACTATTTAAACCCACTTCCCCTTCCAGTCCTTGCCCAACTATAGGTTCCTGTTCGTCAGTTCCTTGGTGTGATATACTGCTTTGATTCTTGTGTACCGACTCTTGCCTGTTATTTCGATTCCTGTTGTCTGCTGCCTGGTCTGATCCATTTGCCTGTACCCTGACGATTCTTTTGATAAACCCTCTTGTACCTCGAACTTGGTTTGGTCTCCTCTTTGGTCTACACTATTACTGCGCCTTCGGGCCCGTTACAGTATAGTTGGGCCATGGACCCTTCGGAGGAGACTCCAGCTCCACCTGATGTCGGTGGCGCTATCCGCGGTTTGGCTTCCCGCATGCAGTCATATGAAGCCCAGCAGTCACACTTCGGCCAGGCTCTTGAAGCTATTCTGGACAAGTTGTCGGCATTGTCTCCTGTGGTCCCGGTCCCTGTGGCCGTTCCTGCAAGCCCACGTCAGCCTTCGGAACCTCGAATTCCTGCGCCTCCCCTCTACAGCGGCGATCCGGATGCGTGCAGAGGTTTCATCAACCAATGCGAGATCCAGTTCGCCCTGCTGCCAGGTCAGTTTGTATCCGAACAAGCTAAAGTGGGGTACATGATTACTCGCCTGCAGGGGAAGGCTTTGGAGTGGGCATCACCTTTGTGGGAAAAGAGGGATCCTTTGATTGATGACGCCAGTGCCTTCATTCGTGAACTTCGGGTCGTTTTTGATGCCCCTGGCCGAGCTACTGCATCCTCTGCTCGCTTGTTCCAGATCCAGCAAGGCACTCGCTCTGTTGCGGAGTATGCTATTGAGTTCCGCACCCTAGTAGCGGAGACCTCCTGGAACAATGAAGGGTACCATGCCGCCTTTTACAACGGCCTAGCCATACGGATCAAGAACGACTTGGTCTCCCGGGAAATTCCTTCTCGGTGGGAGGATCTGGTGGCGTTGGCTATAAAGGTTGACACCCGACAGAGGGAATTTCAACTCGAGCTCGACAGAGAGCGTTCCAAGAAGTATCCCCGGTTCCAATCCACCCTGGCTCCTCGCTTCCAGAGACCCCTACTCTTCAATCCGGCTTCTACTCTCCCCGCTCCTACTCCTGCGGCTTCTGCTTCCTCTACTCCATCTTCTGAGGAACCCATGCAGATCGGACGGGCTCGTCTTTCTGAACAAGAGAAGCTACGGAGAAGGGCTGCCGGCCTATGCCTATATTGTGGGGGCAAGTCGCACTTCGCCTATGAGTGTCCTGTGAAGCCGGGAAACGCCAGCACCTAGGTAGGTTTGGGGAGACCTATCTGGGTGGTGTTTGTCATTCTCCCCAACCCTCTACTCAACGTTTCCTTCTTCCGGCACAGATCCAATTTGGTTCCCAGAAGGTTCCAGTGCAAGCTTTCCTGGACTCTGGTGCTGCCGGAAATTTCATGGACAGAGTTTTTGCTGCTCGTCATGCGGTTCCTCTACAACCCTTGGCCACTCCTCTGCGGGTCTTGGCTATTGATGACCGCCCTCTGTCTTCAGCCATCATTTCTCAAACCACCGCTGAACTTTCTCTTAGAGTGGGCTCCATGCATCTGGAGAGATTGGCGTTTCTTCTCATCGACTGCCCTTCAACTCCACTCGTTTTGGGACTCCCCTGGTTATGCACCCATAATCCAATCATTGACTGGTCCTCTACTCAAGTCTCCCGCTGGAGCCCCTATTGCCAACAGAACTGTTTGCCTGCTACACCTCTTGTCAAAGCTTCTTCTGTTTCTTCCAAGTTGTCCCTTCCACTCATCTATCAAGATTTTGCTGATGTCTTCAATAAGAGCTCTGCAGAGACCCTTCCCCCTCATCGACCCTACGACTGCCCGGTCGAACTTCTTCCTGGTTCCATGCCTCCCCGGGGTCGCACCTATCCTCTTTCCCCCTCTGAGACAGCTGCCATGAAGACCTACATCCAAGAGAATCTCCAAAGAGGCTTCATCCGCCCTTCTTCCTCCCCTGCCGGTGCTGGATTCTTCTTTGTAGAAAAGAAGGACGGAGGGTTGCGACCATGCATCGACTATAGGGGGTTAAACAAAATCACCATTAAAAACCGCTACCCTCTCCCTCTCATCTCCGAACTCTTTGATCAATTAAGAGGGGCCAAGATTTTCACCAAGCTGGATCTTCGGGGTGCCTATAACCTCATTAGAGTTCGTGAAGGGGACGAATGGAAGACCGCCTTCAATACCCGAGATGGGCATTACGAATACCTAGTCATGCCTTTTGGACTTTGTAACGCTCCCGCGGTCTTCCAAGAGTTCGTGAATGATATTTTCAGAGACCTGTTGGGGCAAAGTGTTGTTGTCTATCTAGATGACATACTTATCTTTTCCAAAAATCTCCTCGAACATCGCTCCCAAGTGAAAGAAGTTCTTCTTCGCCTCAGGAAGAATAATCTCTTCGCCAAATTAGAAAAGTGTTCATTTGAAGTGTCCTCCATTCCCTTTCTTGGGTACATCATCTCCCAGCAGGGTTTTAAGATGGATCCAGCCAAAGTTTCAGCGATCCTTGATTGGCCCCTCCCCACAAGTGTCAAGGCTATCCAAAGATTTATTGGCTTTGCCAATTATTACAGACAATTCATTAAAGGTTTCTCTTCCAAGATCTCTCCCATCCTGGCCCTTATCCGCAAAGGGGGTAAACCACAGCACTGGCCTCCTCTAGCCTTAGAAGCCTTTGAATCCTTGAAAACTGCCTTTTCCTCTGCACCTATTCTCAGACACCCCGAAATTCTTCTTCCCTTCTTCCTCGAAGTCGACGCCTCAGATGTGGGAGCTGGAGCTGTCTTATCTCAAAGATCATCCTTGGATGGGAAGTTACATCCCTGTGCTTTTTTCTCTAAGAAATTTTCCTCTTCTGAACAAAACTACGATGTGGGGAATCGTGAGTTACTGGCAGTGAAACTCGCCCTGGAAGAGTGGAGACATTTATTGGAAGGATCCTCCATTCCCGTGACCATCTTTACTGACCATAAGAACCTTGAATTTATCCAATCCCTCAAACGTTTAAATCCTCTTCAAGCCAGATGGTCACTGTTCTTTTCCCGTTTTAATTTCATCATCACCTTTCGTCCTGGCTCTAGAAATAGAAAGGCGGATGCTTTGTCTAGAAGTTTTGTTCCTGAAGTTCCCTGCTCCGAAGATCCTGAACCCATTGTACCTTCTTCCAAGATTGTCGCTGCCTTATTTCCCTCCTTGGCTTCACAAATCCTTTCCGCTCAGGCCTCTGCTCCGGACAATATTCCTCTGGGGGTTGCCTTTGTTCCACCTGATTGTCGCCAGTCTATTTTATCCCAGGCTCACAGTTCTAAACAGGCCGGTCATCCCGGAGTGGAGAAGACTACCGAACTTCTTTCTCGCCTGGTGTGGTGGCCTTCCATGAGAAAGGATGTCAGAGACTTTGTTTCTTCCTGTACCATCTGTGCCATTTCCAAGTCTGGACATTCCCCTCCCAAAGGTCTCCTTCTTCCATTACCCATTCCATCTCGTCCCTGGACTCATCTTGCCATGGATTTTATTGTAGATCTGCCTGTCTCCTCCAGTCACACTGTTATCTGGGTTGTCGTTGATAGGTTCAGCAAAATGGCTCATTTCATCCCCCTCCATAAGCTTCCCTCGGCTCCTGAACTTTCCAAGCTCTTCATCCAACATATTTTTCGTCTCCATGGGTTTCCTGCCGAGATCGTCTCTGACCGTGGCTCACAATTCGTGTCTAGATTCTGGAGATCCTTGTGCAAAGCCCTCAACATTTCTTTACAGTTTTCTTCTGCCTATCATCCACAATCCAATGGAGCCGCTGAGAGAGTGAACCAGGCCTTGGAACAGTTTCTTCGCTGCCATGTTTCCCTGTGCCAAGACGACTGGTCAGATCTCCTTCCCTGGGCGGAGTTCGCCCACAACAACGCTTTGCATTCTTCCTCACATCAGTCCCCCTTTTTCTGTGTCTACGGTCAAAATCCATTGGCGTTCCCTCAGGATCTTCTTCTCACCAATGTTCCTGCCGCCAATGATCAAGCTGCCCACATGATGGCTATTTGGGCTGCCGTGGCCTCTAATTTGCAGAAGAGCTCCCTGATCCAGAAAAGGTTCGCCGACAAGAAGAGGATTCCCGCTCCACCCTACGCTCCTGGTGACAAGGTTTGGCTTTCCACCCGCAACATCCGCCTGAAGATTCCTACCCCAAAGCTTGGTCCCAGATTCATTGGTCCCTTTCCTGTCATCGAAATCATCAATCCGGTGGCGGTTCGTCTCCAACTTCCTCCAGAGATGCGGATCCCGAACGCCTTCCATGTCTCTCTCCTTAAGCCTGCTGTGTCTTGTTCTTCTTCTTCTTCTTCCCCAGCTCCAGTCCTGGTTGATGATCATCAGGAATTCGAGGTGAAAAGGATCTTGGATTCTCGTCTTTCCAGGGGCACTCTCCAATATCTTATCGAGTGGAAAGGGTTCGGTCCCGAAGAGTGCTCCTGGGTCAGGAGCTCGGACGTCCATGCGCCCATCTTGGTTCGTAGGTTCCATAAATTATTTCCTCTCTCCCCTAGACTCGGTGGTCCTGAGGCCCCCCCTAAGGAGGGGGGTACTGTAATGGAATCTACCCCAAGTCTCCAAGATGGCGTCCAAGATGGCGACCGCCTGCCTCTCCACATGGCTCCTGCCGGGCACAGGTCAATGACCTCATCTCCTTCCCAGTCCAGGATTGGTCGTCGGCAACGGAACGGGCGTCGGCGTCATAATCGGGCGCCGGCGTCAAGACGTCAAACGTGAGGACGCTGGCGTCTGCGTCTGACGCAAGCGCGTCAAAATTTGGCGCCAACTCTGGGACTATTTAAACCCACTTCCCCTTCCAGTCCTTGCCGAACTATAGGTTCCTGTTCGTCAGTTCCTGGGTGTGATATACTGCTTTGATTCTTGTGTACCGACTCTTGCCTGTTATTTCGATTCCTGTTGTCTGCTGCCTGGTCTGATCCGTTTGCCTGTACCCTGACGATTCTTTTGATAAACCCTCTTGTACCTCGAACTTGGTTTGGTCTCCTCTTTGGTCTACACTATTACTGCGCCTTCGGGCCCGTTACACATACTTCTCTTCAAAATTTCAGCTTTATTATGTGCATTACAATGTAACAATGTGAAAAACGGTGAGTGTCTAGAACTTACGCGTTTCTTGCCGCACTTTGTCAGAGTCAGTTAAAATCACGCGGTGCAAAGATTTAAATAACGTGTTACACTCATGTCAATAATTCATTACAAATGTGAATGTTTTTCCCATGTGTCCATCCCACTATATTAGACAAAATACACATACTATTGTGCAACTACAACTCACATAATTGGTATAACTACATATCTATCTATATATATATATATATATATATATATATATATATATATGCAACATAGTCCATTGTGCAACTATCTATTAAACTATAGTTAAACTAGGACACTCTTTCGTTAGGTCAATTATTATCCATTAAAAAATCCATATGTTTGAAAAAGGAAAACATCCAAATAATACATTAAATAATATGATATATTTAAACAATAACGTGTTGTATAAATCTCAAAGTCTTTTATCATTATTCTGTAGTGCAACAATAGTTATCTGTGAAAATGTTTATGTTGTTAGGCATATTATGTGTCTTAATTGAGAATACTATTAAGATCTGTGAAAATATTATAAACAATTACTATTCCAATCCGCTTATTTAAAATCACATAAACTGATGAAGTGTTTTCCCTTTATTACAAAAATTCCATGGTATATCCTAATAATTTATTTTGTGTGTTATATTACTGTAATTATTCTATTTCTTCTATTGTTGCCAAATTCCATTAATTATAATTTTATTGTTTATTATTATCAATCTAGCACACCCACTAGAGCTCAACAACTCTCACTATTTCTCATTTCTATGTGTGTTAGAGAATCAATGGTTATTAAATATCCATCTTTGTATGTTAAAGATTAGGATATTATATTGAATATTAAATATTAATCATTAAATACCGGATATTATAAATTAAATCCATCTTTTAGCATATATGTTGTTTAATGTCACTTTCTTTATTTAAAACCTTGGGGTTTTACTGTATCCAAGGTGAATATCCACTAAAATTCTTTTTTGGACAGCACCTTGTCTACATCTTCTCCCCTTTTGTTGCAAGATGTTCTAATGCTCTATCCTTTAATCTCCTAGTGGTCTTACCCACATATTGTTGTCCACATCTTCATGTAGCCAAATATACTACATTTGTTGTTCTACAATTAGCATATGATTTGCACTTATATATTTTTTGTGTTACCGTGCTCTGGAATGTTTCTGATTTCTTGATAAATTTACAACATTTACATATGTTCGCTCCACAAGGATACGTCCCCTTAACAGATAACCAACTGATTTTACTTCTCTTTTCTGGCAACATACTCAGAGATAATTTATCTCCCAGGTTGTAACTACGCCTATAAACAATTTGTGGTCTCTCAAGGCCCATATTGGTCAGGATGGGATCCATAAGTATTATGGGTCAGTGCTTATGTATTCTTTTCTCTATTCCAGGGATCCCCAACCTTTTGAACCCATTAGCACATTCAGAAGTAAAAGGAGTTGGGGAGCAACACAAGCAAGTGGAACAGTTTCGTCGTAATCGAATAAACTGTCCAGTTGGGACACTTCGTAGCAAAGGCTGTGGATGGTTACTCCTTCTATGCAACAGTGAATTCCTACTAATAGACTTCCTATAGACATCCGTATGTATTTCTCTATTCTGTATGCTAAATTTTATATCTAAAAAATCTATAGTAATTTCATCCCAATTATATGTAAAACGAATGGTGTTATCATTATCATTACAATATTCCACAAATGATTGTAGTTGTTGTATCGTACCCTCCCAGACAATAATCAAATCATATATAAAGCGGTAGTAGCCCCTTATATTATCCTTATAGGGTACATTATCTGCAAAGATGTGGTTTTTCTCATACCAGCCCATAAAAAGATTAGCATATGACGGGGCAAACCGTGCCCCCATGGCAGTGCCACAACACTGCAGATAATCTCCATCAAACATAAAATAGTTGTATTGTAACAAATATTCTACAGATTCCACTATATATTGATTTTGGTCCGGAGTGTATACATCCATCTCTTGCAACCAATACTGTAAAGCATGTATTCCATCTATATGTGTAATTGAGGAATTTAGTGCAGTGACATCCATTGTTACCCAAATGTAACTTTCCTGCCACCCGATGTTGCTACGTTTATTAATGGCATCTCCGCTATCTCTCAGCTATGATGGTAGCTGTGTTACTAAAGGTTGTATTAGTTTATCTATATATTCACTAATTCTTTCATTCAGGGAACCTATTCCTGCCACTATTGGCCTACCTTTGGGCTTATGGGGATCTCTGTGGACTTTTGGAAGGGTGTGAAAGATAGGGACCTTCGGGCATTCTACTCTTAGCTATTCCAATTCATTATCATTCAGTATGCCCTCATCCCTTCCATATTTAAGTAATCTGAATAATTTACTCTGAAAACAAATAGTGGGGTCATTCTCCAATTTCATATAATTATCTTGATTACTTAACTGCTCTTTAATATCTGCTTCATAGTACTCACGAGCCCCAGGAGCCCTGAGGTCATGTGACTGGTGCTCTGATAAACTTTACTGCTACACTGCAAGTTACAGTGATATCACCCCCTCCCTTCCCTCCCCAGCAGCTCATCAGCAGTTTATCAGCAGAACAATGGGTAGATAATCACATAGCAGGTACCTGATACCTCTGCTGAAGGGTTTATTTGCATGGGACAGACCCAATTTCAGACAGTCTGCAAACATTTTTAACGCAAAGAAGGGGAAAGTATAATGATAAGTCAGGTGACAAGGCATCTTGAAGTTACAATAACAACGTGTTTTGTTCCAGGTGTGTTATTTGGTAGCATGAGATAATACAAAGAATTGGATATATATAAGGACAATACGGACTATGGGAAGTATAATCAAAGGATTAAAAATGATATATAAGTATTTGAAAAAAACATTATGGAGACGAAACAGAGGAAGTTCTCAATGAATCCTGAAAAATTAAGTAAAGTGGTTTGGCAATCACAGAGCTAAGATCGCTAATTACCCTGGGATGAATACCATCTGGCCCCGGACCATTGTTAATCTTAACATGTTCTAGTCTCTTTTGAATTTCTTCATGTGTGAACCATGCATCGTTAGTTGTATTACTAGAATTGGGACTGTTAAGAAGGAAACCTTCACTTACTGGTTCCTCATTTGTGTAGACAGATGAAAAATACGAGTTCAGAATCTGCGCTTTTATTTTGTTTTCATCAACCAGCTGACCCCCCCTCTGATAGTAAGGGTCCCATCCCTTCCTGCTTTATTTTTTTACTATTAACATATTTATAAAATAATTTGGGATTTTTTTACTGCTTGCTGCAATATCCTTTTCTATATGAATTTTAGCCTGCCTTATAGCTTCTTTGCATGATTTATTGGCCTCCTTGTACCTTATAAATGATTCAGCTGTCCCAGCTAACTTGAAAGCCTTAAAAGCACGTCTTTTCTTATGCCCCTGAGGAAGCCGTTCACGCGGCGAAACGCGTAGGGCTAGGCGGCATAGGTGGAGGATGGTGAGACAAGCTCCTATACTCCCAACGTAGACAGGCAGGCGATCTGTATGGGACTGGAAGGGAGGGGGGCTTTCTTTGAGTACACCCAATTACCTTGTCCTCAACTATTGAACTAATTTAGCAATTGCTTTGAAATTGGATGTTGGTCTCACCATCCATCCACCTTTTGCGAGGTTTTAATTAAGTGTTTTTTAAAGACATGGTCTGGCACTGCGTCTTTACACGCAGTGTTTTTGTTGTTATTACGGTTGTGGAGGGTTTTTATGGCTCGCGTGGTATGTGTTCACAATTTTAACGGTAACATTAAAAGTTAAATTTTAGCTACTTTCTTGAATACAAATTTTGGTGGCAGGAGTTCTGAACTGGGTTGCAGAGGGGCGGGGCACGTTGCTCCTGAAGTAGCAGGGGGGCACGACTCCAATCCTATTGTTCTTTCCTTTATTATTCACGTCTTTTCTTAACCACATCAACACCAACGCTTCTATTGAACCAAAAAAGTTTTGCTTTGCAACGACGTTCCTTGCTTACAAGTGGAATGTATTGACAAGTTCACTTATTAAGCAGCATTTTAAAGACTTCCCATTTTTGTGCTGTGTTTAACCCTGTGAAAAGCATTTCCCATTTAATATGTTGCAGAGATGCCCTTATACTGTCAAAGTTTGCACATCTGAAATGTATGGCATACATAGAGCCATCAACTCCCTATGCTAGGAATGTTTCCCATAATAAGAGCAAAGGAAAGCAAGAATCAGAAAGTGCAGTAGAAGAAGGTTAGGTAAGTGACAGAAGAAATTCAGGAAAGTGACATAGAAGAAGGTTAGGAAAGTGCCGTAGAATCAGAGGACTCTAGAAAGTAAGTGTCTGAGATAACTAATGCCCAAGATAAGCAAATCTTTTGTCACTAAAAGAAATGTCTAAGGAGGAACGTACCTCCCGAATTACAGTGTGTCCTAGGTGATGTATGTGCCCGTGGGTCTACCTGTGTCCAAACAAGTAGACCCACGGGCCCCCCCCTGCCCAAAATCTCACAGCACCCACTGTCCAGGGCGCAAGTAGAGGGGATTCGCCCAGTCATTCAAGGGTTACTTGACAGGGGAGTGTTAATTCACAAGATCAGCCCATCTTGCCAATTAAAAAGCCCAGCAAGAATGAGTGGCGTTTTGTTCAGGATCTCACAGCAGTTAACAAAGTTGTTATTGCATCCCATCTGGTAGTGCCTAATCTGACTACCAAAGCAGGTTGCAAAACTCCAGAAGGTGATGTTTCTTTTTTGCGCTTAGGTGATTGCCCTGTCACACCCCGTGCTCTGTTACCATATTTGGTTGCTGCCTCACATGGTCTCACCCACATTTCAAAAAGGGGGAAGTGTGATGCAGTATCAAGGTTTGCCCCGGGTTCTCATGTATCGCAGCCAAATATGTACAATCAATGTACCCATTTCAGATATTGCAGATAGATTCAACAAATCTGTAAAGACATTGGGATACATCAAATGCTTCACACACCCTGACAAAGTGGGGTACATGGGTTTGATAATGAAAAAGATGAACCTTTGTTAAATCCTTATTGTGAATTGTTTTTTGATGGTTCTTACTACTGTACTGAGGATGCTAAATATCATATGCTGTTGTAACATTTGTCTGATGTTTTAGTTCAGCAGAATCTACCTCCACATATGTCAGCTCAAGAAGCTGAGCTACAAGCACTCATCACATCATGCACACTAGCGGAAGGTCAATGGGCGAATATCTTTTCTGATAGCAGGTACTGTATTGGTATTTGTCTCGACTATCTTCTGATTTGGAGGGCCAGAAATTTTATGACATCATCAGGTAAACCAAATAAGAATACAAATACAAATTTAGTAAAACAGCTATTGTTAGCATTACAGCTTCCAACTGAGGTAGCCATTCTTAAAGTACAAGCGCACACAAAGCTTCAGATTCCAGAAGCTACAAGGAAATGCAAAAGCTGATGAGAGAGCCAAGTCAGCTGCCCGCTTGCCTATAATGACAGTAAGTTGCATCCAGAAAGACCACAAAGGGCTGTTGGACATGGATATCCTGGCTACAATACAGGACTAGGCCCCTGAGATGGAAAAAAGGAAATGGTCGAAGCTGGGAGCCTCCAAGGATGACATGGTCTATGGAGACATGGTCTATTATACTGTCTATCAAAAACAGTGTCTGCTATGATGGGAAACCTAACTCATGGACTTGCGCACTCAGGTAAGAATGCAGTGGCTGCTTCAGTTCAGAATAGTTGGATAGCACCTGTGTTTCCAGCATTTGTTGCAAAATATGTATTTTCTTGTGTTACCTGTTTACGTCATAATCCTGGTCAGGTAGTCAAATCTCCGAGACAGCACTTCGCTAAACCAGAATAACGCTTCCAGCAATTACAAATAGACTACAGCCAACTGCCTAAAGTAGGTACATATGAATATGTACCAGTATGTATTGACATGGCCAAGTTGCTTAGGATACAACAAAAGCAACTGCTAAGAAACTTTAAATAAGGTAATGTGTAGGTATTCTTTACCAACCTACATTGAAAGTGACAGGGGTACACACTTTACAGGGCAGGTAATGTCTTAAATAAAAAAAATAACCCTCAGAGTTTTGGGAAGGTTGAAAGCCTAAATGATGTTATATAAAATATACGGCTTGGAAAATAGCACTATTAAAGCATTAAAAAAGTTTAAACGACTCATGGAAAATAATGGTTGGTCTAAGTGTGTTTTTACAGGCAACCAAAGATGAAGCCAATGAATTTAGCATCAAGCAGAAGATGGTATTTATAAAACAACTCTTAATTTGACAGATGCTAACTTTAAGAAAAGTGTTGGAACCTATTCTATTTTAAAATAAAATTAGCTGTTTATGGATTAATTACATAGAAATCTACCTACTACTTTATATGTGGTACATGGGCTTATGTTTGGTTACCAGAGAATAGCTATGGTACCTGTATTATTGCTACTTCAGCTCCTGCCATAGCAATTGTAGATTAGGATAATGTAACAGCAATTTTCCTTTTTTTAATATCACGCCACAATCTTCTTAAGAGAATTGTTTACCATAGTAAAGTTTAATATTTTTTGTGGAATTGTAAATAAGATTAAAGAGTTACAATATGAAACAAGGGCAAGTTGGCATAAGGGGTGGAATCCTTTTAAAAGTTTACAATTTAGTAATATATTTAGTTTTACTTAAGCAAAATAGTGTTTTCTTGTTCATGGTTTTCATTATATTGCTATCATTTTATGCCCTTTATAAACTTACTGTGTTTATAATTTCTCAAAGTACAAAACCTAATGCTAAACATATCTACCGTGTCAGGATTCAAGATCCTGACACTGAAATTCTTTATAAAAGTAGTTTCTAACATTATAATTTGTTTACTTTTATAGATAAACAACTGAGCATGTGGAAGATTTTGGCAATCGTTTTTCTTGCAACATGTTTGTGATTATGATGATTTCAAATGAACACTCTTTATTGATAATTCGAAATCTGTGATAGATGAGAACCATTCCTATTTCACAGTTCCCTTTAATACGGACGTCTTTTTCATGTCTCTTTCCAAAGCACTTTAAAGAAAATGTTTGCTGACACCTGTCTCTACAAGAACACGACTATATCATTGAGATGCAAGTATACAGGTATGGGACCTGTTATCCAGAATGCTTGGGACCTGGGGTTTTCCGGATAATGGATCTTTCTGTAATTTGGGTCTTCATGCCTTAAGTCTATTAGAAATTAATTTAAACATAAAATCAACCCAATAGGCTGGTTTTGCTTCCAATAAGGATATATTACAGTATATCTTAGTTTGGATCAAGTACAAGCTAATGTTTTACTATTACAGAGAAAAAGGAAATCATTTTTAAAAATTTGGATTATTTGGATAAAATGGAGTCTATGGGAGACAACCATTCCGTAATTCTGAGCTTTCTGGATATCAGGTTTCCGTATAAGGGATCCTATACCTGTACTAAGTTCATCACTTCTAAGAACTATACTTGGGACAATACCTTTGCAGATGCCTTTACTATAAATAAATTCAAACCATCTTTTCTAAATGGCACTGGAACATGGATAAAGAGACTTATATTTACTAAACGCAATATTTCAAAATATATGACATGGAATCTTTTGGGTGTTGGTTGAATTAGATATGTCATACTTCATGTTAATTCTTTTAAACTGAAGTAGTTTGTATAGTTAGGCAAATAACAAGATTGGGATGGATTAGGAATTCTCCAGCATGTAGTTGTGTTAATTCTGCTGGTCAAGAATGAGTTCTTGGTTTTGAAGACAGGCCTAGCCCCTCTTCAGAGCATAGTAGTCTCAATACGGTTATTTGCATTTAGGTGAGTTTATAGTTTAGGGTAATTTTGGTCATGGGTGTGACCAAAAGGGGGAATAATCACATACAGTGGTGTGCAAAACTATTTGCCCCCTTCCTGATTTCTTATTCTTTTGCATGTTTGTCACACTTTAATGTTTCTGCTCATCAAAAACCGTTAACTATTAGTCAAAGATAACATAATTGAACACAAAATGCAGTTTTTAAATGAAGGTTTACGTTATTAAGGGAGAAAAAAACTCCAAATCTACATGGGCCTGTGTGAAAAAGTGATTGCCCCCCTTGTTAAAAAATAACTTAACTGTGGTTTATCACACCTGAGTTCAATTTCAAAGGTTATAAAGACATTTCTAAAGCTTTGGGACTCCAGCGAACCACAGTGAGAGCCATTATCCACAAATGGCAAAAACATGGAACAGTGGTGAACCTTCCCAGGAGTGGCCGGCTGACCAAAATTACCCCAAGAGCGCAGAGACAACTCATCCGAGAGGTCACAAAAGACCCCAGGACAACATCTAAAGAACTGCAGGCTTCACTTGCCTCAATTAAGGTCAGTGTTCACGACTCCACCATAAGAAAGAGACTGGGCAAAAACGGCCTGCATGGCAGATTTCCAAGGCGCAAACCACTTTTAAGCAAAAAGAACATTAAGGCTCGTCTCAATTTTGCTAAAAAAACATCTCAATGATTGCCAAGACTTTTGGGAAAATACCTTGTGGACCGACGAGACAAAAGTTGAACTTTTTGGAAGGTGCGCGTCCCGTTACATCTGGCGTAAAAGTAACACAGCATTTCAGAAAAAGAACATCATACCAACAGTAAAATATGGTGGTGGTAGTGTGATGGTCTGGGGTTGTTTTGCTGCTTCAGGACCTGGAAGACTTGCTGTGATAGATGGAACCATGAATTCTACTGTCTACCAAAAAATCCTGAAGGAGAATGTCCGGCCATCTGTTCGTCAACTCAAGCTGAAGCGATCTTGGGTGCTGCAGCAGGACAATGACCCAAAACACACCAGCAAATCCACCTCTGAATGGCTGAAGAAAAACAAAATGAAGACTTTGGAGTGGCCTAGTCAAAGTCCTGACCTGAATCCTATTGAGATGTTGTGGCATGACCTTAAAAAGGCGGTTCATGCTAGAAAACCCTCAAATAAAGCTGAATTACAACAATTCTGCAAAGATGAGTGGGCCAAAATTCCTCCAGAGCGCTGTAAAAGACTCGTTGCAAGTTATCGCAAATGCTTGATTGCAGTTATTGCTGCTAAGGGTGGCCCAACCAGTTATTAGGTTCAGGGGGCAATTACTTTTTCACACATGAAAATGTAGATTTGGATTTCTTTTCTCCCTAAATAATAAAAACCCTCATTTAAAAACTGCATTTTGTGTTTACTTGTGTTATCTTTGACTAATAGTTAAATGTGTTTGATGATCAGAAACATTTTGTGTGACAAACATGCAAAAGAATAAAAAATCAGGAAGGGGGCAAATAGTTTTGCACACCACTGTATATCATATCTAATACATGGTTGTATACCACTTTAAGCTAAGTCTTTTTCTATTAGCAGAAACCACATTGTATGTCAGCATGACTCTAAGCACCATCCTTTCTATCAGCTTAAACAAACAGCTTATGCCTCTGTTCAAGATTGGTCCTATTACACTGGACTAGGTGAACGGTCATTCAATTCTTGTTATTTCTGAAACTGAATACTCTTTTCTAATTGGTTATGGTGGGAAACCACCCTAAACCACCTTAAAGAATACCAGTTTAGTTACCGCTCTTCCCATTGGGATTCCTTCTGTTGATTCTAATTTATCCTTTGCTGGCTGTCTCTCTAATATTACAATTACTATAGGCATTCCCATTTTTAATACTTCTCTCCTGTTCCTTCAACCTATCGTTCCCTTACCTATTTCCCACCTGTGTTACCCATTGCTAATTATCAACTCCCTGTTTCTCTGTTCCGCACACTTATTCATCATCATACTGGTACCATTGCTGCTTATGGTAAACACACTGATAAACTGTCTGCTACCAAACATAAATTACTTGCTATAGGTTCCCAATTACAGGATGATTTGCAACACCATTGGTATGACATTTTCACTAGATGGTCCCCACTGGTTCTCAAATCATGCACGCTATTTTTTATCCTATTCTCATTGTAACTGTTGTTGTTGTTTCTTCTTGTTATTTTTAATTTATATCTTCTCTGTTCTTTTCGTACCCGTGTTAAGTCTCTTATTGATACTGCAGAACAGTCCCAATTAGCTTGTCTTCATACCCACTTCTATAAACCTTCTTAACTGTATATGAGTTTTGTTTTATATTTTTTGTATTTGTGTATTATGATTTTCATGATGATCATGATATGATCAAAGAGGGGATTGAAGGATTACCAACAAGTTACATAATGTTACACAATGCTACACAATCAATGTATGTGCTGTTCTGAGCATACCATGTTGTTTCTTCTCTGCACTTGTTATTACTTACTGATAAGCGATGTATACTGTCACAAGATGTATCTTGCTCCTATGAGATCATATGCTTCTTATACGTCAGCATATTAGAATGTTCTTTGTCTTTGTACTCAATATAAGCTGATATAACACTACCAATAAACTGAACTTGTTATGAGTCTCACTGCTTGCTAGTGTCTTTCTGTACAAGCTCCCGGATCCGAGAAACTTACGGACGCGCTGTCCAGGAGACCCCCGGGCGTCAGTAGCCGGTTACCCCAACAGAGGGCTGCTGTGTATTCAAAAATCAATGACGTACAATAAATTATGTCCCAGAATTTTAATATGGAAAGGAATCAGAGGGTACATTTGGTGGTTGGGCTATACCTATACATTAAATGAGAAGGAAAGCTGCTGAAGCAGTTTATTGCAAATAGATTAGCCACAATAGTGCAAGCTATAAGACTATATCTATTCTGCAGAATGCTTTACCATACCTGAGTAAACAGCTCTAGAAGCTCTCTGTTTGTTTAGGATAGCAGCTGCCATATTAGCTTGGTGTGACATCACTTCCTGCTCACTCATAGCTCTGGGCTCAAAATACAGCAGGGAGGGGAGGAGGGAGGGGGAGAGAGGAGCAAACTGAGCATGCTCAAGCCCTGCCCTGTAGGTTTAAGTTGAAAACAGGAAGTCTGATACAGAAGCCCATGAGTACACAATAGAAGGAAAGAAATGCTGTGTTTCTTTTGACAGAGGACTCACAGCAGCATTACTTTGAGGGTATACTGGTGTATTTATATAGATCTTTCTGATAAAGCTTACTTAGTTTTAACCTTTCCTTCTCCTTTAAAGGGGCTTTTAGTTTTAGTATGACTTAGAAAGTGATATTCTGAGACAATTTACAATTGGTTTTCATTCTTTATTATTTGTAGTTTTTGAGTAATTCAGCTCTCCATTTTGCAGTTTGAGCGATATGTTTGCTACGCCCCAAATTACCCTAGCAACCATGCATTGATTTGAATAAGAGACTGGAATATGAATAGAAGAGGGGCTGAATAGAAAGATGAGTAATAAAAAGTAGTAATAACAATGAATGTGTAGCCTTACAGAGAATTTGTTTTTTAGATGGGGTCAGTGACCCCCATTTGAAAGCTGGAAACTAATCTTTAAACACAGACCAATTGAAAAGTTGCTTAGTATTGGCCGTTCTATACATACTAAAAGTAAATGTAAAGGTGAACCACCCATTTAAGATTTGATGTAGTCTCTGAACAGGCCTATTACAGAGATCAGTAGGCAATTCACGCAGGTGACAGAGAAACAATAAAATTAGACTGTCGCTTCCATGCAGTTCTCTGTATCTCTGTTTTCTTGTAAATGTCAAGGTGACCTTTGTCTTCATGGCGACTTGGAACCTGACAGAAAGTTCCGCCGTATTGCTGTAGGTGCTGAAAGATCAAGGAAGAAATATTGCTTCTTTAAATTGATACCAAATAGGAAAATAGAGAAAAAAAAAATCAAAACAGACTTCAGAAGCAACTTTGCCATGAACTAAAGGCTGCACCCAGTCCGCTCCAGAGTGGCATCATGCTTGCACAATCATGTTTTCTATATGGTGTGGGTGCAAGTTGATTCAGGGGGTGGGGAGCTTGTGAACCTGACCCAGGGAGCATTTTTATTGGTGTCGCCATTAATTAAGTGATGTGTACGGGAGACCAGTTCTCCAATTACAGTCTAAATAAATGAGACAGCTCTATTTTTATTTAAAGCGATACTGTCATGGGAAAAAAAAATCTAAATGAATCAGTTAATAGTGCTGCTCCAGAGCAGATTTTTTTATATTAAATTTTGAAATCTGACATGGGGCTAGACATATTGTCAATTTCCCGGCTGCCCCAAGTCATGTGACTTGTGCTCTGATAAACTTCAATCACCCTTTACTGCTGTACTGCAAGTTGGAGTGATATCACCCCCCTCCCCCCCCCCAGCAGCCAAACAAAAGAACAATTGGAAGGTAACCAGATATCAGCTCCCTAACACAAGATAACAGCTGCCTGGTAGATCTAAGAACAGCACTCAATAGTAAAAACCCATGTCCCACTGAGACACATTCAGTTACATTGAGAAGGAAAAACAGCAGCCTGCCAGAAAGCATTTCTCTCCTAACGTGCAGGCACAAGTCACATGACTGGGGGCAGCTGGGAAATTGACAAAATGTCTAGCCCCATGTCAGATTTCAAAATTGAATATAAAAAAATCAGTTTGAAATGGATTTCAGTGCAGAATTCTGCTGGAGCAGCACTATTAACTGTGTTTTAAAAAAAAAACATGTTTTCCGATGACAGTATCCCTTTAGGTTTCTACAACTGAAGATCAGCATTACAAGACTGCAGAGAGAGCTGGGTTACTTATTTTCTTATCTTATTGGGGTATTTCACATTTGAGTTCACTTTCAGTATGAGACATTGTTATTCTGACAATTTATTTTTGTCTTTTCTTAGTTATTTGTACTTTTTTTTCCCAGCAGTTCTCCAGTTTGGTAGTCCAGGCAGAGGTTTAAATGACAGACTGGAATTTCAATAGGAGAGGGTCTGCCTAGGATATTTAATAATAAACACAATATGTTCTAGGAGTTTAGAGGCAAGCGGTAGAAGTGAGACAGGATGGTAATTTAACAGGATGGGTCAAGCCTGTGTGAAAGGAGAAGGGAAGATTCCAGAAGCTAGAGGAAAAAATTGAAGATGTGAGTAAGTAGTGGTGTAAGCTCTGCATAGTGTTTGAGCAGAGAAGAAGGCATAGGGTCAAGGGGACAAGTTGTGAGTGGGGAGGACAAGAGAAGCCTGGAGACTGCAGACATTGTTACTGGAGGGAAGGAATTAAGATATACTGTACAGAAGGGGGTTTAGCAGGAGCTGGTTTGTATTAGTAGAGGTAGGGATCTGATTGCGGATGGACTCTACCTTGTGTTTAAAGAAATCAGCAAAGTCCTGAGGGGAGTGTATCTGGTTGTCCGATACTGTTGATGAGGGGTGGAGAAAAGTATTGAATAGAGAAAAAAAATGCAGCATGTTGCGTCTCAACCTGCGTTCGGCGCCTACATGCGCCTGTGTGAGTACAGCCCCATTTGAAATAATGAAATGCGTCTATTCCTGCTCTCCCCTGCGGCTGAACGCCGAAAAACGGAACACAGGGGAGTGCAGGTAAAAACGCTTGTGAGTAAGAGCCCTTAAACTCTTCCGGATCAATTGTAAATTAATCACTTTGAAACAAATCACCCTTGCAAATGCTCTCCCCTAAAGAGCTCTTAATAAATAGGGAGAGTAGAAGCTGGAACTGCTGCACACAGGTCTGGGGAATCACAACTGATTCTAATTGACACCAAACTGATCACCCAGCTGTGACAGAGCGTGAAAGCAGAGCAAGACTGTTCATAACCCCCTTAATATCAGGTTATTGCAATATAGTCTAGAAAGTGCAATAAGTAAGATGCAGAACAATAATCAGCAATAAAGTTGCATTTTATGTCTGATTAATTCTTTATTGTGGATTTTTTAGCATCTCTCAGCTTCAATGATGTGGGAATCTTGACAGTGTGTTGGTGGGATTCTGTTCGCTGCCAGCAAGTCTTATTTACCCTAAGGGCTCTTACACACGGCCGTTCCGACCTGCGCTCCCCTGCGTTCCGTTTTTTGGCGTTCAGCCTCAGGGGAGCGCAGGAATAGACGCAAGTCATTATTTGAAATGGGGCTGTACTCACTCAAGCGCGTGTAGGCGCCGAACGCAGGAAAAATGCAGCATGTTGCGTCTGAACCTGCGTTCGGCGCCTACACGCGCCTGAGTGAGTACAGCCCCATTTCAAATAATGACTTGCGTCTATTCCTGCGCTCCCCTGCGGCTGAACGCCAAAAAACGGAACGCAGGGGAGCGCAGGTCGAAACGGCCGTGTGTAAGAGCCCTTATATGGCTCCAGGGACTTTCCTGATGTTGAACAGTTGTGCTTTTTTGTCCTTTTTTGCACATATTGTTTATTTGTCCCATTTTGTGTTTTTGGGAAATTTCCTGGCCAACAGTTCCCTATTCAGAACAGACAATTGCTCCATTATAAAAGGATCTATAGAGCCAGGCAGTGATATTCCTAAAGGTAAATCTTTGTTAAATTGTGTGTTTAAAGAGCCTTCTCTAACATTTCCTTTTCACATACAAGTTCCTCGGTGTGCAAGTATTGTGGCCTGATGTGATTCAAGGTTGAAGGTGGCTGAGATAATAAAGGGATTGTAGAGGTGTATCACAAACCAGAATCGCTTTTGTTTATACTTTATATGTGTGTTGACCTTTATTTAATCTGGGGGCCACTACTGCCTTGATGTATTCTCATAACCTTCTAGATGGAGATGCTGTGCCAGAGTATAAGGACTCCACGGACGATTCCGTCACCATCCGCAAAAACGCAGGTGTCGCATCGGATGCGACGGAAATAAGGTAAGTAATCCTATTGTCGTATTGTGTCTGCATCCAACCGTTGTGTTGCGTTGCATCAACACTGCGACACGATCCGACAATAGAATTACTTCTACGTGACAACAGCGTTTTTGAGCAGCGTGGAATCGTCTGTGGAGTCCTGCCCTTACAGATACGTGTCAAAGGTCTATTACCTGCCAAAAGCGAGTGTGAGTTGATATACTGTATATCATAGAATGCACTGAGAGAGCATATACCAACTTAAAGGGGTTATTCACCTTTAAATTAAATTTTAGTATGATGTAGCAAGTAGTGGGTGGGTCCTGGTTGAGCTCTTCTCCTGCTCTCCCCACCCGCGACCTAGCACTGCTGTCTTCTGGCGCATACATTTATAGACTCGCGCATGCCTCCACCCCTTTCATGACATCACTCTGGGGCAGGGCAGGCACAGGTCTATAGAGGGGGAACGGCAGGCCAGGCCGGGTGCAGGTTGTGAGGGGACGGGTGCCGCACACCACTAGTAGAGAGTGATATTCTGAGACAATTTGCAATTGGTTTTTATTATTTGTGTTATTAAGCTTTTTATTTGGCAGCTCTCCAGTTTGCAATTTTAGCAATCTTGTTGCTATGCCCCAAATTACCCTAGCAACCATGCTCTACTTTGAATAAAAAACACTGATCACCGAATCAATTGCATCAGCTGTGACACAGGTCTCTTGTTTTGCTATGTACAGTTTTTGGGCTTTGGGCAGCATTGGGCCCAATACCTGACGGCCAGGGCCGGCCTTAGGCCAATTGGGCCCCGCACCTCTGGGGGCCCCGCACTGCCCCTTTCCTTTCTATTTTGTGCCTGTATGCCCTTATTTTCCTAAATACTTGCTGTGTCAGTAGCCAGCAACACTTTGTCTAGGGGCCCCGCCAACATGGTCCCAATTGGGCCCCACATTTGATAGGATCAGCCCTGCTGACGGCACCTGACAACAATCCGGTGTTTCAGGCCTGGAGCAGCACTCCATTGTTGGGATTCATGCTCCAATTTGAATAAAAGACTGGAATATGAACGGGAGAGCCTAAATAGAAAGATAAGTAATAAAAAGCAATAACAAAACATTTTTAGCCTTCCAGAGCACTTGTTTTTTAATGGGGTCAGTGACCCCAATTTGAAAGATGGAAAAGCTTAAGTGAAGAAGGCAAATGATGCAAATACTGTACAAAAATGAAGACTAATTGAGAGGTTACTTAGAATTGGCTATTCTTTAACATACTAAAAGTTAACTTAAAAGTGAACCACCCTTTTAATATGTCAGTAAAATTGTGTTGCCTGTTAACTGCGTCGTGAGAGTGCGTCTCTGCTTCATTAGAGATGCCAGTGCTTCCCCCAGCAGATGTACAGTAATATGAGTAATATTTTCTAATATTCAACCACAAATCCCTTCTGACTTGTTGTAATGGGATTATAATATAATAGGTGGGCTGCAGGAATCGATGAGGGAAGCTTGTGGTCAGCGTGAAATAGAAGCAACTGCATCATGAATCAGTTGGTGGATACAAAGCAAAGCATGAAAATAAAGAAATATTCCCTTGTTAATAATTCCAATAGATAAATCCATAACAGAAAGGAAAAGCCAATTTATCACAGGATCTTAAAACAGTGGACTAGCAGATATAGTTTTGGCTCTGGCATAGTTACCCCAATACCATGGGAAGGAAAGGAATGACTGGGAGCAGAGACAGGGGGTGCTGCATATAGTCCAGTCTTGAGACTCCAGAGTACCTGGACACCCCTTATACTACTTGTATAGATTAGATGGATGAGAATAAGAGAACTAGTCTGGTCAAACCAGATGAGCAAGAGCAGTGCAGAATCATCAGACAGGACAGGACGGGCAGCAATTAGATAAGGTCAGAGTCAAAAATGGTAATTACAAACAGATTAGAGAAGAGCCTCCTGGAGTTAGTAGCACTAGAGCTTTTAAGTGGGGGCAGGACGCAGGCCAAGGGTTTTCAAAGGCAAGGAGAAATACAGCTTGTTTCTGGAGCATAGCCATGCACAGACCAATATAAGATACCACAGCAGGCAAATTATCGCCCCATGTATTGAGCCTCTAGATGGCCTGGCCAGTTGATATCTGGCCAACAATCTGTTACATAATCATCGGACAGGCTTGAAAATCTCATTGAGTAAGGGCCACGAATGTGCTGATGCAGTCCTTTTCCTACGAGTCTCAGCAGTATGATCTGGCCAATTTGGCTTAGTGTACCGGGGGAAACCAAATCAGGTAGAGGTCCTTTACTCTGAGAACTAGCCAAATGTGCAGATCTTGAGTTGTGCCACCGTCTTAAAGGGATGGATGCCCCTATTATTATAAAAAAGTAAGTGCTGGTGATGTTTTAGGGGACAGGTGCCAATGTTCTTATAAGGGACAAGTACCAGTGTATTTATAGAATACAGGTGCCAGTTCTATTGTAAGAGGCAGGTGCCAATGTTATTATAAAGGACAGGTACCCGTGCTATTATCATGAACAGGTGACGGTAATATCCTGAAAAACCAGTGACAGTATTATTTTTGGGGAGCAAGTGCCGGAGATATTATAAGAGATAAGTGAGTGTATTGTTTGGAGGGACGAGTGTCAATATCATTATAAAAAGCAGGTGCCAGTGTTAGTGCCAGTGTTGCAATTAGAGATGGCGCGAACTGTTCGCCGGCGAACTTGTTCGCGCGAACATCGGGTGTTCGCGCTCGCCGGAAGTTCGCGAACGTCGCGCGACGTTCGCCATTTTGGGTTCGCCATTGTTGGCGCTTTTTTTTGCCCTCTCACCCCAGACCAGCAGGTACATGGCAGCCAATCAGGAAGCTCTCCCCTGGACCACTCCCCTTCCCTATAAAAACCGAAGCCCTGCAGCTTTTTTTCACTCTGCCTGTGTGTGCTGAAGAGATAGTGTAGGGAGAGAGCTGCTGCCTGTTAGTGATTTCAGGGACAGTTGAAAGTTTGCTGGCTAGTAATCGTTTTGATACTGCTCTGTTATTGGAGGGACAGAAGTCTGCAGGGGTTTGAGGGACATTTAAGCTTAGGTAGCTTTGCTGGCTAGTAATCTACCTTCTACTGCAGTGCTCTGTATGTAGCTGCAGTGGGCAGCTGTCCTGCTTCTGATCTCATCTGCTGACTGCTGCAATAACAGTAGTCCTTGTAAGGACTGCTTTTATTTATTTTTTTGTTCCAATACAGAGCAGTATCAAGCAGATTACTAGCCAGCAAACTTACTATCATCTGTCCCTGAAATCACTAACAGCTCTCCCCCTACACTATCTCTTCCAAGCACACACAGGCAGATTTTTCAGATACATTTTTGCCCTTGATCCCCCTCTGGCATGCCACTGTCCAGGTCGTTGCACCCTTTAAACAACTTTAAAATCATTTTTCTGGCCAGAAATGTCTTTTTTAGATGTTAAAGTTCGCCTTCCCATTGAAGTCTATGGGGTTCGCGAACCGTTCGCGAACCGCTCGCATTTTTGCGCAAGTTCGCGAATATGTTCGCGAACTTTTTTTCCGACGTTCGCTACATCCCTAGTTGCAATAAGGAACAAGTGCTGGTGTTATTATTTTAAAAAAGGGTGCCAGTGTTTTTATATGGGACAAGTGCCAGTGTTATTCTGTACGACAGGTGTCTATAATATTATAAGGAGGCAGGTGTTAATATTATCCTAAAAAAAACCAAAAATAAAACACTAAAACAAAAAATGAAAAAGAGAAAAAAACAAGGATTGTAGATAAAATAGAAGTGAAAGAAGATAGACAGGACAGTAGCAAAGATAACTTCATCCAGGGTCGGACTGGCCCGGCGGGAAACCGGGAAAAAACCTGTTGGGCCCCGACCCATCATGGGCCCCCGCCGGGCCAAACCAATCTTGTTATTTAAAAAAAGAAAAAAAAGCGGATCGCCGCGCCATCTGCGCATGTGCGCCAGCACCGCGCCGTCTGCACATGCGCGGAAATCTCTCCAGGTTAACGTTAAATAGGGCTAGAGGCTATTGTTATTATTAACCATTTACAGCATGTAACAACTAGTTGGAATCACAGAATACAACTGTGTGAATTTTTCCACAACCTAGCCAGCCATTTTCTTTTTTATAGGTTTTTTAATTACTTGCCTTCTTCTTCTGACTCTTTCCAGCGTTCAAATGAGGGTCACTGACCCCCATCTAAAAAACAAATGCTCAGTAAGGCACAAATGTATTCTCATTGCTACGTTTTATTACTTATCTTTCTATTTTGGCCTCTCTCCTATTCATATTCCAGTTTCTTATTTAAATCAGTGAATGGTTGCTACGGTAATATAGGCCTTTGCAACCAAATCACTGAACTTGCAAACTGGAGAGCTGCTGAATAAAAACTAAATAACTCAAAAACCACAAATAATAAAAAATGAAAACCAATTGCAAATTGTCTCAGAATATCACTCTTTATATCTTACTAAAAGTGAATTCAAAGGTGAACAACCCCTTTAATTTGATTTGATTTTAGACTCTATTTAGCCTCCTCTTCTTCAGAATACTTGTGCTTTAGAGCCAAATGAATTCACTTTTTCTTTTCCCCACTATCTGTCTCTTGTCTTTTCCTGTTGCTTAAGGTTCCAGTGTCTTAGTAAGTGGCAGCTGTTTTTTTCCCAACTATCAAATATCTTCTTAAAATCTGTCATTAATATACCCTATTACTCTACCAAGACTTACCCCTCCTTCCAATAAAATAATTTAAGTATCTCTTATATGCAAAAAATCATTTGGCGCTAATACTTTCCCTATTTATATTTTATATATTATATGCATATATTCTGTTTTTCTGCTTTCACTCACCCTGTTTCAGATTTGCATTGTTTCAAGCTACAAGGCCATACTTAACCTTTTCTCACACCTGTAACCATTCAAATCCTACTGAAATGAATTTATACTGTACGTGAAAACAGGATACACAGCCTTTAAAATGCCTTTCTGGAGGTATAAGCAAAATCTTGCTTTGAAATGATCTTTTATCTTTTTTTCTAATTCAGAAAAATATATACCTGAACTTCTCTTCTCTTCCAGTTGTGCAATTCAGTGACACACACACACACAAAATGTGGCTGCTAAGTGGTTGCTTCCATTTTTGTTTCCACCTCTAATACACAAGACAAAGCTGTGTGGACGACCTGCTGGCTTTCTGTCATTCTATGGGGGGAATTCACAAAAGTGGAGATTTTTTAGAGTAAAAGTGGTGGTAAACTGGAGTAAAATACTTTCTCCATATTCGCAAACAGAAATCCGCCTAAATTCCGACTCAACCGCCACTTTTAGTTTTTAATGAAAGAATGACAGTTTACAGAATTTGTCTTTCAAACGACATTTTCTCCCGACGGAGTAAAGCTCAGTATAACTATTCCCCGTGTATCAGATCAATTCTAAAATAATCTCCTTTGCTTTGGTTCACCCAATCTTCATTTCACACCTCTTGCATGTGCCCCATTGGGAAATTATTATCATATTAATAGGGATTACCATTTTATAGTCAGGGCGCAAGTTTCTGTCTAACCCTATAGGTGTAAAAGCCTCATTAAGAAAATAAATTATACAATTTTATATGTAAAAGATTTTTAACTCACACACTTTATTTTACTTGTTTTAGCCTAATGAATGAATGTAAGGAAGGCTTACCTTCCACAGCATGGCTGCATTCCATCCTCCCACGATGGCGGCATCCTTTCCTCCCATGCGGTTCTTCCTAGGCGCAGTTCTGTGACGTCATCTGGATGCCAGTGCAAACACACCAGCGCCAGATTGGATGCCAGCGCAAAAATGCCAGCGCAGAAACGCCAGCGTGATGACGTCACCAGGTACGTTTTTGGCACCAATGAAGGGCTATTTAAGGCGCCAGAGCACTCCAGACTTTGCCCTACAATAGGTTCCACATTGTGAGTTCCTGGGTGTGCTATACTACTTCTATTGATTCTGATCTTGAACTTGCCTGAAAACCATACATTGAACCTTTGCCGTCTGAACCCGGACCTGACTTCGTCTTTCTCTTTACCCCTTGGATACCTTTAACCGGTTGAACTGTGCTTCCTCCTTGGTCCGCTACTCCTGGCTGAGCCTTCGGGCCCCTTACAACGAGGCAATATCAGCAATTTGAGTGAATATATTATCTAAAAGAAAAGTAAAGCCTCCCAGTCAATTTTTTTCAGTTTTAGCAGCAATTAGACACTTGACCTAAGCAATACAAAATACAAATTCCTATATTGTGCAAAATAGCAATTTTTTTGTATTTAGACCCTTATATCTGGAATTAGAGAAACATAGGCAGATTTAGAAAGCCCAGGTTATCCTGAAAAAAATGACGTATAACTTTCCAAGGTAAAATAAACTCCCTCCCCCAGAAATTCCAATTTGATGTCTGACTCACAGGTTCAGTAAGATCTAAAGACAAATTCAGAAAAAAATGTCATAAACATGTTGTTTGAAAGATAAAATTTGAAAACTGTCTGGTTAAAAGACAAATTCACAAAAGTGGAGATAGAGGTTGGTGAATTTGGTGGGAAATCCTACATTTTTATCTCCACTATCATTTTGTCTCTGTATCATCACTTTTGTGAATTCCCCCCCTATATCTTCACATCTAGAAAATGAGTTAATGGCCTTCCTCTTGCAAAATCTTCTTTAGGGCTCGGACACACTGGGCGATTTGGGGAGATTTAGTCGCCCGGCGACTAATCGCAGCGACTTTTCTCCCCGAATGCCTCCCCTCGCTCTGCGCCTGGCTAAAATGAAAAGTTGCAAACTTTGGGCGACTTCGGAAAACGAATCGCCGCGTGTGATTAGCGCAGGCGATTTTTCATTTTAGCCAGGCACAGAGCGAGGGGAGGCATTCGGGGAAGATTGGTCGCGGAAAGTCGCTGCGATTAGTCGCCAGGCGACTAAATCTCCCCAGTGTGTCCCAGCCCTTATTCTCTAGATATTTGCCTTACAGTCTTTGTTGTGGTCTGTTCTTTTATTCTTCTTGCATAGTTGTGCTAGAATTCCTAACATTCATCCTATGCCTAGAAATGCCTCTATTTATTCTCAGTGAGATAGAAACGTTTAATTCTACAATACTATTAACATGTTTTTCTATAACTGCTCTCATTCAGGCATGGTTTTACTATAGAGGAAGGATGGGAGTGAAATATCACTATATTAGAAAATTAGTTTCCCGTTACCAAGCAACTAATTGTCCCACGTTTCACTGAGAAATAAAAACAAGCATTTAATGTTTTGCCATTTTATTTAAAATTGTTTACATTATCACAGTCTGCCTTTTAACACATTTTGGGTCAGATTCAATTTAGTGAGAATTTAGTTTTTAATGTGAAAACTCAATTTGCGGAGAAAAACCTTTTTTTCCAAATTCAGTACCAGTTTTTTTCCCATAGACTTCAATGGAGTTTCCCCGTGATAAACCATGAGATACGTTTTTCTGAATTAAATTGCGTCTCAAATTGAGTCTCATCCGTGAATTTTTACGTGATAAACCTTTTACTTACTCAATTGAATCTGGACCTTTATTGGGTAACACGATTTTGGAAACATTTTGCAGGTTTATACTGCAAGGGTCATTTATGATTTGCAGGGCAGGGTGCAAAATGCAAAAAACAGGCTGCTATGTTTTTTGTACTATGCACCGCACCCTATCACTCTGCAAGCACCCACAGGTACATGTCTTTGCACCACTGAATTGAGTGTATAGACTTGCTATTTTTCTGATGAATACAACTCTGTCTGCATTTGGCAGTGCTGTATTCATGAGGGGCAGGCTGTAGATAGCACATAGGCATCCCACCAACCCGCCCCAGACTTGTGCATCATTCAGACGTGAGTTAGGGACTGCTAGGGAACCTGGTCTAAATGCCCCTAATATGTAATATTACATTTTGTAGTAATAATCTCAGCCCTACAGCTATGAATAAACTATAGCTTGTAAGCAGCCTTAAACTAAGTCTTCAGTGAACATCCATCAATGGTCAAAACAATTCCGATAATTCTTCCGACGAAGATTTATTAAGATTCAAGAAGCTGCAACTTTTTTTCACCTGGGTCAATTTTTTAAACATTTTAATAGCTTTACATGTAGGCACAAAAAACATGGATATTACTACTACTACGCAAATTTCCAACCATAAGAAAGATTAATGTTCTCTCAGTAGGGGAGGGAAAGGGATCATTTCCTCAACCCCACCCTAAGGCTGGCACAGCTTGATTCGGGTGACAGAATCCATCAAAACAAAACTTGGAGACTCATGGTTCAACCTTCTCTTGGCTCAGTCTATGAACAATAAGCTCTACTTGGAATTTACCTCAGTCGCTGGCTCATTCAGTTAATTTTTGTTCATTTCTTTGTACATTAGATCATGTCATTATCAGTCACAATTCATTACACTAGAGGAAATTATAATTATAAGAGCGTAGAGACCAGTTGGACTTAGGCATGTTAAGACTTCCTTCCTTGGATATCTGCAGATTGTCGCTTCATCTAAAAAAACCTTGAACCTTGTTGCAGCGCAATTGATTCTCATTGCCTGTTATTTAAAGAGTTCTTAGAAGTTTCCATAGAAGGGGAGAAAGGAGGGGAAGGTTTGGAAAGGAGACAGAGGGTTGGGCAGGAAAGGTGGGGGGTGAAAGTGTCCTGTAAAGCTTGTTAGTGATTTTATTAATAAGCCAGTTTATATAAAGGGATATTACTTGTCAACAAATATATCTGGTGAGACCGAAACGGGTGGGGTCTTTGACTTCCAAAGAGTATCTACTTCTGGCATAGTTATGAATCCTTGGTGAAATCTAGAGGGAGCTGTATCCTCTACCTCAGGGCCGGCCTATTGGACCAATAGGGCCCCGCACCTCTGGGGGCTCCGCACCACAGGGCAGCACAGATAATATTTCCCTCAGCACATGATGCTGCCTGGCCTGCCCCCAACTTTGAGAGTCCAGCCCATCCCCAAATCCATAGGTCCAGCCCACCCCCAACTCTGATAAGCCAGCCTATCACCCAACTCCATAGGTCTAGCCTGCCCCCAACTCTCATAGGCCCAGCTTTCCTCCAACCTTGATAGGCCCTGCCTGCCCCCAATCCAACCAAGCCTGCTCCCAAGCTGAATCGGCCCAGCCTGCCCCAAACTTATTGGCCCAGTCCACTCTCCTATTTCCTCCCTCTCTCTTTTACCCTGTGTGCCCCTATTATGTGCCCCTATTTCATCCCTCTCACTCTCTTACCTTGTCTGCCCCTTTCCTTTCTATTTTGTGCCTGTATGCCCTTATTTTCCTAAATACTTGCTGTGTCAGTAGCCAGCAACACTTTGTCTAGGGGCCCCGCCAACATGGTCCCAATTGGGCCCCACATTTGATAGGATCAGCCCTGCTCTACCTGGTTTAATATTAAAGTAAGTGGATTCAGTAGAATTGGCTATTGTTTCCATATTGTTAGATCATAATTTTTGAATTTTGTAGGAAGTGGAAAATGAAGCTGAACTTAGACATTTGGTGAGGTCAAACAAGCTGACCTTTCCCCAGTATGCCCACACCGAACTGAGAAATCGGTTATCCAGCTTGAATTACAGAAAGACCGTCTCCCATAGACTCCATTTTATCTAAATAATCTAAATTTTTTAAAAATGATTCCCTTTTTCTCTGTAATAATAAAACAGTAGCTTGTACTTGATCCCAACCAAGATATAATTAATCCTTATTGGAAGCAAAACAATCCTATTGGGTTTATTAAATAAGTTTCTACAGGATTTAAGGTATGAAGATCCGAGTTAAGGAAAGATCCAATATCTAGAAAACCATTGTAGAACCACAGCATTCTGATAGCAGGTCAGCAATACATTAAAGGGCATTGACAGCATGTGTTTCCAATTAGCTTTTAGACTTCGCATATATAAGGTTGCCATTTGGCCTGTAAAAATGATGCTTGATGCCAATGTTATAAATAGAGCAGAAATATATAAATATATTATTTCCAGAAATGGTGGCAACCCTAAACATATACACAGTTTTGTACCCCACATTGGAATAGTTATCTGATTGGTGGATGGGTGGTGTGATGCTGTCACTCCATTAATTCCATAAAACTCTGTCCTACAGACTCAAACAGAATTGTTGCTAATACTCCAGAGTGCAAAGTGATATCAGTAAGATTTATGCCAAAGTGACATCACTAAGCTTTTTACTAGAGTGACATCACTAAGCTTTTTACTAGAGTGACATCACTAAGCTTTTTACTAGAGTGACATTACTAAGCTTTGTGCTAAAGCAACAACATTACTCAAAAATCACTCACACTGTCTTTTCAATGTAAGTTTAGTGTAGTCAACAAAAGTCTACAGCCTGTATATTATGGAAAACGTACTGTTCCCCTCCCTGTGGGGGATATTTTTGAGATTGTTTATTTATCTGATCATCTGGAAGAAACAGTATCCTCTCTGTGGTTTATTGAACATACTGGTATTCACAATGCACCATGATATTATATATTCAAATATTTTATTATATGATAACTGTTCACTACAGGTTTTTTTATACCATACAACCATTCTTTGGTTACCTGCCAACTCTCTTGTTTGAGCATGGAATTTGGAGTACTTAAGGGAGTTTTGGAAAATAAAAGCATTGGGGACCTGTTACAGGATGGGTTCTGGAGAGAATAAGCTGTCCTGGAGCTTTATCAGGTAGTTGCTGGTAAAAAAAACAGTGTAGCTCCATTACTGTAGGCTCTTGGGTAAATATCCATGCAAAAAAAAATTCTGGGGCTGCTCTAGAGCTGGGGAAGGATTCGATGTATTATTTATCATAACGAAGCAAAGAGGCATCAGGAGATGCTTCCTGCATTAATAAATTAAGCTTTTAGCATTCTGTCCAGCACCTGCCTGGAAAGGGTGCCCCTGTTATACATTCTTGATATTAGCAGTCAACAACTGCTAAAATCATGAATCTAAAAGTTAACTATTTCATATTTATTCACTGTGCACAATTTTGCCAAACTATGAAAAAAAATGGAAATTGGAAAAAAACTAACCAAAGGGCCAACCGTTGGCTGCATGTCCTGCTGTACAACTCACTTTCTGGTGCTGCACCTGCCTTCACTGTGTTGCATGTAGCTGGAGTCCTGCAGGTCTCAGTCAACAACATGCAGCATCACATAACACACATGCACTTGGGTCAATTTCATAAGGTTCAAGCTGGCCTGGTATTTCTGTTTATGGAGTGTGATACGAAACAGATACACAGATATTGGGAGACCATACAGACTCCATATAATGTCCTGATCAGAATCCTATCCAGAACACCAGTGCTAGAATGGAGCAGTGCTAACCACCATGATGTGAAGCCTCAATCATCTGATCTAAAGTCAGACACCTTTTCCATACTGTAAACGAAAGAAATTTCAGCTGACCTTTCTTACACCTGTATAAATAGGACACTAAACATCCCCAAGGGACCAGATCTAGATCTATGGGACAGGCAATTACCTGCGGACAGTTCTGCATGATTAGAAACAGTATCTTTAACAAACATACTTTATACCATATTCATGTACATAGCACCTAACAGGCTATATTCATAAGTGTACTCGTCTATAAATATGGAACTGTCATTAACAGTAATTATCTTTACAAAAGTTCCTGCTGACAAGAGCTTACAGTCTATTAGAATAAAAGGGAATGTACAGCCGCATACGGAAATAATGATAAAGCAGCAGAGACAAAGCTGCTGGAGAATTTACTGAAAAGCTTCCTTGTAAGGTGGTGTTTGAGAAAGCTGACATACAGGGAGTCGGACGGATATCATGGAACATGTTCTAGAGGTAAAGGAAAGAAAAGGCTCTTGTGGAATGCAGAGTGGATAGGACGAAGCCTGGAGCAGAGTACAAGAGAACAACTGGGAGAAAGAAAGTATTCGCATTAAAGGTAAGAAAGGTGAAAAGGGAAATACAGAGAGAAAAATATTCCTAGTAAATATAATAACATTATAGACGTAAGCATTATGAGCACTCAGTTTCATCTGAGGCCTCTATTAATGACCCCCATAGATGGCAAACCTCTTCTACTAACCCAGTAACCCATAGCACTTAACTTGAAAGGGATACTGTCATGGGAAAAACATTTTTTTTCAAAATGAATCAGTTAAAAGTGCTGCTCCAGCAGAATTCTGCACTGAAATCCATTTCTCAAAAGAGCAAACAGATTTTTTTATATTCAATTTTGAAATCTGACATGGGGCTAGACATTTTGTCAATTTCCCAGCTGCCCCTGGTCATGTGACTTGTGCCTGCACTTTAGGAGAGAAATGCTTTCTGGCAGGCTGCTGTTTTTCCTTCTCAATGTAACTGAATGTGTCTCAGTGGGACATGGGTTTTTACTATTGAGTGTTGTTCTTAGATCTACCAGGCAGCTGTTATCTTGTGTTATCTGGTTACCTTCCCATTGTTCTTTTGTTTGGCTGCTGGGGGGAAAGGGAGGGGGGTGATATCACTCCAACTTGCAGTACAGCAGTAAAGAGTGATTGAAGTTTATCAGAGTACAAGTCACATGACTTGGGGCAGCTGGGAAATTGATAATATGTCTAGGCCCATGTCAGATTTGAAAATTGAATATAAAAAAAACTGTTTGCGCTTTTGAGAAATTGATTTCAGTGCAGAATTCTGCTGGATCATATTAATAATAATTTTTATACAGGTCATGGAACTCCGAGGTAAATTCTAAAATCCTCATATTTTACAACTGGGGGTACTTTATTTATTATAATACACAAATTTCAGTGAGTCATGTGACAGAAATGACATCAGAACTCACCGTTTATAACTGGTGACATCAGAACTCACTATTTATAAGGATATAATTTACAAGATATTCATGGCTTTTGTGTATTATATATATATATATATATGTGACGACCAGTCTGGCCCTACCCCTGCCTCACTGGGAGTCTCTTGGGACATGCAGCTGTCTATTCCGTTCTCCTCATCACCCCAGTTTCTTTAGACTTTCTTTGTCACAAAACATGCTTTGTATTGTTTCTATTCCTGCCCTGATGCTCTGATTGGATTAAGCACTAGGGCTGCTACTCACTCTGCTTCACCTCCCCCTGCTCTCCCCACCCTGGCTGTCTCATGTTCTTTCTCTTTATCTCCCCTTCCAGCATCAGTGCAGTGCAGCCAACCTCTAACCAGTGGCCTGCTAATGCAGGAGAGCTTGTCTGCACCACAGCGATGCTTGGAAGGAGACAGGGAGAGAAAGAAAGAGACAGCCAGGGTGGGGAAAGCTGCAGCAGCCTTTGCAAATGCTGAGAGGTGCAAGAAGACAGCTTGGGATGCAGAGATACAGCCTTGTCAGGGCTAAAAGGCACCTGTGACTGAGACAGACAAACATGAAAAGGAATTGGGGAGAAGGTGAGGCACTTGTAATAGACAGTGACCCCTGACTATCTTCTATTGCTTTACCAGGATCTTATGTGAGAAAATCCAGTGCGAGGAAGAATGTGGGAGGAGAAGGTCCAGAAATAGCATCCAGGTCACAAGGGAGCCCTTCTGTGAGGGAGGAAGGAGCTGCTTGTGACTGAGATGTCCTTGATGATTTCTCTAACTTGTCACATCTCAGGGGCTTGGGCTGTCAGGGGATGCTGGGAACTGTAGTTGAATTAAAGCCCCAGAGCAGCAGGTTGAAAATGGCTGTAATACGAGGGGAATTTTTTCTGGTGTACGTGTCCAGCCTGTGAGTTAGTCGACAGCGAGTGTTTATGACATTAGGGACTGTAGGGATGCATAGCTGGCACAGGGACATAAAGGAGTACTTTCCATGTCTCCACCCATATCCCTAAAGGAGGGCTAAACAGGGAATGCTGTGTACTGTATGTAGCATGAGGCATGTGAATACTGTCTGTTTTCAGAAAGCTTTCACCGATTTTCATTTAGAAGAGTGATGTTGCTTTACAAAGTGGCTGCTACAGTGTAGTCCTCTTCTAGTGGCCATCTGATTGGCTGCCTTTCTGGAAGGGACACACTGATTGGTTAAAACCAGGCAATGTTTAGAACGGTCCTGGATTGAAGCTTGGCTGCACCACATCGTTGATGCTCAGAAGGAGACAGAGAGAGAGAGGGGCAGAGAGAGAGAGAGAGACAGCTGTGGCAAAGAGAGCGTTGAAGGCAGGGTGGAAGGAAAGGATATGTGGCACCCTTAGTGACGGCTGAAGAAAAAGACTGCTGGCAGACAAATAGGGACAGCTTGGCAGAAAGAGATACAGCATGGAGAGAAAGAAGAGACAACTCTGATCAGGAGAGACTGTTGATCAAAGAGAAGAATCAGCAAGAAAGGCAAGTCACCTGTTGAAAGACACAGACCCCCCTGTAGATCAATGTATTGTGTTTTCTTTGCAAAGGACATAATGTGACACAGAAAACCCGATGAAGGGGAGAGTCTTGGAAGAGGAGATCCAGGTATAGACAACAGACAGCTCCCAAGAGACAGCCAGTGAGAGGGGTGAGAAGCTTGGCACTTTTTCAGGCTGTGTGTTATCTATCACTTCAGTGGGGATCTTCAACCTGCCAATGGCAATGCTGTTGGGGGAATTGCTGCAGCAGGAGGATGATTGGTACTTGTGAGAAGTGTCATTAATTACTCAGTTATATTGTATATCATGGAAAAGAAGCTGCTACATTATGTGTGTGGCATTGAGAGAGTCATGTGGCCTGAGAGAATGATTGCTCATGTCTGAGACTGGCTGTAGGCAGGGTATGTCTCTGGCAGTCGAGTAACTACTAATTTGTCTCTGGGAGAGAGCTGTCTCTTTGTCAGCGTATGTGTGGGAAAGTGCTGTGTCTCTAGAGAGAGAGACACACATTCTGGAGCTGACTGCTATGCTAAATAACTTTCTGACAGTGTAACTGAGAGTAACACACTGAGAGTAATCTACTGATGAGGTTCAGAGCATGTGCAGTACAGTCTGTGACCCTCAGATAAATTTGGGGGAACACAAGAAAAGCCATTAGCTGTTACCAGAAAAACTTGGCCCTCTACCAGCTGCCTTGAATATAGTTATACCCCTTTCTCCCTGTTCTTGGTACTTTTCTAATTCGGGTGATTTTGGAATTGCAGTTCATTTCAGAGGTACTGTATGTTCCTATTCAGTGGTACCACTCTGAGTTGATCATTCGTGTCAGCAGTGCTTCTTTGGTGTTGTGAATGGCTGTGGTTGTGTATTTGTATAGTGAGCAAGTCTTTGCTTGCTGTCATGTATTTGCATGAATGATATGTTTCCCCTCAGTGTAACAATATGTAATTAAAGGGGACATTTATCTTTGAAAACACATTAAGACTATGATATTCTAAAGGCACACTGCGGAAAGTTTTGTGTTGTGTGTGTGTTTATACTTTCTATTCGACCTGGTTCTTGCCTGAAAGGTAATATGTTAGCTGTTTGTCAGGGGCAGAAATTTAAAGAGGAATGTGCCAGTTTTTTTTACCCACAATACATGCAGAGGGGAACATTGTATATCAATATCGGTGCAAATGAGTGTCATTTTGGTAAAATGCAATAAATTGCAACATGCATGTATTCCCCCTGCATTTGTTCGAATGGCATCATTTCCAACATGTAGAGTTAAAGGGGTGGTACAACTTTAAGTTAAAAGAATACTGTCTTGGTAAAAAAAAATTTTTTCAAAATGAACCAGTTAATAGTGCTGCTCCAGCAGAATTCTGCACTGAAATCCATTTCTCAAAAGAGCAAACAGATTTTTTTATATTCAATTTTGAAATCTGACATGGGGCTAGACATTTTGTCAATTTCCCAGCTGCCCCCAGTCATGTGACTTGTGCCTGCACTTTAGGAGAGAAATGCTTTCTGGCAGGCTGCTGTTTTTCCTTCTCAATGTAACTGAATGTGTCTCAGTGGGACATGGGTTTTTATTATTGAGTGCTGTTCTTAGATCTACCAGGCAGCTGTTATCTTGTGTTAGGGAGCTGCTATCTGGTTACCTTCCCATTGTTCTTTTGTTTGGCTGCTGGGGGAGAAAAGGGAGGGGGTGATATCACTCCAACTTGCAGTACAGCAGTAAAGAGTGATTGAAGTTTATCAGAGCACAAGTCACATGACTTGGGGCAGCTGGGAGATTGACAATATGTCTAGCCCCATGTCAGAGTTCAAAATTGAATATAAAAAAATCTGTTTGCTCTTTTGAGAAATGGATTTCAGTGCAGAATTCTGCTGGTGCAGCACTATTAACTGATTCATTTTGAAAAAATGTTTTTTGCCATGACAGTATCCCATTAACTTTTAGTATGTTACAAAATGACCAATTCTAAGCAACTTTTCAATTGGTTGTCATTATTTATTTATTATTTGCCTTTTTCTTCTGACTCTTTCCAGCTCTCAAATGGGGGTCACTGGCCCCATCTAAAAAAAAAAACAAATGATCTGTATTGTACAAATGTATTTTGTATTTGTTATTGTTACTTTTTATCACTCTTCTTTCTATTCAGGCCTCTCCTATTCATATATTTATTCAAATCAGTGCATGGTTGTTAGGGTAATTTGGAACCAAGCGTCCAAATTGCTCAAACTGCAAGCTGGAGAGCTGCTGAATAAAAAGCAAAATAACCCAAAACCACAAATAATAAAAAATAAAAACCAATTGCACATTGTCTCCGAATATTGCTCTCTACGTCATACTAAAAGGTGACCAACCTCTTTAATAGCAGCTTAAAGTCTAATTCAATTCATGTGTCTTGTTCCCTGTATGATTCTTTTGGCATGTCTGTTGTTTCTATTGATTACAAACTACTTTGGGAACCCTGGAATTACTGCCCTGTTCAGGGTGATGGTAGCTCCAAGGTTGCATCGTCCGTAGGCGCACTTACACACAGTTTAGCAGAAGAAGCAGGATAGACATAACTTTACGGAGCATATTTTGATGAAGGTACTATTAAAGGAACAGTAACATCGAAAAAATTAAAGTGCTACAACAAACAGAATCCTTTTGCCAGCTTAAAGCTGACAGTTGCAGTACTATAACTTTATGAAGTAGCAAGAGTTAACTGCCCCTGTAGAATGAAGATGGTGCTGGTTTCACATTAAGGGCAATGGCACATAACACACACACAAATTAAGAGCAATGGTACACAGCAAATTCGTCGCCTGAGTGAATTATTTGTGGATTAATGACAAAAACAAAAATTGCCTTCCATAGACTATGGCAATCCCAATGATCCCAATCCCACTATAGTCAGCAGTTGTTGTATGGAGTGGCTTGTCTGTACAGATATAGGGAGGAGGAGACAGTTGTAAGGGTAAAAAACAAAACAATGTCTTATTTGTACTTTATCATGAGTAACATGGAAAAAAATAATATTACACCCTGAAACAGCTGAGCCTTCCTCTTTTTTTTTAAAGGGACCATTGCAAAAGAAACAGTTAACACATTGGTGGCTTTCTTTCCCCTTTAACTTTCTTAAAGTACAGTACATGGGGAGGCACATTTTTCAAGGGCGGAATTTCAAATTCACGTGAGTTTTTTCAAACTCCCTTAAATTTTTATGTATTCGAAATTGTACTGGGGGGTTATGTAAGAAAAAAATGGAATAGCTATAACTCGGACAAATTTTACCTACCCGAAAACTCAAATTCATTAGAATTCAACCAAATGCAATACAATTTATTTCTCTAAAAAAAACATCTCCAAATTGGTCACTGGACCACCCCCAAAGTAATTTGGCAGGTTCTAGGTGGTGAATAGTCAAATTCGAATTCTTAAAGGGCCAAAGTTTGATAAATCTTGAAAAGATAATTATTTTTTTTTAAAAATGAACTCGAATCGAGTTTGGATAATTCTCTAGTCAAATTTGACAGTTTTGACCATAAAAAAAACTTTGAAAGTTCTAATTAAAATTTTAAATTCGACCCTTAATAAATCTGCCCCTTATAGTGCAGCAAAAAAACAAGTGGTAATACAGTAACACTGTGCAGTGAATAATTTGAATATTCTGCACAACGGTAGGACAGGGGAGATTAGGTCCTGCCCTGGAGACTTTCCACTATGATGACTTGCAGACACAATAATCTGTGAGTTTTGGAGGAAGTGGTTTCCGTGTGGTTTCTAACAATACTCATGTGTGATGCTTGGGGGGGGGAGAACTATCTGACATAATGTATTTATTTTTCTTTCATGATAAAGGGTTTGTTCACCTTCCATATACTTTATTTTCAATGTAGTTGTTTTTAGATAGTACACCCAGAAATGAAAGCTTTTTCCAGCTGCTTTTTAATTTTTTATGTTTTTTCTTCTATTAACTAATATTAACAAAGTTTAAGGCTAATGACGCCTGGAGTTGTGCCTCGCCTTTTCTCCGCTTGGGTTTTTTTCCCCCCAAGACAAAACAATTCACTTCATCTGCTTTTGCATGTGTCTACACTGAAATGACATCAACCTGTGTGCAGATATTGGCGTGTAAATCCCATAGTGTATCGGCTTTTCTCCGCTTGTGGAAAGAATTGCAAACCGAGAAACAGCTGAGAGGTCCGGACTAAAACTGGCCATAGGCGCAAAGATCTGATCGTACGAATCGAGGATTCGTACGATTTTCGGAACGTGTGTGGAGAGTCCCGACATTTTTCGTCCGGCGGAGATCAGTCGTTTGGTCGATCGGACAGGTTAGAAAATTTCTGTCGGCTGCCGATAATATCTCTGCGTGTATTGCCAATCGTACGATTTTCAGTGGGAGACTGTCACTAGCTTTGGTTGGACATAGATATCGTACGATTGCTGTCAGGGGCAGAACATTGCTGATCTGTTCTTTAACTAATCTGACTGGTAAGACTTTGATCTGAATGGTTAGTGGCGGGTCGGGAGATGGGAAAGTCGGATCTTTGCATCTATGGCCAGCTTAAAGCTGGCCATACATACAGACAGGGCCGTATTTATATTAAGGCCGGGTGCCTATAAGTTTTAATTTTTTTTTAATTAAAAAAAAAATCTCTTCCGTGGATTTCCGGTGAAAGAGGGGTGAGGTGTAGGGGGCCGGACTGGTTTGCGGAAGTGTGCACGCATGACGTAGGGGTCGTATTTAGGTCCAATGCCTAGGGCAGCATCGGACCTAAATACAGTTCTGCATACAGAGATCCACTCATTTGGCGAGCGACTTAAAGGAACATTAACACCAAAAAATAAAAGCATTTTAAAGTAATGATAATATCATGTAGTGTTGCCCTGCATTGGTAAAACTGATGTGTTTGCTTCAGAAACACGACTATAGTTCATATAAACAAGCTGCTGTGTAGAAATGGCAGAAATAAGAAAAAGTCTTTATGGCACAGGTTAAATAGTGGATAACAGATAACACCATTATGTTCTACAGAGCTTATCTGCTGTGTAACTGAGCCTTTTCTCCTTTGAATGGCTGCCCCCATTGCTACACAGCAGCTTATTTATATAAACAATAATAGTGTTCCTGAAGCAAACACACCAGTTTTACCAGTGCAGGGCAATACTGCATTATATTTTTATTACTTTAAAAAGTAAAAAATAAACTACGGACTAAAAATGTATTAGTGTTGGACAATCAAACCAGTGAATGGGCATTTCTGGAAATGAATGAAAATTCTATTAACTTTTAGCGCACATATGGGGGTTATGTAATAAATTGCACTATATTTGCCTAGGAGCAGTAACCCATAGCAACCAATCAGCAGGTAGAATTTACAGGTCACTTGTTTAAAAGCAAACATCTTATTGGCTGCTATGAGTTTCTGCTACTGGGCAAACTTAGTGTGTCTTGTTACATATGGGGGTTAGGGGTAACAACATGTTGTGACTCAACATATGTTGTGTTATTAAACGTGTCCATTTTCAGCACATAGCCAAACTAGAAGAGTAGAAGGAGCAGACATTATACCAGTGCTATCACTAGTGTGATGTCTGCTCCTTCCACTCTTCTGGTTTGGCCTTAGTGAACATAATCTTGCCGTGTTATAGGTGGAACTACTAGAATTATCCATTTACCAATCCCCTTGTGCTGTTCATAATGGAGTTTGCTGCTATAAACTTCCAGGCCTGTCTAAGTAAGGGTATGCCTACTTGGGTTGCAGGAGATGCAAGACATAAGTAAAACAGGGGGACTGTGCACCTAAGAAACTGTGTTTTTGGGGATATACTGTATATGTAATAAGGTAACTTGATAATGCTTGAAAGCTTTAACAAAATATTGCACCATGGCACTCATGTGAGTGCAGGCATGGAAATTACAGCTCCATCAATCTATTTAGCATCACACAATATAGTAGCCATAAATATTCTGCTTCCTTGTAACAAGCAGTAAGGCATCTCCAACACTGTCTATTTAACTGTGTTTATAAAGATTTTCTTATTGTATTTTTTTTTTATATTATTATATATTATTATATTATTTAGATCGCCTTACTGTTTGAATCGCATGTAGGTGTACAATGTATTCAGAAAGCCTAAAGGTCCTGTAGAGCGATTTGGCAGTTTATCTGCCCGTGTGTGGGGGTTCCCGATGGGTCCTCCCGAACGATATCACGCCAAAAATTGGGCAGATATCGATCGGTCAAGTTTCCATTTTTCCACGATCCAGGACTAGTTGATTGGCTAGCTGATGCGGTCCTGCGACCCAGCGTCCAAGGGCCGAACGTTCGTATGCTCTTGTTGACCCTGTTGCGCATGCGTGAGTTGACGCTGGCGCAGAAGCACAAGAAGACGGGTTGTGAGGGGCCTGGACATAGGGTAGGCGATAGAGCAGGTAGGTGCCTGGCGCCTCCCCAGTTTTGCTCCCTAGGCACGTGCCTACTCTGCCTCCCCTAGTTCCGGCCCTGCCCACAATGTCTTGCATGCTTTTTGTGGTTCTCCTTCTTTGCAGGACATGCAAGGCAATGTGAAAACCCAGAGTCCAGACTATGAATACAATGTTGCAGTACTATGTGTAGTCTTCAATAGTGTAGCATACCTGCCAACTGTCCCGTTTTCAGCAGGACAGTCCTGCTTTTGACAGCTCAACCCGCAGTCCCGTGTTTGTACTGGAAAGTCCCGATTTTCTCTGCACTGAACAGCTAAAATAAGATACAATGTTTCTAACTTAATTGGCTTCTGGCAGAGAGTTCAGGAGTTCAACCAGGAGGTAAGCTACTTTTGTAACAATTTTGAGACAAGCAAATAAGTAACAATTTAGATAACAAGTCCATTGGGAGAAGTTAGACTCCCAGCTTAAAGGAATTGTTCAGTGTAAAAATAAAAACTGGGTAAATAGATAGGCTGTGCAAAATAAAAAATGTTTGTAATATAGTTAGTTAGCCAAAAATGTAATGTATAAAGGCTGGCGTGATTTGAAGTATAACATGTCAGTCAGATCACTACTTCCTGCTTTTTAGCTCTCTTGGTTTACACTGACTGGTTACCCTGGTTACCAGGCAGTGACCAATCAGAGACTTGAGGGGGAGCCACATGGGTCATATCTGTTGCTTTTGAATCTGAGCTGAATGCTGAGGATCAATTACAAACTCACTGAACAGAAATGTACCATGTGGCCCCCCTTCAAGTCGCTGACTAGCTCAGAGTTATAGAGCTGAAAAGCAGGAAGTTGGATTCTGGCTGTTTTATTAGACATCTGTTCACTCCAGCCTTTATACATTACATTTTTGGCTAACTAACTATATTAGAAACATTTTTTATTTTGCACAGTCTATCTATTTACACAGATTTTATTTTCACACTGAACTATTCCTTTAAAGATCAATTCACCATCATTAGCAAAACTGTAATAACTGGAAAAACAACAACACAGAAATGTGTTCAAACTTTAAGAACCTGCATAATTTTGTAAAATGAACATGGATGGTAATTAGGGGGTGTGGACAACAAATTTTCCCCACACTATGCGCACCAATTTTTTTTATGTCCCTCTTTTATTTCCCAAATGTTGGGAGGTATGTAGTCTTCAGTAGTAATGACGTTTGGGAATAACTTTAAATATTTAATGATTGTTTACTGGAAATATGCTTAGAATGAAGCATTATATTATGTAATGGGTGGAGTTCCTCTATAAATGAATTATGCAGCTCCATTCCCCTCATTGTATATTTTGGCTTGTAGAGGATGCTGGGGGTTGTTGCATGAAGGCACATGAGCACTTAACATACAGATGGGGACCTTCCCCAGGCTGAAGCTCAAGTTAATGGTTCCACCTCTTCTGTAGCAGGACTCTGAGCTGAAGTGTGTGTGTGTGTGTTGCACACTGCCCGGCTTTGTGGTGAGTAGGTGTTGCACACAGCAGCGCATCCTCATGTCACACACGGTACAAGCCTCAGCTTGCATTGCAGGGACTTATAAATGGCAGCTGTATAGAAGATAAACACTTATAGAATAGGATGTTTTTAGTTTCCTAGTTCCTTACCGAAGATGAATAAGGAATATCTTGGTAAGGATTGATTACTGGATCATGCTTGCGACTTTGTAGGAACAGCCTGATGTTGTAAATAGTTTCATAGAACTTAGGGCCCCCATGGGAAAATAACATTGACACCAGCTTGCCGGCGGCAACTACAATAAGCTTAATAATGTCTATCTGTCATTGCTAGATTGTCTCGCTGCCTGGATGTGGCCGGGCTGGGTGTGAGGGAGCCATTCCACTGGCCCCTCTGTGGTGCCCTGTGATGGTGCCAGCAGGATGCCGTGGTTGCCAGTGAAGAAGATCCGCAGGCAATTTAAGCTGTTGCTGCTGCTGGTGTTACTTACCTCAGCCGTCTGGGTCACATACCTGCACATCAGCCTTGCGAGGCAGGGCAAAACACTCCGACTGCCCTTCATCTACAGCAGAGGTAAGCCATTACTCTTGTTCTATAACGGTTCTCTCTCATTAGCAGTGCTGGAATTAGGGAGGGATGCCCAGGGATGCCATGCCTTCACTTTTTTTGTTTCTGTGAAATAGCAACCCCTCTGCGAGGATGCAAGAGTTTTGAATCCCATAACTTTCTGTTGCTCCTCTCCACTTTTGCATGCAAATAAAATGAAAAGGTAAAATATAATATAGTTAAATATATAGAGGTTAAAAGGAGGCGAAAGAGTGTTGGGAGAGAAGTAGAGAAGAGGTAGAAAAGTGTTAAACAGATAAAGAAGGTGGAGGCGTCACAGAGGTTAATAGAGAAAAGGAGAGAAGAAGAAAACAAAAAGAGAAAATCAAGGTTTTTAAAGGAGAACTAAACCCTAAAAATGAATGTGACTAAAAATGCCATATTTTATATACTGAACTTATTGCACCAGCCTAAAGTTTCAGCTTGTCAATAGCAGCAATGATCCAGGACTTCAAACTTGTCACAGGGGGTCACCATCTTGGAAAGTGTCTGTGACACTCACATGCTCAGTGGGCTCTGATTGGCTGTTGAGAAGCTAAGCTTAGGGCTCGTCACTAATTATCCAGCAGAAAATGAGCTTCCCCTGTAATATAAACTGATGCTACAGGGCTGGTTATTAAATTCAGATGCTAATTGCACCGGTTTATGTGCTGTCATGTAATAATCATCAATATTAATTACTAATCAGTCTTATATTGTGACATTTCTATTCTATGTGTATTGTATATTGTGAGTGGGTCCCTAAGCTCAGTAAGTGACAGCAGCACAGAGCATGTGCAGTGAATCAGCAGAAAAGAAGATGGGGAGCTACTCCGATCTTTACTGCTAAAGGGATGTGGTTGCCTTGGTTTGGTACAGAAGCACAAAACATTATGTACAATATTTTATAGTTAGGCTTTAGTTCTCCTTTAAACAGAAGCATACTATGGAATAGTGAAAGAATGATATATATGAAATAATCTTGGGTAATATAGAATATGATGTCGTTGTGCTATGTTATGACACACAATACACAGGCAAGGTGCTGTGTTTGCAAGCTGAATTTACAGCCAAGAAAAGCTAAATTCACAATTTTAATTTTGAGTTCCCTACAGGTCACATACTTAGGTAAATCTATGCATACTGGGCATCTGATTGTGCATTAGAAGTAAATACCAAAATGGAAATAGCAAAATGGCTTTGCTTTAAAGAGGGTGAAACCAGAAAGTATTGGTGTGTGAGGCTTATTATAACAATGGGTGTGGCTTATGGTTGTGGGAGGGGCTTGTTTTAGCACGCCGCTCTATGCTCACCACATAGAGCATCCCTCCACTTTTTTCACTCCAATTCAAGCACTTTTCATTATACCATGTGTCCAGACTGGGAGCCCTCCAACTTGTGTTGAACTATACGTCTCATAGTCCCATAACAATAACCATGTACTGGGAGCTGTTGTATATCAGCCGCTGAAGGGTTACACGTAATCTCTTTTCTAGACACAATTCCCTGGAGTTTCAAGAGGAGTCACCAAAACCTAATTGTGTAGGTTATGTTTAAAAACCAGCTGCTCTATCCCATGGGTGTGAGAGTAGAAAGAGACAACCCAGTGCTGGCTGCAGGACCGGATTTACATAGTGGGCGACCCTAGGCCCACTGCCATTTGTCGCCCCTGTCTCCTCCAGGGGGACAGGAGCAATGGGGATTGGCGCACGGCAAATTTAAAAAATGATTATATCACCAGCGCATCCCCAGTGTTTTTGAACCAATGTGGGTGTGGTTGGGCAACATGCCGCCCCCCTAAAATCCAGCCGCCCTAGGCCCGGGCCTAGGTGGCCTTTCTACAAGTCCGGACCTGGCTGGCTGGGGTTGTTCAGGAGTGAAGCAGGTCAAGTCAACGTCTGGTGTGAGTAATGGGTGGCTTTAAATGTCTCAGTGTATACAAAAATTGGGAGTCCACCTCTGATTTAAACTTAGTTAAGCCCAAGGGACTCGCCCCAGTTCACAGGCGATATATATATAGAAAATTCCTTTTATCCAAAGATAGCTGTCCCAAGGCTTTCTTTTCCATAAAAAATCTCTGAGATACACCTATGACTAAGCGCCGGAGGGTGCGAAACGCGTAAGGTGGGCCTGGTGGGGTCTGTTTGTAATTGAATTTTTAATGTTAATTTAAATAAAGACATTTTTTATGGAAAAGAAAGCCTTGGGACAGCTATCTTTGGATAAGAGGAATTTTCTTTAAATGTCTCAGGGCTGTTATACAGGTGCGATTATTCATGTGGCTTTTATATACTTTACCTGTGCCCTCGGCACCTAGCCAAAATGCCAAATGCAGGTGAGTCACAATATGTAATGTCTCCGCTGAGTTTGGGGGTCAGTGTGTTACCATGACATAAAGACTAGGGCTCTGTTATGTCAAGTACAGGTATGGGTTCCGTTATCCGGAAGCCCGTTATCCAGAAAGCTCCAATTACTAAATGCCCATCTCCCATAGACTCCATTTTATTTTATTTTTTTCTGTAATAATAAAACAGTCGCTTGTACTTGCTCCAAACTAAGATTTAATTAATCCTTATTGGAAACAAAACCAGCCTATTCGGGTTATTTAACATTTACATGATTTTTAGTAGACTAAGGGCTCTTACGCACGAGCGGTTGTAGCTGCGCTCCCCTGCGTTCCGTTTTTCTGCGTTCAGCCACAGGGGAGCGCAGGAATATAAATTTTTCCAGTGGGGCTGTACTCACACAGGCGCGTGTAGGTGCCGAAAGTGGGTTGAGATGCAACATGCTGCATTTATCCTGCGTTTGGCACCTACACGCGCCTGTGTGAGTACAGCCCCATTGGAAAAAATGTAATGTGTCTATTCCTGCGCTCCCCTGCAGCGGAACGCAGAAAAACGGAACGCAGCTACAACCGCTCGTGAGTAAGAGCCCATAGTCTACTAAAAATCATATAAATGTTAATGCCCTTAAGGTATGAAGATCCCAATTACGAAAAGATCTGTTATCCGGAAATCCCAGGTCCCAAGCATTCTGGTTAACAGGTCCCATACCTGTATTCCTGTGCTGTCGTGTCTACCCAACAGTAAATACCTGTGAGGGGTATGAAAACTTTACCTGTATGTGAGCATCAGTAAATTGTGTAGTTATTTAATGGCACCTGCGTGTTTGCGGCATCCCACTCCTCCGTTTCCATGTCAAAATCCTGTGTTAATGTGAAGGGCAGAATATTTACATTCCCCCTCACTCTCACTGGGCAGAACAATAAGAGCTCTGTAGGTCATTTCCTGCATAAAAGGCTACGTCATGGTGAAATGCTCTGCAAACCGGCTCATTTCTCAGCCATTGCTTTGGGTTCAACATGTGGAATTCGTACAAATGTATTAGATGCTTTGCTACCTTCCTCTGAGCATGAAAGGAGTCCACACCCAACAACTGTCTGCATAATAAATGTCATTCAAAAGCAACTTTCAGTTATACAGGTATGGGAATGTTTATCCAGAATGCTCAGGACCTGAGATTTTCCGCATAGTGGATCTTTCCGTAATTTGGATCTTCATACCTTACTTTTAGCATGATATAGAAGAGAGGGATATTCTGAGACAACTTGCAATTGGTTTTCATTTTTTATTATTTGTGGCTTTTAACTTAGGGTAGGACTACATGGGCATTTTCTGTGCGATTCATCGTGCCACTCAAAAACGCAGGCGTCAAATCAGATGCAACGGAAATAAGGTAAGATATACACATGTCAAATGGTGTCGCAGCGTTGATCCGACGCAAAATGACTGCCGGATGAAGACACAGCGTCTGCATCCGACAGTTGCGTTGTGTCGGATCAATGCTGCGACACCATCCGACAATGCATTTACTTACCTTATTTGCAGTGCGTCGGATCACACAGAAAACCCCCATGTAGTCCTACCCTTATTCAGCAGCTCTCCAGGTTACAATTTCAGCTATCTGGTTGCTAGGATCTAAATACTCCTAGCAACCAGGGCCGGGCCAGGCGCCCTAGGCAACCTGGCCGACAAGCCCCGCCCGGCACAAGTGACAGAGAGGAAAAAGACGGTCGGGGAGGGGTGAGTGACGAAGGGAGGGAGAGTGACAAGAGGTGCGGACTAATGTTTTAGAGGTAGCTGTCCAGCTCCCCCTATTATTGCGCCCTAGGCAGCTGCCTCTTCTGCCTTCTCCTAGTTCTGGCCAGTGTTGGACTGGGACACCAGGGGCCCACCCTAAAACCTTAGACCAGGGCCCACCAAAGAACCATAGACCAGGGGCCCACTCTCAGTACTATTATATTCTTCTCCTCAATCAACCTCTATTCTACTAGTCTCTATTCTTTACATACTATAATCTATTATTCCATCTATTTAAACTCTTTGTTCTCAAAGAAATAGGAAATAGCCATGAAATAGGCCAAATTTTTAGCAGCTCAAGGGCCCCCTGACACCTGGGCCCACCGGGAGTTTTCCTGGTATCCCGGTGGGCCAGTCCGACACTGGTTCTGGCCCTGCTAGCAACCATGCAATGATTTAATATGGAGACTGGAATATGAATAGGTGAGAAGTAATAAAAAGTAGCAATAACATTATATGTGTAGCCTTACAGAGCATTTGTTGTTTAAATGGGGTCAGTGACCCATTTGAAAGCTGTAGAGGGTCAGAAGAAGAAGAAGGCAATTAATTAAAAAACTATAACAAATAAATAATGAAAACCAACTGAAAAGTTGCTTGAAATTGGTCATTCTATATAACATACTAAAAGTTAACTTGAAGATGATCTACCCCTTTAAATCTGCAAAGAAACATTTAAATGTTAAATAAATCCAATAGGCTGGTTTTGCCTCCGCTAAGATTGATACATCTTAGTTGGGATCAAGTAAAAGCTACTGTTTTAGTATAACAGAGAAAAAGGAAATCATTTTTAAAAATTTGTATTATTTAAATAAAATTGAGTCTATGGGAGACGGCCTTCCTGTAATTCCCGGGCTTTCTGGATAACGATCCTATACCTGTACCATAAATATACATAATTGAATTGCAATTCAATGCAGCTGTTTATATTCTAAGCATTGCTACTTATAACTCCTGAAACAAAGTAGCAGAATCAGCTGATTAAAGGGGAAGGAAACCTAGTTGGCGCAAAAACCCTCCCCTCCTCCCGTGTGTTGCCCACCCTCCCTCCTCCCCCCTGGCCTACCCGTCCCGCTGTTGCATTTTATCTGCGTTCTGTGCCTACATGTGTCTGTGTGAGTACAGCCACATTGAAAAGAATTCATTACATCTACTCCTGCGTCTACAAATTCGCCCATCGCTACAGGGGAGGGGACAGGGTTAAAAGGGAAGATCATTTAAGTGATTAGATCTATGTTACTTTAGAGGTTCCCTGCCCTGCCTTCACCCTTCCTTCCACACACTGCTCTGTGAGTCAGGCATGGATATTCCAGCTGGCGCTCACAACTGTGAGGAGGCGGTGAGGGCCTTGGGACCCCTAATTAACAGAGGGGTGTGAGCTCCTGAGAGCTGCTCGTCTGTGTTTGCCCTTCCTCCTGCCAGCTTAAGTCACAGCGGGTCATGGGCAGAGCTGAGGCGGATGACATAGTCTTATTAGGTTATGGAATCAGGTTCTTGCAAAGAAATGATGATTTGGAGCTTTATTCCCTGGCTAGCTGATTTAGACACACTGTTTTAAAGCTAAATGGCAGTGAGCCTGGATGAGCCTGCAAGTGTCGGCTTTGGCTTTGGTTTATTTGGCAGTCAGTAATAGAGAGCGTGACATATAAAGGAGAACTAAAGAAGTAGCTAGAAATGTTGTACAGTATGTTTTGTGCTTCTGTACCAGCCCAAGGCAACCACAGCCCTTTAGCAGTAACGATCTGTGTCTCCAAAGATGCCCCAGTAGCTCCCCATCTTCTTTTCTGCTGATTCACTGCACATGCTCCATGGTGCTGTCACTTACTTAGCTTAGGGACCCACTCACAATATACAGTACACATAGAATATAAATGCCACAGTTTAAGGGTGTTTGAAGCTGCGTTCCCCTGCAGGGGAGCGCAGGATTAGACACGCCGAATTATTTTAAATGGCTGTACTCACACAGACGCAGGTAAAATGCAATATGCTGCATCCCAACAAGCGTCTGTGTGAGTACAGCCGCATTGAAAATAATTCAGCGTGTCTACTCCAACCTCGTTTTCTGATTGATAATTTGAGGCGACCCCTAAGCTTAGTTTCTCAACAGCTGCTCAGAGCCCACTGACAGGGCCGGAACTAGGGGTAGGCAGAAGAGGCACCTGCCTAGGGCGCAACGAAAGGGGGGCGCTGGGCAGGTACCTGACTTTTGCCTACCCCTAGTACATGTTCGCTGCTCCTCCCACTCCTCCAGCGCTCCTCCCCGCCTCCCTCCCCTCAAACGCTTTACCCCATCTCCCCAGTCACTTTCCCCACCTCCCTCCCCTCCCCTCAGTCACTTTCCCCGCCTCTCACCACTCCCCTCGGTTGATTTGCTCTGCCTCCAGCGCTGTAAAACTCTCCTCTCTGGCGTTGTGCGCATGTGTGTGCACAATGGTTTCAGGAGCGCGCACGTCCATGCGAGCGATTGCGGAGGGGAGCACGGAAGAGAGCATGGAGGGGAGCGCGGTGGCCACCCGGGTCACCTAGAGCGCCCGGTTGGCTTGGCCCGCCACTGCCCACTGAGCATGTGAGTGTCACAGACACTTTCCAAGATGGTGACCCCCTGTGACAAGTTTGAAGTCCTGGATCATTGCTGCTATTGACAAGCTGAAACTTTAGCCTCGTGCAATAAGTTCAGTATATGAAATATGGCATTTTTAGCCATAGGGTTTAATTTTCCTTTAATGCCATAGGGCAGTGTTGGATCAGTGCTGAGCAGTTTCTCTGTATTTATGCCCTGTACATTTTCGGGCTCCTACACACAGCAAAAAACTCCTGTGTGTGTAGGAGCCCTAAAACTGCTAGTTTTTCTACCACCAACCATTAGGCTTGATAAAGGGTCCGGAGGGGTCTGAAACGCTGCCTTATTTGTGAAATGCATATGGGCTAAATAAATCACCTTTTTTCACGCAGCAATTATTTTTTGGTGTGCTTCTGGTAATTCTATTGTCGGATTGTGTCGCACAGGTCCGGACTGAGAATTAAAATAAGCCCTGGCATTTCAGGTACACAGAGGCCAATCAGCCCACATAGAGGCCCAAACAGCCCCCACCAGCCCACTAAATACTGACTTTCTATGGCACATTATAGCAGCTCCTCTGGCATTTGCCAGAACCCACAAATTGCCAGTACGGGCCTGGTGTCGCAGTATTGATGCAACGCCACTGTCGGATGCAGACACTGCATGCTGCGTCTGCTTCTGTAAGTCATGTTGCATCTCATCACCAATGCGACACGATCTGACAATAGCATTACTTATTTTATATCCGTCGCATCCGACGTGATGTCTGCGTTTTTGCGCAGCAGATTATGGTGGAATCCTCCGTGGAGTCCTGCCCTTTTTCGGAGCTTTCTAGATAACGGGTTTCCGGATAACGGATCCTATACCTGTACCCCCACCTTCTCAACCCACAACCCCCCTCCTGGCTGCTACATCTTCAGCTAGAGCCTGATGGTAACTGGCTATAAATAAACAGGCTGCTTAAAAATCTAAAGGTTAAAGGGGAATTTCACCTAATAATTAATTTATCTCCCTTCAGATGAAAGCAGTCTAATACAGCTGAGGGCTATATGACATATGGAGCAATTTAAATGCAGTGCTTTTTAGCTGCAATCAGAATGTCTTGCTTTGCCACGACTGGGGGAAGTGCCATGAGTCACGATGCATGTGCTATGAAATGAACGCTGGCACATTTTTCAGGCCGGAATCTCAGATTTGGGGCAAAGCGCAGCACTTGCCATTCTTATTAGTAACAGTGGAGCTCAAAGCAACCATCGGGCTGTATCTTCATTTTTATATTAGCTTGCTTTTAAAGAGGAACTATCACAAAAATGGAAATTTAATATAAGCTTCCTCATACTGAAGTAAGAAACTTTCTAATTACAAACAATTAAACATTCTGCATGGTTTCTAAAATAATCAAGTTTATATTTATTTCCCCTCTCTCCGCATCTGTTTCTCTTCTTTCTGTCTTCATGCAGCAATTGGGTGTCAGATATTCATTGACAGTTAGATCCAATATATCTTATAGGGGGGCTCCTTTCCTAGCAGATAAATTAGGGCTCACTCAAATAACTGATTCCAATACAAACAAAATCTAACAATAACTGCCTTTTGCAAAAATTCTGCATGTAGAGAGACATGATGTCTGGTGATTTTAATAGAGTGAGCTCTAATATATCTGCTAGGATCTGCTAGCCCCCCTAGTGGCGTAACTACATATTACTGGGCCCCACAGCAAATTATTTTTCAGGCCCCCAAAATTTTTAGCAGTTGACTTGTTTTACCAATATTTATTGAAACTGTATATGAATTAGGGCCTCGTGGGGCCCCTATACCTCCTGGGCCCCCCTGCAGGCGCAGGGTCTGCTTCCTCTATAGTTACGCCCCTGTATAAGATATATTGGATCTAACTGTCAATGAATATCTGACACTCAACTCCTGCATGAAGACAGAACAAAGAGAAACAGATGCTGAGAGAGGAATAGTGGAGATAAACGTTTTATTTCAGAAATGCTACAGAATTTTTAATTGATTGTATTTAGAAAGTTTCTTATTTCAGGATGCTGAAGCTTCTATTACATTTTCATTTTCAAGATAGTTTCCCTTTAAATATAATATATCTATGTAGTATAGTAAGATTTTATTTGCGCTGGAATCAGTTATTGGAGTATAAGGATCCCCCTATAAGATATATTGGATCTAACTGTTAATGAATATCTGACACCCAAATGCTGCATGAAGACAGAATGAAGAGAAACAGATGCTGAGAGAGGAATAGTGAACATAAACTTGATTATTATTTCAGAAACATTGCAGAATTTTTAATTGTTTGTAATTAGAAACTTTCTTATTTCAGTATGCTGAAGCTAATATTAGATTTTTATTTTCAAGATAGTTCCCCTTTAACTAGTCATTTTTGGGATGGGGCTTTCACTTCTGTACTATAGGCCTGACATCCAGCTTCAGACTTTTTACTGCTTGCATAAGGGCTCTTACACACGGGCGTTTTTTGCTGCACTCCCCTGTGTACCGCTTTTTTTCCGTTCAGCCACAAGGGAGCGCAGGAGTAAATGCACTCGATTTTTGTAAATCATTATTGTTGAAAATAAAAATTCAATTATTATTGCTTACAAGTCTGCTGGATCTCCATCTACAAGATTCACTGAGAATTTCTTTCCAGTTTGGGAACATTAACTGGTTATAGGATTTGCTGCTCTCAATTTCCACTGCCGGGAATGGAGAGAGACACGGCATGAAAGGCTCCCATTCAGAGCAGTCTCTATTTAGTCTGGGCACGCTCTCACTCTCGCAGAATGCCAGAACGAGACAGCCCATACTTGTGTTTATACTGCTTCATTAACCACCTACCTGCTGATCCCTTAACTGTTCACTGCCTGTATCCATTTGAATTGCTTTTTCTCAATGTGTTTCCAGCAGCATCCCTATGGCGGTTCATGTGGAGTGCATGCAATATGATTGGCACAGAACATAAGAACGCTGCAATTCTATTTGTTGTTTCTCAGGTTCATGCCAAACAGCTTCATGAATATAGACCAAGTTCAGTTTAGGGGAAATCAATTTATTTTCCAATGTTAAAAACAAAGGTCCACACCTCCATTAAAATTAATAAAATCCTCCAATGAGAATCCCGCTAGTCTGGGTTACTCGCATGTATCATTATGTCTGATTCCAATGTAATATATTACAGCCGAAATGACACAATAATCTTGGTATGTAAGACAATAACAAGATGGTTGGCATAGTGCTCAGCATTCCCATTGGTGAATTCTCTTGCATTTCTAATGATGGTTTTGGTAAGCAGAGTTCTCCTTGGTGAATTGTTTTCCATGTGTAGTTAAAGGGGGGATTTACCTATAAGTTAACTTTTTTTAGAATGGCTAATTCTAAGAAACCTTTACATTGGTCTTCATTATTTATTATTTATAGTTTTTGAATTATTTGCCATTTTCTTTTGACTTCTTCTGGCTTTCAAATGGGGGTCACTGACCCCATCTAAAAAACAAATGCCCTTTAAGGCTACACATTTATTATTGCTACTTTTTATTGCTCATCTTTCTATAAAGGCCTCTCCCATTCATATTCCAGTCTCTGTTGCTAGGGGAATTTGCATCCTAGCAACCAGGTTGCTGAAATTGCAAACTGGAGAGCAGCTGAATAAAAAACTAAATAACTCAAAAACCACAAATAATAAAAAATGAAAAGCAATTGCAAATGTCCCCTTTCTACATCATACTAAAGGCTGATTTAAAGGAAGACAACCCTTTAAGGTTTTTCTTCTATGGAAAACTAGGGGGCGCAGTGGGGCAGCTTTTATGGTTTGGTCTAGTATCCTGTTAAACATGAAGAATAGATTGCTATCATTTTTCCTATGTAGATGGTGAGAAAGTGGAGAGTACGGACCATGCACGTAAAACAGGACGGGCCCAGGCTTTCCTTGCTCATTCTCAGGCTGGAGACTCTAGTGAGGAGGCTTCCACGGTAAGACCTACAGTGTGTGTGTGTGTGTGTGTGTGTGTGTATATATATCTATATCATGAAAGATTGGGCAGATTATAATTCTTACAATGATAACCCATACCTCCACAGCCTGATGCTCTGGCTTGGAAAAGGGAGAGTCGGCTTAACCTCACAGATATCCCTGTGCCCTGGAATGAGAAGGTCAGTGCTTTTCTCTCTGTGTTACTGGTAATGCAATTATCTCTTCTTCGTTTCCTCCCTTCCCATGGGTTTTTTTTTCCATTTAGTTTTCCTAAAATAGAAAATAAAGTATTAGGGCACGGCTTAGAATATTCCTTTCCCCTAGTTTGTTCCTATGAGTATAAAATATGTTCATGATAGATAGATATATATACATAAATATAAGTGTGGCGCTCACATGGACTTGATGCAAAAACTCAACGTTTTGATCCTCCACAGGGATCTTCGTCAGGAGAAAAACCTGACGAAGATCCCTATGGGGGATTGAAACTTTGAGTCCAATAAAGATTTTTTGTTTTTGCATCGAGTCCCTGTGAGTGCCGCCTCTGCTTTATGTTCTATATATCCTTTTTGCTGGCACCCGGGCAATAACCTAGACACCAGTGTGCGCCTTGGATTTGGTAATATATAGATAATATGGGTAATAATGGATCCTCTCTTGTGAAATATAAGGATATTACAAGTTACCAATGTGTCTGCATAACCAAACTTCAGGGCCCCCCACCCTAGTCGCCACCTCAGAGCATCAAATCCAACGCCAACCGTTCTTGCATTATGCATTATCTGAAAACCCGTAAGCTCTGAATTAGGGAAAGACCATTTTCCGTAGACTCCAAATATTTTTCAAATTATTTCCCTTTTCTCTGTAATATTAAAACAGTACCTTGTACTTGATCCAAACTAATATATAATTAACCCTTATTGGAGGCAAAATCAGCCTATTGGGTTTATTTATTATTTATGGGATTTTCTAGTAGACTTTAGGTAAGAAGATCCAAATTATAGAAAGATCCATTATCCGGAAAACCCCAGGTCCCGAGCATTCTAGATAACAGGTCCCATACTAGTACTTCTAACTTCCTCTTTGTTGACACATTCGGGGGTGTGGGGGTGTGCCCACAGTTCCACAAGAGAGGGCATGGGTTGGCCAGGCCCTGGTCTTTTTCTCAGGGGGTGAGATTGGTGAGATTCTTACCTATTGCCAAAATAAGCATTCATTTATGAAGCACTTCAATTTAAAAAAATCACCCTGTATTATAAAGTACATTTTACCTGATCTTAGGGTTAGTATATGCTCATTTGAGCAATAGGCAAGGAAAATAAAGAAGTGAATATTCCCTTTAAAGCTGATCTTTATACACACTTAGCTGTGACCTCATACTTCAGGGACATATATAAAGTTGCATGTTGAACATTACTGATAATAAGCTTTAATTCTCCTTCCATTATGTATTCATGTCAACCCTCTTCTCTAACCCTGACCATGATTGTATGTTGTCCATCACCTTTCATTGAATCCACCTGCTCCTTCCACCATTTTTTTTCTCTCTCCAAACAGTATAAAGGCAAAGTGAACCTCCATGTGTTTGAGGATTGGTGTGGTGGATCCGTGCTCAACTTAAAGACTAACCTGCATTTCCCCTTGTACCCTCATGTGAGTGCCACCTTTTCGCCCTGCCCCAAAACCTCAAATGGCTCTTGCTCCAATACATATACTTTTATGCATTTGCTTCCACAGACTCGAACCACTGTCACAAAACTTGCAGTGTCGCCCAAGTGGAAGAACTACGGGCTGAGGCTGTTTGGTTACATACACCCTTACAAAGATGGTGAGTTTGCTCTGGGAACCTTACCTACACATTAGATTAAGACACACAGAGCTACTAGTAGCAGCTACTTGTCACAGCTACAAAAATAGACAATGCAGAGTTTACTCAAATGCTTACTTTAACTGCCTCTACGTGTGTTTTAGCAGGGCAATTCTTAGGGGCAGATTCACTAAAAGACAAAGTGGCCAACGCTAACTACAATTCGCCATTGTTGCCACAAGCAGGGACATCGCAAATTCACAAACAGCCGCAGGCGGCAATTTGCTAGCGAAAGAGACCATCGCTAGCGTTCATTCTTTTCAGGCTGGTGAAAGGTCATTACTCCGCAAATTCAGTAAAGTGCGGATTTTAGTGAACGTTACCTCTTTCGCCAGAGTTGACTTCTCCACCTCAGACCAAGTGAAGTGCTAAAAAGAAGCTAGATCTTCCTCAATCCTCACTTACATCATATCCTGTGTGCCAAAAATGCATTAAAGTTACAAAAACGCTGGCGACTTTTCCTTTTTTTTTTTTTAAGCGGAATTGCCTGCAAAACTCCTATCTTGAACTTTTTTTGGGTTGTCGGTTTTCTCCAGACATGTGGGCTCATGTGTAGGGCATTATATTAATTTTCTTGTCTTTATTGAGGTTCTCTGGACATATTTAATAAAAAGTGGTAACTTTTGTACCAACATTTATAATAAAGACCGCTATACAACTTTAAATTACCCGCCCTATGCAAATTGACCTAAGCGCAAGATCACTAGCGAATTTTCACTAGGCACAAACTAATGCTAGCGCATCTTCGCTGTGAAATGCTCTCATTGCCGAAGTAACGAATAGGAAAAGTCAACCACCGTTCGGCACCCAGGACGAAACTTTGCATATTAGTGAATTGGCATTTTCTATGGCAGAGTATTTTCTAGGGATGCACTGAACCCTTGTGCCTGACCGAACCAAACCCTAATTTGCATATGAATCAGGAACGGGAAGGGAAATCACATGACTTCATCATAAAACAAGGAACAAGGAATTAAAATTAGTTTTCCCTTCCCCCCATAATATGCATATGCAAATTAAGATTCGGCCGAATCTTTCACAAAGGATTCGGGGATTTGGCTGAATCCCAAATAGTGTATTTGGTGCATCCCTAGTATTTGTATGGCTTTTGTAGCTATGACGAGTAGCTGCTACTAGTGTCTTCACCCGAACAGAGTATAAACTCAGGGCAGTCTAAGATACCCTACTTAAAAACTACAGGTATGGCATTCATTTTTCAGAAACCTCCAATAGGACAGTACCTTATTCTTGATGGTAACTGAGCTGCATAAATCCTTGTTGAATGCCAAATATTGCCATTGTTTTGTTTTAATTTTGAAAGACAAAGAAAGTTAGAATCATTGGGGGAGTGCCAAGTTCTTTAAAGGGGCTGTTCTCCTTTGATTTCGCTTTTATTATGATGTAGAGAGTAATATTTTGGGACAATTTGCAACTGGTTTTAATTTTATTATTTAGGGTTTTTTAGTTATTTAGCAGCTCTCCAGTTTGCAATCATACATTAAGACTAGAGACTGGAATATGAATAGAGAAGGATCTAAATAGAAACACTATATATAACAATACATTTGTAGCCTTTCAGGTCATTTGTTTTTTAGATGGAGTCAGTGACTCCCCATTTGAAAGCTGGAAAGAGTCCGAAGAAGCAGGCAAATAATTCAAAAACTATAAAAAAATAAATAATGAAGACCAATTAAAACGTTTCTTAGAATTGGCCTTTCTATAACATACTAAAAGTTAACTTAAAAAGGGGGGCCACCGTTTTAAAGAAAGAGATTATGAGGCAGTATTTCAAGGTGGAATGATGACAATGAGTGGTATTTCTCAATAGACATATGGCTGCCTCTTCTTCCTTTGTGGCAAACAAAACCCACCCACCCTGTTATGTTTAAAGGCTGGTTGACTAGTTAAAAAGAACCAGAGCAGTAACCGCAGAAGCCTACAAAATACGCAGATGAGTGGAAGAAATGAGATTAACTGAAGCAGAAGAAGTGAAACTAAGGAACCTTTAGAACTTTTCTTTAACACATTTCTTTAAATGATGGTGCTGATGAAGCTGATGTTGCCTTTCAGCTTGGTCAGAAGCTTTTTTGTAAGGGGTCAAGAGTATATCTGATATCTGGCTGGGGCCAGTGAGATATTGATTGATTGACTGGTTGTTATGCAAGAAAGGCATTAGGCCATGGATTTCTTCTTTGAGGCAGAATCAGAAAATGGTTAACTTAACACCAGTCTTCATGGGATGATGTATTGGGGACCATCTTTCTGCCTCTGTTTCCAATCAGGGTTGCCATCAGGGTGGGGGGTTGCAGTCAGGGGCCCATTGGTAATGATGCCTGGAAAGAAACAATTATTCTGAATGATGGAATACAAAATGGGCAGGACTTACCTGTATATGGGCAGGACAGGGGCATGTTGAGCCAGAATGTGGCATGGCCTACTATAACAAAGCCCACCTGCCAAGGTGCATGGTCAGACAGAGGGCTTAGTATCTGTGCCCCCTTGCAGTTTGTCCCTGCCAGCTAAGTAATAAGGGGGGCCCTTGATATCTGATGATGGCCTTGAACCCCACTCCCAAATAAATATTTTACCAAAGTCTCTTGATAACGATAATTAAATGGGTAGTTTACCTTTAAAGGAGAAGGAAAGCTACGACGCAGTTTATTGCCAATTGATTTACCACAATAGTGCCAGCTATAACACTATATTTATTCTGTAGAATGCTTTACCACACCTGAGGAAACAGCTCTAAAATCTCTCTGTTTGTTTAGGATAGCAGCTGCCATATTAGCTTGGCGTGACACTTCCTGCCTGAGTCTCTCCCTGCTCACTCATAGCTCTGGGCTCAGATTACAGCAGGGAGGGGAGGAGGGAAAAGGGAGGGGGAGAGAGGAGCAAACTGAGCATGCTCAAGCCCTAGCCCTGAAGGTTTATGGTGAAAACAGGAAGTCTGATACAGAAGCCCATGAGTACACAATAGAAGGAAAGAAAAGCTGTATTCTTTTGACAGAGGATTCAGAGCAGCATTTACTGGTGTAATTATACAGATATTTCTGATAAAGCTTACTTAGTGTTAACCTTTCCTTCTCCTTTAAGTTAACTAGAATAGTTAATAGTTAACTTAGAATACAATAGCGTTATTCTGAGTAACTTTCAACTTTTTTATATATTTGCTTTTTTTTTGTTTCCAACTGGCAGCCATAAAACATGTAGTTTTATTGTTTTGTTTTTAATACTTACTCTTATAATCAGGCACTCTACTATTCATTTTCCACTAGAAATTAGACCTTAGCTACCAGATAACCGCTGAAGGAAAAAAACTAAATAATTTAAAAACCATAAGCCAGTTGCAAATGGTCTCACTGTCTGCGTTATACTATAAGTTGATCCAAAGGTGAAAGTGAAGCCTATGACTAAGGGAGTGTGTTCCCGAAACGCGTAAGGCCATGTATTTCTGCATCATCTTGCAATAATGACCTGCTTTTTTACCGGAGTGCCGTCCTCCTGTTCGTGTATCATATGTTGGCAGTGGGGACGCTGCGGACTGAGCACCCGGGAACACAGGGGAGCAGCCAAAGGGTGGTGAGTTTGGAGTGGTCCTAATTGGTTTTGGTTAATCCAAAGGTGAACTACCCTGTCATGAGAAAGCTGTGCAGTTTTCTAACCATCTCTGTTGCTTTGGTTATGGTTGTTTTTCTGCTTTGCACTCATCTTTGACTTATTTCACTTTCAGGTGACTTCCAGTTTGCAGTGGCATCAGAGGATAATTCAGAGTTCTGGCTTAGCAGTGAGGAGAGCCCATCCAGTGCCCAGCTTATAGCTTACGTAGGAAGGGTAAGTCAGGAGAATAGAAGTGCTCACCGACAGGAATGTGAAAGGGAAATAGGGCTTTGATGACTGATATATAAATTGCATGACAGGGGCAGCATAATCTGATGGGCCTCTCTCAACAACACCGAGCTTCACCCCCTTTTCTTAGAGGGGAACTAAATGAAAATATAAGCTTCATCATACTGAAGTAAGAACCTTTCTAAATACAATCAATTAAACATTTTGCATTGTTTCTGAAATAATCAAGTTTATCTTCACCATTCCTCTCTCAGCATCTGTTTTTCTTCATTCTGTCTTCATGCAGCAGTTGGGTGTCAGATGAATGGTTAGATATATGTTATAGGGGGGTTTCCCTTTCCTAGCAGATGTATTAGAGCTCACTCAAATAGCTGATTCCAGTACAAACAAAATCTAACAAATTAACAAATGCAATTTCTGCATGTAGAGAGACAGGATTTCTGAGGATATTAATAGAGTGAGCTCTAATACATCTTCTAGGCAAAAGGAGTCCCCCTATATGATATATTGGATCATTCATCTGACGCCCAACTCCTGAATGAAGACAGAATGAGGAGAAACCAATGCTGAGAGAGGAATAGTAAAGATAAACTTGATTAATTCAGAAACTGTACAGAATTGATTGTATTTAGAAAGTTCCTTATTACAGTATGCTGAAGCTACTATTACATTTTCATTTTCACGATAGTTCAACTTTAAATAACAAACCAACCACATCTGATATCTTGGGTATTTATTAAATCACATAAATAATGACCAAAATAAACCAAAAGCATTGAGGGTAGCGATGAACCATAACATTTATCAAATATTTCACTTTAACTTACTTAACACCTGATAGCCGCTGAAGTCTGCAAAGAATTGTACCCAATAGCGAGGGGACTGTCTGCTGTCCTTCCTAGGCGGGACTTTCCTCCGTAAGTCATACCCCTTCTGCCGGGCCCTTTCCATCACTTTGGCCCCAGGCCACCCTACACTACTCTCACCAGCACCCCCCTTAGGGGATACCCTCCCGCTGCGACATTATGCTAACACTCTCCCCTTACCCAACTACCCCTTTATTCTGGGGAGGGCAGGTGGGAGCTTTTCAAGGTAAAAGAGCATCCTCCCTTCACTTCCTTCCTTTTTTAACCCCTTGTGTATCCACCCATCCCAATAGCAACACAGGAACTACAACCCATAATCACTAACCTGCTCTTCCGGTTCCCTCATTCCTAGCCCTGTCGTGGCCCTGTGGTTCCCAGTTCCTGGCTCACTCCCCCTACCATTCTTGACACAAAAAGGATTTTGAGAAAATGAGGAATTGGGAAGTGCATGAAAGTCACTTCTCCAGTCTCAACAACACTCCCACAACATCTAATGTGCAGCCTCAAACTAAAAACTAAAGGTTGTGGGTAGGATGTAGTTTTTCCAATGGCAGGGATAGACATCCTTAATTTACATTAAAATTATTAAAAAGCATTACGGTATGCCTTTTGTAGTTTTCCCAAGGGTATTTTTCCAAGAGGACCTTTTGGAGGCTACAGTACAAGGGCGACTACAGTACCCTTAAAGGGATCCTTTCATCGGAAAACATGTTTTTTTCAAAACACATCAGTTAATAGTGCTACTCCAGCAGAATTCTGCACTGAAAACCATTTCTCAAAAGAGCAAACTGTTTTTGTTTATATTCAATTTTGAAATCTGACATGGGGCTAGACATTTTGTCAATTTCCCAGCTGCCCTTGGTCATGTGACTTGTGCCTGCACTTTAGGAGAGAAATTCTTTCTGGCAGGCTGCTGTTTTTCCTTCTCAATGTAACTGAATGTGTCTCAGTGGGACGTGGGTTTTTACTATTGAGTGCTGTTCTTAGATCTACCAGGCAGCTGTTATCTTGTGTTAGGGAGCTGCTATCTGGTTACCTTCCCATTGTTCTTTTGTTTGGCTGCTGGGGTGAAAGGGAGGGGGGAGATATCACTTCAACTTGCAGTACAGCAGTAAAGAGTGACTGAAGTTTATCAGAGCACAAGTCACATGACTTGGGGCAGCTGGGAAATTGACAATATGTCTAGCCCCATGTCAGATTTCAAAATTGAATATAAAAAAAATCTGTTTGCTCTTTTGAGAAATGGATTTCAGCGCAAAATTCTGCTGGAGTAGCACTATTAACTGATTCATTTTGAAAAAAATGTTTTTTCCCATGACAGTATCCCTTTAAACTGACCAAGTCAAAGGAACATGCCCTGGAACAATAGTACAGACAAAGAGAGAAGGCACATTGAATTCTTGGTGGATAATAGAACACCTAGAACTCTCTGTGCCTTCTCCCTTTAGCTGTAGTGGATATTGTTGAGAAGCAGTTGTAGGTAGGTGGTATGCTAAAGTTTTACTGTATTTTGAACAATATCAGACATGAGCAGAATGAGCAAGTCTGTAGAGAGGGAAAATGCTACAGCTGTACCCATTCATTAGGCCCATGGGCCGATCGGGTGGAGGGTGTACCCAGTCAGCCTTTAGGAGAATACTACCTGAGGTTTAGTGAGCTGGAAATGATGTTTTCTTGTTTCCCATATGTATTTTAGAGTGGCTCCGAGTGGACGGCACCAGGGGAATTCTCAAAGTTCAGTTCTCAAGTGTCCAAGCCAATCCGGTAAGAGCAATAGTTTTTGTTCCTGCCTGAACCTGCCTGTGTACCTAGATCTCACACTATCCTGGGAACAATACCATCCACATATTATCTGCGCATGTGCCTTCCCCATGTGCAATAATATCACCAGGCCAACATTAAATGTACCATTTCATGAAGTGAAATTTCTACAGGCTGCTGCATTTTAATGATGTTAAAATAATGTGTAAATCTCTTTTTGGAAAGCAGTGTATTATATTTTTCATCTGTCTACACAAATGAGGAATCAGTAAGTGAAGGTTTCCTTCTTAACAGTCCCAATTCTAGTAATACAACTAATGATGCATGGTTCACACATGATGAAATTCAAAAGAGACTAGAACATGTTAAGATTAACAAAGGTCCAGGGCCAGATGGTATTCATCCCAGGGTAATTAGCGAGCTTAGCTCTGTGATTGCCAAACCTCTTTACTTAATTTTTCAGGATTCATTGAGATCTGGCATAGTGCCGAGAGACTGGCGAATTGCTAATGTGGTGCCTCTATTCAAAAAAGGATCCCGTTCTCAGCCTCAAAACTATAGGCCAGTTAGTCTGACGTCAGTGGTAGGAAAGCTTTTCGAAGGGTTAATAAAGGATAAGATACTGGACTTCATAGCAAATCATAATACTATGAGTTTGTGCCAGCATGGTTTTATGCGTAATAGATCTTGCCAGACTAACTTAATTTCTTTTTATGAGAATGTAAGTAGACACCTCGATTCTGGGATGGCAGTGGATGTGATTTACTTAGATTTTGCTAAAGCATTTGATACAGTGCCACACAAAAGGTTACTGGTTAAATTAAGGAATGTTGGCCTGGAACATAGTATTTGTACTTGGATAGAGAACTGGCTAAAAGATAGACTACAAAGAGTGGTAGTAAATGGAACATTTTCTAATTGGACCAATGTTGTTAGTGGAGTACCGCAGGGCTCTGTACTAGGTCCCTTGCTTTTCAACTTGTTTATTAATGACCTGGAGGTGGGCATTGAAAGTACTGTTTCTATTTTTGCAGATGATACTAAATTGTGCAGAACTATAGGTTCCATGCAGGATGCTGCCACTTTGCAGAGTGATTTGTCTAAACTGGAAAACTGGGCAGAAAACTGGAAAATGAGGTTCAATGTTGATAAATGCAAGGTTATGCACTTTGGCAAAAATAATATAAATGCAAGTTATACACTAAATGGCAGTGTATTGGGAGTTTCCTTAAATGAGAAGGATCTAGGGGTCTTTGTAGATAACACGTTGTCTAATTCTGGGCAGTGTCATTCTGTGGCTACTAAAGCAAATAAAGTTCTGTCTTGCATAAAAAAGGGCATTAACTCAAGGGATGAAAACATAATTATGCCTCTTTATAGGTCCCTGGTAAGGCCTCATCTGGAGTATGCAGTGCAGTTTTGGAATCCAGTCCTTAAGAGGGATATAAATGAGCTGGAGAGAGTGCAGAGACGTGCAACTAAATTGGTTAGAGGGACGGAAGACTTAAATTATGAGGGTAGACTGTCAAGGTTGGGGTTGTTTTCTCTGGAAAAAAGGCGCTTGCGAGGGGACATGATTACACTTTACAAGTACATTAGAGGACATTATAGACAAATGGCAGGGGACCTTTTTACCCATAAAGTGGATCACCGTACCAGAGGCCACCCGTTTAGACTAGAAGAAAAGAACTTTCATTTGAAGCAACGTAGGGGGTTCATCACAGTCAGGACAGTGAGGTTGTGGAATGCACTGCCGGGTGATGTTGTGATGGCTGATTCAGTTAATGCCTTTAAGAATGGCTTGGATGATTTTTTGGACAGACATAATATCAAAGGCTATTGTGATACTAAGCTCTATAGTTAGTATGGGTATATAGAATTTAATTAAAAGTAGAGGGGTGTATGTATGGATGCTGGGTTTTCATTTGGAGGGGTTGAACTTGATGGACTTTGTCTTTTTTCAACCCAATTTAACTATGTAACTATCTAACTATATATACATGAAATTAAAAACAGCTGCTCCTTTGTGATCCAATTTATCGAGGAAAACTTTATGTACAGTATCTTCATTTGTTGTTGATGATTGTTACTTCCACATGTTGAATAGCATTAAAGGAATTGTTCAGTATAAAAATAAAAACTGGGTAAATAGATAGGCCGTGCAAAATAAAAATGTTTTTTAATATAATTAGCAAAAAATGTCATCTATATAGGCTGGAGTGACTGGATGTCTAACATAACAGAACACTACTTCCTGCTTTTTAGCTCTTCTGTTTAGCTTGGTTTCCTCTGGTTACCAGGCAGTAACCAATCAGAGACTTGAGGGTGGGGCACATGGTTCATAACTGTTGCTTTTGAATCTGAGCTGAATGCTGAGGATCAATTACAAACTCACTGAACAGTTATGTCCCACGTGGCCCCCCTTAAAGTCGCTGACTAACTCAGAGTTAGAGAGCTGAAAAGCAGGAAGTTCTATTTTGTTCTGTTAGACATCCAGTCACTGCAGCCTTTATACGTTACATTTTTGGCTAACAAACTACATTAGAAACATTAAAAATACTGTAGAGCAGGCACTCAAATGAAGGCAATCTTCCACCAAGTAGTTGTAGCAAAGTAGAAAAAATTATTGTATCCACAGCCTTAAGCGTTTCGTGTTACAAACACTTAGTCATAGCCTATGGGGCAAATTCACTAAGATGCGCCAGGCGCAACTTCGCCGCACTTCGCCAGGCGTAGTTTTGCCAGCGCTCCGCAAATTCACTAAAATCCGAAGTTGCGCACAGGGGAAGCGTAAGGTTGCGAAGTTGCGCTAGCGTTGATTCGCTATATAAAGCGAAGTTACGCTAGAGAAGGCTAATTTGCATACGGCGCGAAATTCAAATTTCAATGGAGGAACACGTATCAGCACTACAAATGCCTAGAAAACCTTCAAATCAGCAAATAAAAATTTTATTTTGCCCTACACATGTGCCCACTGTCTAGGTAAGTTGCCATGAGTCAGGAAATGTAGGGGGGAAGGAGGGGAGCCCCAAAAATATTTTCGATCTTTTTCAGCCTATCACCCATCATGTAGAAAATACGCCAGCATTTTTTGGGACTTAGAAAAAATTTTGACTTTTTTCTAAACAATCCCTATCTACTCTATTGCGCTTCGCCAGGTCTGAGGTGGCGAAGGAAGTCTAGTGTAAAAGGTAGCATTCAGTACACTGCGCAAGTTAGTGAATTTGCGTAGTTACGTCGCTAGCGAAAATTCGCCTGGCGTAAGGATGCGAAGTAACACTAGCGAAACTACGCCAGCGTTCGTGAATTTGTGCAGTAACGAAAAATGCCAAACGCTAGCGAATTAACGCCAGCGTTTGGCGCTTCAGCGCTTAGTGAATTTGCCCCTATGACTTGCAACACGAAACGCATAAGGCTGTGTATACAATAAATTTTTCTACTTTGCTACAACTACTTGGTGGAAGATTGCCTTAATTTGAGTGCCTGCTCTACAGTATTTTTCAGTTTATCTGCTCCCCATTCTTAAGGGTTGTATGCTCCACGTTTAGAAACATGTTTTATTTTGCACAGGCTATCTACAGTATTTACCCAGTTTTTATTTTTATACTAAAATGTCCCTTAAAGGGAAATACAGACAATTGTTGAAAATAGGTTTAGGTTGTCAAAATTTTTACATAATTATACACAGATCCACCTATGAACTGTATGTCATTAGACCTCGTTTCTACCCCCCTCTGCCAAGTCCTCCAGCTCCATCTCTCTTGTCACTTGCTCCTCAAGACATAGGATTTTTGGTGCCTGTGCTGAGCTTTCACTGGCGAGGTCACCAATCGTCATGGCATGGTGGGAGAGCGAGGACTCCAAGTCAGTCAGACATTTTTCTGTGTCCTGCAGGCAAGGAGAAAATCCTTCTAACTTCCTATCCAGAGCAGCAAGTGCATTCCCAAGAGAATATAGACGCTCTTCTAGTGGATCCCAATGTTCCTTCACCCCTTCAGGTGTTAAGGAATCCACATTTAGAGAATCTTCATATGGAGTGGCCAAGGACATAGAGTCTGTGCTCAAAGTGTCCCAGTCAAAAGTGTCTATTCCAGATATTGTTGGATCCATGTCTGCTGTGCCAGCAGAAAACATTGGAAAGACATTTATGCCAACTGTGCCCAGGGTCATGGAAGCTATATTCACTGCCCCAATCTCCAGCCACTTCACACTTTCTGGATCCCTGTGCCGGCTGCCATCTGGAATCAGATTTACAGCTGCAGGAGAAGTAGAGCCTGGGGTTAAAATGTGTGTGCCCACCAAGCCCACCTTTCGTGAATTTCCTTGTAAGTGATCAGTGCCACCTTGGGGAAAATCAATGGACTGCATGTCCTCTGATAAGTTATTGTGCAGGAAGCAGTCTTTTTTACCCAATACCAAAAAATCGTTGAGTAACTTACCATCCCAAGCTGTTCTCAATGCCATGGCTTCTACCTGCAGATTTTCCGTCTGGTCGTTGGTAGCTGCACCCGTCGTCTCTGGATCTATATTTAGTATCACAGGATCACTGAATTCCATGTTGATGTCAGATGTACTCTGCTCCACTGCATCTAATAGTAAAGAAATACTGGTTTCCATATTGATAGCAGAGGTGCCCATTTCCACTGGCTCTGCCAAGTCTATTGTTAAACAACAACACGGATTCATATTGCCTTCATCTGCATCAACCCGCAAGGAACTGCTGCCATTTTTGTTCAAAAGCAACAACTGAAATTGCTGCATAGAGACAGCAGATGTGCTCTCCTCCAAGCCCTGTTCTGCTTGACTCATGCCCATATGGTGTGACAAAACTGTATCATTCTCTGATATATGTATAGTGGAGCCATCTTGACTCTGCAAATCTGTACATACCTGGTCAATGGAATCCAACCCATGCTGTATATCTTCCATATTTATGGCATGTTTTTCTGCCTCTGTCCCCCATTAGCCTTTACATCCAAGGAAGATGGGTTAGATTTTATCCTGTGCCAGGCTAAAGCCATTTGTTCCCAATGCCACAGGGCTGCAAAGTTCCTAGTTATTGAAGCAGTGACGCTTTTTGCTTCTCATGCCCTTGTCTCATTGTTATTTACAATCAGAAAATCCTCTTAGCCTGATTACGTGACTCATACTGATGAACACTGAGAGGATTGTACCTGAACGGTGCAGGTCTGCTTGTGTTTAAAGGAACAGTTCAGTGCGAAAATAAAAACTAGGTTAATAGATAGGCTGTTCACAAAAAAGATGTTCCAAATATAGTTAGTTAGCCAAAAATGTAATTTATAAAGGCTGGAGTAACTGGATGTGTAACAGAACAGAACACTACTGCTTTCCAGCTCTCTAACTCTGAGTTAGTCAGTGACATGGGACATAATTGTTCAGTGAGTTTGCAATTGATCCTCTGCATTCAGCTCAGATTCAAAAGCAACAGTTATGACCCATATGATCCCCCCTCAAGTCACTGATTGGTTACTGCCTGGTAACCAATCACTAGAAACCAACAGTTATGTCCCATGTGGCCCCCCTTAAAGTCGCTGAGAGCTGAAAACACATCCAGCCAGTCACTCCAGCCTTTATACATTACATTTTTATCACTATTTTATCACTATATTGAGAACATTTTTTTATCTTGCAAAGCCTATCTATTTACCTAGTTTTTATTTTTTTCACTGAATCATTCCTTTAATGCTATTCAACATGTGGAAGTAACACTCACCAACAACAACGATACCTTACATAAAGTTTTCCTCGATAAATTGGATCACAAAGTTCAGCGCCTTTATAATTCAATGCATTTTTATGTAGTTCGACAGGCAGATATTCCTCTAGAACTGATCACATGGGTGTCCAGAAAGGGACTGGTACTTCAAAACAAATCATAATAAATATAAAATTGCAATTCACTAAAAATGATGAGCACGGATGGCATTGTATATTTTCATGTAAAAAATGAATGCTGAGCTTGCAAATTAATTTGTTCTACCACTCTATCGTGCAGAAACTGATTATTCTAATTGCACTTGGCCAGTTCAAGCTTGTCTCTGATTGGCTGCTATGTGTTACAGAATGTTGCCAACTCATTGGTCCAGTGTATGGTTTCTAATAGTCTCTTCTACTACAGGTTAATGAGCTCTCGGCGCTATTATTTTGAGGTTCTTCACAAGCAGGACGATCGTGGTTCAGATCATGTGGAAGTGGCGGTGAGCATGCAAATAGTTTTTATACTGAATCTGGACTCTACACCCCTGGAACCACAAAGTCTGATCCTCTGTAGTTACGACCCTGCATGCTGCCCTTGGATATCACACCTTTAGTGTTCCCTTTAGCTAAAAACAAGGTTACAGGTATATGAAATCATAACTGTATCAGCCATTTAATACTTCTTTCACACCAAATAGACCGCCCCAAACGTACCCCCCATACACTGCTTCGTGTGCTCCTTGTTGGGTGCCCTGTCCGTAGCGTCCTCACCGCTTTTCTCACACCAGAACCAAAGAAGGAGACGGCACTATCAGCCATTTAGCCATAGTTTTAACAATATAGCAAATTAGTGTTCACCTCCCACCTCCATATGCCACTCTTTTTGACATTTAGAGGCACATTTATCAAAGGTCGGATTTCGTATTCATGTGCGTTTCTTTTAAACTCTAATAAATACTCGAAATTCGATTGGGAGGTTATTTAAAAAAAAAGAAAAACAGGGTTGCACCGAATCAACTATTCTGGATTGGGCCGAACCCCTGAATCCTTTGCAAAAGATTCGGCCGAGTACCAAACCGAATGCAAATTTGCGTATGCAAATTAGGGGTGGGAAGGGGAAAACATTTTTTACTTCCTTGTTTTGTGACAAAAAGTCATGCAATTTCCCTCCCCACCCCTAATTTGCAAATTAGGATTCAGTTCGGCTGGGCAGAAGGATTCGTCCGAATCCGAATCCTGCTGAAAAAAGCCGAATCCTGGATTCAGTGCATCCCTAAAAAAAAATCGAATATCTAAAACTCAAAGGAATTTTACAACTTGAAAACTTGAATTCGACTAAACTCGAATCGAGTTTTTTCTCCGAAAGGAACTCGAATGTCAGGAAAGCTAGTAAATTGGTCACTGGACCTCTCCCATTGACTTATACATGAACCCGGCAGATTTAGGTGGCGAATAATTGAATTCAAATTGTTAAAGGGCCAAAGTTTCATAAATCTCGAAATTCAAATTCAAATCGAGTTTGGAATATTCACAATTAGAATTTGAGAGTTTTGACCATAAAAAAAAATCAGAATTCAAATTTTTAATTAGACTCTTAATAAAAATGCCCCTTATACTAAGGTTCCAGGAGAACAAATAGGCATTCTCCTCAAATGTCACCCTAACGGGCCTTTAAGCCCCTGCCTCAGGGCAATCAGACATACAATCTGGGAACCACTTAAGGGCAGAGACACACGTAGAGATTCGGGGAGATTAAGTCGCCTGGCGACAAATCCACTCTTCTTTGGGCGACTAATCTCCCCGAACTCCTAGATTTAAAATCGTCGATGGGATGGCACTCGTCGATGGGATGGCACTCACAAGGAAACTTCGGGCGACTTCAGAAAATGAAGTCGCCCGAAGGCAGTTCGGGAAGTAGAGGTAGAGCAGAACATTGCTTGAAAAGAGCTATTTTTGAAAAAATTTGAAAGCGATTTCTCTTTCTATGCCTAAGTGTATTTCTGGGCAGTCATATGCTTGCATCTGCTTCTCTCCTTGGCAATTGCTTTATAGCCGAGTATGGGTCACAGCAGGATAAATTATCTTTTAGTTATATTCTTTCTACCGAAGTAGCAAGGAGAAGCTGTGGAAGCCAGAGATGTAAAGGTTGACTGATTTTCATGATGTTTACGTGCTGTACAGGTATGGGACCTGTTATCCAGAATCCTCGGGACCTGGGTTTTTCCCATCAATAGACCTTTCCATTCTTCATACCATAGAAAATCATATAAACTTTAGAATAAACCCAATAGGCTGGTTCTGCTTCCAATAAGGATTAATTATATCTTAGTTGGGATCAAGTACAAGCTACTGTTTTATTATTACAGATAAAAAATAAATCATTAAAAAAAAATACTGAGAGATGGCCTTTCCATAAGTCAGAGCTTTCTGGATAACAGGTTTCCACATAAAGGATCCCATACATCAGAGCGAGCCTACTTCCCACCTATAGACAAATGCAGGTGCTAGGGAAAAGGGGGAGAACTACAACACCCTCTTAAAGTGATTTGTTCCCAAATAACATGCTGATTTCTATTTCTATATTCTATTTCCCCAGTGGCGTTTGTCCCTTCCGGGCATGAAGTTTGAGATTGTGGATTCAGCCTACATATCCCTCTACACAGGTACGACTCTCTCTCTCTCTCAGTATTGATGTTGTGCTGCAGCAGCTGAGGTGTAGAACGCCTTCATGAATGTTCTGTTTTTTTGCAGATGAGACTGCTTACAGAATGAACGAGGTGGCTCATATCCCACGCACTCTCTCTAGCCGGCCCGGTCACCGCTGGGGAGTGGACAAAGAGCAGCCTGCTGCTGACATGCTGATGGACGACCCCCGCAATGATTTTTTTATGAGTGAGTATTTTGAAGAGTAGGAATTGCTTCCTATAGTAAAAAATATGTCTAAAATTTGCTTTGTTTAGGGAAACTACAATAAATCTATGAGTTGCCTTTAATACATATGAGGTGTCGTTAACTTAAAGGAGAAGGAAAGTCGTTTCACACTTGGGAGTGCCAAATGTTAGGCACCCCAAGTGATTGTATTGACTTACCTGAAACCCCGGGCCGTTGCTCCTGTCAGCAGAAAACTGCACCGGCCCGGGGTTATACCGGTGAGCACCACGGAGCGATCCTCTACATGTATCCTTTTATATCTTGGGATTAAAAAAAATTTAAATAATGAATGTACATAGCAAAAGTGCTTAGAATAGCCCCCTCATTCATTTTATATTTATTTATTTTTAAGGTTTACTTATCCTTTAATGCTTTCCTACCAGTAGTTTGTTCTATTCATTAACCCAATGGCTTGTCATTTATCCCTTAGCACCACTGATTGAACAATCGAGAGTGGAGAGCGTTCTGGTCCCCTGCGCATATAAACCTACATATGTAGTAAAGGATTTCCCAATAGCACGATACCAGGGCCTGCAGTTTGTAAGTTTTAACTAGTACTTTTTAACTAAATTTAAAGAACATTTATGTAAGGTGGCTCCCAGTGCTCTGATGAGCATTTTTGCATTTTCTTTTCTAGTTTTCAAGATATTAACAGATTTTTATGCTGCAACTATATAAACGTTTTTGAAGCAGTGCCCCCTGCTGCACATTTTGAGTGGACACACTCCAAGGAAAACTGCAGTTATGAAAAAAATTAAAGTATTGTGATCAGAGGCGTTACTAAATATTACTGGGCCCCACAGCATATTATTTGTCAGGCCCCCACAATATGTCTAGAAATTGACCTGTTTTACCAACATTCAGGGCCGTATTTATATATAGGCCCCCAAAGTCTTCTGCCTAGGGCGGCACGGTTTTTGGGTCTCCCCTCGGGGGGGCCTATTTTTTTTGTTTTTATTTTAAAACTCTATTCGCCCTCCGCAACGGATTTCCATAGGAAATGAGGGGGTGAGGGGTAGGAGGGCCATTGGCGGAACTACCGGGGGAGCAGGGGGTGTGAGCGGGCCAGGGCCCGCACCCCCTCAGGGCCCCCCGGCAGCTCACGCGCCACTGACAAATGCGGCCAAATGCAGGCAGTACGGAGGGGGCGGGGCCTGGCTGCGCGTCACGCACCAGGGCCCGCCCCCCTCTAGTGACACTACTGAGGAGGGCCTAGAAAGAATGAGGAAGTGATGTCACGCGCATGGGCCGTTGACATCACTTCCGCTGAATATGGCGCATGATGTCAGCACGCACGACTTAGGAAGGTGTTTAGGTCCGATGCCTATGGTGGCATCGGATCTAAATACAGCCCTGCCAACATTTATTGATATTATATACAAATTAGGGTCTCATGGGGCCCCTATATCTCCTGGGCCCCCCTGCAGGCACAGGGTCTGCTTCCTCTGTAGTTACACCCCTAATTGTGACGTTACTCTGCTTAGAACCGACCAGATAAATTCGCAGGTGTCTCTCCTCTGCTCATGAGCTTCCTTTTCTAAGCAGAGTAACATTACAAGACTTTCCTTGTTTCCTTTTTAGAGAAAAGTCAGCCATAACTGATAGATTATTGAATTAATGAATAGTGTTTAATTTAGCGGTGCATCGCTCAGCATAGCCCTAATAATAGTGAAATCTAAATGCAATCGCGTTTATATAAGCAGATATTGATAGAAGCTAAATTCTCCATTTAGGCAATAAATAATAATAATAATAGTAAAAAAGACTGAATTAGTAGTGTGTTTTCCATTTAAGAATATCATATATTTAATTTTTTGGTTATATTTTTGTTGTCTCATCCTTAGGTTTACCTCACCTTTGTATACCCAAATGATTTCACCCGCCTGACTCATATGGAGACAGAAAACAAATGCTTCTATCGAGAGTCCCCCCTATACCTAGAAAAGTAAGTGGAGCCTATTTCTTACCTCTTTCCTTCAGTTTGACTTGGACATCTGTTTTCAACCCCCCCCCCACCGCATACATTTTTTTTTATAAAAATCCTTGCTTGTGGCATTTCTTACTGTATCCCTTCTGTGAAACTAAGGGGTTATTTATCAAAGTCCGATTTTATCTCAACATTTTCTGCTACAAACTCCGATCAAATCCACTTAGGTTTTTTGCATTTATTTATTATTACATATCAATTTATTTTGGATTTTTCACCCAAAAACTCCGGGGTATTGCACCAAACCCAGCACACATCTCCCATTGACTTATATGCAACCTTGACAGGTCTGAGATGCCGGATTTTCTAATTTGGACTTCGGGGGTTTAATAAATTCTGAAAAATTCGTGATTTTTTAAAAGTCCAATTTTATAAAATAAAAAAATCATGAATTTTAGGGGATTTTTGCATTTGGAGCTTAGTAAATAACCCCCTAAATCTCTTGCTTCATCCTTTTAATAGGTTTGGCTTTTACAAGTACATGAAGATGGACGATGAAGAGTCTCCTCAAGTACCATTCCTGTTCTTGAATCGCCAGCGTAAGTACAGGGAAACTCTCCTGTCCCATTACCTTCCAGTCTATGTTTAGTGAGTCTGGTGCTTACACCGTTTTATATATAATAGGATTGGCAATTCCACAGGATCAGAGGATCCTTTATGCAGGTTAACGTTTTAAGAATTTTCCTTCAAAATAGTTCTTACTGTCGTATACAGTAAAGCCCTCTCGGCCCATATATATATATATATATATATATATATATATATATAGTGAATAAAGTACCCCTCTTGTAAAATATAAGGATATTATAAGTTACCGAGGAGTTTCATGACCATATAAAAACACGAGGCCGAAGGCCGAGTGTTTATATACAGGTCATGTAACTCCGAGGTAACTTCTAATATCCTCATATTTTGCAACTGGGGGTACTTTATTTATTATAATACACAAATTTTAGTGAGTCATGTGACAGAAATAACATCAGAACTCACCGTTTATAACTGATGACATCAGGACTCACCGTTTATAAGGATATCATTTACAAGATATTCATGGCTTTTGTGTATTATATATATATATTCTCATTCAATGCTAAATATTGCGGTGAGTGTCCTGGCCTTTATCACATTTAAAGGAATTGTTCAGTGTAAAATTAAACTGGGTAAATGTATTAGCTGTGCAAAATTAAAATGTTTCCAATATAAATAGTTAGCCAAAAATGTAATGTATAAAGGCTGGAGTAACTGGATGTGTAACATAATAGCCAGAACACTACTTCCTGCTTTTCAGTTCTCTTGGTTTCCACTGATTGGTTACCAGGCAGTAACAAATCAGAGACTTGAGGGGGGCAACATGGATCATAACTGTTGCTTATGAATCTGAGCTGAATGCTGACGATCAATTACAAACTCACTGAGCAGTTATGTCCCATGTGACCCCCCTTAAAGTCACTGACTAACTCAGAGTTAGAGAGCTGAAAAGCAGGAAGTAGTGTTCTGGCTATTATGTTAGACATCCAGTCACTCCAGCCTTTATACATTACATTTTTGGCTAACTAATTATATTTTTTATTTTGCACAACCTATCTATTTAACCAGTTATTAACAACACTGAACTGTGCCTTAATTAGTTCCTAATGTATATAAACTGCCAGACATCGCTTTCATCCCCAGTCCTGCAACACTCAGAACCCTGCCCTTGATGTTTTTGTGGCACTGCCTATTCCCTGCATCCCCCCACCAACTACATTCATATGATCTATGGAATTCAGTGCTGTAGGTGCTACCATCTGTTCTCTTGCCGAATTTGCTTGTTGTGAGGTCGGCACTGATGGAAACTATAAGCAAACCCAGTGCGTAACTGTCATCTGCCAGCAACCACAGACAGAGAGAAGGAAGTGACAGTTTTAACTCGTGAATTTTCTCATACATTGGAAATGTGTCATCGCTTTATAAATAATAAATACCTCTTTGTACATTTAAAGGGACTCTTTGCACCCTAAAAAATATTTTTTTTAATAAGGAACAAAAATGTAATTCTAAGCCACTTTTGAATGTACGTTAATGAAAAAATTATAATGGTTTAAAAGTAATTTGTAAACTTCAATCCAGTTTAAATGAGTACGTGTCCCTTTCTGTTCTGTCCCTCAATTCTCCTCCAGGTCTGTTACTCAGCTGGCTGCTGCTACAATGTCCCAGGAGTGCAGAGAATATAAACTGCTTTCCATTGAAATTCAATTTACAAATAGCTGTACAAATATTGGGAAGTTGAACTCTTGCTGTAATGACCTTCTAGTTGGGTTTTCATGTATGTCTATAGACCTTTAGACTGAGCCAGTTCTGGAACCATTTCAATAGAGGGGGAAGAAGCATTAAAGTTTGAAGGTGTTGTTGGGCCCATTAAAAGTACTTGCTAAAATTAATTATCTTTTCACATTGGAGTTGCAAATGATCCATACTATATTGAATCTCTTTCATTTGTTTCACCCCAACTTTCCATCTTGTCAATAAATCCGCTCTGTTGAACATAGTGGAACATGATGAATTAATGGCGTCCATCTCTCTGAATGTGCCGATATGTTCACAGCCCAGAATGTAACTGATTTGTTTTAGCTCATCCGCTTTCCCAATTTCATGCTCTGCAGATCACATTGACATGATCAGATGGAGTGTTGCCTTACAATGGGTAGAAACTGTTTTCTTTTTTGCACCTCTTTATCTTGATGGGCTACACATCAAATCAACATCCAAGCAAAAAACGCTTCCAAAAAACATTCGCGAAAGGACTGGCGATTTATAATATTTATAGGATTCAATTGCCAAACTATGTTAACAATATCGGTACCAGCTGAGTAAAGCTTTATGTGCCAAATGAAGCAGCTTTAGACTGTTTGCATCAATTGACTCGTACGCTACATATGCATTTCTCTTCCATAATAATCTCTGCATAGCCAAAACCTTGTAATGTCTGCAGTCACTGGCAAATAACTGACTCCTGCTATTTACTTAATCCGTGTAATGTCCAAATGCCCAATTCTAGTCCAGAAGCATCGCCCTAATCCTAATCACACCCCTGTATTCAAGCACAGCCATCTGTAGATAGCTAACCTTTTGCTTCTCTCAAAGGCAACAATAGCACTATGCACCTTTATAAAAGCATTGCCAATCAAAAAAGACTTCCACGCTTATCTAATGGGCCAGTCAAAGGGACAATTGTTCCATTTGGCCAGTATGGTGATGGCAAATACCATTTGGCTCATTGGATTTTATCACTGTTGGGAAGGGCTACCCACGAGCATGTCAAACTCAAAAAAAAAAATAAACTAACTGAAAATAATAATCAACAAACTAGGGAGCATTTGTCGTCTGTGGTTAAATCTTTGCAGCTGCAGTCAGGGCCATGCATATATATATAAGAACCCGAGGGCCTGTGCCTAAAGGTGACCACACACGGGCCGATAAAAGCTGCCAACAGACCGTGTTGGCAGTTTATTGGCTCATGTATGGGTCCCTCTGATGGGCTTCCCCTATCGATATTTGGCCGAAACAAATATCTGTTAGTCGATGCGGTCCCACGATCCAACCACCTGTTACCTTTCATGGTGATCCGATCTTTGGGCCCTAGTGCCCACGATCAGATCAGCCCGATATGAAGATGGGCATATCTGGGAGAGATCCGCTCGTTTGGTGACATCTCTTAGTGTATGGCCACCTTAAGGGGGCGGCCCTCCGGTGCCTATATATATATATATATATATATAAATAAAATCAAAATAAAAAGCCGTCAAGAAGACTTGCTGCTTAAATCCGTCAGGCCTGGTATGAGAAATCTGGAAATGACGTTTCCCGTAAGTGACCATGTGAGTGATGTCATGCCACACATTTGGCGGTGCTGTAAGGTGAGGTGCCTGCAGGTGGCACTAAATACTTTTTTTTTTTAAAAAACTTTTTTTTTTGTCACCCCTGGTAACTTGTGGGACATTGGATTCAGACTTTTTCTATCCTCAGGGTATAATAAATCCTGAAAAATTCAAGTTTTTTTTCTACTAAAAATTCTGATTTAATAGCAAAAACAAAAACATGAATTTTTCAGATTTTTGCATTTGGACTTTTATAAATAACTCCTGTACTGTTAGGAAATTGTTTAACAAAATTGACAAGATTTATAATAACGTGTTTTAATAAACTTTAACTTGGAGGTGCCAAAAGTAAGGCACCCCCAAGTGATTGCATGTACTTAACTGAAAACCCGGGCCAGTGCTCCTATCAGGAGAAAGCTGCATTGGCCTGGGAATCTTCCAGCGAGCGTCACTGAGCAATCGGCTTCTGTTTTCTTCCTTTTCTCGCGGCTGCGCATGCGCAGTAGTGAAAAGAGCCAAACTTTAACGAAAAAGTAATTCTACTGCGCATGCGTCTACCTCAGAAATTTGAAGATTGAAGAAGCTGGAAGAGGATCGCTCTGTGTCGCTGGAAGAATCCCTGGCTAATGCAGTTTTCTTCTGATAGGAGCATCGGCCCGGGGTTTCAGGTAAGTACATGTGATCACTTGGGGGGTGCCTTTTCCTTCTGCCTTCTATTCACTTTGAATTATTACATGTCTGTGATCCTTTTCGAAATTTAGAGACCCGCAGCAACTATGGCGGATGGTAATTATTGGGCTGGTCTGTGTCCATCAACACTGTGGCCAAGATGCAACACAACAGAAGGAGGTGGAGAGTGCAGCCAAACTCCAGACAGAAGTTCCCTCATTCTTGCATCCCTTTGTGCTCTCACACTTATGCCTGGGGTAACAGTAAATGACCCCATCATTTTAATAAAATAGATATATAACTAGTAATGCAGTTGCTATTATAATATATGATAACCTGGTGATTTAAAATATCTCAAAGGCTGGAGCCACGTGCAGTTAAATGTTAGAGAAGGATAGAAAAGTTGCCTGGAGTGGACTGAATGCAGCTCCCTAATTAAACGTTGCCTTTATCATTGAAAAGCATTTCCAAAAGAGGTGTATAAACCTTGTGCCCTTGGCATAGGAACTAACTGATGGGTTTCTCAGTTGGTGTGAATATTATGTTCTCCTGAATCTTCTTTGCCTGTCTCCCCCTTTTCTGAGCAACAGCATACTTCTCTTTTCTACCTTAATCTTAATTTTCCTTTCTCCTTTAGACTTCATGGAGGAAGATGACGATGACGAGGAAGCACTGTTTGCTGGGAGTAAATTAAATCATAAGATAAAAGACGAATTCCCTGGATACCCCATGCCACCTAATACTGACCATAGAGAGGACACTCACATCCCCCTTAGTGTACCCCCTGAATTTACCTATGGAATAAATGTCAGCACTGTGGCTCAAATACATGGTCGGAGCTTGAAGTGGGCATCAAGGGAACACCCCCCACCGGGCCACAGAGGGCAAAGGAGACCTTTAATACCCACATTGGAAGGACCAATTAAAAGAGCTTGGCGAAGTCCCACGGATGGGACGTTAGATTTGAGACTGATAACGGAGTCAGAAGTTTTGACTAGAGAACATAGGGTAACTGGTAAGTCAAAGAATGGACAAATGTCTGATGTAAGAAAGAGAGACAAAAAGTCAGAGTTTAGAAACAGAGCTCGAAAGTTAGATTCCCTAATGGTTGGTCTAAAAACAGAGTTCACGGAAAAGCCTGAATTGTCAGAAGTCAGACCAACTGAAGAAGGACGCTTGGAGTCTGTTACCAGTGAGGCAATGCTTAAACAGAACTTGAAGGACACTTTAAGAGTAAAAAATAAACATAAGCCTGAGAAGGTGTATGTGACACGGCTGCTTTCCAAAGTAAGAAAGTCCCAAAATCGACTCTTACCTGGGATGCTGCTGCATCAACCTAAACCCCGGCGCTCTCCTAGTCCTCATGCCCACTCGCATGCCCCCCATACTCCCAAAACCTCCCGTGGAGGCAGAAGGTCCAAGGGTTGGGGTCTGCCTGATACCTCAGAACTGGGGCTTTTCAGCTGGGATGGACAGACTGAAAGGCCTGGAGCTCCAGTTCCAACCTCTCCTGGTCTACCTAATGGCCCTCCATCTCTTAGTATGTCTTCGGATTCTCCTGCAGAAGTTCAGGAGCAGGATTACAGCTATGAGGAAGAGGAGCCCCGGCAACGCTGGCCAGAGGATGCTATCAACTGGCAACGAACTTTCAGCGTGGGCACCGTCGACTTTGAGATGCTACGGTCAGACTGGAATGACCTTCGCTGCAATGTGAGTGGGAACTTACAGCTGTCAGAGGCAGAAACCGTGGACTTGGTGGCACAGTATATGGAAAAACTAAATGAGAAGAATGGTGGGTAAGTGGCTTTTCATTGTTGCGTGAGTGACTCCAGTGCCAATTTATATTGACTAGATTCATTGAGATGCCTAATCGGTCACTTCATTGTCCTTGAAGGCTATCTATCCATCTATAATCTATCTTGAAGGCTAGCTATCATCTATCATCTCTATCTATCAATCTATCTCTCTCTTTCTCTCTCTCTCTCTCTCTCTCTCTCTCTCTCTCTCTCTCTCTCTATCATCTATCTATCTATCTATTTATCTATCTATCTATCTATTTATCTATCGTCTATCAACTATCTATCATTATCTATCTATCATCTATCTATGTTGAAGGCTAGCTATCATCTATCTTATCAACATTGATATTATTTTCTTTAGTGGCCTTTTAGATTGTAACTTAAGTTCTGCCTCACTTTGACTATGGAGTCTCTTTTCTTGCCAGTATATACACTTTGCTGCGTATAATCAATGTGGAGAAGAGGAGGGACTCGGCCAGAGGAAACCGCTACTTTATCGAGCTGGAGCTTCAGGAGCGCGGCAGTAGGAAAGTGAGACTTGCAGAGTATGTGTACCTGCTACTGCATCGTGGAACTGGGGGAGACAGTGATGAAAGCCCACCAGCAGAGACCCCAGAAATCTCCCCCAGCCCTCAACTTCCCTTATACAGTAAACCAATCCTGTGCCGGCCTGTGAGCCTTAACTGGAATCCTCGTGCAACTGTGCATTTCGTAGTGCCAGGTGAGTAAAGATAAATCCACTGTTATGTTGAGCTCATTACCTCAGAGAAAAACAACTTTATTATGGTGTCAGGTGATGAACTAGAGGACCCACACCTGCCATGGGGCCATATATCCTTATGCAAAATGAATTACCAGCCGCTTACTGTGTGAGTTGTAGTTGTGCAAAACAGATTTATTCAGCCCAAAGACATACAAGATAAGGCAACTTTTGGGCCTACACAGTGTGCTTGATAAAGGGCCCGAAATGTTGCCTTATCTTGTATATCTCTGGGCTGAATAAATCTGTTTTGCACAACTACGACTCACACAGTTGTGCGGCTGGTAATTCTTTTTGCAGGTGAATAAAGCTGGAATTTGAGTTTTTAGTGCAGAAATAAGGGCTAATGTATTTATACTAGGCACAGGGGAGGCATTAGTAATTTTGTCTTTTCTGTTTGGATAGACTAACTGAGATCCAGTGTGATCATTACTGTCAAGACTAAGCACAAATACATAGCGTTGCTTTGGCAGTAAAGCCTATATCAGCCAAACTGCACAGTCATATGGCTTAGTGCAAGCTGTACTCTTTCTCTCTCTTGACCTTTCTGTAACATGGGCACTGCTAATGGGCGGCATCCCTGTCTACAACTAGCTGCTTAAAGGAACAGTAACACCAAAAAAATGTAAGTGTTTTAAAGTAATGAAAATATCATGTAGTGTTGCTTCATGTGCTGTGCTGTGTTATCCAAGGGGAAGAGGAGGTGTATGGATTTAAGGGTATATCTTAATATGACTTGACTTTTTTTTCACATATGAGTGATAAGTGATATCCCTGCAGTGAGCACCAACCATTTGTTTTTTTGGTGTGCTACCACAATTAATGTGGCTATGGTCTTGTGGTAACATGGGTGTGGTTTAAAGTGGGTGTGGTTTAAAAACAGGGAGTGGTCAACAATGGCTTCCTTTATCGGCCCTCCACTATGTAGGCCGGAAACATTTTTGTCCAACAGTGTTGGACAACACTGATCTAGATAAACAACAAAAGCCTTTCTGTACAGACTGGCCACAGACAAGGATAATTCCCATCAGGCCTTTCTCATTTCTCCCATAAGCCTATATGCAGGGGTGTAACTACAGAGGAAGCAGACTCTTTGGCTGAGATATAGGGGCCCCATAAGACTCTAATTCATATACAATTTCAATAAATGTTGCTAAAACAAGTCGGCCTCTAGACATTTTGGGGACCTGTAAACGAATTAGCTGTGGGGCCCTGTAATATCTAGTTATGTCACTGCCTATATGACACCTGTTACATGTACCACTATCTACATTTAATGGTTTTGAGAGTGGGCCCCCTAGTTCTTTACTGTTCCTAGGAGACCCAGTGTGACCCTGTAAATGTATGATTGTACAGGTACGGGATCCGTTATCCGGAAACTCATTATCCAGAAAGCTCAGAATTATGGAAAGGCTGTCTCACATAGACTACATTATAATAAAATCATCCAACACTTTTAAGAATGATTCCCTTTTCTCTGTAATAATAAAACAGTAGCTTGTACTTGATCCCAACTAAGATACTGTATAATTAATCCTTATTGGCAGTAAAACCAGCCTATTGGGTTTATTTAATGATTACATGATTTTCTAGTAGACTTTAGGTATGAAGATCCAAATTACAGAAAGATCAGTTAACCGGAAAAACACAGGTCCCGTGGATTCTGGATAACAGGTCCCATGCCTGTACTGGCAGTTAGAGAACTATACTACACCCAGTAAACGAAACATTGAAAAGTTAGTTGTTGTGAGCGCAGACCTTGCTCTATTTAGCAATCTGTCCTCTAAGGGTATTTCGTTTGAAAGCAAGAAAGTTCAGTCTCGGTGAAAGACCAATTGAACTCAGCGGGAGTTTCCGTGTAGACCGATTCTAATTAGAACAGTGATACTTGTTTTCCTTCTCTTTAGTTTCTGCTTCCTATTTGGGAGTATTTTTGTCCTGCTGTTTTCCCTTTCACCCTGCCCTTCTCTAACACTCTTCATTATATATTTTCATCCTTTGTTCAGTAAAGAATCAGGCCCGCTGGGTCCAGCAGCTCATCTCAGACCTGGAGTTCTTGTACACAAACACTCAGGATGATCAATTCAATCTCATTCTGGTGGATTATGACAGCGAGGATATGGATGTGGAGAGGGCTCTGCGCACTGCTAAACTACCAAGGTAAATAGGCCAAATGGATGGAGGAGTAAATTCACTAAAATCCGAAGTTGCGCACAGGGGTAGCGTAAGTTTGCGAAGTTGCACTAGCGTTGATTCGCCAAGCGAAGCGAAGTTTCACTAGTGATGGTTCATTTGCATACGGCGCCAAATTCAAATTTCAATGGAGGAACACGTATCAGCACTACAAATGCCTAGAAAACCTTCAAATCAGCAAATAAAAATTTTATTTTGCCCTACACATGTGCCCACTGTCTAGGTAAGTTGCCATGAGTCAGGAAATGTAGGGGGGAAGGAGGGGAGCCCCAAAAAAATTTTCAATCTTTTTCAGCCTATCACCCATCATGTAGAAAACACGCCAGCGTTTTTTGGGACTTAGAAAAAAATTTGACTTTTTTTGAAACAATCCCTATCTACTCTATTGCGCTTCGCCAGGTCTGAGGTGGCGAAGGAAGTCTAGCGTAAAAGGTAGCGTTCAGTACACTGCGCAAGTTAGTGAATTTGCGTAGTTACATCGCTAGCGAAAATTCGCCTAGTGTAAGGGTGCAAAGTAACACTAGCGAATTTACGCCAGTGTCCGTTAGTGAATTTGCGAAGTACCGAAAATGCCAAACGCTAGCGAATTAACGCTAGCGTTCGGCGCTTCGGCGCTTAGTGAATTTGCGCCACTATGTTTGCCCAGGGGCAGTAACTTGCTATAGCAACCAATCAGCAGGCAGCATTTACCGGTTTAAAAGCAAACCTCTTATTGGTTGCTTTTGGTTACTGCTCCTGGGCAAACTTAGTGCCTTTTATTACATATGTGGGTAGCTGTAAATCAAGTGAAAGTGTTTTAAAAAGTAATGAAAATATAATGCAGTGGTGCCCTGAACTGGTAAAACTGCTGTGTTTGCTTCAGAAACACGACTATAGTTCATATAAACAAGCTGCTGTGAAGCAATGGAGGAAATTGAAAAATGGCACAGGTTAAATAGTGGATAACATAATACCATTATGTTCTACAGAGCTTATCTGCTGTGTAAACTGAGGTTTTTCTCCTTTGAATGGCTGCCCCCATTGCTACACAGCAGTTTATTTATATGAACTATAGTAGTGTTTTTGAAGCAAACAGATCAGTTTTACCAGTGCAGGGCAACACTGCATTATATTTTTAATGCTTTCTTTTTTTTGTTGTTACTGTTCCTTTAATGTGTGCGTACTTACAGTTACACTGAGTAGGACAAGCCATGTGCGTTAATACATTAATATTAGTATATATTTATCAAAGGAAGCAACAAACTGGCATAGATCACCAAATTTTATAGGCACCACTTGGGGGAAGGGCAGCAGCGGCTTTGCACCCATAGCCATGTGGTGACCCCACACCCCTGTGATTGGTCACTTGCATGGAAACATACAGGCAGACCCTGCTTCAGTCCAGTCCCTGTGGTTGTGGGGTCTACTGTATTCTAATTGTTTCACTGGTTGGATCCCGAGGCAGAGAATACATCCTAAAGCCAGCTTTATATGATTCAAAGAGTTCATTTTCCCTGCACAGAAAGAAGAGAAGTCTTTATTGTGCCTTTGATTTTGTTATGTGAATAATACACTAATATATATATATAGGATGGCTCAGGCTTTGAGAATCACACTTCTTCACTGTTCTCTAAATAAAGGATGCTGCCCGTGTCTAGAACCAGTAAGTCAAAGAATGCAGGGAGTTTTTTAAAAAATGGAGACCTGTCATTTAAACCCAGCTATGAAGAAGAAGTAATCAGTAGGTGAGAGCAGAAGGAATTACTATATATGTGGCTGTTCTGCAAGAGGTGTAGATTTTAAAGGGGTGATTTCACCTTTAGGTTAACTTATAATATGTTATAAAATGGCCAAGTCTAAGCAACGTTTCAATTGGCCTTCATTATTTAATAATTATGTAAAGTTTTTGAACTTTATGTCTTCTTCTTCTGACTCTTTGCAGCTTTCAAAAGGGGGTCACTGATCCCGTCTAAAAAGAAATACTCTGTAAGGCTACAAATTAAGGATGCACTGATTCCAGGATTCGGTTCGGGATTCGGCCAGGATTCGGATTCTGCCGAATCCTTCTGCCTGGCCTAACCAAATCCGGTTCCTATCCCTAATTAGGATTCAGTTCGGTATTCTGCCAAATCTTTCATGTAGGATTCGGGGGTTCGACCGAATCCAAAATAGTGGATTTGATGCACCCCTACTACAAATGTATTATTATTACTACTCATCTTTCTATTCAGACCCTCCCCTATTAATATTCCATATTATCATTTAAATCAATGCATTGTTGCTAGGATAATTTGGACTGGGGATGCACTGAATCCACTACTTGGGATTTTGGCTGAATCCCGAACCAAATCTGAATCCTAATTTGCATATTCAAATTAGGGTCTGGAAAGAAAAAAATGGGAAATTTTTACTTGTTTTGTGAAGAAAAGTCAGATGATTTCCCTTCCCGCCCCTTATTTGTATATGCAAATTAGGATTTGGTTCAGCCAGACATAAGCCGAATCCTCCTGAAAAAGGCAGAATCCTGGCCAAATCCTGAACCGATTCCTGGATTCGGTGCATACCGAACCCTAACAATCAGACTGCTGAAATTGCAAACTGGAGAGCTGCTGAATAAAAAGCTAAATAACTCAGAAACTACAAATAATAAAAAATGAAAACCAAATGCAAATTGTATCAGAATATCACTCATACATCATACTCAAATTTAGGTGAAAAAGGTGAACCGTCCCTTTAAAGGAGACCTTTTAATGGACAAATGTCCATTAAAAAAACTGTTGCCTTTAAAGTAGCTCTTCTCTGATCCGTTGATTCCCCAGGTACCGCCTGCTTACGTCATCGGACCTTACTAGTGGCCAGAGAGACGATACTCTGCAAAGTGCAATCATGAAGAGTCACTTCTAACGCCCCTTACTATTCTGGTTCTGCATGGCGTTGTAAATGAACCCCCAACTAAAGGGGAATTTTAGCCAGACAGGTTAGAAAATGCAGTTAGGCCTAGGACCACTCAGGTCATTGATTAGGACTTTGTAGGGTTTTAATTGAGTGAAATATTAACCCTTTACTTTTAAATGATTTCTAGTTATAAGTATCTGAAGAGAAGCGGAAACTTTGAGCGTTCAGCTGGGCTGCAGGCAGGCGTTGACACTATACAGGTAAGTCTACACTGCCTCATCCATATCCTGATTCATATTTATCCTTGCTTGTAAAATTGTCTTTCAAGGGGAACTATGCCCTTAAAATGAATAGGTTTTAAAAATGCTATATTTTATATACTGTATTTATTGCACCAGCCTAAAGTTTCAGCTTGTCAATAGCAGCAATGATCCAGGACTTCAAACTTGTCACAGGGGGTCACCATCTTGGAAAGTGTCTGTGACACTCACATGCTCAGTGGGCTCTGATTGGCTGTTGAGAAGCTAAGCTTAGGGCTCGTCACTAATTATCCAGCAGAAAATGAGCTTCCCCTGTAATATAAGCTGATGCTATAGGTTTGCTGATTATTAAATTCTGATGCTAATTGCACTGGTTTCTGTGCTGCCATGTAGTAATTATGTGTATTAATTACTAATCAGCCTTATATTGTGACATTTCTATTCTATGTGTACTGTATATTGTGAGTGGGTCCCTAAGCTCAGTAAGTGACAGCAGCACAGAGCATGTGCAGTGAATCAGCAGAAAAGAAGATGGGGAGCTACTTTGTCTTTGGAGACACAGATCTTTACTGCTAAAGAAAATAAAAATGGGATTTTATTTTTTTGCCTTTACATGCCCTTTAAGCTAGCCATAGACGGAAAGATCCGATCATACGAATCCCCGATTCGTACGATTTTTGGATCATATGTGGAGTGTCCCGATATTTGCCGTGCTATGCCGATCGGTCGGACAAGTTTAGTGATTTTTGTCGGCTACAGATAATTTCTCTGCATGTATTGCCGATTGTATGATTTTCAGTGGGAGACTGTCACCAGCTTTGTCAGACATAACTTTCGTACGATTGCTGTCAGGGGCAGAACATCGGCTGATCTGTTCTTTACTACTTTATTTCAACTGAAGCAGGGGCAGCTGCCTAGAATTTACCAGGGGCGGAAGAAAGCTGATCCTGGTAACTTAGAGACAAATTTCCGTTTTTTAAACCAGAAATTCGGCTTTTATAGCCCCCCCCCCAGACCCATGTCGTGATATTAAGGTAAGCGCAATGGTCAGGGGGGCAGCATTTCGAACGCCGCCTCAGGCGGCATTAAACGCGCCTGAACTGAAGGTTAGTGGCAGGTTGTGAGATGGGGACTCCTTTATGTCTATGGCCAGCTTAAGCCTAGCCCCCTGCTCTCTTGCTGATCTGTCTGACTACTTTGCTGAACTGGCTGACTACTGTTACTTTGTATCAACAGCCATCTGTCCTCTCCCTGCATCCTCCAAACCCCACAATTCCCTACACACGTTATTTCAATAAGGAAAGGAACATCACATGGCAGGTGCTGCAAGGCTGTATTCTGTCCCATTACAGGTTCAAATTTTATATATGATATGTGCATTTATTTCTGCCTCATTCAGAGCTTTCATCTCTTCCACTCCTACAGCTACTCATTACTCATGCTTGCCACTCCCCAGGCAGCAGTGTAGTACTCACTTTCAGATAAAGGGTTAATTGATCATGCTTTGTCTTTTGAGACAAGTTCCTTGGTTCTGAGTGGATAAAATCCCTGCCATAAAGCAAGACAGAACTGTTGTTTGTTAGAAGGAAAAGTAACGCGTGAAAAAAAGGGAAAATAATTCTATCACGATGGGATTTTATTTTTCATCTTCAGGACAATCACAGCATCGTATTCTTGTGTGACCTGCACATACACTTCCCGCTTTCTGTGCTGGACAGTGTGAGGAAACATTGTGTAGAGGGACGTTTGGCCTTTGCACCAATAGTAATGAGACTGAGCTGCGGAAGTTCTCCTTACAACCCCCGTGGTAAGATCTACATTTTCATAGGCTCCGCTATTGGCCTAACTTTGCACCCGGTGGGTCCCACTGCAACTCTCTCCACCCTCACAGGTCTTTTTCTGGCTGTGAGTTCCTCTGCTTCTCCCTGCAATTTGAAATAATAACCGGGGTCACTGACCCTCCCTTACAAAAAATGATTTTTGGTTAGGCTGTATTTATATTATAATTATTCTTTTATCTTTCTGTAGAGGCCCATCCCTATTCATCTATCATTATTACTTCCAGCTGACTTTCTGGTTGCTAGGTTAAGTAAGTTCTAGCATCTAAATTACCAGTTAAACTTAGTGGAGAGAGAAGAAGAACAAAATTGAAATAAATAAAAGTCTGCAACCTGTAAAATCTAAAAATCGTCTGTCTCTTAGCCATTTTGTGCTCTATTTCATGCCGCTACAGGGTACTGGGAGGTGAATGGATTTGGTCTTTTCGGAATCTACAAATCAGATTTTGATAGAATTGGAGGCATGAATACAGAGGAATTTAAAGATCGCTGGGGCGGAGAGGACTGGGAGTTGCTTGACAGGTAAGAGGTGTCTACCTTTCCCTTTAAAGGCGTTGTTCATCTTTAAATTTACTTTTAGTATGATATAGAGAGTAATATTCGGAGACAATTTGCAATTGCTTTAAATTTTTTATTATTTGTGGTTTTTAAGTGATTTAATTTTTTTATTCAGTTGCTCTCCAGTTTGCAATTTCAGCAGTCCGGTTGCTAGGACCCAAATTAATATAGCAACCATACATTGATTTGAATAGGAGACTGGAATATAAATAGGAGAGGGCCTAAAGGTGGCCATACACCGGGTTATCCGCTCGTTTGGGCGATGTCCAACCAACAGATGCTGCCAGTGTCAGACTGGAATGCCAGGGGCCCACCAAAACACTTTAGATGGTGGGCCCATCAGTAAACCATGACCATGGGCTCACTTGCAAATTATTATTCCTCGTCTCTGAAGTCAACCTCTTTATTCTCCTAGTCTTTTATATCTACTTACTATATTTCATTATTATTATACTATACTTTCAGTAGTAAGCCTCTTTTTTACCATAAAGGAATGGGGAATGACCATGAAATAGGCCAAATTGTTAGAAGCAAGAGGTCCACTGACACCTGGGCCCACCGTGAGTTTTCCTGGTATCCCGGTGGGCCAGTCACTGATAGGGATGTAGCGAACGTCGGAAAAAAAGTTCGCGAACATATTCGCGAACTTGCGCAAAAATGCGAGCGGTTCGCGAACGGTTCGCGAACCCCATAGACTTCAATGGGAAGGCGAACTTTAACATCTAAAAAAGACATTTCTGGCCAGAAAAATGATTTTAAAGTTGTTTAAAGGGTGCAACGACCTGGACAGTGGCATGCCAGAGGGGGATCAAGGGCAAAAATGTATCTGAAAAATCTGCCTGTGTGTGCTTGGAAGAGATAGTGTAGGGGGAGAGCTGTTAGTGATTTCAGGGACAGATGATAGTAAGTTTGCTGGCTAGTAATCTGCTTGATACTGCTCTGTATTGGAACAAAAAAATAAATAAAAGCAGTCCTTACAAGGACTACTGTTATTGCAGCAGTCAGCAGATGAGATCAGAAGCAGGACAGCTGCCCACTGCAGCTACATACAGAGCACTGCAGTAGAAGGTAGATTACTAGCCAGCAAAGCTACCTAAGCTTAAATGTCCCTCAAACCCCTGCAGACTTCTGTCCCTCCAATAACAGAGCAGTATCAAAACGATTACTAGCCAGCAAACTTTCAACTGTCCCTGAAATCACTAACAGGCAGCAGCTCTCTCCCTACACTATCTCTTCAGCACACACAGGCAGAGTGAAAAAACGCTGCAGGGCTTCGGTTTTTATAGGGAAGGGGAGTGGTCCAGGGGAGAGCTTCCTGATTGGCTGCCATGTACCTGCTGGTCTGGGGTGAGAGGGCAAAAAAAAGCGCCAACAATGGCGAACCCAAAATGGCGAACGTCGCGCGACGTTCGCGAACTTCCGGCGAGCGCGAACACCCGATGTTCGCGCGAACAAGTTCGCCGGCGAACAGTTCGCGCCATCTCTAGTCACTGACCAGCCAGACACTGGATGCGGCCGCAATCCGACAGGATTTTTTACCCTGCCCGATTGACATCTGCCCAACTTTCAGACAAATATCGATCGGGGTCGCCCGTTGGATGGCCAAACACACGACTCGGTCTGTCGCAGCTTTTATTGGCCTATGTATGGGGGACTTAAGTAGAACGATGAGCAATAACAGTAAATGTGTAGCCTTACAGAGTTTTTTTTTCAGTGACCCCCATATGAAAGCTGGCAAGAGTCAGAAGAAGAAGAAGAAGAAGGCAAATCATTCAAAGCTATAAATAAGAAGACCAATTGAAAAGTTGATTAGAATTGGCAATCCTATAACATATTAAAAGTTAACTTAAAGGTGAACTACCCCTTTAATACAGGGGATATTCTTCCTGCAATAGAATATAGTCTACAGTACATCTGGCTGTTGATAATGACAACCATACTGGCTGTGCCTTGCTGCTTAAACTCTCACACATTGAGTGTTTTTTTCCAGGGTTCTCCAAAATGGTCTGGAAGTGGAGCGTTTGCGTCTGAGGAACTTCTTCCACTACTACCACTCCAAGCGAGGCATGTGGAACACACAAAGCCAGGAGAGTGCAGTAAAGGACTAACACGCACCTAAAGGGTTGCAGGTGTGGACTCCTCATCTTGGTTTGTGTTTGTTGAGATGGGAAGACTGATCATGTTGCTTAACTTGAACAGCCAGAAAGCAGTTGTTGCATTTTGGGTGCTAAGCATGGTACGGACTGCTCTGGTTGGGCTCTGAGAAGGCTGAGATGCTCTGCAGGAGATGTATCTTCCATTTTTTATGGTTGGTGGCTGATAATTCTTCTAGGGAAGTAACTTGCTCCTGAGCCGTTTCCATTTACAATTCAGCTGGCCGACTGGTGGGAAGCGAGAACAGAATTTTAGATCCCCCTGAAAGAGTCAAGAAATATATCCGCCTTTAGGGTGGCACACAGAGACTCATAATCATGAATTATAGGTGTTCACAGAATGTCCAACCATCCCTCTGTATGGGCCGTTCAATCAGCCCTTTAGTGTGCCCATCATGCAGTCGTTCCATTAGAATAGACCATTCTGGTCAGTGTCTCAAGCCTTGGTCAACTTCAGAGCCCTTTGGCCACCTACCTCTGTAGTCACATTTGAGAAGATCTGATTGCTAAGCTTTTAATATGACCAACTGGTCTAATAGGGGGCCAACTTATCCATATAATTCCATTAGGTCCATTCACAACTTTTTGCATTGTACATTTTTGAAGCAAAATCCTTACAATTACCTCAATATACCTTGCACCCTTGGAATAGCGCTGGAGATTGGCCTGAGGTTATATCAGCCTTAGAATAGGCTCAGTCATTCAGTTCTTTACCTGAACCCTGCAAATACTCTTATCATATATGTGCTTGGGTAGAGAGGGCAGTGGCAATGAAGTGGGGTTTTCTTGAACAAATTAAAGTCATGGACAGTATGATTAGGATTTCTTGAACCTGAGTGAGATCACAAGTTCTGTATTAGGAAGTGACACAGGACACTGGAGCTAGCATTTCTTTCCTCGGGTTGGCAATAATCTGGCCAGTTGGAGCACTCCTTTCTTTTAACCCTGGCAGGGCAAGTACAGCAGCCCCTTTGAAATCAATACATACACATTCACATACACAGATAAATAAGGTAATCGTGAAAAGTGGTAAACATAGCACAGATTGGTGCAACCGTGGCATGGGACATGGTCTTGCACTTAAATGCCTTTCAGTTGGGTGTGTGATTTTAAAGGGGTTGTGCACCTTTTAAATTAACTTTTGGCACAATGTAGAGATTGAAATTCTGAGACACAATTTGCAGTTGGTTTTCATTTTTATTATTTTTGTTTTTTGAGTTATTTAGCTTTTTATTCAGCAGCTCTCCAGTTTGCAATTTCAGCAAATGTGGTTGCTAGGGTCCAAAGTGCTCTAGTAACCATGCATTGATTTGAATGAGAGACTAGAATATGAATAGGAGAGGGGCCAGAATAGAAATATGAGTAATAAAAAGGATAACAATACATTTGTAGCTTGACAGAGCATGTGTTTTTTTAGATGGGGTCAGTGACCCCCATTTGAAAACTGGAAAAAGTCTGAAGAAAAAGGTAACATTTTTTAAAAACTATAAAAAGATAAAATAAAGGCCAGCTGAAAAGTTGCTTAGAATTTTACTTTCTATAACGCACTAAGGGGCACATTTACTATGGGTTAAATATAGAATATTCGACCATCGAAGTAAAATCCTTCGACTTCGAATATCGAAGTCGAAGGATTTACCGCATTTACGATTAAATTTACGATTAAATCCTTCGAATCGAACGATTGAAGGATTTTAATCCATCGATCGAAGGATTTTCCTTCGATCAAAAAAAGCTTAGAAAGCTTATGGGGAAGGTCCCCATAGGCTAACATTGGTTTTAGGTGGCGAAGTAGGAAGTCAAAGTTTTTTTTTTTAAAGAGACAGTACTTCAGCTATGGAATGGTCGAATGATTTTTAGTTCGAATCGTTCGATTCTAAGTCGTAGTGGAAGGTCGAAGTAGCCAAAAAAAAAAAAAAGTTTTTTTCATTCTAATCCTTCACTTGAGCTAAGTAAATGTGCCCCTAAAAGTTACCTTAAAGGTGAACTACCACTTTGATAGTGCACATGCAGTAGACAAAGGAAGCCATGGGCAAGGCAGGGGTTTGCAATAAGGCTTCCATGCACCTTATGTATTGCCCCTTGGCTAGGGTTGCCACCCGGCCTAGCGCTACAACACCTGCCAAGGCCCGGGGCTGGTATTACAAAATTACCGGTAATTTGTAATACCCTTTAAAAAAAGCCCTCGGCCTGCCCCCAATTTGCGCCGAACTTACCTTTTTTTGCAGTGTTCTTGACATTGCCGCAATGTCGCTCCGCCCCATTTTGCGGCACGCTGCGTAGCCCTGCCCCTTTTGTGTCATGAACCGCCTCCTTTTTGTACCCGCCCCCCCACTGGCCGGTTATTTTTTTCAATAAAGGTGGCAACCCTACCCTTGGCACAAGCCCCTTCTTTATGTATGGGGCTTTTAATGGGCCTATTGGAGCGCTACAGATATGAGTAGTGTATGCGTTTATATACCCACCATTGTAAGCTCAGTGAGACTGAATGTACTACTGTACTGGCCGGTAAAAATGATGGCTGATCCCAATGTTATTAATAGGGAAAAAAAGATAAATATATAGGATGGCCGGTATTTTTTTCCAGAAAAGGTGGCAACCCTAACTGCAGGATTACATTGTTTATACCCCTCTATGGGTCTTTTACCCTGTGTGTTACACTCATAGGAATAGTGAAATTATAGTGAATTTAGGAATGCATAGTTCTGCACCTGATGTAATATTCAACACATTAATCTGCTCCTCAAATGCAATGAGTATCTGCTGCAACAGTCTCCAGGAATACACTGCCCAACATGGCCGAGGCATACAAAGCACTACATAAATCACCCAACTGAATGCCACTATACCAGGGTGGAAGCAGACCCACCAGCAGCTTTAGGCAGACAGTGACTAGTATTTATCAGGGGATTTTTGACTTGAAGCCCCACAGGAAGGGCACCCAGGAATGTACAGTAACCATAGGAATCATTCCATGTAATAAGTGCAATGGTCACATGGGGGCGCAGTCTATTAGGAATCCTGACACAGCCAAGCAAAGTGGGAGTTATAGTGAGTTATAATGATTTAGTTATAATGAGTTATAGTGAGTTATAATGAGTTATAATGATTTAGTTATAACGAGTTATAGTGAGTTATAATGCGTTATAATGAGTTATAGTCAGTTATAGTGAGTTATAATGCGTTATAATGAGTTATAGTGAGTTATAATGAGTTATAGTGAGTTCTAGTGAGTTATAATGAGTTATAGTGATTTATGAGTTATAGTGAGTTATAGTGAGTTATAATGAGTTATAATGAGTTATAGTGAGTTATAGTGAGTTATAGTGAGTTATAGTGAGTTATAATGAGTTATAATGAGTTATAATGAGTTATAGTGAGTTATAGTGAGTTATAATGAGTTATAGTGAGTTATAATGAGTTATAATGAGTTATAATGATTTAGTTATAATGAGTTATAGTGAGTTATAATGCGTTATAATGAGTGATAGTGAGTTATAGTGAGTTATAATGTGTTATAATGAGTTATAGTGATTTATAATGAGTTATAGTGAGTTATAGTGAGTTATAGTGAGTTATAATGAGTTATAGTGAGTTATAACGAGTTATAGTGAGTTATAGTGAGTTATAATGAGTTATAATGAGTTATAGTGAGTTATAATGAGTTATAATGAGTTTTAGTGAGTTATAGTGAGTTATAATGAGTTATAGTGAGTTATAATGAGTTATAACCAGGAAACTACAGAGGAAGCAGACCCTGCGGCTGGGCCCACAAAGTACAGGGGCCCTATGAGGCCCTAATTCATATACAATTTCAATAAATATTGGTAAAACAGGTCAACCTCTAGACATGTTGGGGGTCTGAAAAATATTTTGCTGTGGGGCCCAGTAATAGTTAGTTGTAACACCTACACATGATATTGCCCCATATCCATTTACCCACAAGTAGGGTCATCATCTCCCTCCCGCCTATTATATTTATTCAGGCAGGTGGCGCCCGCAAGCAGTGAGCACTCTGCAGTTTTTAAAAGGTTGAATGATTTCATGAAGGCATGACATTATTTTCAGGTATCCACACTTTCCCTTTCTATGGGCTGCTCAACCCAAACCATGAAAGTGTCTCAGCTCCAGATCTTGTTTTACAAGATATTCAACGTGTCTGAAGGCATGAGGGCAGTAAGCAGAGATTTTACATCGCTGCAAAGAAAACAATGCACTTATAATAGGGATTTTTTCGCCCTTTAATAACTCAACATTAACCCCCTACTTACCAGAGAGTCCTCTTCCATGCAAAGGGAGGAGTCAGTCTAAGACCACACCTCCTACCTGTTCCTACCCTGGGAAGGGTTTGGAACTAATTTTGGGAGTGTCTGGGCATGGCCACGGCAGATCAGGACCACGTCATGATTGTCTCAATTTTCCAGTTGGGAATGTTGGGATGTAAGACAGAATTCCCTTTAGCCCCAACAGCTCATCTCCTGAGCCGAGGTCCAGCCCCGCTCAGCATTTACACTAATTTCTGTGAAATTACAATGTAGCAAAGAGGTTTTTAGAAGTTTTCAAACATGAATTTCTTTTTAAACTAAAATAAACAGTTTTCAGTTTGAATTTGTTGCCCTTTTTATTTTTTCTTATTAACTGACAGAAATCTATTGTGAGTGTTTCAAGGGAAACCATTCCATCCTTAAATTCAGTGGCGCAACTACCGGGGGAGCAGGGGGTGCGATTGGGCCAGGACCCGTCCCCTCCTCAGGGCCCCCTGGCAGCTCGCGCGCCACTGAGTTCTTCGGTAAATGCGTCCGTTTCCGGGCGTACGGAGGGGGACGGGGCCCGACTGTACGTCCCGCACCAGGGCCCACCCCCCTCTAGTTACGTTAATGCTTAAATGTTTGGTTTTCAAGAACAGGTTGTAACAGGTGATGCAAAACATCTATTTCACCACTGAGGTCTCCACGTGGCCATAACAAGAGGGGAACAAATCCCACCTCCCCAGCTATGGAGGCCCCACCTGATCTTTACTATGGAGTCCAGTGAAACTTTGCTCATGTGGCACTAGATGATTTGGTGTATAAATCTTGGAACATTTAGAAATTCAACCACAAGAAAAGCATTTCAAGTGGGGGAGACCCTCTCCTTATTTGCATGTGAAGCAGAAGGAATTCTGGGAAGGAAACCAAATATCAGAGTAATAATTTTTCTCATGGATCCATTTCCCTGGCTCTGCAATGGCTGATCTGAAACCCCTGCAATGATGAACCTGATAAGGGTGAAACGGGTCTCTAGTTGGTATCTGATTGGCATCATGATCTGCCTTTTCTCAGTTTTATATACATAGTAGGGTATTCCATGCAAATGGAAGCAGCATTCTGTTTCCTTCCCAGAACTCACTTCTGCTCAAAGAGGATATTCCACGTTGTGTATAAACGTGATACCGTATATACTCGAGTATAAGCCGAGTTTTTCAGCCCCCAAAATATGCTGAAAAACTACCTCGGCTTATACTCGGGTCAAGCGCATAAACGGTCGCTGGCGTCTAAGAATAGTCGCCGGCATCCAAAAATGAGACGCCGACACCTCCAATGGGAGCAGAAACCCTAAATTTTTTGATTGAAACTTACCAGAAGCTGCTGCATTTCTCACCCTAGGCTTATACTCGAGTCAATAAGCTTTCCCAGTTTTTGGAGGTAAAATTAGGTACCTCGGCTTATACTCGGGACGGCTTATACTCGAGTATATACGGTATATGGCTGAAGTCTCAAATATCTGGGTTATCAGCGAGTGGCCTCTGTGCTGTGTCCTTTATCAGACAGAACAGGAATCTCTGGTTTGCATTAGGGTAATGACTTCTTTATTTGAAAATGGGGTATTTCTCATTGTTGTGGACCTTATCTGGATCACTGAAGGGAGTAATAAATCCTTTGCAACATTACAATTGAACACCCATATCAAGGATATATATATATATATATATATATATATATATATATATATATATATATATATATATATATATATAAACAATTCCCCCATATATGTCATTTATCCAACTCAGCTGTAGCATACAGTAATACAGTGTCTAACTGGGATTCTTTGGGGCCCACCAGAGAACCTCATCCTCAAGGGATCTTTGTTGCCTCTGGCCATGTCTGCAACCTCAACATAGAATAAATTGGTGCCGGCTGCGGCTGGAAGAGGGACTGTTACCGCAGGTAGAGAACAAGCAAACCCAGGGCACAGGGTCAACTCAACAAATATGGGGGCCAAGGCAAATGGGTGAACAAGAGTAAAGTGATTTTAGTGGGTCTGGGGAGCATAGAAGACTTTTACTACTTATAGTCCTCAATCTTCTCTACTGTTCAACATTTAGCTTGAACTCCCAGGTCAGACTCACCCATTTCTGCTCTGTAGGGAATTCTGGATTGGTACATTTGCCTGCCTGTAATAAAGAGTTCTGATTGGGTGCAGGAAAATGTACCAGACCTTGAGACTGATCATCAGTGTGGCAAGTGGGGGATTAAATGGAGGGCATGGAGAATGCTGGGCAGGAGAACTGCACTCTCTAAAACACGGGGTGATGGAGCCCACTGAATTTTCCCTGGTATCCTGGTGGTAGGCAAGGGAATTCTATTACTGATGGGCATATTAAATATGACATTAGCATAGGGCACCTGGATTGGAAATGCATTTATTGCCGGATTAGATCTCCTAAGGGAAATAGTGCAAGTTCTCATAATAACCTACTAACCCAAGACTTACAGCTAAACAAGTCTTATTAAAGGGCAAGCTGTCAGTAACTGCACAATTGTTTGACATTCCCAAGCAAATTGCTGTGTAATAACCCCTCTCTAACTGTCTGCTCCCTTTCCCACGTCTTCCCCTTACAGGCTCTCTCCTATGCTTAATTACACTCTCACAAAGAGAATTAGGGTAAAGACTTTCTAAGGGCCGAAATGAATGAAGTGAAAAATCCAAGTCAGCAGATCAGCTATTTCTGGAAATACATGTTGTGCAGAATGTCCCAAGCACAACTCAAATTCAGTAGTTGGTTAAATAATAAATACAAACAAAAGAAAGAATTTTTCACTAATGGACTGCCTTACCCTGAGTCTCACTGTTTGGGCACTGGTACCCCTCACTTATTTGGCACAGGTGGTGGTTTCTCCATTGGCAAAAAGCCCAAGCTTGGCCATACCATTTGTCATTGACTACAGGTATGGGATCCGTTATCCGGAAACCCGCTATCCAGAAAGCTCCAAGTTAAGAAAGGCCATCTCCCAATTTATCCAAATAATCCAGATGTTCAAAAATGATTTCCTTTTTCTCTGTAATAATAAAACAGTACTTTAGTCCAAACTAAGATATAATTAATCCTTATTGGAAGCAAAACCAGCCTATTGGGTTTATTTTATGTTTAAATTATTTTTTAGTAGACAAAGTATGAAGATCCAAATTATGGAAAGATCGGTTTTTCAAGAAAATCCCAGATCCTGAGCATTCTGGATAACAGGTCTTGTAACTGTATGTAGAAATCCATTTGACAATACTGTGAAAGATGGCTTTCGTTCTGTTGCAGCAGTGGCAGGCAGGTTTATATTATAGTCAATGGCAGGTGGTATGGCTGGATTTAGGTGTTTTTTCCCCCAATGAAGAAACTGCCATCTATGAGCCTGAGATATACACTAGAATTGTACACCCCATAACTACATTAATGGCCAAAGACAGTAGAAAAACTCTTTATCAGTAAATACGGGGGCCCCCTTTAATTTCACATCACTGGTTTGCAGTCAGAGTTTCAGTTTTACCGAAATGATTGGGTTGAGGCCAGAGCTTTGTGCAGGCCAAGAATAATTAGAGAGTAATAGTGTTAGGGCCACAGACAATAAAATCTCCCCAATAGACAACATGGGGTTGGGTTACACATTTGTGATGTGCAGGTCGGGAAAAAAAAGGTTGACCAGCACCCATCCAATCCACTTACACATACACCAGGCTTCCCGCCTCCTTTTATAGACCCATGTCTCTCCGCGGTTGATGAAGGGGCGGGGCAGGCAGGCGCACGCCTATAAATCCAGAAGGTAGAAACCAGCAGTCTAAGGTTGTGGATGGGTATAGCAAGCAGAACCTGACCTGCAAACGGCACAGTGAGGCTGCTCTGAACCCGCCCATCCCGGGCCATGGGTATCGGGCCGGCCCGCAAATCACTAGTACGCATGCTCCAGACCTACAGCTTGAGGACATGATTCATACCAGGAAATAACAGCAGCCATTCACAGAGCCCACCATCAGGCATATAAAACATATGTTAATTTTAAATATTGCCTTATATGTTTCTGCACACATCATGGTAGGCTGAGCCTGTATAGTTATTGCTTGCTCTGTGCAGTCACATTCTTTTACTCCCATGTCAGCCAAACCCATTCTGTATGGACGTTGCTTTGTGCATGGGGGGCATTAATTTGCTAATCAGGGCCGGGCCAAGCCAACCAGGCAACCCGGCCGGCCACAACACTCCCCACGTTGCCCCTCCAATGCGTGATCACGAATGTGTGCCGTTAACAAAGGGGAGTGCAGTGGAGGGAAAGGAAAGTGATCATTATTCCTCCTCCACTAATCCATCTTTTACTTTTGACTGTTTTTCCAAAATTCAATTTTCATGTTGAATGTTCTTGTCTCCGGTGTTTCAGTCCGGCAGCTCAGTGATCCAGGGGCAGATTCTGAACTGTTACAATTTGCTACATTTAAGGTGGCCATACACAGGCAGATCCACTCATTTGGCGATTTCGCCAAACGAGTGGATCTCTCCCCGATATGCCCACATTGAGGTGGGCGATATTGGGATGATCCAATTGTGGGCCCTAGGGCCCAACGATCAAATCAGAACGGAGCCGATACGGGTGCTCGGATCGCGGGACCGTATCAACGAACAGATGCAGCCGCGATCCGACAGGATTTTCTACCCTGCCTGATCGGCATCTGACCGACTTTCAGCCAGATATCGATTGGGACACCCGTCGGATGGCCCCACACATGGGCCAATAAGCTGCCGACTCGGTCTGTCTGCAACTTTTATTGGCCCTTGTATGGGGGCCTTTAGTTGATACATTTCTCAGCAGCATTTGTGGGTGAAATGAGAGATTCTGCTCATCAGGGACAAAGATAACAAATGTATCGACTAATGTTTCAGTTTAGAACAGTTACAAATTTGGCAACCCCCCCCCCCCCCAAGAGCTGCTTCAGAAAAACATAAAAAGGTGAAAAATTTAAACTTTATAAGTCAATATTAGAAAAATGGACACAAATAGAACGTCATTTTTAAAAGTCTTTATTTCTGGAGAACTATCTGAAAATAACAGAACGGAAACAACCCCTTTAAGAATCGTCCAATTGCTGGTGGCCCAGGAGGTGTAGGGTGCTCCCAATATATTTCTATTCATACCTAACAAATTGCTCATTTACACGGTGTTAAATGACACAAAAAAGCAGCGTTGTATTCATTAGGCAGGAATGTATCAAGCATCATAAACACGTAATTCATTAATTGCAAACAGCCACTTGCAGTATTTATAAAGGTGTCATTTAATGGCAGATTAACACCTCATTTAATGTCATTAGTTGACATTAGCTCAGACCTAGTGCGACTCATTCAAGTAAATCTGACCCAATTAGTCAGTTAAAAAAAACTCTACTTCTATTTTTAAGCAGCTTTTCCCAAGTTAACACCTCATTTACTCTAAATTTGTACACGTTGCTAACCTTACACACACAACTTTGTAACTATGCAGCATTCTACAGGACAGTGAGCCTTGGTGTACATGCAACGTTGCTTTAGAAATATTACTTACCCCGGGGGAATTGCTAGTGGAGAGATTGATATTGCACCCCATTTAACCCTTAGGACAGAGGGTGTCAGACATAAGTGCATTACACATCAATGCTTTCCAATACTGTGCTTATAAAGTCCCTAATAAGACTCATCTGCTAAGAGACCAGAGCAAATTGGCGGGACAGATTTTACACAACTGATATGCGATGCAAAATGTTCTCTGTAAATTGATCCAGTTGCATATTTGATGGAACATCTAGTGAAGGGTGCAGCCTGTACTTAGGGCTCCAAATGCCCATGGTGCCCAGAGGCCCACCTACTTGTCCCTTACACTTAAAGGGATCCTGTCATCGGAAAACATGTTTTTTTTTTTCAAAACACATCAGTTAATAGTGCTGCTCCAGCAGAATTCTGCACTGAAATCCATTTCTCAAAAGAGCAAACAGATTTTTTTATATTCAATTTTGAAATCTGACATGGGGCTAGACATATTGTCAATTTCCCAGCTGCCCCTGGTCATGTGACTTGTGCCTGCACTTTAGGAGAGAAATGCTTTCTGGCAGGCTATCTAGTATAGGTCAATCTAAAAACAACTGGACTTGCTGAGTAATCTCAGCAAGTCCAGTTGTCTTTAGATTGACCGATACTAGATATACTATGACCTGGATGAATGAAAATCTTCATAGTCATTTCTGGCAGGCTGCTGTTTTTCCTTCTCAATGTAACTGAATGTGTCTAAGTGGGACATGGGATTTTACTATTGAGTGTTGTTCTTAGATCTACCAGTCAGCTGTTATCTTGTGTTAGGGAGCTGTTATCTGGTTACCTTCCCATTGTTCTTTTGTGTGGCTGCTGAGGGGGGGAGGGAGGGGGATGATATCACTCCAACTTGCAGTACAGCAGTAAAGAGTGATTGAAGTTTATCAGAGCACAAGTCACATGACTTGGGGCAGCTGGGAAATTGACAATATGTCTAGCCCCATGTCAGATTTCAAAATTGAATATAAAAAAATCTGTTTGCTCTTTCGAGAAATGGATTTCAGTGCAGAATTCTGCTGGAGCAGCACTATTAACTGATTCATTTTTTCCCATGACAGTATCCCTTTAAGTAAGAGGTATGCATGTGAATGCCCATGGGCAAGTTGCACCATTCAGTGTGCAATTCACTGTTATGGAGGTACAAAGAGTTTTCTTTGAGAGGAGCTGGCACACAAGAGCAGGAGCAAGATGTGCTTTGGGCAGGGCCAGAACTAGCTGTCAGCAGAGACATTCCTAGGGGCCTTTTGTCCCCTCCCCCCAGTTATTCCCTAGACATGAGGCAAGTACCTCTGCTGATTCTCTAACTCTGGCCCTACAAAGAACAAGCAATGAGCGAGCAAGCAAACTACCTGGGTTATGTTGGTGGCAGGCCTCGGTGCCACTATCTTTTGGCCCGGTTCTCGATGTGGACAAAAAATGAGCCCTTTGGTGTCTCTGTGCTATAGGTCTAACAATAGACAAAATGGCAACATTCCTGTGAAGAACTGCTTTGGGCCTTCCCAGTTTGGAAACATCTGCTCAGATTCAGCCATGCCGAGTCATACACTTGCAGAGACCCTGCAGAGTAAGTTATGGACTTCAGCCTAAGGAATTCACATGCCTCCTGTATCCTAATTACAGACAAGAGCTATGAAATATTTATTACACAACCCTGTAGAATTCCCTGTGAGTGAAACCTATAAGAGGTGAGTAGTAGGACTGATACTTACGTAGGTTTAATAAGCAAGTGCTGGCAATGACTGCACCCTCTACAGTGACTTTATATCTCTCACTGCCCAGAATATTAAGCAGAATAAATTATTATAGCGAGGGATGGGTGTGGGATGAAACTGCCACCCTCTTATACTAGAAGAGACTTTATGGGGTATAAATTAAAAACCCAACAGTTTTATGTGAAAGGTCAGATTTAAAGCTATCTCTTTATCTATGAATAAATATGGCAGATTTACGGCAATGGTTTTGCAGGTGAACTGCTGTTCCTCCTCGCTGAGCACTGTGATTTTAACTGGTGGCTCCAGGTTGTTGTCTTTCCAGACAATCTGAACCAGATCCAGTACCCACAAGATTCCACATGCCCAGTTTGGAACACAAGGATGATAAACAAAAGTGGCACCTCATAATACAATTGAGGGCGTCCCCAGATTGTGTGCACGAGAACCTGGATTATTTAGTCTTCTGTTTAGTAGATCCTTGAATGTATTGGGGAATGAAAATATATTGTTACATGTAGGAATAATGACATTTCTGTTTTAGGAGACTGGACATAGTGACAAAGTACAGGAAACATCAGACCAGGGTCTGGTGCCAATAAAAGAGAAAGTGCAACCAAGTGCTGGTGTGAATGAATGATCAGCATTGACTATTGGCCAACACAGGAGATCAGAGTTCCCCCACTGTACTGTCTAATCTGGTTCTAGAACAGTGGGAATACTAGAAGGCAAGCTTAGAGACTTTCTATGGCACTCATGGTTTATACAGTATGTGTAGGAGGATAATGACATTGGCCATATCTACTTCAGTCTACTTCAACTTCAGAGAGCTATTTATCTTTCCAGATTAAAGTTACACTGGAAGTTCCTTAATGGTCAGGAGTGTCGGGTGTCCCTGGTCTTTAAAAGGGGAGTCAATATATAGTTCATTCTCTTTGGACCCATCTTTTTGCATTGGTTGGACGGTGTTGGAGAGCTTTAGGAGAAGGATGAGTTCCAGAAGTGCTACGATTTGCTAGTGTCTCTGGGAGATTCCATCTTTGGGTAGAGGCTCCAAGAGGAGAGGAGGAGGGTTAGTATTCTGAGTGCCACCTGCCTGTAGAGGGACTTTAGTAGGTAGGCACAGGGATAGAGAGATTTCTGGAGAAAATTTGTAGACTACTTTCATCCTAGAAAGGTTTAAGTAGTAAAAAATGCAACGTTTGCTACCGATCTAGCCAACCAATCAACAGGTAGCATTTACTCATAACCTAAGCAAACATTTTATTGGTCGCTACAAGTTATTGCTCCTGGCCAAACTTTGTGCCTTTTATAACATATGAGGGAATAAAACCTATTTTTAACCATCTACAAGATGGAACCTTCAAAGATTTTCGGTAACTATAAACCACTTGGGTCAAACAGAGTATTTTTTGATTGGTAACGGAACTGCTATGGCAGTAATGGAGCAAGGAGACACAGAGAGACTGGAACAAGGCCAGGGGTGTAACTACAGAGGAAGCAGACCCTGTGGTTGCAGGAGTCCAGGAGTGAGCACTTTAATATATCTTTATAGAATATGTAAATTTAACAATGCTTTGGGGCCCTACATTGAATTTGCTGTGTTGCCCAGTAACATTTAGTTAAGCTACTGAATAAGGCACTTGCAAAGGGTGTGGAATGACTGAAGCTGCAGTCTAGAAAGGTGTTTGCAGGGCTGATGGATCCTGACTGGGAAACTGGAAAAGGCAGGGATACTGGAACAGGTTGGGCAAACCTATAAAGCAAGACAAGACTAAGGCAGGAATATCTCATCAAAATACACCAAGAAGAATGGAAAGCCATAAGAAGGTAAGATGTTACTATATGATGTAAGAAATGAGTCAAGCACAGACACAGGCAGGTGGCAGCAAAGGGACAAATAAACCACCGGAGTGTATAGTGATTCAATAGGGTCAGGCTGGAATATATTGGATTACTCACCACTGTCTTGCTGAATCAGCCTTTGACTAGTGGATACGAGTTATGACAGTAACTACAGGATTCATGTTTTACGAACAGGGCCTGTGTGGTACATTTTACATGTACTTGTCTACTCTCCCTTCTGTTTCCCCCTTCTCTCACACAGAAATGGAGAATGGCCATGTTATAGACATACTAGCTTGCATAGTTGGGTCAGCACGATGGCCCACTCACACTTGTGTTTACCTGGAGTTTTCTTGGCAACTTTTTAACCTCTAGACTTAACCCAACTCAATGAATTCTTTAAGAGCTAAATTGGTTTTCCCCAGTATATATTTCCTCCAAAGAATGACACTGGAAGCTGGCCATGAAGTTATCTAATTCTATAGAGAAAGAATCCTCTACCCCCCCCAAAGTATTACTAATAAATGAAACACTTGATAAAACTGACTGCTCACTGAGTGCATATAGGTGTGTATGGAGGGGTGTGTATAGGTGGGCTTGGAAGAGATGAACTAAGTGAGTAACCATTTGTCACAGACAGAGAAACTGACATCAAAGTTGTCTACAGAAGGAACAGGTTTCCAACTATTGGGTAATTTGAGTTTATGAAGGTATAGTAATTTCCATGATACCATAAAGTGCTGCAAGAGTCTGAATTGACGTAAGAAGAAACATATTCTTAGAGCCATGGCAGAGGGTGGCTGACAAGTAAGGAGTGGTCTTTATGCACAGAGTTCCATGCTGCCACTGGCATTACTTGGAAATGATGACTTTTTGGTACGAAGTCATGATGGTGGCCCAGAAGAATTACAGTGCACCCTACTAGGCTGACCACAGCTGGATGAGCCAGATGGGCAAATTGTATACAAATCAGTGAACAGGGAGAAAGTATCTAAGGATAAAGATTTAGAAGTAAAGATTTTTATAGGAAAACTATGGTGGATGTGGAACTGGGGCAAACAGAGAATGCTGTTTGGTAAAACAAATCTATTGAAGTGGATATGGGGCTTCCTCATGACATTTAATCAATCAATGAATATTCAATAATCATAAGACTTATGGGTCATAGACAGAACTGCCGGGAAGAAATCCATGGCTTTGGAGAAAGGGTTGATTGTGGTGGGATGTTCCAAGAGAACCAGTGGCTAAGGCAACATTGTGCGGAAGTCTAAGACAAAGAATGTGTTGTTTAGGGGACAAACTCCAGGACATGACAGGCAAAGAGCTCTGGAACACTTGACACCAAATATAAATCTATGGTGTGAGAAGGTAGAGCCATCAATTAGGACATGTCATGCTCCTCATAGAAAGGGGTACAAGAGTTGGGGTTCAGTGCACGGCGACATGATAGGTTAAAGAAGAGGCAACTTCACCGGGCAAAGGCTACATCATAATAATATAACTCTCACCTCAAAGCAGGACTCCAAATGCTTCTCACCATGCTATTGTTGACTTTATTGTGAACTAGTCTTGTCTGCATTCTTGGAACTATATTATGTATGTTTTGCCACCCCCCCAACCTGGCAATTTTTTGAGAACCTCCAATAGGAGAAAATAGTCTGCTTGATTAAAATTATTCATCTGCCTAAAACCCCTATACTGTTGCGCCACCCAGCAGCTATTGGGTCAGTTGTGCACAACAGTGCAAGATGCAGCACCACTTTTTGAAAGGCTTTGCACCTCAGAGGTTGCTCATTATGTTTCCTGGAAACACTTGATCACTGTAGCACTTGAGGATGGACATTATAATAGCAGCTGAGCCGCTCATCCGGGATAGGTCCCTCAGTGACAATGTGTCATCATTTTGTACTTTAAAGTGACTTTAAAACCATAATTCCAGCAAATGTGACAACTGAAGTGATAAAGCTACAGGCATTTGTCAGTAGATTTGAGCATTAATGCACAAAGGCCAACTGCCTCTTAGCTATAGTTTTACATACAGTAGCGCCCCAATAAGAACTTAAAAAGACATGTAGGAGAGTTCCCCTTTAACATTTGCTAGTAGAATGCAGACAGTGGCATGTTTTTACAACTGTCACCAGAGGCAGGGAAGATCCAAAAGGTCTGTCATAAAAAATGATCTTGAAGGAGATTAAGGAACTTGAAAAACCAACTTGCTGGGCAGGGTGTGTACGGCAATATGCGTGCCAAATAAAAGCCTGGCTTACTATGCCCAAGCACCGAGCCCTGGAGGACAGACAGCTCATTCACGTCTCATATAACCTTACTGAGATCTTATAAAGATCACTTTATATCTCGTGCCTCGAAGGCAACAAAATCAGTACCCTCTATAACCACAATATATGACCATTCCTAATCAGTTGGGGAACTACAACTCCCAGCATGCCCTAGCTAGCCCCTTGTGGTGTTTTGGTAGCCGAGGATGAGTAGAGTAAAACGGTGCTTTATTAGCAGGTTCATGCAGCCATTACACTTCAACAGTAAACAACTCTAACACGTTCAAGCTGTACAAAAAGGACTGTATACACAGTACAAGTCCTGTGCACAGTGACACCCGCAGGTCATTTGTATAAACACCACACTCTTGAATCACATTTAATAAAAGAATAGATGGTATATCTCTAATGTAAAATGTTGCTTTACCAAATCTGAGATAACTTAACAGGAAGTGTTTGTTACCTGATGTTGAGTGATATCCATCCAAGATGCACCTGAATCCCTTCAGATCCAGGATGGCATCTCTGTGACCTGGGGGTCTTAATTACTTACCCCTTATTTACTTGGAAGCTCCCATGCAAATCTCTACTAATTACAGCTACATGGGTCATCTTTTCCACTACTGTCTATCCAGCAGAACAATGGAGGACAAAACACCCCTTTCGGCCCATGCACTGCTGTTCTTTGCCAGTGCCAGGCAAAATTCTCTATGCGCCAGAGACCTTTGAAGTAGAGCCTTCACTACTATAGTTCATATAAACAAGCTGCTGTGTAGCAATGGCGGACATTGAACATAGGCTATATAGCACAGATTAAATAGTGGATAACAGATAACACCATTATGTTCTACAGAGCTTATCTGATGTGTAATCTGAGCCTTTTCTCCTTTGAATGGCTGCCCCCATTGCTACACAGCAGCTTGTTTATATGAACTATAGTAGTATTTCTGAAGCAAACACAACAGTTTTAGCAGTGCAGGGCAACACTGCATTATATTTGTATTACTTTAAAATACTTTCATTCTTTGATGTTACTGTTCCTTTAAGCCGCCAATGAGTTCATGGATAGGACCATACAAGGGACATGGTTGTGGGTCCTTTCCAGGACCCCCTCTCCTCCCGGCAACTGATTATGCTCTATTTAAGGCTGCCCCTAAAGCTGGCCATAGATGATGATATTTTTAAAAGATCAGATCCTCATTGTGAGACCACGATTTTCTCGGAACGATCGTACAAATTTACCATCAACTAAAAAGACCAATGTGCCAGGAAAACAAAGGGGAGCTGGCTGCTTGTCCCTGCAAACATAGATAGATTGCACTGGGACCGACAAAGATTTTTTTAACCTGGCCGATCAATTTCCTGACAGATGTCGGCCGAAAAATCGTAAGATGTGCGATCGTTCGAATCCCACTAACCGCACGACAATTTCGAAGGATTGGTCGAACTTTTTAAAAAATGGTCGTTCGGCAAGAAGAATTGTCGCGTCTCTGGGGAGCTTAAGGTAAAGCCCTGTAAATTGTTTATTGTTACTTTAAAGAAAATGTAGTATGTTCAGTAAATCCAGACTTGTGAGATAACACTCAGAGGCAATAGGTTTTAATGTGAGCCCCTCCCCTTCACACAGGTCATATATCTCTACCTTCACCTTAAACTGCTCCCAAATACGTGGATGAATGACAGTTTATAGACCTGCAGCTTTATAATTCATCAGTCCCACTGACAAGGGATCCAGTTTCTTGTCACTTAACTCTGCCTTCAACTTTGGGGCACATTTAGATGTCACTGACATTAGTGGAAGTCAATTTAAGTGATTGCCTGTAATATTTTATTACTTGGCATTTTGGATGGTGGCACCCACAGTGGCATCAGTTCATGCGTCCGTGGGCTCCCACAGCACATATAACAAGGTGTGTGGGGGGTAATGAGGCAGTTTGAATCCACACAGGCAAAGAATAATGCTAATGGTCATTTACAACCACAAGTGCAGTGGGGAATTTCAGACACCAATTACCATGCCTCCCCACCCCCGCCAATAAATGGCCGACGCAGATTCTTTGAAGATTTTTAATCTTTATTCTCTAGCAACAAATATATTCCAAAGGGCAAGTTATATATACAACTGGAACTACTACGCATTTATTATATTATTTCTAATATATTATACACATTGTAGTCAATCCTTGTGCTCATGTATAAATCTGGATGAGGGGCAGTGGGAACTAGCACCCACAGACTTGCACTGAGACCCTCTATGTACAGTATCTGTTCTATGATAGTGGCTACCTGCCAACATTCACCTGTAAAAAAGAGGTGATTCTTTATGCAGGGCTGTGCTGCAGAGACATATTTTAGCCCACCCCTGGCAAGCCCAGAGCATGCCTCATTATACCCTGGACACAACGCATTACATAGTAACATAGACACACGTCCATCAAGTTGAACCCTTCAACTATTTTAACCTGCCTAAACCCATTTGAAGCCTCTCCAATTTGCCTCAGAGGGGGAAAAAATCCTTCCTGACTCCAAAATGGCAATTGTACTATGAGCTTCCATACCCCTATATTCCTTCACTTGCTAATAAGCCATCCAACCCCTTCTTAAAGCTATCTAATGTATCAGCCTGTACAACTGATTATGGGAGAGAATTCCTCAACGTCACAGCTCTCACTATAAAAAAAACCCTGTAGACCCAGGACATACCCCCATTACGCCCAGGACATGCCCTGTTATATGCTAGCTCGGTCCAAGCATTGCATTCATGGCTGTAGCACTGTGAAATGGAATGCAGAGACCTACAGAAATTCGGAAAGACCAGAGGGCAGTGTACAAATAACTGAAAGTGACCTCTGCACACTGCCTTCTGTTTAATGTTACATTCAATTTAATGAAGGTATAGTGACCCTTTAAGGGCACCTGGGATAGGGTGTGCATTTCATAAAATTCTAATAGTAATGTGAAGTCATATGTAGGGATGCACCGAATCCAGGATTCGGTTCGGGATTCGGCCAGGATTCGGCCTTTTTCAGCAGGATTCGGATTCGGCCGAATCGAATCCGAATCCTAATTTGCATATGTAAATTAGGGGCAGGGAGGGAAATTGTGTGACTTTTTGTCAGAAAACAAGGAAGTAAAAAATGTTTTCCCCTTCCCACCCCTAATTTGCATATGCAAATTAGGGTTCGGATTCGGTTCGGTATTCGGCCGAATCCTTCGTGAAGGATTCGTGGGTTCGGCCGAATCCAAAAAAGTGGATTCGGTGCATCCCTAGTCATATGGGACACCCAGATGTGCACTGACACACGTTTATATGAAACCAAGCTTGCTTTAAATGGCTATCCTAAACTAAGTGTCTGATATTGTGCCAGTTCAGCACAGGGTACGGGCCCCACCCCACCCAATGCACTTCTCTTCTCCGTAGAGAAAGGCTCAGGATAAAAGACTTAAAGAGTATGTGTGAATTGCTAATTGAATTCAATGGAACTAAACTTTGGCTCCTGCCATACAAACAACATCAAGTATGAACACGCTGTGCGGCAAAGCCCTAAATCTATAATTACCGGCATGTTACATTATGGGAGAGTGTAGAATGTATTAAAGGAGAAGAAAAGGCTTGCTGCACTTGGGGGTGCTAAATGTTAGGCACCCCAAGTGATTGTATTGTCTTACCTGAAACCTCGGGCTCCTATCTTCAGAAAACTACACCTGCCCAGGGTTACACCAGTGAGCACCACGGAGAGATCTTCTTCCGTCTTCCTTCTTCTTTGCGCGGCTGCACATGCGCAATAGAACGAAAAGACGAAATAAAAAGTCGCCTATTTTGTTCGACTGCACATGGGCTTGCCCCAGGAAATTTGAAGAAAGACGGAGACGGGTGGGTCTCTCCGTGGTGCTCACTGGTATAACCCCGGGCCGGTGCAGTTTTCTGCTGATAGGAACACCGGCTGGGGTTTCAGGTAAGTCAATACAATCACTTGGGGTGACTAACATTTAGCACTCCAAAGTGCAACAAGCCTTTCCTTCTCTTTCAAATGTGAATTCATATTCTTATCTGGGAACCCATTTCCATCTCTTTATGTTCTTTATTTTGCAGCTTCGTCTGCAAAAGTTATCTGTAAATGAAATTGCTCTTGAGAGAGATAAACTTCAATCACTCTTTACTGCTGTACTGCAATTTGGAGTGCTATCACCCCCTCCCCCCCCAGCAGCCAAACAAAAGAACAATTGGAAGGTAACCAGATAACAGCTCCCTAACGCAAGATAACAGCTGCCTGGTAGAAGAACAACACTCAATAGTAAAAACCCATGTCCCACTGAGACACATCCAGTTACACTGAGAAGGAAAAACAGCAGCCTGCCAGAAAGCATTTCTCTCCTAAAGTGCAGGCACAAGTCACATGACCAGGGGCAGCTGGGAAATTGACAAAATGTCAAGCCCCATGTCAGATTTCTAAATTGAATATAAAGAGATCTGTTTGCTCTTTTGAGAAATGGATTTCAGTGCAGAATTCTGCTGGAGTAGCACTATTAACTGATGTGTTTTGAAAAAAACATGTTTTCCGATGATAGGATCCCTTTAAGCATGTTATAGAATGGCCAATTCTAAGCAATTTTCAGTTGGTCTTTGCTATTTATTACAGTTTTTGGAACATTTGACTTTTTCTTCTGACTCTTTCCAGCTTTCAAATGGGAGTCACTGACCCCATCTAAAAATAAATACTATGTAAGGCTACAAATGTATTGTTATTGTTACTTTTTATTACTAATTTTTCTATTTGAGTCCTCTCCTATACATATTCCAGTCTCTTATTCAAGTCAATACATGGTTGCTTGGGTAATTTGAACCCTAGCAAACACATTACTGAAATTGCAAACTGAAGAACTATTAAGTAACTCAAAAAAACACAAGAAATAAAAAATGAAAACCAATAGCTTATTGTCTCAGAATATCACTCTCTACACCATACTAACAGTTAATTTAAAGGGGAACAATCCCTTTTATTATTGAAGAATTATATTGTATTTTAAATCACATTTTCTTACTGGAAATGTTATTTCTGGGTTTACAACCCTTTTGAGTCAGTGAGGTGGACACTGACAATTATTAGCCTGGGGTATATGCAAGGTTGTACATGAACATCACCTGGATCCAAGTCCAGTAATGTCCTCCACTGACACTGCAATGAGTGGTTATAGATCAAGTACAATTCAAGACTGTCTGCAAACCCAACCCCTTCTTTATAACAGTTTTCTGGGGAAATGTCTGACAAATGCACAGTTTATTCCCAGGAGCCTCCTTCTCTGCTCCCATAGGGGTCTTAGCTGTATCTCATGTCCATGCTGAGTGTCACTCACAACAATTACAACTTATTTTTTATCACCAAATATAGTCTAAAGGGCAAGTTACAGATGCAACTGGAATTACTATGGATTTATTATATTACAGACAATGATACCCTGTTCTCATGTATAAATACGGATGCAGGGGCAATGGCATTAAGCACCCACAGATTTGCAATGTATTTATTCTATGCTAGTGGGTACAGGCTAACATTCCCCTTTAAAGGACTGGTTTACCTTTAACTTAACTTTAAGTATGTTATAGAAAGGCTAATTCTAGGCAATTTTTTTTTTTATAGTTTTTTGCCTTCTTCTTCTGACTCTTTCCAGATTTCAAATGGGGGTCACTGACCCCATCTAAAACTCTCTGCTCTGTAACGGCTCTTACAGACGAGCGTTTGAAGCTGCGCTCCCCTGCGTTCCGTTTTTATGCGTTCAGCCGCAGGGGAGCGCTGGAGTAGACGCATTAAGTTTTTTTCAATGGGGCTGTACTCATACAGGCGCATGTAGGCACCAAACGCAGGTTGAGACGCAACATACTGCATTTTTTCTTATGCGCCTGTGTGAGTACAGCCCCATTGAAAAAAACTGAATGCGTCTACCCCTGCGGCTGAATGCAGGGGAGCGCAGCTTCAAACGCTCGTCTGTAAGACTTCAGATGTATTGTTATTGCTACATTTTATTACTCAGCTTTCTATTCAGGCCTCTTCTATATATATTCCAGTCTCTTATTCAAATCAATGCATGGTTGCTGGAGTAATTTACACCCTAGCAACCTGATTGCCAAATCTGGAGAGATGCTGAATTAAAAGCTAAATAACTCAAACCAACAAATATTAAAAAATGAAAACCAATTGCAAATTGTCTCAGAATTAGGGATTCACCGAATCCTCTATTTTGGATTCGTCCGAACCCCCGAATCCTTTGCGAAAGATTTGGTCGAATACCGAATCCTAATTTGCATATGCAAATTAGAAGTGGGAAGGGGAAAACATTTTTGACTTCCTTGTATTGTGACAAAAAGTCACGCGATTTCCTTCCCTGCCCCTAATTTGCATATGCAAACTAGGATTTGGATTCGGTTCGGCCAGGCAGAAGGATTCGGCCGAATCCTGCTGAAAAAGGCCGAATCCTGGCCGAATCTCGAACCTGGATTCGGTGCATCCCTACTCAGAATATCACTCTCAAAGGTGAACAACCCCTTTAAAAAAAGGAACGCATAAGGTGACTTTTTTAATGTAGGCTGTGCTGCAGAGACATCTTTTAAACCACCCTGGCAAGCCTAGACCTGGGCCATGCCCTGTTATGTCCCAGCTCTGTTCAAGTCCAGTATACAGATCCTGGATACCTCCTGAATATAAGGAAGGGTTTCCAGCTCTGGTGCCCCCATTTGTTTTGGTTTAGAAGTTCCGGTTTGTGTCTTAACAAGTGCCAACAATTCCTTTCTCCTTAGGAGCAGCCTGGCCCAGCCCAGCCCAATAATCACACATAATGATAAGAAATACTACAATATTTATTTTATAATCCCGTATGCCTATTTAGGTTACACAGTAATCAGTGAGCAGTGTAAACTGAGCGAATAAGATTATTAAAATTAAAAAAACGACATTTAATCATTGCAACCCTCCAGAATACATTATTTTTTTGGATAGAGATCTGTGTCCAGTAGCAGCCAATACACTATGGGGGAAATGTAATGACATTTGCAAAATGCAAAACTTTGCGAATAAAAATTTGCATGTCACAATGTAATATCCTTCGTTAGGCATTGTGAACCTTGCACTTAACACCTGCTGATTGTGAGATTTTATTACATACACTGTGCACTATCGCAAAGTATAACATTCGCAATTGATATCCTACTGTCACATGAGGGGCAAAGTGTTCGCAAAGACAACATTTTTCATTTTGCCAACATTTATTCACACAGAACAAATAGTGAATAATTTTTGCATTAGCGACCGATATCACATTCCACATTTGATTCTTGTTCAGTAGCAATCCAGTGATTTTCTGTTGCCATTTAGTACGAAGAGGAATTAGGATTAAAAAAAAGGATTTGGGACTGGATCAATATTACCCCATTGACATGGAGTTGCCATCGCTGTGTGTGCTTGAATAAAGTCAATGCTGTTTTTAAAGGGAAAAAAATACCCCCCCTTTCTCACATAAACTCATTCAGTTGGTATATAAACACTATCTGAACTGCCAATAATCAATATTTTTCAAAGACATAACTGATTTCACAAGACAGCCTGTGACTCGCAGAGTCAATTTCTCCACCCCTCTCAGCCTGGCAGAGTCATTCAAGCCCTCTCTTGGCTTGTCTCATGTTGTAGTGGTGGATTTTGGGACTTGAAGTCCCTCTGCTCTCCACAAAATCTGTGCATCACCCATCCTGAAGAGCTGATAGAGTATAGCTGGCCAAACATATGGAAATCCAATCGTTTGGTGAGGTCGACAGATGAGCGGATCTCTCCCCGATGTGCCCACCACTAGTGGTGGGCGACTTCAGGCTGATCTGATCATGGGCCCGCATCAACTAACCCTTGCAGTCCTCGATCCAATGGTATTTTTAAGCCAAACTGATCAACATCTAGCAAACTTTCGGCCAAATATCAATCATGGAAGCCAGTTGGAGGGACTCATACACTGGGGCCTTAAGCCTAAGGAGAGTGGATATATTGGCCCCATGCCACAGAGGCAGACTATCATGTGTATGTATGTCTGTGTAAAACATATATTTATTTTTAAGTTCAGATAACGTTTATGTGCTTTTTTTTTTTTTTAACATAAGCCCAGCTGAATGAGCTCATGTCAAAAATATATTTACCTTTAATACAGAAAGCATGCCAAAATGTAATTGTGCATTAAATGACTGGACTCAGCAGGGTTGGACTGGGCTGGTAGGACACCTTAAAAAAAACAGTGGGCCCAGACCCCATCCCCACGGCCTCCTTAGCTACTACCTGACTTCCCCCCTGCCCCGATCACAGCCACATGAAAAAATAAGTAGGTGGTGGGACCCAGGGTGTGTGTGCGGCCCCTGATGCAGCAGCTCCGGTGAGTATGTACGCTGGGATGCTGTCAGGCACGGCAAACCACAGGGTTCTTATACTCCGACTGTGCCTCTACTGAAATGCATGGTGAATGAATCAAAAGTAGACGCAGTCAATAATAGTGAAGGGGGCTGTACTCACACAGATGCGTGTAAGCGTCAAACGCAGGTTGGGACGCAGCATGTTGCATTTTACCTGTGTGCGGCACTTACACGCTTGAAATAGAGAATTCACACAGTGCAGCAGTTTATCAGGTGGCATAAGAAGCCTATAAAACCTCACAAGCTTTTTATCTCCTTGGTATTCACAAGCAAAACTGTGTTTAAAATGTGCTGTTAATTGACCAGCAGAACCCTCAGAGCCATAAAAAAGAGTTTCACCTTCCTCTCTCTGCTTTACCTTCCTCGTTCTGAAGGCAGGAACTTTGTTATGATTTGTTTCAGCCAATCCCGACGCACCTGAAGTCAAACTCACAGCACCTGTCTTGTCCAGCCAATCAGAGCAGCAGTCTAATGTACAGAATTCTTATCATAGCTCCCCCAGTCATAATTCCTTTTTGTTTTGTTTTTTTCTTCCTGTGTAAATTGAAATTGCAGCCACTGAAGGTATAAATGAACAATAAAATCCACCGTGTTGTCCTGACACCTATAATCATTAACCCCTTCACAACCCGATATATTTGTCACAAACCCTTTTTTTCCCTTTCAGTGTAAACTGTGGAAACAAACAAGGATTTCATAATTATTAAATTCAGTATTTAGGGCTAAAATCAAAATTCAGGATTCAGAGAAGCCCCAGTGTTTCCATGAACCACCCCATACCCAGTGTAAGGGCTCTTACTGAGGAGCGGTTGAAGCTGCGCTCCCCTGCGTTCCGTTTTTATGCGTTCAGCCGCAGGGGAGCGCAGGAATAGACGCATTTAGCTTTTTTCAATGGGGCTGTACTCACACAGGCGCCTGTAGGCGCCGAACGCAGGAAAAATGCAGCATGTTGCGTCTCAACCTGCGTTCGGCGCCTACACGCGCCTGTGTGAGTACAGCCCCATTGAAAAAAACTAAATGTGTCTATTCCTGCGCTCCCCTGCGGCTGAACGCTGAAAAACGGAACGCAGGGGAGCGCAGCTTCAACCGCTCATCAGTAAAAGCCCTAACCACATACGTAGCACAACCTCTGACTGACATGCTGCCCCCGTAGGCATTTACAGACTGGGCCGACAAGCTGTCAATCTATAACGCTGGGAGAGAAGGAGTGGCAGATCCAGCTACGAGACTCCTTGGCTATTGCTGTCTTGTTTATTTTTCATTGTTCTGCTGACTAATTGCAGCCAAAAGCCCATATTTAAATAGAAAGTACACTTTCTCTTTCTGCTAGGAAACCAAACACATGTATCCATCGCTTATTGCAGACATGCCAACTAAAAGAATTTTTCACGGTTAAAACGTATTTGACCCCCCTTATCTGTTCCCCATCAGTATTGGACAGAGCTGGACCCACAAACAGGAACATGGTCAGGAGAAAGGTCAGGGTGGAACAGGGCGGGACCAAAATGCTCCAGAAAAACAAGGCCCACCGGGTTCACGTCTCTGTTATTGTGGCATAATACAGAGCTGAGATTCTTTCCATTTGTCCTACGGCACAATAACATTGTTATCAGGCAATGGCTTTAACACTATTATGATATCACTTGTTTCATTTTAAGGGATAATACAATAGATCAAAATATACATAGCATAAAAACTGGAAGAATTTGCACTGTCATTTAGCTTACAAATAATTGTATAATAAAAAAATATATTTATTTCAGTTATGTGTTTGAGACTTTGAGGCCAGTCAAAACTTGTTTAATCGATAAGAGAGGTAGGTAGGGTTGTCAACCCTTTAAAACCGAACATGCTGCATGGCTGTACATAAGGGCTCTTACACACGGTGAATTCCACTGCGTTCCGCTTTCTTCCGTTCAACCGTAGGGGAGCGCAGGAGTAAATGCACTCAATTATTGTCAATGGGGCTGTACTCACACTTAAGGAAGCAGATGCTGTGGTTGCTGGAGGGCCTGGACCTGGTCTACTTCTTCTATAGGCCATCATAAACTGAAAACATTTGCGCACCAGCTACAAATTCTCAGTGTGAGCGAGGGGAGCGGTAAATGTGTGAGGCATGGCGCCTCCGATGTTTTTTTTGTGGGGGACAGGACAATGTAATTATGCTGCTGAATATTCCCTTAAATTGTGTTCCCATGTGCTGGTTTCTTGGTTCCACTTCATGGGATTGCAGGAGTTAACTGGACGAAATCTTCTCTATGGGGACTGTACCTACTGAATGCAGGGGCCCTGTGTTTGGGCCTCTGTGTGGCCTGTTGGGGCCTCTGGGTACCTGAAATGCCAGGGCCTATTTTGATTCTCAGTCCAGACCTGCTAGGGTCCACATTATTCTAGCAACCAGGTAGTGTTTTGAATGAGAGACTGGAAGATGAATAGAATATGGCCTTAATGGAAAGATAGCTACTGGGGCCAGTCACACCCATTTCAAATTTGGAAAGCTACAGAAGAAGAAGGCAAATAATTGCAAAACTATAAAATAAAATAAATGAAGACCAATTGAAAGGGTGCTAAAAATGGTCCATAGTAATGGTCCATTTATAAAGGTAAACTACCCTATTAAGTCAAATCATTGGCATGCTATAAGCAAGTATGTGTGAGTTTAACTGCGCAAGTGTAAGAGCACCAGTATGTGAATGAGAAAGGAGGATGCCATTTGCATACCGAAATGTCCGATGTACAAACATCCTAAACATTTTGATGTTTCAACAGATAACAATGATTAATTGATTATCCTACCCTACCCATTTGCCAATCATTACGCACAGTGCACAATGACGTGTAATGGATTGTTATCTGCTTAGGTAAAAGTGTCCCCATACGACATGTCCTTTAATTTATTTCCCCAAATGTCCGATGCTAACGGCTCTTACCCACGAGTGTTTTTACCTGCGCTCCCCTCCGTTCCGTTTCTCAGCGTTCAGCCGCAGGGGAGCGCAGGAATATAAGCATTTCATTTTTTCAAATGGGGCTGTACTCACACAGGAGCATGTAGGCGCCGAACGCAGGTTGAGACGCAACATGCTGCATTTTTCCTGTGTTCGGCGCCTACATTCGCCTGTGTGAGTACAGCCCCATTTGAAAAAGTGAAATGCGTCTATTCCTGCGCTCCCCTGCGGCTGAACGCCGAAAAACGGAACGCAGGGGAGCGCAGGAAAAAACGCTTGTGAGTAAGAGCCCTAGAAAAAAGAAAAATCTGGAAAAACAGGTCAGTTAACCGAGTGTGTAGGCAAAAGATGTCCAGTTGACAGCAGGTTGTTTGCCCCTTCAGCCCTGTCAAACTAGACACAATAAATCTGCTTGCTGAAAGACTAATTGGCAATTAATAAGCATATCTACCCATCAAAGAATGCATTCTGTAGCTTGTATTTAGATTAAGAGCCATTTAGGTAAGCAGTATGCAGATTTAATGTTTAAACTGACAATCCCTAAAATACTGCAGCATGATGTTGTAGTTCATGGGTCAAACAGAAGCACTGCCGTTTGGTTATCAGCAAGTTTATTGTTAATGTATGGCCCTGTCGTATCTCAGCAAAGATCCTGAGCTCTAATTTTTAATGTTTGACTTAAAGGGGAACGATTGTGAAAATGAAAATTTTATATAAGCTTCAGCACACTGAAATAAGACGTTTTTTTTAAATACACTCAATTAAAAATTCTGTACCGTTTCTGAAATAATCAAGTTTATCTTCACTATCCCTCTCTCAGCATTAGTTTCTCTTCGTGCAGGAGCTGGGTGTCAGATATTCATAGACAGTTAGATCCAATATATCTTATTGGGGGGTTCCTTTTGCCTAGAAGATGTATTAGAGCTCACTCTATTAAAATCATAAGAAATCCAGTCTCTCTACATGCAGAATTTGTGCAAAACACATTTATCTTATTAGATTTTGTTTGTATTGGAATCAGTTAGTTGAGCTCTAAGGGCTCTTGCACACTGCGTTTTTTTTGGTGCACTCCCCTGCGTTCCTTTTCTTCCGTTCAGCCGCAGGAGTAGACACACTCAATTATTGTCAATGGGGCTGTACTCAGACGCATGTAAGCTCCAAACGCAGGTGGGACACAGCATGTTGCATTTCTCCTGCGTTTGATGCTTACATGCGTCTGTGTGAGTACAGCTCCATTAACAATAATTGAGTGTGTTTACTCCTGCTCTCCCCTGCGGATGAACAAAAGAAAGGGGAATGCAGGGGAGCACACCAAAAAACGCCCATGTGCAAGAGCCATAATTCATCTGCTAGGAAAGGAAGCCCCCCCTATAAGGTATATTGGATCTTACTGTCAATGAATATCTGACACCCAACTGCTGCATTAAGGGCTCTTACTCACTGGCGTTCTGACCTGCGCTCCCCTGCGTTCCGTTTTTTGGCGTTCAGCCGCAGGGGAGCGCAGGAATAGATGCATGTCATTATTTCAAATGGGGCTGTACTCACTCGTGTAGGCGCCGAACGCAGGAAAAATGCAGCATGTTGCGTCTCAACCTGCGTTCGGCGCCTACACGCGTCTGAGTGAGTACAGTCCTATTTAAATAATGACATGCGTCAATAACGGAACGTAGGGGAGCGCAGGTCAGAACGCCAGTGAGTAAGAGCCCTTAGAGAGAGTAAAGAGAAACAGATGCTGAGAGCAAAATAGTGAATTATTTCAGAAACAATGCAGAATGTTTCATTGATTGTATCTAGAAAGTTTCTTATTTCAGTGTGATGAAGCTTATATTAAATTTTACTTTTCACAATAGTTCCCCTTTAATAATATTTTTAAACATCCATCCCCCCTGGTGCTGTTCTAGGCTGACTCAGTATATTCCTTTCTTTCATATCCCTGAGTGTCTAACGTGTTTCCCTATAGAGGTTGTTTCTTGGGTGGAGAATGCAAGGTGCTGGGTGTGGCTCTAATAACCCCTATACAAGTTTGCTCCTGCAAGGGGGGGGTATGACTGGTTCCCTCCCAACCCTGTGAGAAAGTGAGTCAGTGCTAGACTGGAGTTACCCCCGCAGGGGCTCTCTGGCAGTCAGACAGTTCTGTTCCCTGTCTTTAATGCACATATTTTATGATGTACTGATAGAAAAGAAACTTAGCGAGTGAGGAGACATCAATGCATAACGAGTCTGAGAATAACCGGAGGTGGTTATACAGTGGTGTCAATGCACAAGAGTAAAGCAAGTGGATCTTTCCTGATTTGGCAGCCTACACTCTGAGCAGAATTGGGCTGATCCGATCATTTGGCCCCTAGTCCAACAAACAGATTATAATTAGTGCCAAGCCTGTTTGGAGAGAATTGCATCAACACGTCCAACTGGATTTTTTTTACCCTGCCCCATAGATATTGGGCTAATTTCAGGTCAGAAAGGAGGGTTTATCAGGGCCGGAACTAGGGGTAGGCAGAGTAGGCACGTGCCTAGGGCGCAAAGCTGAGGGGGCGCCAGGCACGTACCTGCTCTGTCACCTACCCCGTATCCGATCCTGTCTCTCCCAGACTGCCGAGGTTAACTTTCACGAAATTTGCACCTCTGCGCATGCACGAACACCATTTTGCGCATGCGCACTGTAGCGAAGCTTTGAGCATGCGCACTGGAGCGTAGTTTCGCGCATGCGCAGTTTCACACGCACTGAGCTGGCGCCGTGGCCCGCCAGGTTGCCTAGGGCGCCTGGCCGGGTTGGCCCGACTCTGGGGTTTATACACACATAAACTGCCAACTTGGTCTGAAAGGGGACAATATTTTAAGGGTCAGGGCACACAGACAGATTTGGGGAGATTAGTCACCTGGCGACAAATCTCTTTTTCGGGGCGACTAATCTCCCCATATTGCCTCACCTGCTTTCCCATCGGCTAAAATATAAATTCCGACAGCGAGATGGCACGCTAGGCAACTAATCTCCCCGAATCTGTCTGTGTGCCCTGACCCTAAAGGGTTTCTGTCATGACTTTTATTGTTTACATTGCAAATAATTCACTCTACCATATAAAATGTCATTCCTGATCCTGAACTAACAAGTATATATTTTTGTAGTTGTAATATTGGTGTGTAGGCAGCCATCTCATGTCATTTTGCCTGCTTTCAGAAAGAGCCAGTGCTGCACTATGGAACTGCTTTTTGACAGGCTATTGTTTCTCCTACTCAATGAAACTGAATGGGGTCAGAGTAGGACATGGGATTTTACTATTGAGTGCTGTTCTTATATTATCTACCAGGCAGCTGTAATCTGGTTACCTTCCCATTGTTCAGTTAATGGTCTGCTGAGGGGGAAGAAAGGGGGTGATATCACTCCAACTTGCAGTAAAGAGTGACTGAAGTTTATCAGAGCATGACTGGGGGCACCTGAGAAACTGACAATACTGTATGTCTTGCCCTATGTCAGGTTTCAAAATTAAATTAAAAAATCAGTTTGCTCTTTATAAAAAAAAGAATTTCAGTGCAGAAGTCTGCTGGAGCAGCACTATTAACTGATGCATTCTGATTTTTTTTCCCCATGGCAGTATCCCTTTAAATCTGTCTGTGTATGGCCAGATTTAAGCTGCACTAATATACTCTATAAGACCAAAGGTATATGATCCTGTCTGTCCAATATCTCATCCTGAAACCAAGGGTATTAATATGAAGTTTGTCCTACCTTTGCTGCAATAACAGCCTCTACTCTTTTAAGAAGGCTTTCCGCTAGATTTTGGTCATGGCTCACTGCAGGCCAGTAAGGATATTCCACTCACATCTCAGTAACCCCATTCTACACAAACCTTGTTTTGTGTAGGGATGCGCCCAATCCAGGATTCAGTTTGGGATTCTGCCTTTTTTCAGCAGGATTTGGATTCGGCCGAGTCCTTGTGTCAGGCCGAACCGAATCCTAATTTGCATATGTAAATTAGGGGAAGGCAGGGAAATCGCGTGACTTTTCGTCACAAAAGTAGAATTTTTTTCCACTTTTTCCTTTCTTACTCCTAATTTGCATATGAAAATTAGGGTTCGGATTCGGTTCGGTATTCGGCCGAATCTTTCACAAAGGATTTGGGGATTTGGCAGAATCCCAAATAGTGGATTTGGTGCATCCCTAGTTTTGTGCAAGGGGGTTCTATTCTGCTGATGAGGAGAGACATGACAAAAGAGACATACCAGTGCTCTACCACTTATATATTCATTAAACAAAAATAATTTGTAAATGTTAAAATTCATGAAACAAACATGGCGCCTGAATGCCCCAGCCTTGGTGTTTAAACCCCAGCACATCATAGATGGTCTGGGTACTTCAGACCTGGAATATCCAAATTACAACCGCACACCCTGGCCCTCCTAGAACTCGAATCCCTGGTGCCCAGCAACGTAGAGGATCGGCCAACCCCTCAAAATCACAAAGGAAAAAAATTCACTGGCACTCAGGTAATACTAGCAGGGTGAAAACCATTTAGTGCGGCATGCAACGTTTCGGGGACAACCCCTAAAGGGGTTATCCCCGAAACGTTGCATGCCGCACTAAATAAATTTAAAGCAAGGGTTTCACCCTGCTAGTATTACCTGAGTGCCAGTGAATTTTTTTCCTTTGGAATTTTTTTCCTTTACTTCAGACCTGGACCTCACTTTATGAACCTCAGTTCTGTTTATCAGATATTCAAAATGAAACACACAATAATAGGATGGCACCACCATCCTATTTCTGTATGTTTGAGACAAACTGTCACCATACTTCCATCTTGTTTCTATAAAGTAGGAAGCAAAGAATATTTTACACTGTATTAAGGTTTACTTACACTTGAACCAGGAGCCAAAGACCAAACTATGAAGAAGTGGCCCAAACCATTATTCCCTCTCTGCAATACCTTCCAGTGACTCTTTTGTCAGATTGCCTGATGATGGAGTGTGATTCATCACTCTAGTGTAGAGAATGCATGACTTCTGTCCCAGCGTCCAATGGCGGCAACCTATATACCACTCCAGCAGGAGCCTGGCGTAGTGCATAGGATGTTGGGTCTGGGTTGTACTACTTGTATGTACTACCTGCTTCAGTGATTGGTGCTCTCTTCCTGTGGACTTGGGTGGCCTAACACCCCACAACTGAACAGTTGTAGTCCTAGATCTTCCCAGTTCACAATGATTTCACTTACATTTGATAAAGGTGGCTCAACCAGGCTAGAAGCTTGTTGAATAGATATGCTGGAAAGGTGGAATCCTGTGATTATACCAAGATGAAAGTCACTGAGCACTGTCACTAAGACCCAGTCTACTGCCAATGTTTGTTGCTGGAGATTACATGGCTATGTGCTTAAGTAAATAATGGGTGTAGCTTGTCCAGATACTTTTGGCCATATTGTATAAGCAGTGCAATACCACAAAGAATTTATAGGAATGGAGTCAACTTTTCTTTGGAGTTGTAACCCTTTTATAAGAATATTGCTTATAAAAATCTTGTTGCAGTTGGCTGGTCAGCGTTAATTACTGATTGGTTGCCAATTTGCACACAGGGCAGGATAGATTTGTTTAAGTGGCTACTTAAAACCATATCTACATCTTTAGGGCTCATAACCCTGTTTTTTTTGTGCTTCAATTTAAAGGGATACTGTCATGGGAAAAAAATTTTTTTTCAAAATGAATCAGTTAATAGTGCTGCTCCAGCAGAATTCTGCACTGAAATCCATTTCTCAAAAGAGCAAACAAATTTTTTTATATTCAATTTTGAAATCTGACATGGGGCTAGACATTGTGTCAATTTCCCAGCTGCCCCTGGTCATGTGACTTGTGCCTGCACTTTAGGAGAGAAATGCTATCTGGCAGGCTGCTGTTTTTACTTCTCAATGTAACTGAATCAGTCTCAGTGGGACTTGGCTTTTACTATTGAGTGTTGTTCTTAGATCTACCAGGCAGCAGACATCTCGCCTTGTAATCCTCATTAAGTCCAGGTGGCACCCAAGTATGCTGAGGGCTCCTCCCGAAGCCCAATGGTGGTCACACTACTGGTGAAGCCGAGACCACGGTACTTGGCACCTGTTCTGGTATTGGGTGCCAGCCGTGACAGCAATGTTTTAAATACATTTACCCTTGTTGTGAGCTATGGGATGCCTTTGACCATCAAGGGGGGTTTGAATCAACAATGTCCTTAAACCACGTCCTTAGAGTATGTATAAGCACGCATCTCCTTAGGCCCATAGTGTTTTCTGCTGTTGTCCTGCTGGTCCAGTTTGATCCTGGAAGCCAGTGCGGATAATCTGCAAAGTTTGAAATCCAGTACTATACCTGCTGCAGTTAACTTTAGTTGTGGCAGCACAATTGTTTAACAACGTTACCCTGCTTTGGTTAGTGTACTATAAAAGCAAATATCTGATTGGGTATCTTATGGGTTTTTGTTAAACATTTATACCTGAACCAGATTGTGATGAGGAAGTGGATCTCATTGTTCTTCTAGTACTGAGAAACACATCTTCTCACGCATTCTGAATGTCAGACTTGCTAGGCTTCTTTGCTCGAGGCCCTATAACTACACCCTCTCCATGGCATCTGTACTGTATTATTTGGTTGCAGTACTCAAACCTTATTTAAGCGTTTGTATGCTACAAAGCTGATTGTTGGAAGAGTTAACACTGCGCAGGGCGGAGGTGCATGAACAGGTTTAGTGACATCACGGGATGATATCGTTTCCATTCTCTGTGTTTGATACATTTTGGGATGTTACAACTAGACTTCTTACAGGCAAAGACACTCAGTGGAGTAGGCAATGCGCAGCGCCGTGATTCCCACCGGGCAGCCTCAGGTATTTACTGCAATATGTTAATGAAGTCATTTTCTGAAAACAACAGGGTTTGTTTGATAGGCCTCATGCTGGATTTCAGTTGACAAGCTTTGCATTGTAGAAAAAAATTAGGTTTTTTTGCACTATTATTTTAGGCAACAGGGAAATAGGGTAAGGATAGTGTTTAAAGAGACATTCTGTTGGTGTGTAGTAGGAAAATTTATAGGAGAGTGGTTGTGTAAATCAGGTTCTTTAGAATACAGATAAACTGCAGGTTTGCATTAGGGTTGCTTTTTTAGATAGAAGTAAGGCAGCCAAGGTCCATTAGAAGAGAGATGTAGTGCAGGTTTGCAAAAGAGTTGTTTATAGGAGAGAAGTTGGCCAGACGAGATCCATTAGAAGAGATATGTACTGCAGGTTTGTAGGGGAGTTGCTTATAGGAGAGAAGTTGGGCAGATCAGATGCATTAGAAGAAACGTGTACTGCAGGTTTGTAGGAGAGTTGCTTATAGAAGAGTAGTTGGCCAGACAAGACCTATTAGAAGAGAAATGTACTGCAGGTTTGTAGGAGAGTTGCCTATAGGAGAGAAGTTGGCCAGACAAGACCCATTAGAAGCGAGATGTGCTGCAAGTTTGTAGGAGAGCTACTTATAGGAGAAAAGTTGGCCAGACGATCCTTTAGAAGAGAGATGTACTGCAGGTTTGAAGGGGAGTTGCTTATAGGAGAGAAGTTGACCAGACAAGATCCATTAGTAGAAAGATGCACTGCAGGTTTGCAGGGGAGTTGTTTATAGGAGAGAATTTGCCCAGACAAGATCCATTAGAAGAGAGATGTACTGCAGGTTTGTAGGAGGGTTGCTTATAGGAGAGAAGTTGGCTAGACGAGTTCCATTAGAAGAGAGATGTAATGCAGATGTGCAGGAGAGTTGCTTATAGGAGAGAAGTTGGCCAAACAAGCTCCATTGGAAGAGAGATGTAATGGTACTGCTTATAGGATAGTGGTTGGGCAGACATGTTGTAGTAGACAAGATGTTCTGCAGTTCACAAGTAGAAGACAAATGTCAATGTTTTGAAAAGTGGCTGTATATGTAAGTAGAAATTGAGGGAGGAGAGATGCTCTGTGGGTCACTAGTATGAAAATTGCTCTTTTACATACTTTTCTCATTGGTAGGCGTCATTGCAAAAATCAGAAGTAGATAAAGTGGAGATGTTCTGCACATCACTTATGTAGTAGAAGATATGTTCTGCAAGTCAGTAATAGGGGAGTTACTCTCAGATATTAGCACATTAGCCTACAGCAGATGACTTTAACAAATCTGATTCACCCTGGTGGTACAGTGGTGCGGAGGGGGCGCCCGCTGCCATCAGCGGGGATGCCCGCCACGCCATCGGCGGGGACGCCTGCCCCGCCGCTCCTCTTCGGCTGCAATGTCTGTTTCTTAGGGTGCCCGCGTCTGGTTTCTAAAATGGACGCGCTGGAGTGATGACGCTGGCACGCAATGACGTGCAATCAAACCAGTATAAAAGGATCATTTGGGCTTCAAGACCATGCCGTTATAGGATCTTGTTCCTGGTGCTTCTGTGCTATAGAGCTTCTGATTAATCTGTGTTTTGATTCCTGTTGTGACCCCTGCCTGGCTATTTGAATATCCTGACTTCTGAATCCTGACCCTTGCCTGATAAGCGACTTCGATTCTGCTTAACCCTTCTGATTGACTTCCTGGTTTGACCCTTGCCTGTCTGACTATGTTTATTCTCTGCCTGCCCCTACCTGGCCTGATCTACTCTATTACCTAATGCCTTGTACCATGACCTTCTGCCCAAAGACTTTGCTTAAAGTTGTGCCCCTCTGCCTGTCTAGAACCCCTCACCTTGCACCTGTCGTTTTAAGACCTTGTGGCATCTGAGTAGCTAAGGGCTCCTCCTGAGGCCAAAGGCGGCTGCTACAGGCAGAAGCACAAGCCAAGACCAGGGTGCTTGGCATTGGTTCTAGATTTAGGGTGCCAACCGTTACATTATAACGGCCATGGAAGAAGAAGGTCACGCCGATGCTGTTGCTCCTTCCACTACTGACACGCTTCTTACCACTCTGCTACAGTGCTTGGAAGATCACGAGCGGAAGCAAGACTACCTAATGCAAGGCTTCCATAATCTGATTTCTGTACACAAACCCCATGAACCCAAAATCTCTTTCCCCGAGAAATTTAGTGGGGATAGAACCAAATTTTTTGTATTCCAGGAGGCATGCAAATTATACCTCAGCTTTTTCCCACAATCTTTCGCTACTGGCGAGGAAAAAGTGAGGTTTGTAATGACCCTGTTACAGGGTGACCCCCAAATTTGGGCCCTAATATTACCCTCCACTGACCCTGCCCGCTTTTCCCTAGAAACCTTCTTTAACACCATGGCGATACTCTACGATGACCCGGATCGTGCATCATCTGCCGATTCCGCGATTGCAAATTACGTCCCGCCAGTGGGCAGTAGAAACTGGTTGGAACGACATGGCTCTTCGTAGCCAGTTCCGGATAGGGCACTCAGATCCTGTCAAAGACAGTCTGGTAAACTATCCTCTATCTACTAACCTAGATAGAAGACAGAGGGAGAGAAGGGGTGAGATGGGTACTACCTTTCATTTTGGTGTTACCAATGTCAAGTCTTTCTTTCCGAATGTGGTTACCAATGTTAAACCTCCTAATACCTCTGTGCCTTTGCCTCTGGAAGAACCCATGCAACTGGGCACATCCCATCTGACTCCTGAGGAAAAGGCTCGCAGGCGATCTTTGGGTCTATGCGTTTACTGTGGTGAAAAGGGTCATTTTCTAAATCAATGTCCTAAGAGGCCGGGAAACTTCCAAGCCTAAATGGAGAAGGGGAGCTCCATTTGGGTCAAGAAGTTTCCTCTCCCCATTCTTCCTCTAGGATTATGTTACCGGTTAAGTTAACCTGACCTACGGGCTCTGTTAAGGTTTCCGCTTTTGTGGCTTCTGGGGCGGAAGGGAATTTTTTGGATGCTGCCTTCGCAGTAAGGTTTAATATTCCTTTAAACTCTTTAAATTCCCCTATGAGAATTTTAGCGGTACAAAAAACAAGCAAAGAGGTTTCATCAGACCCTCTAGTTCCCCTGCTGGTGCGGGTTTCTTTTTTGTTGGTAAAAAAGATGGTGGTCTTCGTCCTTGTATAGGCTACAGAGGTCTTAATAGGATCACCATAAAAAAAACATTACCCCCTTCCTCTGATTTCCGAATTATTTGATCAGGTTAAAAATGCCAATATTTATTCCAAGCTTGATCTTAGAGGTGCATATAACCTCATCCGTATCAGGGAAGGGGACGAGTGGAAAACGGCCTTTAACACCAGGGACGGCCACTACGAATATCTGGTAATGCTATTTGTTCTTTGTAAAACCCCTGCAGTGTTCCAGGAATTTGTCAATGACATCTTCCGCGGACCTGCTGGGGGTCATTCGTAGTGGTCTATTATGACGATTTTCTAATTTTTTCTTCTAACTTGAGTGACCATCAAAAGCATGTCAGGGAAGTGTTACTCAGGTTAAGGAGGAATAATCTTTTTGCTAAACTTGAGAAATGCACCTTTGAGGTTTCTTCTGTTCAATTTTTGGGGTTCAATATCTCCAGTAAGGGTCTAGAAATGGATCCTGGGTTGGTTAAGGCTGTACTGGACTGGGCCCAGCCTCTTTCTTTGCATGCAACTCAAAGGTTCCTAGGTTTCACCAATTACTATCGTCAATTTATAAAAAACTTCTCCCTGATTGTGGCTCCCATCACGGATCTAATTAAAAAAGGTTCAGATCCAGGTATGTGGTCCACCGAGGCTATACAAGCCTTTGAATTTCTCCAAAAAAAAATCTGCCCCAATTCTTCGTCACCCTGACACCACTCTTCCTTTCATTGTAGAGGTAGATGCCTCAGAAGTTGGGGCTGGGGCAGTCCTTTCTCAAAGGCATCGAATAACCAACAAGGTGCTACCGTGTGAATTCTTCTCTAAGAAATTTTCGCCAGCTGAGGCTAATTATGACATCAGGAATAGAAAAATGTTGGCTATCAAATAGGCCTTTGAGGAATGGTGACACCTGTTGGAGGGGGCTAAATATATGATAACAGTCTTTACTGACCACAAAAATCTATTGTACATTGAGTCTGCCAAGTGGTTGAATCTTAGGCAGGCCAGATGGGCTTTGTTTTTTTACCAGGTTTAATTTTTCCCTCACATACAGGCCTGGTTCCAAAAACACCAAGGCAGATGCACTCTCTAAGAGTTTTGAATCTAATCCATCTGAACCTAGTGAGTGTATTCCCATCATTCCGGTTGAGTTAATTGGTGCAGCTCTGGGATCAGACCTGTCCACTCTCTTATCCTCAGTTCAATCATCTGCTCCTGTAGACACTCCCTCCAGGAGGTTATTTGTACATGAGGACTTTAGGGAACAGGTTTTAAGTGAGGATAATAATTCAAAAATGGATCCTGGCATCTCTAAGAGTGTGTCCCTTTTGTCTCGCAATGTATGGTGGCCTTCCTTTAAGCAAAATGTTAAAAATGTTGTCAATTCTTGTCTTGTGTGTCAGAGGTCCAAATCCTCTAGGAATTTGTCGCAGGGTTGTTAAGGCCACTACCTATTCCTGACAAACCCTAGTCCCATCTTTCGATGGATTTTATTGTTGATCTTCCCCCTTCCCAAGGGAAAACTGTGATTTGGGTGGTGGTGGACAGGTTCAGCAAAATGAGCCACTTCATTTCCCTCCCACACCCCTTCTGCCAAAACTTTGGCTGAGTTATTCATTTCTAATATTTTTAAGTTACATGGTTTTCCGGTCAATATTGTTTCTGATAGAGGGGTACAGTTTGTTTCAAAATTTTGGCGAGCATTCTGCTCTTTGGTTGGAATTGAAATATCATTTTCTACCGCATATCATCCTCAAACAAATGGTCAAACTGAAAGGGTTAATCAATCCCTTGAACAATTTCTAAGGTGTTATGTGTCTGACAACCAGTCCTCATGGGCTGAACTATTACCCTGGGCAGAATTTGCTTACAATAATGCAACTCATTCTTCTACTGGTGAATCTCCATTCTTTATTGTTAATGATTTACATCCCAAAGCATTTTCTTTTTTCCTCCCCCAGTGTTGGTAGAAGGTCAGCCTGAGTTTGTAGTCCAAGAACTCCTTGATTCTCGCCTTGTGCGAGGTAAGTTGCAATATCTAGTTAAATGGAAGGGCTACGGTCCTGAGGAGAATTCTTGGGTTCCAGTGTGTGACATTAGGGCTGATCATCTCAGGAAACCATTTCACATAAAGTTTCCTGAGAGACCTGGGGGTCCAGTGGCCCCCCTCGAGGGGGATAATGTAACAAATCTGACTCACCCTGGTGGTCCAGTGGTGCGGAGGGGACGCCTGCCACGCTGCTCCTTTTCGGGCGACATGTCTATTTCTTAGGGCACGCACGCCCGCATCTCGTTTCTAAAATAGATGCAGACGCGCTGGCGCAATGACGCTGGCGCGCAATGACGGGCAATGGCACGAAAATCAAAACAGTATAAAAGGATCATTTGGGCTTCAAGATCTTGCCCGTTATAGGATCTTGTTCCTGGTGCTTCTGTGCTATAGAGCTTCTGATTAATCTGTGTTTTGATTCTTGTTGTGACCCCTGCCTGGCTATTTGACTATCCTGACTTCTGAATCCTGACCCTTGCCTGTTTAGCGACTTCGATTCTGCTTAACCCTTCTGATTGACTTCCTGGTTTGACCCTTGCCTGCCTGACTACGTTTATTCTCTGCCTGCCCCGACCCGCCTGATCTGACTACTCTATTGCATAACGCCTTGTACCACGACCTTCTGCACAAAGACTTTGCTTACAGTTGTGCCCCTCTGCCTGTCTAGAACCCCTCACTTTGCACCTGTCGTTTTAAGATCTGGCGGCATCTGAGTAACTTAGGGCTCCTCCCGAGGCCAAAGGCGGCTGCTACAGGCAGAAGCAAAAGCCGAGACCAGGGTGCTTGGCATTGGTTCTAGATTTAGGGTGCCAGCCGTTACAATGACCTCAGCTGTACTGCAAGACAGATGTTTACAGAAGAGATGATAAGCAGGACAAAGTGCAGATCATTTGTGCAGGAATAAGTAAAGATGCTGTGCGTGTCAGTAATAGGAACACAAGACAGCTTAGTTTTAGTATGGACACTGTCAAAGAGAAATTATATATTTATTATTGCAAGTTTAGTAGTAGAAATGTAGTAAGCAGTGTATTGCAAGTAAGTAGTGGGATAGGTGTTGCATATACATTGTAATTAGCAGTGCAGTGGCAGTCACTAGTTAGCGAGATTTTCTGAAGGTCATCAGTAGTACAATGTATGCATGCCCTGCAAATAGTAGGAGAGAAGCTGATCTTTATTAGTGTAGTGGGTGGTTGTTCTGCAAGCAGTAAAATTGTGGTTTAGTTGTAATGCGTGCATGAAAGTCCTGCAAGTAAGTTATAACAGTTCTGAGGGACACATTAGAAGGAGAAAGATTCTGCCCTGTAGTATGACACATGTTCTGCAGGCCAGTAGTAGAACACATGTTCTGCAGGCCAGTAGTAGGAGATGTGTGTACAAAGGATAGTCTGCATATCAGCATCATGAGACAGGGGATATGTCCTGCTCTTCAGTAATAGAGGTAGTCTGTAGATCAATAGTATGAGGGAAGTTTCAGTACTGGGTTCTACTTTTTTGTATAAGCAACACCCTATGGCTGGGGTCCCCAACCTTTAGAACCTGTGAGCAACATTCTGAAGTAAAAGGAGTTTGGGAGCAACACTAGCATAGAAAATGTTCCTGGGGTGCCAAATGACACCCACATTGAGGCTCTGTTTGGCAGTACATCTGGTTTTTATGCAGCCTTCAAAAATAAGCACCTGCTTTGAGGCCACTTGGAGCAACATCCATGATGCTCACGAGCTACTGGTTGGGGATCACTGCCTGTTTAATGGAGGAATATCTTTAAAGTCTTTAGTGGCAGAAACTTGTTCTGTTACTAGCAAGAGAGAGGAAAAATGTTCTTCATATTTTTTAGTTCTGCAAGAGCAGTGTTCTGCAGGGTGTTAGAATAATAATGATAATGTTCTGCAGGCTGCTATTAGGAGATATGTTTTGCAGGTCAGTAGTAGGAGACACATACTCTTCAGGACACTAATAGTTTAGGAGACATGTTTTGCAGACCACTAATAGGAGATATGTTCTGTAGGCCACTCATAATAGATATGTTCTGCAGGTCAGTACTAGGACCAAGTACTGCCAGCCAGCTGTAGGATGCACATTCTGTACACAAACACTCTGCATATCAGCAACAGTCGGGACGAGAAAAATGTTCTGCAGGTGGATTACTTCTGCAGGAGCCGTTTTCTGCAGAGCATTAGAATGATAGAGATTCTTTCCTGCAGGTCAGTAGTAGGACACATGTTCTGTAGGCCACTACTAGGATACATGTTCTGCATGCTGGTAATAAGACACATGTTCTGCAGGTCAGTAGTAGAAGAAGACATATTCTGCAGCTCACTACTAGGAGACACGTTCTGCAGGCCACTTATAGGAGACATTATAGAAGTGACAGGACGCATGTCCTGCAGGCTACCAATAGGTGACATGTTTTCCTGTCTGTAGTAGGAGAGAGAGAGAAATGCAGCAGGTTTATTAGTTCTGCAGAGAGGTTCTCTGCAGGGCATTAGAGCGATAGAGATTCTACCCTGCAGGTCAGTAGTAGGACACATGCTCTGCAAGCCGTTAATAGGACACATGTTTTGAAGGTCAGTAGTAGGAGGCATGTTCTGCAGGCTACTCATAGGAGACATGTTGTACAGGTCACTAGTAAATGACATGTCCGGCAGACCAGTAGTAGGAAACAGATTCTGTGGGTGAGTAGTAGGAGGCATGTGTGTACATAGAAAACGCATAAATCATATCAGAAACAGGAGACAGTCACAATGCTCTGTTTGTCACTAATGGATATTCCGTAAATCAGTAGTAGAAGGGAGGCTCCAGTATTGGGTGTGCTTGCCAAACGACAGGTTAGAATTAGTATTGCAGAAAGTGTTTGCAAGAAGCCATAACTAAAGATTTTTGGATCTGTCCTGCTTGATATGCCCCATATACATATAGATGCTGGCTGCTGGGCTGTACATGTATGGGATCTGTTATCTGGAAAGATTATCTCCCATAGACTCCATTTTAGCTATCTGAAAAATGATTTCCTTTTTCTCTGTAATAATAAAACACTACCTTGTACTTGATCCAAACTAAAATATAATTAATCCTTATTGGAAGCAAACCCAGCTTATTTAATGTTTACATGATTTTCTAGTAGACTTAAGGTGTGAAGATCCATATTACTAGGTCCTGAGGATTCTGCATAACAGGTCCCATACCTACAGTTGATATAAATTTTGTTTGTTGTGGCTATCTGGGTCTGTGAATACCTACCTATACTACAATGATTCAACAATGACTTTGGCTCACAGATCAATGGAACCACAATTAAACTCACTGTTTATTGAACAAGATAGCAGGGTGGCATACATTTTTCAGTGTATACATTTCTTTGTTTGAACTCCCCCTAGCTGCAGCAATGGAGAATTGAAATCTTTATAGGTTAGTATTAGTGTAGTGGAGAAATGTCCTGAAATGTTAAGGTAGCAGAAATATGTAATAGCAAGTTTATTAGTTCTGTGGGAGCAGGGTTAAGCAAGGAATTAGAAGGAGAGAGATTCTGCCCTGAATGCCAGTATTAGGATGCATGCTCTGTAGGTCACTAGTAGGAGACATACAGTAAGTCATTAGTAGGAGACATTGTACAGGCCACTCGTAGGAAGCATTCTGCAGGCCACTAGTAGAAAACATACTGCAGGCCACTAGTAGAATACATTCTGGACATTCTGCAGGCCAGTAGTAGGAGACATCCTAGACATTATGCAGGCTAGTAGTATGAGGCATTCTGCAGGCCAGTAGTAGAAGACATCTTAAGGTGGCCATACATGGATAGATCCGCTCGTTTGGCGATGTCGCCAAACGAGCGGATCTCCCTCCGATATGCCCACCTTGAGGTGGGCAATATCGGGCAGATCCGATCGTGGGCCCTAGGGCCCAACGATCGGATCCTAGCTTTCACAAACGGGCGGTCGGATCACGGGACCGCATCAACGACCAGATGCGGCCGCGATCCGACGGGATTTTTAACCCCATCCGATCGAGATCTGGCCGACTTTCGCCCAGATCTCGATCGGGGAAGCCCGTCTGTCGGCAGCACGGTCTGTCGGCAGCTTTTATCGGCCCGTGTATGGCCACCTTTAGACATTCTGCATGCCATTAGTAGGAGATATTCTAAAGGGCATTAGTAGAAAACATGTTCTGTACGTCACTAGTAGGTGACACATTGCAGGCCAGTAGTCTGCAACATTGTACAAGCCAGTAATAGGAAGCAATCTGCAGGCCATTAGTAGGAGACATCCTGGACATTATGCAGGCTAGTAGCAGGAGGCATTCTGCAGGTCATTAGTAGGAGACATTCTAAAGGGCATTAGGTGAGAAAATTGCAGGCCAAGAGTGGCTAATTAACTAACATAGTCTCTGAAGTGCAGGTGCAGTTCTCATTAGCAACCAATCAGCAGTTCATAATAATAAAACTGTACTTCTCATAAAATTAATCCTTAGTGGTGGCAATATAATTGTATGGGGTTTGTTGATTGTTTAAATGATTTTTAGCAGACTTGAAGTATGGAAGATCCAAATTATAGAAAGACCCCTTACGCAGAAAACCCCAGTTCCTAAGCATTCTGGAGAATATTTTCATGCCAAAATCTGCCCTAACAGGCTGATCCCATCCATGTGAATACATACTCAAGATGGAGTCGCAGGAGCAAACGCTGAGTGTGCCATTGGCCCTAAACTAAGGCATATGACTGAACTAGATTAAGAAGTATTAAAATAGTGTTAAAAAACATATTTATCTATACCTGTGGATATGTCATGAGTTTCATCAGTTATTAAGTGGTTTTAAACATTTAAAGGGAAGTGGATGGCGCAATTTTGTAGGTTCTTACAAAAAGAATCCCCAGTGTCGCTCTATCCTTATACACAGTGCAAGCTGTCGCCCTGGAAAAATTGAATTGCAGTGCATGATGCTGCCATTTAGGCCATTTATAACCATTCCCTTCCAGTGCAACCAAGCCTAAAGGCCTTTGGTAAGTTAGAGTATCAAACAAAAAGCATTTGGAAGCCCCAGCCCATGATCACAAATGCTTTCAGTGGTGCAATGGCTCTGACTTGTAGCATTGCAGATCATGAAAGCTGGACAGTCCACTGTGAGTTCCAACAAATATAAATTCATTTGTATAGGGCATATTCACAAAGGCAGACTATAGGAACAATGACCATAAAAATGACAGCAGGGATCTATTGTATTCTATAACAAAAGGAAGGGAGAACAAAGCAGTGGAAACAGCACAAAGCTTTGGAATACACATGAGTGGCAGTGGAACAAGTATCAGGTCAGTAGGACATACAATAAAACCAGTTTGTTGTACCCATTCAATACCTTTTTTGGCTGCTCGACTCTCAGCCTCACTGGCCACAAAACCTCTCAAATGACTAAAGCTGGCTATACACGTTCAGATTTTATTCCTTGTACAAACAGACTTAAATTGTAGGATTAAAGTAGGAAAAGCAACAAATCAGACAACATTCTGGCCATTAATTGACAGACTTATCCTGGAAATCGTAGTGACGGTCAAACATGGATATCACATGCAAAGATATTATTGTTTTTGACTAAATGACCAATCTCCATGGTATGAGAATTGTCGGGTGATTATTTGGAGCATATGCACTGTCCGAAAATCATACGAAATTAAGTTTTGTACAATTATATCTGCACATCTATGGCCAGCTTTAGGCAATAGATGGTGATGTACACTAGCACAATACGGAGGAGATACACTAATACACTAGGATAACACTGGCCATACACTGTGGGATCCACTCATTTTGGCAAGGTCACCAAAAAAGATCTTTACCCATTGTGGCCACTAAAGCACTAGGCTAGTTGGGATGATCCAATCGTTTGGGCCAACGATCAGATCCTAATGGGAAGCCCAATGAGATTTTCAAGCCTTTTTGATAGATATCTGGTTGACTGATGGGCAGAAAGGCACCATATAAAGGGCCATACACCTGGTCTGGAGGGGCAGAGTCAGCGGTTTTACCTTTATGCGGTGCAAGGATAATGGCAAAGGAGTATGTTGGTATATTTCTCTGTAGTACTAAGAAAAGAGGTTTATAGTATATATATATATAATATATATATATTTATATTATGTAAGATGAGTCTGAACTGCACTGCCAGTTACCTTGACCAAGATAGGGCTATACATTCTTTGTAGTGCTTCCTTTTATTTACAGAGAATTATTATGTTAACCTTAGCTGAGGCAAGCAATATTGCAGCTCCTACTTCAACGTTTCAGTGCAATGTGCAGAGCAGGTAGATCCTATACTATGCCCTCACATGTTACATACATAGAACAAGACAACTATTTACAAATAAGGCATATTTTTTGAACTGGGCTCTAGAATGTGCATTTTAAGAAACATTTAGCTCACTGCATGCACAAAGTTGCAGTGATGTCGACAGATATTCTGAGAGAATCTGCAGTTGGTTTTCTTTTTTGGTTTTTGTGCTATTGGCCCTTCTGTTTTGCCTCTCCCTGGTGGTAATACTATCCAGATGTGGGGATCATGGACCTTGGCAACCAGAAAGCAGATTAATCCTGCCGCTAGATTATCACTTATCCTTCTGTTCAGATATGTTCCTATTCATCTTCCAGTCTGCATTATAAACAACTGCTTGGTTGCTAGGTTATGTAATAGACATTAAAGGAGAACTAAACCCACTTAGCCAACTTAGGACCCTTGCATAGGGCCCCCTTTCAAACCACCGCAACCTCACACCCAAATGCTAACCCTGAAAACCACGTGACTTTAGGTCACACATTTATGGAAGTTGCAAGCAGGTTCAGACTGGCTCTGCAGGACACCCCGCCCACCCAGACCCGATCCCCACTTCCCTCTGCTGTTGCTCTCCCATGCCCACCCTGATCACAGCAATAGTGTAAAATGCACCCATGGGGAATGGGCTGGCGTTGGGTTAGGGCCCCAGAGGGATTGGGGGCCCCTGGGGTAACAGTTCTGGTGGGCCTTGCACATAGGGTTACCAGTAAAAATGGCCTGTAAAAATGATGGTTGATCCAAATGTTAATAATAGGGAAAAAAGATAAGGAAGGATGGTATTTTTCCAGAATAGGTGGCAACCCTACTTGCACACCCTGATCTGAACACAATTCACCCCTTTTGCACTGTTTGCATATACAAATTTGGGTTCCAATCAGTCAAATGAATGGTAAGAGATTCAGAATTCGGCTGGATCCCCAAAAAGCAGATTCAATGCCTTGCTACATTATACCTGTATTTTCCCTTTAAGCTAGCCATACATGAGCTCATAAAAGCCCCTCCAGCAGCTTATTGATCTCTGTATGGGGACCTCCCGACAGACTGTCTCACCAACATTTGACCAAAAACCGGGCCTTGCAGATATACTAGAGGTTAATTTACCATTTGCCTGTTCTGAAGGTGAGCATTTAAGGAGAAGCATTTTCAGTTTATGAGAGATGTTGCACAAGAAAAATGTAATGTTATATTATTAGGAATGTTTTAGGGAAGCTCAGTGTCGGACTGGCCCACTGGGATACCAGGAAAAGTCCCGGTGGGCCCAGGTGTCAGTGGACCCTCATGCTGCTAAACATTTGGCCTATTTCATGGTCATTCCCTATTTTTATAAGAACAAAAAGGCTAAATAGATGGGATAATAGAGTATATAGTATGTAAAGAAAAGAGACTAGGAGAATAGAGGCTGAGTGAGGAGAGGAAGAATAATAATACTGAGAGTGTTCCTCTGGTCTAAGATTAATTGGTGGGCCGCTGGTCAAAGGTTTTTGGGTGGGCCCCTGGTGTCCCAGTCCGACACTGGGGAAGCTGATACTGTGTTGTCATGGGTTTAGTTTTAGAGGAGACCCTGTTGGGAGCCCAGGGGGTATAAAAGGAGTGACAGTCCCACTTTATTAAAAATATCTTATTTCCAAATGCAAAAAGAGTTTGCTGTGGGGCCCAGTAACCTGTACTCAGTGTCGGACTGGCCCACTGGGATGCCAGGAAAACTCCCGGTGGGCCCAGGTGTCAGGGGGCCCTTGAGCCATACCTCCCAAATGTCCCTTTTTCGGAGGTACAGTCCCTCTTTTGACAGCTCAACCCGCAGTCCCTCATTTGTACTGGAAAGTCCCTCTTTTCTCTGCACTGAACAGCCAGAAAAAGAAACAAAGTTTCTCACTTAATTGGCTTTTAGCAGAGAGCCCAGAACAGCTAACAGGTGCAAATAAGATACTTTGTAACAATTCTGAGACACAAAAACACAATTTAGATAAGGAGAAATATTTTCAAACTTTCATAACCTGCAAAATTTTGTAAAACAAACATGGTAATTAGGGGGTGTGGCCACAGAAAGGGGTGTGGTGAAACAAATTGCTGCACTACTTGCGGGAAAATATTTTTTGTCCCTCTTTTTAGTTCCAAAATGCTGGGAGGTATGCTTGAGCTGCTAAAGATTTGGCCTATTTCATGGCTATTCCCTATTTCTTTGAGAACAAAGAGGTTAAATATATGGAATAATAGATTATAGTATGTAAAGAATAGAGACCAGGAGAATAGAGGTTGATTAAGGAGAAAAATAATAATAGTACTGAGAGTGGGCCCCTGGTCTATGGTTCTTTGGTGGACCCCTGGTCTAAGGTTTTTGGGTGGGCCCCTGGTGTCCCAGTCCGACACTGCCTGTACTTGTGCCTGTGAGTGTGGGAAGCAGGAGAGCTGGCAGAATAGGGAAGGAGCTCATCATGTCTGGTGAAGGTGATAGGGCCATGGCTCTGTGCCAATAGTTAGGGGCGGACTAAATTGGTAGAGAGGGGGAGGAAGATTCCACAGTGTCACTGAGAGGGGGGTGTAACATTCCTGCTTGGGAGACAAAGAGTCTTAGGAGTTGGGTGTGAAAAGGGAAAAGAGGAACGAGAGCAGAACAACAAGGGGAGACGAGCAAATGCTGTGAGGGCACCGGAAGTTGTGAGGGATTTTATTTGTGGAGCAAAAGCAGGTGTGAAAGTTTGAGGGCAAAGAAACAGGAAGCGGAGGGAAATCAGCAACAGACCCAAGAAAGGTAGTTAGTGTCCGGCAGAGACTGAGCCGCTTCACAGACAGGTGACAGTTGCAGAGCTGACAGGAAAGTGCAAGGAGAAGGGGCGGTGCGAAGAAAGGGCAGGGGCCAGGTAAGCGGATGAGGCAATTAAGGGCGGGGCCCAGATTGAGTGAGTGGTGAGGGGGAAGAGTCCAGTGACAGGTAGTGAGAGAGAGAGAGAGTGCAAAGCTCACAGATAGGGAAGGACAGACACCTGCATTTGTCACAGACCGAGAGAGAAGGAATACTGGGCACAACCAAGTTCATGCATAGGAGGGGAAGCGGCAGCTAGAGAGAGAGAGAGTGTAAAAGGTGCGCAATACTCCTCAGGTGCAGCGAGAGAGCGGGGTTGAGCCCCAGACTACAGCCTCTAGCCATGCAGGAAAGTCAATTTCTTATGTCGGTCCTGCAGCCGCACGCTGACATCACCTCGCTGGCTCTCCCCACCGACTCCCAAATGGACCGCCGGATGCGCGAAGAGAGCGTGACGCTGCGCAATGCGCGGGTACAGGAGCAGGTCCGGGCCAAGATGATGCAGAAAACCCCTCGTGTGACCGGCAGCAACAGCAGCAACAACTTCTCCGTCTCCAGCTATGGAGGTAAGTGACCTTCCTTCTCCACCTGTTGCCTCTCCGCCCTAAAACTGCTTTGGAATATTTTGATGAAAGTTTCTTACATTTGTGTCACATGGAAACCTTTCCTCTCTGCACTGTTTACTTTAAAGGGATATTGTCATGTGGAAAAAAAACATGTTTTCATCAGTTAATAGTGCTGCTTCAGCAGAATTCTGCGCTGAAATCCATTTCTCAAAAGAGCAAACAGATTTTTTTATATTCAATTTTGAAATCTGACATGGGGCTAGACATATTGTCAGTTTCACAGCTGCCCCCAGTCATGTGACTTATGCCTGCACTTTAGCAGAGAAATGCTTTCTGGCAGGCTGCTGTTTTTCCTTCTCAATGTAACTGAACGTGTCTCAGTGGGACATGGGTTTTTACTATTGAGTATTGTTCTTAGATCTACCAGGCAGCTGTTATCTTGTGTTAAGGTCCCCATAGACGCGACTATTCTTCTTTGGTGAACGAGCGCAGTCCGGCCAATCCGTCAAATTAACGTGCGGTTAGTGGGATTCGAACGATCGTACATCTTACGATTTTTCGGCTGACATCTGTCAGAAAATTGATTGGCCAGGTTTAAAAATCTTTATCGGTCCCAGTGAAATCTATCTATGTTTACAGGGCCAAGCAGGAAGCTACTCTTCATTTTTTGAATGTTGCCTGAAATAGTCTTTTTAGTTGATGGACAAATCGTACATTTAAACGATCATTTCGAGATAACCGTGGTCTCACGATAACGATTGGATCTTTTAAAAATCTTTACATCTATGGCCAGCTTTAGGGCTATTCCACACGGGGAGATAGCGACGCGTTTGCGGTCGCGCGCGACCGGTGCAGGCGACAGTTTTGTATGGGCGCCTATGTAAAAACGCCTGTGCTAACCACACGAGGCGATGCGCTTTTCAACAGTCGCCTGAAAAAGCCTGGCGAGGCATTTTGAGGCGACTGTTGAAAAGCGCATCGCCTCGTGTGCATCGAGCGCATCGGTCGCGGCGACTGTCGCTGCGCTTTGTCGCCGCGACCGCAAACGCGTCGCTATCTCCCCGTGTGGAATAGCCCTTAGGGAGCTGCTATCTGGTTACCTTCCCATTGTTCTGTTGTTTGGCTGCTGGGGGGGGGGTTATATCACTCTAACTTGCAGTACAGCAGTAAAGAGTGATTGAAGTTTATCAGAGCTCAAGTCACATGACTTGGGGCAGTTGGGAAATTGACACTATGTCTAGCCCCATGTCAGATTTCAAAATTGAATATAAACAAATCTGTTTGCTCTTTTGAGAAATGGATTTCAGTGCAGAATTCTGCTGGAGCAGCACTATTAACTGATTCATTTTGAAAAATGTTTTCCCCCCATGACTGTATCCCTTTAACTCTTTATGCTCCTATAGGAACCTGTTATTCCTCCAGCACACACAGGGTTAAAGCGATATTATTTCAATGAGATGATCAGAATTAAAAAAAAAAAAAATCCCAAAAACATGCTAATTGTAATAAAAATATTATTTATTATTCCATATTCAAAAGTATCAAAAAGTCCCCACATGGCCTATCTCGTTTCATGCCTACCTAGCACTTAGTCATAGGCAATCTCAATGAGATGATCAGACCTTACTCACTGTTCCCTCTTTTGTACTAAACACAAACAGTCATTCATATAAAACAGGCGAGGTGTGCCAACTGGGCAGGGCTACCAAACCTTAGACATAGGAGTGCCATAAAAAATGCCCGCTCTTAGTAAAGCATTAGAAATAACTTATTATTGTAGCATGTATTCTTCATTGGTGTCTACTAGAAAAGATGAGGCTTGATCACTTATGAACCTTGATGATGTTAATGGGACTTATAGTTCATCAGCAGCCCAAAAGGTCAAAGTTAAAGGGTTGGTTCACCTTTAAATAAACTTTTAGTATACTATAGAATAGCAAATTCTAAGCAACTTTTCAATTGGCCTTCAGTTTTTGAATGATTTGTCTTCTCCTTCTGACTCTTTCCTGCTTTCAAAAGGGGGTCACTGACCCCATCTAAAAAAAAAAAAAAAAAAACAAAAGCTCTGTAAGGCTACAAATGTATGTTATTGCTACTTTTTATTACTCCTCTTTCTATTCAGATATTCTCCTATTCATATTCCAGTCTCTTATTCAAATCAGTGTAGGATAATACCACAATATAAGATTAACTGTTGCTCACCGACACCAATAGCTGATTGTTCGTCCTGCAGGGTATCCTGTGTTGTTACCCTGATAGAATTGCTCGAAGATAGGTTGGAGTGCAGGAAAAATCAACAGCAGTAGTCTGATATTGGAAAAAAAAATCCTTTGATTGGCGAAGTGAATATCCAAAATCACTCATTTTGGATATTCACTTCCCCAATAAATAATTTTTTGCAGTCTCGAACTACTGCCGTGGATTTGTCCTGCACTCCAACCTACTTTGATCTTATTCAAATCAGTGCATGGTTGCTAGGGAAATTTGGACCCCAGCAACCAGATTGCTGAAATGGCAAACTAAATAAAAAGCGAAATAACTCAAAAACCACAAATAATAAAAAATGAAAACCAGTTGCAAATTGTCTCGAAATGTCACTCTCTACATCATACTAAAAGTTAATTTAAAGGTGAACAACCCCTTTAAAGTGGACTTTCTTTTTATACTAGTTTTACTTGATTAAATGTGATAATTCCCATTTCTGATTCTATTGTCACGCTGTCACATACACAAACACACAGACACCTGTGCGTACAGCAGCACACCCACTGTGTTGCTACTGCTTATGTAAATAATGAATGTATTAGTGTCCTGTCGTGCAGTTTCAGCATGGAATCGAAGATACTCCTTATAATGCAAAATCTGGGATAATGACTTGCTTCTTTTATTAGTCTAATTTGCTCATTTTCCTCTGAGCAGGTATAGCCTGCGCCTCTTGTAAAAGATCAAAGTGCTTTGGAACACAATGTCTAACCATGTGAAAAACTCCCGAAACTGAAATAGGGTTAAATACTAAGTCTGCTTGCTTTTGTCTTATGGAAACTGACACTGCAGTTTATTTGCGAAGGTGTTTGTTCAATAAGTGTCAGGGCAGGTGTTAGAAAGAGAAGGGACCTTGGCATTATAGGAAAGCAAGGGCCTTGGACGATAGCCATAGTTTATTCAAATTTTATCCAGGGGCACAGGGCCAGTGCCCTCCTATGCCTTATCCTAAAACAACAAGATCCAGGTAATTTAATTTAAGTCAAGGATCCTATGGGGACTACCTTAAAGCAACAGTAACATCTGAAAATGAAAGTGTTTTAAAGTAATAAAAATATAATGCAGTGTTGCCCTGCACTGGTAAAACTGCTGTTTGCTTCAAATACACTACTATTTTTTATATAAATAAACTGCTGTGTAGCAATGGGGGCAGCCATTCAAAGGAGAAATGGCTCAGGTTATGCAACAGATAACAGATAAGCTCTGTAGAAAATAAAGGTATTATCTGTTATCCACTATTTAAGCTGTGCCATATAGACTTTTTTCAATTTCCACCATTGCTGCACAGCAGCTTGTTTATATGAACTATAGTGGTGTTTCTGAAGCAACCACAGCAGTTTTACCAGTGCAGGGCAACATAACATGATATTTTCATTACTTTAAAACACTTATTTTTTGATGTTACTGTTCCTTTAATACTGGACTGCATAGCAATCAGCGCAGTAGTGATTCTTGCCTTTAAAGCGGTTGTTCACCTTCAAACACTTTTTTCAGTTCAGTTGGTTTCAGATAGTTCACCAGAAATAACGATTTTTTTCCAAATCATTTCTATTTTCAATTTGTGACCCGTTTCCTAATATTCAAGTGTAAAGTTTAATTTTTCACCTTGGGGGGGTTCGCCGACTCCTTAGGGCAGGGACACATTGGCAGATTCGGGGAGATTAGTCGCCCGGCGACAAATCTCTTCTTCGGGGTGTCTAATCTCCCCAAACTGCCTTCCGCCGGCTAGAATGTTTTCGGAAGTCGCCCGAAGTTACCTCACGAGGCTTCGGGGAGATTTATCGCCCTGAAGAAGAGATTTGTCACCATTCGACTAATCTCCCCAAATCTGCCAGTGTCTCTGCTCTTAACTGTTTCAAATTGATACATTTATTTGATACATTTATTATCTTTGTCCCTGCTGAGCAGAATCCCTGATGCGTTTTCAGTAGTCGCCCAAAGTTGCCTCAGTGAGAACTTTTCATTCTAGCCTATGGGGTATAACGCTGAGGCAGTTCGGGGAGATAGTCGCGCAAAAGACGAGGTGATTAGGCGCCAGGTGACAAAATCTCCCTGAATCTCCTCGTTTGGCCTTACCCTATAAAATAAAAGATGGAAAGCAATTGAAAAAAGTATTTGTTTATGTGGAACAATCTAAAAAACAACTGAACTGGAAACGTGTTTGGAAGGTGAACAACCCCTTTAAGGACAATATAAGTTATTAAATAGGGATGCACCGAATTCGGGATTCGGCCAGGATTCGGCCTTTTTCAGAAGGATTCGGATTCGGCCGAATCCTTCTGTCCGGCCGAACCGAATCCGAATCCTAATTTGCATATGCAAATTAGGGGCGGGGATGGAAATTGCGTGACTTTTTGTCAAAACAAGGAAGTATAAAATGTTTTCCCCTTCCCACCCCTAATTTGCATATGCAAATTAGGAGTTGGTTCGGTATTCGGCCGAATCCTTCGTGAAGGATTCGGGGGTTCGGCCGAATCCAAAAAAGTGGATTCGGTGCATCCCTATTATTAATTAGAATGGGAATGTCAACATTCTCCTTTAAGTAACTGAAAGTGTATTATATTCTGCACTGATATGGCTGAAGGCAATTTACTCTAGGTGCTAAACCTAATGTGGCTCTGCAACTTCTGCACAGTCCTGGTGTAATTTTTCTAGGTGTAATTAAGCAAATTAAGGTTTAAAGAGGGTATGTTTTAGTCAACAGAACAGTGGCCCTGAAGGACAGGCCATTACAAGTACAGGAAAAACAAGTTGGTTGGATTTTTAAGGCTTCCAACACTAAAGAGAAACCAAGAGACACACGTGTACACATACTTCACACACATATACCTATATAAACATACATGTCCGCTTTCTAGTAGAGAGAGACTTATAAACATGTATTATAGAGTCATGTTGAACTCTGATTTAGGTCACGCTATGTCATGTGCTTTTGTGTGTTTGCCCAATTATTTCCTATCACTGGCCTTGTTGTGCACATATTGTACCATTAGAAGGAATCGCAGGGCAAAACCATGAAATCGATATGTCATGTTTCTTACATCAGAAAGTGTGATATGATAATCATTATTATATACATAGCAACAATGTATTATATAATACTCCGCCGACACTGTCCATAATTAGTCCCTGCCCAGTTGTTACAAAATAACTTTACATTGTGTTACACAGAAATTTCACTGAGGTCTGTACAGATCTTTTAAGATTTCCTACGCTTATTGTCCTTTCCTGAAAGATCACAGAGCTGTGTACATTTTATTCACATTCCTTTTTCAGCAAATGTTTCAGGCCTAGTCTTGCAAGACTAATAAAGCTCTTCTTAACTAGATGGTAAAGTTTAGCATTATAATAAATGGTTTCATAGCTAGGGGCTTTGGATCAGGGAATGGTTGGGTTAGAAAACACCCACAGCACAGTAGGGGCAACTAAGGAATTTAATCATATTATCATTTTCAGTTCTCTTGCAGGGTCTGGGATCCTAATACTGATTTAATGTCTGTTTTGGTAGGGACCCTGACATTAAAAAGAAATTACCCCCCCCCCCCCCAAACAGAAACACAGTTGGCTTTCTGATGTTACTGGGACAATCCTATGTACTAAAATTAATGGTGGTCATTTAGGCAACAATAAAACGACCTGAGCAGGACAAAACCTGGTTGGGAGTCTGACAGTAGTAATAGAAAGCCTTTCAAGTAGTATACTTTAGACCTATGATTTTGTTGGGACTTGCTATGTTTGGACTTATGTAATATCTTATTATATCATTTATACTGATGTAATAATATAATATTACTAGGGAGGAGTGGAAATTCATCTTGACTTATGGATAGTTCGTAATGTGTCCTTGTTTTGTTTTCGGGAGTGCATACTGCCCATGTTTTATAAAAATAATAGTTCAATGTATATAGCATAAGATACCATAGCTTGTGATGGGGTATAGCAAGCTATATTGTTAGAAATAGGGGTGCGGTTTTAACTTGATTAGAGTGGTGACCAAGTGCAACCTTTTGGGGTCTAAGATGAAGTTCTGGATAAGTATGACACATAGTAGGTTGAATTTAGGAAATAAGCTATATTTTTAACTTCATCATAATGCATATGTAATACATTTTAAGTAATATCTTACTAGATTAATCATTGGCAAATTGTAATACTGGAATCATTCTGGTACATTTCTAGTGCTAAGACATTTACTGTAATTGTGGGAATGCCCATGGCCACAGGCTGCACTTCCAAAAATGCCTCCTTATTATTAGATATGCATTGGGTGATTGGTCAGCATGAGCATCAGTACTTGGCAAACCATATCTAGGGGGTGTATATTACCCCCTGTGCCACAGTTTGTGTTTCAGATTACTTTTTACCATCTGGCTCCTGCCTCTCTGCTAATATATTGCCTTCTTTAGAAATATCAAGCAAAAATAAAAAAGTCTCGAACCTTAAAATACTCTAAAAAAAAACTTTTAGAATCAGTTTGCATGGTCAAATTTGACCTTATGCCTTTATGGGTTGACCAGTGAACCTAATTAGAGACCCCCGTAGCGCATACACATAAAAATGTACGTGGTCTTAGAACTGCAATTGGCAGCATGATGAATGTGTTCAAATGTTCCAATTGTATTAACAGCTTATAATTAAGAGGTTTTATGAACTCCTAAATAGTTTTAATACTAGAGCATCACCCATCTTAATCACCTGCTAATATCAGACTATAAGAACTTTTAGAAATGGTCTGCCTTTAGGTAGTCAGCCTGCAAATATTCAGGAACAAGGAATTACCCTGACAAAGCAGTATGACTAGTTTAGAATTCAATATAAGGAACATTTCGCTGTGCTTACAGTACTACTTCTTAGAATCCGTAGTTAGCTGTGCAAGACCAGATAATGGGTTGGGCTGAGCAAATTAAACATCTGGTTGGTTAATGCTCTCATTTGTGTATTTTGGTAGGTCATCCATAAAACATTGAAAGTATCTAGTTGGGCCAATATTGGGACCAATCATGGACTGATATCAGGTCAGTTTGTCTAAAAATGAATAGGTTCCCAACAATTTCAGCCCAAATATTGAGAATGATGGGGCTGTTTTGGTATTTGGTACTCTGAAAAATGTGTTTAATGTGCATGTGTTAAAAAAGGACAGAGACCTGGTTGTTCACAGAGTATGGAAGGTCCTTATTGAAAAGCTAACAAAGAATAAGGCTAGTGGTGCTTCACTTAATGGTTACTTAGGGGCAAATTCACCAAGGGTCGAATATCGAGGGTTAATTAACCCTCGATATTCGACTGGGAATTAAAATCCTTTGACTTTGAATATTGAAGTCGAAGGATTTTAGCGCAATTAGTTTGATCGAAGGAATAATCGTTCGATTGAACCATTAAATCCTTCGAATCAAACGGTTCAAAGGATTTAAATCCAACGATTGAAGGAATATCCTTCGATCAAAAAAACTTAGGAAACTTAGGAAAGGTCAAAGTAGCCCAAAAAACACTTTGAAAAATTTGAAGTTTTTTTTACTTCGAATCCTTCACTCGAAGTTAGTGAATCGGCCCCTTAATGTTTTGGGATTCTGTTCCAGCCTAAGGGGACCACAGTAGTTTAGCAGTGAATCTGTACCTCTGAACATGCCCTCCGTAGATTCACATCATATGCTCTGGGTTTGCTGTTAACTGAGCTTAGGGATCAATTCACATTATTCAGTATATATGCAATATAAAATTGATTAGCTAGCCATACACAGTTGGTAAACAGTTCACAGGGGTCGACAGTATTATCATGCTAGCCTGATAAATAGCCAGTTATTGGTTGGACAGTCTTTGGTTTGGCCTCCATTAACATGGTCTGGGTAATGGGGACAGTATATTTGTATTTGCATAAGCAAAAGGAGGCTCTTTGGAAATTTCTCAATAAATGAAATGCCCAGTCTATTAAGTATATACAAATCATATTGAGCATATCTCTTCTTGTAAAGGATATGTACTCTTACCTTAGCAGTGGGGAGGACCCACAATATCTTTTTATTTAACCTTTTCATTGCCATCCCATTGGTATAAAAGTACCATAGATTCTCTTTGATTCATGGAAAGGTGTGTTTTCTTTTTGGAACTTTACAGCATGGCACGATCAAAACATAATTCAAAAGTCTAAAGCTCTCCATAGACGCAAAGATTTCTCTTGCCGAACGAGCGATTTTAGCGAAGTCCGACCAATCCTTCGAAATTATCGTGCTGTTAGTGGGAATCAAAAGATCGTACATCTTACGGTTTTTCGGCCGACATCTGTCAGGAAATTGATAGGCCAGGTTAAAAAATCTATGTCGGTCCCAGTGCAATCTATCTATGTTTGCAGGGCCAAGCAGGCAGCTACCCGTTGTTTTCCTGGCAAATTGGTCTTTTTAGTTGATGGACAATTTGTAGATGGTCATCGTGGACTCACGATGACCATCTGATCTTTTAAAAATCTTTACATCTATGGCCAGCTTAAGGGTTAAACAGAAGATTGTTGATGATGGTGGGAGTTTGCAGTCAATCGGTTGACCTGCCACAAGTTTGTCCACAGCAGACTGTGCAATTAAAGGGGAATTCAACCCCCCAACTAATAAAAAACTCTACCCTCCATAGTCCTCCCTCCCTGCTCCCCCCCGCACAGGTGTTAACATCTGTAAATGCCAGTAATTACCCCTCGTTGCAGAGTTGGTGCAGTGGAGCTCACAGGCGCCATCTTCATCTCTTAATCTGCGGAAAGTAAGCGCCCGTATCGGCGCATGCGCAGTTGGAGCAGTCTTCCGCTTTGTGATAACTGCACATTCGCCGAAAGTGGCGAATATTACCGAAGGGAAGGAAGAAGACCCAAAGATTACCGAATGGTTGGTGTAGCTGCACCCAGACAGAAGCTGTGCCTGTCAGTGTCGGTATATGGCGCTAGAGAAAAGAGCGGATCCGTTTGCCTACAAAACGTGGGTGGAGAGAGGCATAGCCAACGCTCTGTGTAACCAGGGTCTAAAGGAATTACAACAATTACAAAGTGTGGTGGTTGGAGTTAAACAACATTTATAATTTGTTCATTTTGTATATGTGGGAGGCAGGGTATGTGAACAAGTGTCAGTATAATGATGATACGGTGACAGGAGTGTCACACTGCATTGGCCTAGAGTGCATTATTGCTCTAGATTACACATCGCTGCAAGTTGTTGGGCAATGAGTATAAATGATAAAATCAATCTGTCAAGTAGCATTAGATGCCTAATCTAGTTGTTTGAGGGCTTATGTGTTCAAACAGGGGTGTCCCCTCGTTACAGGCTGACTCATTCTATACACACTTGTACATGTGTGGGAAACACACTATATATATATTTTAATGCGCAGGTATTTATTGCACATAAATGTGTTTCCTCTGGACACCTCACCCATACAACATGTGCTGATTCAGGAAGGGTGTGGTGTTGTTACACACTAAGATTACCTTTCCCTGGGTGGGGAAGCCATTTCCTTGATGTCTTTACCTACAAGGGGCGTGTCTGTTCTTACTCGCTGCCTCACACAATGGGTCCCTAACTCCACCTGAAATGTTTGTCTATCTATGGCTTGTTGCTTGTATAACCCTTTTGTAAGTGTATCTTCATCAGCTGGTCACAATGCCAGTCTTTCTTTCCCTGACTGAATCCCTGTCCTTCTCATTCCCTCCCGTCCTGAGAGCCCACCTTGCTATGTTTGCTTTTCTCTCATGCAGCCTCTCTCCCCCTCCCCCTCATTTCTATCTGACTCTCTCCTCTATCCCTGTCCCTCTTTCCCTTGCCACACATCATTCACTTCTTATGTGGATCCTGGCTTTGAATTTGTCCAATGGGAGACTCCCCCATGAATAAAGGCAAAGTCTGAGACACAGCTGTGTGTGGGCGTGTTTGGGTGTGTGTGCCTACAGGTTGCTATGGAGATGTGTGTCTCAGCCCCTGTTAATATGGGTGTAAACCTTTATTTCTTTGATTATTTGCAAGCTTTTTCTTCTTATAAATATGATTTACCTCGTTATATGTTTTATAGAGATCTCATCATACATTCATTACAAGATTTTGCATGTTTAGTTCTAAAACAAAGAGTCACAGTATTTTAAGGATATGTGGCATCATTCCAACACAATTTCTAAGTTTATTTCTGTTGCAAACACCAATTAGACTGACTAACCCCATATCATTAGGGTGATAACGATCAACTCGGAGCATTTATGAGAACTTATTTCATGTCACTATTTAGTGTCAATCTTATAAAAAAATAAAGAATCTAGAACTGGGTGTCATTATGATATTTATCCCCCTAATGACATGTTGATGGAATTTAATTAGAGTAATTTAAATCATGTTATTTGTAATGAAATAGGTCTGGCCATGGGTTGACCTTATTATTCACTTAGATTCATTAATCTAGGTGTCTGAGTAACCTGTTAATTGCATGGAGAATATAATTACATAAGTTTTTTTTTTTTTAAATAAGGGCAGAAACACACACACACAGATTCGGGGAGATTAAGTTGCCTGGCGATAAATCGGCTCTTCTTCCGGGCGACTAATCTCCCTGAACTAGCTACTGCTGGCTAGAATCTAACTCGCAGGCAGGATGGCACACGGAGCACTTCATTTTCCGAAGTTTCCTCGTGAGGCAACTTCAGACGACTTCGGAAAACGACCGATTTACATCGGTGGGAGGCAGTTCTGGGAGATTAGACGCCCGAAGAAGCTGGGCGACTAATCTCCCCCCGAAACTGAGCGTGTGTCTCTGCTCTAAGGAGTTGTTCACCTTTAAATCTGCTTTTAGTATGATACAGACAGTGGTGCAGAGAGAGAATGTTTTTTTTTTTGTATTATATGAGGTTTTTTAATTATTTAGCTTTATGTTCAGCAGCTGTCTAGTTTGGAATTTCAGCAGCTATCTGGCAATTTCATGTATCGCTTGCAACCAGGCAGTGATGTGAATGAAATACTGAATTATGAACTGGAGAGCCATGAATAGAAAGATAAGTAATGAAATCTAACAATAACTATACAATCATGGCCTTACAGAGCAATAGTTTCTTGGCTTCTGGGGGTCAGTGACCCCGACTTGAAAGCTGGAAACAGTCCAACTAAAAAGAAAAAATGTAAATGCTGTAAGACTATTTGAAGAATTGCTATAACATACTAAAAGTTAACGTAAAGGTGAACTACCCCTTAAAAATCACTTCATAATTCTGTGATTTTTTTTTAAAGCCATTTGGCTACAGGACTCCAGGATTTCTAAAATCCATTTGGCATTTCTTCTGTTTCAGAAAAATATAACCAAATATGCTGGCCAAACACTGCCTGGGTGTTTATAGTTACATAGTTAAATTGGGTTGAAAAAAGACAAAGTCCATCAAGTTCAACCCCTCCAAATGAAAACCCAGCATCCATAAAATGTTTTAACTAAATATTGCAACTTGCAGTACAGGCATAGGATCTGTTATCCAAAAACCCATTATAAAAAAGCTCTAAATGATGTGAAGGCCATCTACAACAGACTCCATTTTAATCAAATAATTTCAATTTTCAAAAAATAATTTCCTTTTTGGAAAAAAAAAGTGGAAAGATAGGGGGGTAATATAGCTACTAAAGCATCCACCGAAGAGTAGAATAGTTGGCTGGCAGTATGAGGTTGCTATTGCAATCAGGAATTGGAATGAGGACGTGTGAAGAATCCTTTGTTTTGGAGACCAAGACAAAATAAAATCTTGGAGCAGCAAATAGTGGGAATGCAAATGATGCTGGATTTGTTTCTTATGTGGGTGAGAAAAATGCGAGAGGCACCAATCATGAAATGGTCTGTAAGAGACGAAAAGCAAGTTGATTTAGGGGGGGTATGACCTAAACATTTAATAGTATTCCCTATAATGTGCGAGCTAAAGTCAGCCCCCTGCTATTGTGTCTGTGTACCTTTGCCTACAAAGGAGGGAAATGCAGCTGAAAATAAGCTTTTGGTTACACAGAAAGCACCAACTGTCATTGCGATTGCATTTTCTTATATATATATATATATATATATATATATATATATATATATATATATATATATATATATATATATATATATATATATATATATATATCTATCTATATATATATATACAAAGAGACATATACATATTACATACATATGACTACCATGTATCTATCTACTTTAAAATAGAACTAAAGCTGAGTTGCAATTAGCATTCAAACCAAAGGCCGTTTAATATTAAAGTAGTTGGCACTTAGAATTATGTGGGTCACTCTTACACCATTTCCCAAAGCAAATACATGCTCCCAGTCCTAAAGTTGTCCATATACAAACAGGGTAGATGCATTACTGCTTTATCTTTAAGACAGATTGGGAGACAGGCTGGTGGTAGAGCAGCTATTAATACTACTTATTTATTTTTGCTTGTCTTTATAATCAAAGAAAATCTGTCTCCATTAATTGATCAGTTTCAAGTTGCCAAAATGTGGGTTGAACGCAAGTAAAGATTATGTAAATGGTAATATACAAAGTAAGGTTGTACAAAATAGGTAGAACCTGTTTGGGAATTAAAAGAAAATCCAAAATCAACATGGCACTTGCCACTGCAGGTACACAAGAAACCAAGGTGAGTTTTTGTTTGTTTGAAGGTATTGGGTGGGGCTAGGGCATGTTTGTCCAAACTACATCCCTCCAGCAATTTTAGAACTCCTACTGTCCCTCAATTTCTGCCAACGATTGCTGGGAGCCTACATCTTTAAAGCTGACTCTTTTATATTCACCATAATAAATTCAAATATAGTAATATGCTAGTGTATACCGAATACTATAGATTTCTACAATACAGAAACAGTACAAACAGGGCAAAGACAGATTGCAATAAATCTTTATATTCAGAGTTGCAGGATGAAAGAAGTTCCTTCTCCTAGAGCTTGCACCCTAGGTGAGTAGGTAATTCGCACATAAAGAAGAGTAATAAATGTTGCAGTTCACAGTGGTGAATTGCCCATACGTGCCAAGGCTGAATGAGAAACTATGCTTGAAGAAATAGGACTAGTTTTAAAGTTTTCTAACTGTCCCCTGGTTAACGATTACCCACCTTAAAGGGAATGTCAACACCAAAAATAAATTCAGCCTAATAAAACAAAACACCATTTTAAGCAACTGTCCAATATACATTCATTACAAATGTTCTATGGTTTTTAAGTTATGTGTATATAATATACAAAAGCCATGAATATCTTGTAAATGATATCCTTATAAATGGTGAGTTCTGAAGTCATCAGTTATAAATGGTGAGTTCTGATGTCATTTTTGTCACATGACTCACTGCAACTTGTGTATTATAATAAATAAAGTACCCCCTGTTGCAAAATATGAGGATATTAGAAGTTACCTTGGAGTTCCATGACCTGTATGGAACTCCGAGGTTTTTCGTGCTTTCGTGTTTTTATATGGTCATAAAACTCCTTGGTAACTTATAATATCCTTATGATTTACAAGAGGGGTACTTTATTCACTATATATTGCTAGTGAAAGCAGTGTCTCTCTGCCCCTTTCTATTCTCTGCACTGATGGCTCAGACTCTTGATACAATGTAAGATAAGGCAGCTGATTAACAGACTTGTCTTTGCTGGGGAAGTAAGATTTTTGCAACATTGTTTAAAAAGTAACAACTAGGCATTAAGCAAATGCTGCTTTCAGTAGCACTTGTTTTTACAAATAACTTGCATTAGGCACGTTTTTATTTTGGGGTTGGCTTGCCCTTTAATCACCAATGTCACGTAGGCCCCAATCATGGAACTAGTTGAAACTAGAAGTAATTTAATATAGCAGATACAGTATATTATACTGAATATGCAGGATTTTGTTTTTGCTTGCCTAGTGACATCTTTTTCATTATAGATTTTCTTCCAAAGGTCAGGAAAGGACACACTTCATTGACAAAAAAAATAAAGAACACTGAAAGATAAACTAAAGACCCTAAGGCAAAATTATACCTGGAGTCTTACCCCATGCCACAAGGCTGCTCTACCTGCTCACCTGTCAAACAGACCCATGATAGATTCAGGCAGGTACCTCTCTGGATATCCTGTGACACCTGTTCTGATCTCCTCCCTTGTTTGGACAATGATGTGCATGCTCTGGGCCAGCGTTAGTGTTCAGTTTGCAGGCGCCAGAGCACTGTCAATGCTGTAAACTGTCTTTAGAGTAAGGAAGGCACACAAATGTGAGTGGCACAAGTCTGCTGTTTCTCAAGGCATTTACTACAGCCCTATGAATGGAAATAAAGGTGAAACACAGATAAATTCACATCCAAGCTTGTACCTTTGTCTAGGCATCTTTCGTTGGCACACAGGGTGTTTCTTCTACTGGAGTATTTTAGCTGGCGGAAAGGAACCCAAAACCCTGTCTGAATGGGAAATGCCTGATCGTACAGTCAGTACTGGTATTTTTCAGCTTAAAAACACAAGTATATTTAGCCAAAAAAGTCAGTAGTGCCATGAGAGACACAAGAGAGGTTTAAGGTGCTGCTTTCCCAGCCGATATATTCCAGCAAAAAAAATGCGACCAGTGTCATCCTCTCTTTCTGTGGCATACAGCAGTCATTTTATGGTGCCTTTTTTAAGGAACAGTTCAGTGTAAAAAATAACAACTGGGTAAATAGATTTTCTATCTAATATAGTTAGTTAGCCAAATATGTAATGTATAAAGGCTGGAGTGACTGGATGTGTAACAGAACAGAACACTACTTCCTGTTTTTCAGCTTTCTAACGCTGAGTTAGTCAGTGACTATAAGGGGGCCCACATGGGACATAATTGTTCAGTGAGTTTGCAATTGATCCTCTGCATTCAGCTTCAAAAGTAACAGTTATGACACATGTGGCCCCCTCAAGTCACTGATTGGTTACTGACTGGTTACTGGCCCAGAGCATGCACAGCGTTTTTTGTTTTTTTTTTCTAGCTAATTATATCAGTGCTCTCTTCTGGAGACACCACACCCAAAGTGTTATTGTAAATGACTGGTCTGTTTCTGTAGTGACACATAGTTCTTGGTTCCTATGCTTTTCCCATAAACTGTAATTTTATGTTGCATTATGCGTTCCATACAAAATGTTTTTAGTGTCATATACTTTGTTTCCTTAAAGCAGAGATGCAATTTGTTAGGTTTAGGCCAGGGATGCCCAAAAGCTAGATCGGGATCTACCAGTAGACCTTTAGCTGGTGATGAGTAGAACAAATGGTTCTTTGTTAAATTTAGAAATATAAGTTATCTCGTAAAATAATATAATATTTAAGTAATATTTTCCATGGAACAGAATAACAATGCTTTTATGGACAAGCCCGGATTTCTCGGGCGGGCACCCCTAGGCCCACACTCCCCCCGCGAGCGCACGTGTGCCAGCAAACGGCGCTATTGAATGGGGACACACAAGCCCCATAATGCGGCTGGGCGGCATGCCGCCCATAATTTTTTGCCGCCCTAGGCTCGGGCCTATGTGGCCTCGCCATAAATCCGGGCCTGTTTCATAATGGGACAACATCACTAAAAGTAGACCTCTATTTTCTGAAAATGCGAACAGGGGTTGTTCATCTCTCAGTTCACTTTGATTATGATGCAGAGAGTTATATTCTCTGACAATTTGCATTTGATTTAATTTTTTTTTATTATTTGTGATTTTTGAGTTATTTAGCTTTTAATTCAGCAGCCCACCAATTTCAGCAATCTGGTTGCTAGGGTCCTAATTACCATAACAAACATGCATTCTTGCCTTTTGAGAAAGCTGTGGCGAAACGCGCGTTAGGGCAATACTCGACTCTTGATTTTCTTTTAATAATTATTTCACCTCGGTGAATAGAAATTGCACCTGTTTTTTAAACAAACAGGTATCTTTCCTGTAACTTTATCTTAAACCTGTTTTCTCTCCATGAACTGAATGGTCTGCGTTTTTTTAGGGTTACATAGCCTCTCTTCTTTGATAGAAAAGCTTAACAAACGAGACCGCAGCCCTTCAGTTTCTGCCTTCTCCCACTTTGTGGTGCTCCTAGGGACTTAGAAAAAATCATAACTAGAAATCTTGGGAGCAACTCCACCAACTATCTATTTTTCATAATTCCTCACTTATTCTCAAGGAGCGGTTGGGTTAATCTGCAACTGAGAAGCAATCATTTAAACTTACTCAATCTACTTTTTTTAACATTAGCACTGGTCACTTTCGTATTTATTACGTCAATAAACACGATAAATATGAATTAGGAGGTTTTTTTCAACCAATGCAGCACAGGCATTTTATAACTTATATTAACGAATTGACACACGGTCTACAGAAGTGAGGGTTAGTTTTAACCGTTGAGGCTAGGGCCACACTAGGCGATAGCGCTGCGATTTGACTCGCGGCGACTTTTCGCCGCGACTTTTAATCCGCAATCGCTGGGGAAACTTTTGCGCTGGCGTCTATGGGGAATCGCGAAAAATCGCCAGCGTAAAAACACACGCGGCGATCTTTTTTCTACTGTCGCTCGAAATTGCCTCGCTAGGCGATTTCGAGCGACAATAGAAAAAAGATTGCCGCGTGTGTTTTTACGCCGCGATTCCCCATAGACGCCAGCGCAAAAGTTTCCCCAGCGATTGCGGTTTAAAAGTCGCGGCGAAAAGTCGCCGCGAGTCAAATCGCGGCGCTATCGCCTAGTGTGGCCTTAGCCTGAAGGCAATTTGCAGTCACAAAACAAGGTTCTTTTTTCTCTTCTCTTTTTTACAATTAATTTGAATAAGAGGCTGCAATATGAATAGGAGAGGGCCCGAATATAAAGATGAGTAATAAAAAGTAGCTATAAATGTGTAGCCTTACAGAGCATTTGTTTTTAGCTGGGGTCAGTGACCCCCATTTAAAAAGTTTTTTATTAAAAAAAAAAAAAAAAACAAGATATTAATAATAATAATAATAATAATAATAATAATAATAATAATAAAGAAATAAAGAAAATATATCATATATTCAGCTTGAACTAAAATGTTCTGAAATCATGCTATGCTTATCTAAGTTAGCCAATAAAGGTATCACCTTTATACCACTTTTTGTTATGTTTTTTTCCCTGTGACTGACTAACATGGTACAACAACTTTACCTGGAATTCCAAAAACTTAGAAAGATGTACAGTAGATACATTTTTTCAGAAGCCTCTGTTTCAAAAGCAACACAGCTCCCCCCAACAGCAGCAACCTTATGTTCACCTTGCGGCAAGCACGTCTGAAATCGTAATAGGAAACCTCAGCAGTTACGGTCAAATGTGAATTTTTCTACTATGGGGGTGTAAACTGTGACATTCTTTGACATATTTTCAATAATTTACATTGTTTGACCTTTTTGTTGTACATTTTGGAATTTCAACTATCTCTATCATGTTCTAATATTTCTGCAAGTACAGACTCATAGGGGAGACACAAGAAGAAATAACGTTTATGTTGTCATTCAGTGGCACAGTTGAAGCTCAAGTTCAACCAGGTGTGTGTAAATATCACAGTAACCAGAAAGCATTTTAAATTGCAACTGCAAAAACTGCACAACAGAATCTTTAAACGGGGAATTGTATCTATTAGGAGGGATCCTAAGGTGCAAATCTGGACTATTTGTTGTTGGACTATTGAGTGGACTATTGAGTGGACTATTGTTTCTTCCTTCACTCTTAAGGTGGACAGATAAAAGCTGCAGACTGACCAAGTCAGCAGTTTATTGGCCCGTGTATGGGGCTCTCTGACGGGCTTTGAAAGTCGGCCACATGTCTTCAGGTCTGGTGCCCAGGACAACCAGGAGCATGCACACTAGAAGCCAGAAGCTCCTGCATGGTGGCCGCTGTGAGTGGGGGGAGTGCTTGCTGTGGTTGGCAAGGGGTTAGGGGATGCTGTAGATTAGTTTGCAGTAGGGCAGAGGTGAAAAAATTTGTGTGCCAAAAAAATCGCCAATTAGAGGAGTGATTGCAGTACAGGTATGGGACCTGTTATCCAGAATGCTCGGGACCTGGGCGTTTCCGGATAACAGAACTTATTATAATTTGGATCTCCATACCTTAATTCTACTATAAAATCATGTAAATATTAAATAAATCAAATAGGCTGGTTTTGCTTCCAAAAATAATAATTATATTACAAGTACAAGGTACTGTTTTGTTATTACCGAGAAACAGGAAATCATTTTTAAAAATCTTGATTATTTGGATAAAATGTAGTCTATGAGAGACGGATTTTCCATAATTTGTAACCTTCTGGATAACAGATCCCATACCTGTATAGTAAACTGGATCTGGTGATTTTTTTTTCTTCTTTTTTGATATTTACTTTAATGCAAGTCATTGTCAGACTCTATGGTACTTGAGTAGACCCATGCCTTAGTACAGATTACCTGGAATGGCCTGGCATGACAAGAGGAATAATTGTATACAGATATGGGACCAGTTTCCCAACATTCTCAGGACCTGGGTATGAGGAATCTTTCATACCTTAAGTCTACTAAATCAGAGTGTGTGTAGAAGAACGGAGCACCGTAGAGCCAGGATATAAAGTTAAAAAGTTAAACATTTATTGTACATCCATTAAAAATCACAGCAGCATATCTCCCATGAGGGCTGCCCGCTTAACGCGGTTTGTGGCTCCCTGCCACTTCATCAGAAGCTTAAGTCTACTAAAAAAAAAATATCGATAAACCCAATAGGTTGGTTTGCCTCAAATAAGGATTAATTATATCTTAGTTTGGACCATTTTATGATTACAGAGAAAAAGGAAACCATTATATAGCATTTGAATTATTTGATTATATTTTATTAATCAATAATCAATATTTATAAATGAATCAATATTTGTTTTTTTTACATAAAAAATGATATAAAACCTCCTAAGTGCTCTTCATACCATTCTTACTCCCTTAGGTTGTCAGCATCCAGAACTATCCTTCAGTTTTCCTTTCCTTATGTGAGTGGAAATTGCACTGAGGTTTGAGCTACCATAAGGTACATCCAAGTCTGCATGGGAGATAAAACGTACTACAGTAGAACCCTCCATTTTATGTTTTTCATGGGACTAAAAAAAAAAATGGTGTCGTATACAGGAAAATGTAAAATCAGTCAAAAACTGTAAAATTAGGAAAAACTTAAAATCAGGGGATGTAAAATTGAAGTATCCCTGTATATACTGTAGGTTTTCTTTACATTTAGCAGCAAATTAAGTTAGGCTTCTAATAGAATATATATTAGCAGTTGAGGATGATGGTAAAGGAGTGAGAATAGCAGTGTCTCAGTTAAGCAGGAGACTTAAAGGGATCCTGTCATGGGAAAACATGTTTTTTTTTTTTCAAAACACATCAGTTAATACTGCTACTCCAGCAGAATTCTGCACTGAAATCCCTTTCTCAAAAGAGCAAACAGATCTTTTTATATTACATTTTGAAATCTGACATGGGGCTAGACATATTGTCAATTTCCCAGCGGCCCTTGGTCATGTGACTTGTGCCTGCACTTTAGGAGAGAAATGCTTTCTGGCAGGCTGCTGTTTTTCCTTCTCAATGTAACTGAATGTGTCTCAGTGAGATATGGTTTTTACTATTGAATGTTGTTCTTAGATCTACCAGCCAGCTGTTATAGTCAAACACAAGAGTCCTCTGCATTCAACCCATTATCAATATATTTAAGACAGCGACATTTTGTGCATACTGCTACTGAAAAATGCCTTACCCTTTAAACAAAACAGGGATTGTTTGTCCATATATTGCAATATATTTAAGCTCCCAAACTTGGCTGCCCTTTTATTAGACACCAGTGGGATCACCTGACTATAGCTGGGAAGGGTGGGAGCTACAACATGGAGCTGGTCACTGCTCCTGTATAACTATAACAAACAAGGGAAAGTTGTGCTCACCACTATTTTTTAAAACCATTAGGCGGGGGTGCAATGAGGCTGTGACCACAAAATACATATAGTCAAACACAAGAGTCCTCTGCACTCAACCCATTATCAATATATTTAAGACAGCGACATTTTGTGCTACTGCTACTAAAAAATGCCTTACCCTTTAAACAAAACAGGGATTGTTTGTCCATATATTGCAATATATTTAAGCTGGCCAACTACGTCAAAGTCATCCCATATCTGGCCAGTCCTAAGCTCAATTTTATCTGATTCATTAAGAATTCTATTGCTTCATTATACATTTTACAAAGGGACTAGGTTTTACCTGCAACTTACTTGCTGCTTTCAAAGTAAACCTCCATACTTGGCTGCCCTTTTATTAGACATCATTTACTTATATAGCGCTGTCCAGATACGCAGTGCTTTACTGCAGTTATAGCAAACAGGGAATAAATGGTGGATAACAAACAAGGATTACAGAATACAATAGCGTTAGAAGGACCTAGAGATAAGAGTTTACAAACTAAAAGGTTACGGTACAATTGAGACATTAGGATTATAATAAACATTGTCATTTTTGATACAGCAATGATTAATTAAGGTACATCAAATAAGCCTCTTTAAACAGATGGGTCTTTAAGGAGCGCTTGAAAGTTTGGAAAGAAGGAGAAAGTCTGACAGCTTGTGGCAGAGAGTTCCAGAGAAAAGCAGAAGCCTGAGAGAAGTCTTGTAGATGAGAATTAGTGATTGCTCCCGCACATCTGTCTGTGCTGATAAATCCAAATCCACTTGGTGCTCAGTGATAGAGGTAACCGGCAACCTCAAATCAGATACTGAGAAAAGGCACACTGGCACACAAGATGTGAATGCAGGTGAAAACCTTGCAAAATTGTATTACCGGAAGTGCAACGTTTTGGGGCAAGCCCCTTTGTCAAGCATAATGGATCTGTGTACAATGGTACATTTATAGGTGCATCAATCAATTAATTAACAAGTGCATTCAATTAGTGAAATTGAACCTTCATTTAAAAAAAAAGCCTTAGGGCTCTTACTCACGAGCGTTTCTTCATGCGCTCCCCTGCGCTCCGTTTGGCTGCGTTCAGCCGCAGGGGAGCGCAGGTCTAGACGCTGCTAATATCTTTCTATGTGCCTGTACTGACACAGGCGCATGTAAGCGCTGAACGCAGGAAAAATGCAGCATGCTGCATTTTTCTGCGTTTTTCAATGGTTCAGCGCTTACATGCGCCTGTGTCAGTACAGGCACATAGAAAGATATTAGCAGCGTCTAGACCTGCGCTCCCCTGCGGCTGAACGCAGCCAAACGGAGCGCAGGGGAGCGCATGAAGAAACGCTCGTGAGTAAGAGCCCTTAGTAACTGTGAAAAAATAACGAAAAAAACATAGCCAAAAACATAAACCATAAGTCTTTGATTCGTTTCCTAAATAATAAAGTTCAAAGTCCAGAGGGAAAAGATATAAGTGCAATGCTTCAAATGTAGCAAACAATTCTAACAATGTTGCAGTACCTATAAAACAAACATGGACATAAAAAATGGTTACAATGTGTAACTATATAATCTTACCCTGTCTCTGAAGGCGAAAAAATAGAATACCTGTCCCTGCATCAGGATTTAGTACAAAGGTTTCTTATCTGTAAAGACTAATTAAAGATAGTTAGTTAAACCAAGGTAAAGTGAATTCATAGATAACAAGCCATACTGAACTCTTCATTAAGACCTTTAGGATATTTAGTCTGGAGTAACCAGATCCAATAACACTCTCTCTGCAATAAAATTCTCTTTTTATCCTGTCCTTGTTGTGTTTTTATTTTCTCTAGAACTTGCCAGCAGAGTTGTGCTACTCTGTGGCCGTTTGTAAAAAAAAAAATGTTTGGCAAGCCATGTTTCTTTTTTAAATTTACTTGAGGCTGTTGGTTCGACATTTTCGATTTTTTGAGGCTGATAGTTGCGGATAGTCGATTTATGTTCATTTAGATTTGTTTTTATGGGTCTTGAAGTTTGCCCTATATAGGCTAAGCCGCATGGGCATTTGATGCAATAAACAACATCAGAACTACAACATGTAAAAAATCCATTAATTTCATGTTTCGTGCCCTGTTGTGGATGTGTAACTGTGTTGTCTGATATTATTCCATTGCAATGACCACAGTTTCTGCAGGGAAAGGTGCCCTTATTATGCGTTGAACCACCCACCTGTAACTTTCGTTTATGAGGTTTAATAAGTTGTCCAATATTTTTACCCCGTCTGTAGGAGAAAAGAGGGGGAGAGCCTGGAACATATGACCATATTTTGCATCTGTTTTTAATATGTCCCAATGTCTTAAGATTGTATTTCGGATTTCCTTAGAGTTATTATCGCATGAACTAATAAAGGGGATTCTTGATGTTGTGGTTGCAGATGAAGGCTTTTTTTTGGACAGTAGTTTATCCCTAGGGATTCTACGCACCTCTTCGTATTTTTCTTGTAAACTGTTTAAGTTATGTCCCTTCTCTTTAAGTTTTCCCATCATTTTCGTTGCTTCAAATTCATATAGGTCATCCGTAGATGCTATGCGTCTTGCCCATAAAAATTTTTGGGAGACCTTTTACTAGGCCTGGTGGGTGAAAACTATTAATAGGTAACAAATTATTTCTGTCTGTGGGCTTAGTGAACACGCTTGTGACAAATGATGAGCCTGTAGATTGAATATTAACGTCCAAAAAGTGTATTTCAGTGGGACTAACCTCTAAAGTAAATTTAATGGAAGCATGTACTTCATTAAGATATTTAAGGAAATTATCCAAGGTTTTGCAGCTACCTGACAAAAGAAAAAAAGTATCATCCATGTAGCGCATATATTCATGGATATACTGTGTGTACTCGTTATTGCAGAATATAATCTTTTTTCAAAAAAATCCATGAAGATGTTGGCATAGGCAGGTGCCATGTTCACATCCATGGCACAGCCATGCAGTTGTAAATAATTATCCTGGTTGAATTGGAAATAGTTTTTCCTCAATACATTATCCAACAGATCACAGATAAAATTTATTTTAATATAATTTTAATATAATTTATTTTTCCGTCGTCATGGGGTATAGACGTAAAAAGATCTTTTACGTCTAAAGAACATAAAAAGAAATCCCTCGATGGTAATGTTACCTTCTCTAGCCTAGTCAGAAAATCGGTGGTATCAATTAGACATGTAGTCAAAGTTGGAAGAATATCTTGCAAGAACATATCAATGTAAATGGCTAGTGGTTGCCATATAGAGCCCACATTGGAAACGATAGGTCTGTAAGGAGGGTTTTTTTGACTTTTATGGATCTTAGGGAGGAAATACACATATGGAATATTTGGATGTGCATTAAATAGTAGTCGATATATATCATCAGTAATTATTCCTTCTAAGACCGCAGAATTGAGTAAAACATTGTAGACGAGAATGCCCATGACAGTATCCCTTTAAATACTTGGGATACTTTTCTATTGTGCCTTGAGAGATAAAACTTACGACTGACACTTCATAGACCGAGATAGCGGGACTCTGACAGTGAATGTGACGAAAAACAGAACGCAAGTAACACGCTACTGTAATTGCAGTTTTTACCATAGGTGATCTAAATCAAGCTATCCAAGGGTGTGTTCGATGACAAAGCTGCCATGCTTGTTTTCACAGACATATCACAGGGTGCACATAAATATTTAAGTAGCTACTAAAAAATATTTAAATTCAAAATACTGTAAAACTTGGCTGATGACAGCACTTGAAAGATAGGAACAATATGTCTCAAACAGATCTAAGGGCAGACAAATCGACAAATCTCCTGTTCTTCGGGGCGACTAATCTTCCCGAACTGCCTCTCGCTGGCTAGAATGTAAATCACCGCCGGGTTGGCAATTTGTGCACTTCGTTTTCCGAAGTCACCCCACAAGGAAACTTCAGGCGACTTCGGAAAACGAAGCGCTCAGAGTGCTATCCCGCCAACAATTTACATTCTAGCCGGCGGGAGGCAGTTCAGGGAGATTAGTCACCCCAAAGAAGAGGCAATTTATCTCCAGGCAGCTAATCTCCCAGAATCTTAGCGTGTATCTGCTGTTTATATTGTGTTCCTTATTGACATTGGATCTGCATCAGATAATTAATATTTGTAGCCACATAGCAAACATCCAAATAGTCATACGTTACATACTCCCTTCTTCTGAGAAACATGTAACTTTGTATTACTGTGCTCCCACAGCCCAACAATTGTTTGTCTTTGGTGATACCAAATTCTTCTCACTGCCTATCCCCAACAGCTTCAGCTGACACACAGTGATGCACAATGAATCAGGGACTGTTTTTTGAAGCTGACTCAAAAATCGGATTATTAGGGAGATGAATGTTAAAGAAAAACAACAAAACTTAGGTCTCAAAAACAATAAGAAAAATAAAATAAGATTGTAAAGATTGTTTGTGGAGCATTTATTAAATGCCAATTATTATTATATTTTTTTTGTCATGGGCCTTACAGTTACTACTGTACACTGGTGCCTTGTTCACCTTTAAATTATCTTGTAGGGGCCGATTCACTAACTTTGAGTGAAGAATTTGAAGGTAAAAAACTTAGAATTTCGAAGTTTTTTTTGGGCTACTTCAACCATCGAATGGGCTACTTTGACCTTCGACTACGACTTCGAATTGAAGGATTCGAAGTAAAAATTGTTCGACCATTCGATAGTCGAAGTACTGTCTCTTTAAAAAAAACTTCCACCCCCTAGTTCGCCATCTAAAAGTTACCAAAGTCAATTTTAGCCTATGGGGAAGGTCCCCATAGGCTTGGCTAACTTTTTTTTGATCGAAGGATATTCCTTCGATCGTTGGATTAAAATCCTTCGAATCGTTCGATTCGAAGGATTTTATCGTTCGATCGAAGGAATTATCGTTCGATCGAACTATCTGTGCTAAATCCTTCGACTTCGATATTCGAAGTCGAAGGATTTTAATTCCTAGTCGAATATCGAGGGTTAATTAACCCTCAATATTCGACCCTTAGTGAATCGGTCCCCAAGTGTAGATGATGAGAGTTATATTCTGAGACAATTTGCAATTGGTTTTAATTTTTTATTATTTGTGCGTTTGAGTTATTTAGCTTTTTATTCAGCTGCTCTCCAGTTTGCAGTTTAGCAATCTGGTGGCTAGGGTCCAAATTATCCTACTGGCCATGCATTGATTTGAATAAGAGGAGTAGGAATAGGAGAGGCTTGAATAGAAAGATGAGTAATAAAAAGTAGCAATAGCTATAAATGTGTAGACTTACAGAGCATTTGTTTTTTAGATGAGGTCAGTGACTCCCACTTGAGAGCTGGAAACCGTCAGAAAAAAAAGGCAAATACTTTAAAAACTATAAAAAATAAAAAAATAAATCCGATTAAAAAGTTGCTTAGAATAAGCCATTCTTTGATATACTAAAAGGTACCTCAAAGGTCAACCCTCTTTAAAAAAAAAAACAATCTTGTTCTTCACTAGTTGGTGGTTGTTGGTGACAATCAGCCATAAGATTTTACATACCTTGCCAGTAATAAACACTGGGAGCAAGACAAGTACTTCCTTTTGTGCTTTTCATTGAAAGCTGTCATGGGTTCTTAATCTTCTAACATCTCATGCTTTCTTCCGTGATACAACTGTGTGCAAAACTAAACAAATACAGATGTAACCAAGGCTTTCACTGTCCTCAATTAATGGTGAAACATGTCTAACTCGTCTGAATCCATCATCAGGAACAGTGACATTAATAGAAATAAAAGACAGCATAGAGTGAAGACAGAAGGTTGTTTTGAAATATTGAAAGGAAACTATTTTGTATATTAGAAGGATCTGTAGGTTGGTGGCATAAAATAAATTCTAGCAGTAAAAGGGCTTTACTTGTAGAGCAGGAATATAACTTGTTGTCCAACATCTGTTACTGAACTGCCAATACAGAGAGATCCATTTCAGTTGGAGGACTAGTGAAATTAGAAAAAGAGTTCTGAGTCCTTTGATTTTCAGTCATGAGTAGCTTGACTATAGGATAGAAGAATACAAATCAGAGACGATTCTAATTTATTTTCTTTATATTTATTAAAAGAATGCATTGTTACTAATCTCTTACTGCAGTGTTGTAAGTGCACAAGCTTAACTCAAGTGTCTCTTGACATTCCGTTGAGGTCATGGCTGGACACTGATACATGATACAGTGGTCGTTTATGCAGAAATTTATTTTTTGTTAGTACAGAGGTGAGCATTAACAGCACATAGTAATAATTAATACATATTAAATATGTATATATAAACGTGCGCTTCATCACGAGGAGGAGCCTCTACTAAACTGCTTATGGTCTAAACCTGGTCATACACAGTGTGATGGGCTTATTAAAGATCACTTAACCAATATGGCACCCATGCAGTTGGTCAACATTTCTGGTTATCCTCACTGCACTGAATACTTACACAAAAAGAAACATAAACTTTTGGTCAAGTGAATGCTGATGTCAAATAGGAGAGGGTGTGTGTATACAGGCTACACCAATTGACCCCTTGTAGTTTTGTGAGCATTTTTGAACATCGGTGCTAATTAACACAAGTGCCTTTGCAAACCATCAGCAGTTAGTTGTCTTAGTCTGCTACAAATTAAGGTGGCCATACACGGGTTGATATAAAACTAACCAGTGGGCTGAGACCTCCAACAGGCCTACCCGATATCTGTGCGAAAATTGGGCAGAAGTGTTATCATTTCCTGAGGACGGCTTGAGTTAGGAGCCGAAACACCGAAATAAATATGATTTGATTTTTTCACCTTAAAAGACTTGGAGTGCGGTTTCTTTGCTATTTGGATCTCTCTCTCTCTCTCTCTCTCTCTCTCTCTCTCTCTCTCTCCTTCCTCTCTCTCCTTCCTCTCTCTCCTTCCTCTCTCTCCTTCCTCTCTCTCCTTCCTCTCTCTCCTTCCTCTCTCTCTCTCTCTCTCTCTCTCTCTCTCTCTCTCCTTCCTCTCTCTCCTTCCTCTCTCTCCTTCCTCTCTCTCTCTCTCTCCTTCCTCTCTCTCTCTCTCTCTCTCTCTCTCTCTCTCCTTCCTCTCTCTCTCTCCTTCCTCTCTCTCCTTCCTCTCTCTCTCTCTCTCTCTCTCTCTCTCTCTCTCTCTCTCTCATATCATTCTTATACAAGTCCCACTCTTTCATCCCCTCCACTGGGCCCTGCAGAACAGCAAAAACGGTAAAGGGCAAGTCAACCCCAAAATAAAAATTTGCCTAAAAAAATATACATAATTCTAAGCATCTTTCCAATATGCATTTATTAAAAAGTTTTCGTGCTTTTAAAATGATGATGTGTAAAATGCAATTGCTATTGAAAGCAGCATTTGCTTAACTCAGGGGTGTCCAAACTGCGGCCCGAGGGCCACATGCGGCCCAGGATGCATATGAATGCGGCCCAGCTTGAAACACTTGGTTCCCGAGGAAATAGGAGGAGGGGGGACTCTGCCCATTGCCCAGTTAGTAATAATAATATAATAATACGTCTATTTAATATCCAGGTGTCCCATATTCCAGTGTATAGCTCCATCTGGTTATCCAACTGGCATTGTAGTTCTTTTCTGTGTATTTCCTTTACTCTTACAAATCAAACATGTTTTGGCGTATGTCATGTGTGGCCCCAGACAATTTTATCTTTTTCCAATGTGGCCCGGCGAGCCAAAAGTTTGGACACCCCTGGCTTAACTCCTAGTTGTTACTTTTTAAACAATGTTGCAAAAGTCTTGGTTCCCCAGCAAAGACAGGTCTGAAACAAAAATATTTGTACAATTTTCAGGCCATGTAGAGTGTCCTGACAATTTTCGTACCATGGCAATCAGTAATTCAGTGGATCGGACAGGTTAAAAGATATATATCGGCTACCGGTCTGCATTTATTTCCTATCTGATGATATCACATAACTTAAAAACTATAGAACATTTGTAATAAATGTACATTGCAATGTTGCTTAGAATTAAGTTTTCTTTTATTAGGTAGTTTTTTTATTTTGGGGTTGACTTGCCATTTAAAGCATACAAGCAGTGGAGCAGGCTATAGGTTTTTCAGAATTCAAGTAAATCATTTGTTTTCAACAGTAGTGGTGGCCACTGAAGCATGCGCTTTATGTACGGTTAAAAAATAAGCTGTTTATTATATAGAACTTTTTTACCTTTAGTCTGGAGTAGGGAAAATGGCTAAAACCATGTTGTTAGTATGTCATTACTAGCTGACAGATTAAAGCTGGCCATAGAAGCAAAGATACTATCGTACGACACGAAGATTCATACAATTTTTGCACCATGTGGATTGTCCCAGCGGTTTTTCATGCTGTGGCGATTGCTAGGGCATCGTGTGATTTCTCTTAATCCCTAAATGCCACAACTTGAAAATGCTACAGTAGGTCAGCTTTAAATCCTGTTAATGCAGGCTTTTAAGAAAATGTACTCCTAAACATTGTTTGGCCAGCCAGAACAACAGGAATAGTGGGAATAGGGAAAGGGGAATAGGAAAGTGGTAATTCTGAGAGGCAGCGCTCCAGGGGTAAAATAGTTATGACAGGAGTGTCAGACTGCATTCCTGAATGGCAAAGGTGGGGCAGTCACTTGACAGATTATCCCTTTAAAATGATTTTGAGTGTAAACGTTAAATACAGGGATAGTCCCAAAGGCTGTGCTGTCTCAGGGTCTAGCAGTGTAACACTAAGTATCTCAGAGACAACATCACATTCAGCCACTGGCTTTACTCCAAGCAGTGACCTCAGACTCTCTGCAATCAGATGTTATTGTAGGCAGCGCTTGACATTCCCAGCAAAACACTTCTAATTAGAGATTATGTGTTAATTCATAGTCATATGATTTTAATATAACAAGGCAAGGCACTGCCACAATCGTTGATTAATAAGGTACATGTTTGGGCAAAAGGATCTCACATTTCCATGAACTTGAGACACAGAGGCCGATTCACTATGGGTCGAATATCGAGGGTTAATTAACCCTCGATATTCGACTGTGAACTAAAATCGTACGACTTTGAATATCGAAGTCGAACGATTTTGCGCAAATCCTGCGATCGATCGAAGGATTTTAATCCAACGATCAAAGGAAAATCCTTAGATCAAAAAATCACAGGCAAGTCTATGGGGACCTTCCCCATAGGCTAACATTGACTTCGGTAGCTTTTAGCTGCCGAAGTAGGGGGTCCAAGTTTTTCTTAAAGGGACAGTACTTCGACTATCGAATGGTCGAATAGTCGAACGATTTTTAGTTCGTATCGTTCGATTCGAAGTCGAAGGTCGTAGTCGAAGTAGCCCATTCGATGGTCGAAGTAGCCAAAAAACTTCGAAATTCGAAGTTTTTTTTATTCTAACCCTTCACCCGAATTTAGTGAATCGGCCCCTAAGTGTAGAACTACACGGTGCCCTTCCATGCATTCCGACGCAATGAGCAGAAACACAAGCGTCTCGTCGGAGGTGCCGAATCTAAAGTAAGTAATACAAATGTCGCACGTACAAGCTGATTGCATCCGGCACGACACAACTGTGGGATGAAGAGGCAACATGTAGCGTTCGCATCGTGACGCGTCGGATGCAATCCGCTTATACGTGAGACATTTGTATTACTAGCATTAGATTCAGCACATCCGATGCGATGCTTGCGTTTCCTCTCATCACGTCGGAACGCGTGGAAACGCATAGTTCTACCCTAAATAAGCATGGTTTTTAGTTGGGTTTATATTAACCCTTGTGATCAGTCATTCCAATACAAATGTCTGTATCTGTTATTAAAACAAGGGACCCCCCAAGAAATGATGCCTTATACCTTGCTTTGTCAATGTAACATAACCCCCCCCCCCAAACGTTGATCTTGTTGGTTAATTTTCAGTAGGTTATATAATGGCCAATTCAAAGCAACATTTCAATTGGTCTCCATTTATTTATTTTTTATATTTCTTATGAAACTTTCCAGCTTTCAAATAGGGGTCACTGACCCCATCTAAAAAAAACAAATGCTATGTAAGGCTACAAATGTATTGTTGTTGTTCTTTTTATTACTCATGTTTTTATTCCGGCCCTCTCCTATTAATATTCCAGTCTATTATTCATATCAGTGCATGGTCGCTAGAGTGATTTGGACCGTAGCAACCAGACTGCTAAAATTGCAAACTGCAGAGCTGCTGAATAAAAAATATCTCCAAAACCACACATAATAAAAAATGAAAAACAATTGAAAATTGTCTCAGAATATCACTCTCTATACCATACTAAAAGTTAACTCAATGGCTAACCACCCCAAGTATTCATTTGGTTGCTATACCTAACTTGAGAAAAAGTGGCACCTTTTTTATTTTATTACCTGTTCAGTCGATTCTTTTGTTCACAAGCTTCAAACATACCTGTTCCTAGCCGTCTCAGCGTCAAACTACAATAAACAGATCCACTCATGCCGTAAACCGTTTCTTCACTATTCACTTTCAAGAAATAACACACATTGTAACCTTACAGATCATTTGTTTTTTTAGATGGGGTCAGTGACCCTCATTTGAAAGCTTGAAAGAGTCAGAAGAAGAATGCAAATGATTAAAAAGTAGGGATGCACCGAATCCAGGATTCGGTTCGGGATTCGGCCTTTTTCAGCAGGATTCGGATTCGGCCGAATCCTTCTGCCCGGCCGAACCGAATCCTAATTTGCATATGCAAATTAGGGGTGGGGAGGGCAATCGCGTGACTTTTTGTCACAAAACAAGGAAGTAAAAAATGTTTTCCCCTTCCAACCCCTAATTTGCATATGCAAATTAGGGTTCGGTTCGGTTCGGTATTCAGCCGAATCTTTCACGAAGAATTCGGGGGTTCGGCCAAATCCAAAATAGTGGATTCGGTGCATCCCTATTAAAAAGAACTATAAAAAAAAAATGAAGACCAATTGAAAAGTTATTTACAATAAGCCATTCTATATAACATACTAAAAGTTAACCGTGAACCACCATTAAGGCCTCCCAGTAATGAATGAGATTCAACATGCAAAGGTGAAAATTAGGGGTGCACTATGCACACAATACACCCAGTTCTTCACTACAGCTGCCGATATATTAACTGCACGTTTCATGGAGCATTTGGTGCAAGCTGCAGAGTGTGGTGCATTCCTATGCAAGAGGGCCTGGTGCTTAAAGGGGAGGTTCACCTTACAGTTCACCTTTAGTATGTTATAGAATGGCGTATTGTAAGTAACTTTTCAATTGGCCTTCATTTTTTATAGTTTTTTTTTTTTAATTACTTGCATTCTTCTTCTGACTCTTTCAAGCTTTCAAATGGGGGTCACTGACCCCATCTAAAACACAAATGCTCTGTAAGGCTACAAATGTATAAGTTGTACAGGCTGGTACATTAGATAGCTTTAAGAAGGGGTTGGATGGCTTATTAGCAAGTGAGGGAATACAGGATTATGGGAGATAGCTCATAGTACAAGTTGATCCTGGGACTGGTCCGATTTCCATTTTGGAGTCTGGAAGGAATTTTTTTTTTTTTGAGGCAAATTGGAGAGGCTTCTGATGGGGTTTTTTTTGCCTTCCTCTGGATCAACTGGCAATCATTTAAAAAAAAAAAAAAAAAAAAATTAAAAAGTTTGAACTTGATGGACGTGTGTCTTTTTTTCAACCTTACTTACTATGTTATTATGTATTGTTATTGCTACATTTTATTACTCATCAGGTCCTTGCCTATTCATATTTCAGTCTCTTATCCAAATCAATGCATGCTTCTAGGGTAGTTTGGACCCTAGCAACCAAATTACAAACTGGAGAGCTGCTGAATAAAAACCACAAATAATAAAAAATGAAAACCAACTGCAAATTGTCTCAGGATATCACTCTCTACCTCATACTAAAAGTCAATTCAAAGATGAACAGTCCCTTTAATTCTCCTGACCTAAAAGCATATTACAAGTCCCATAAGGCAAAATAAAATTACATTCAGAGCTGGTTTTAAACAAGGCAGGGCCTGGGGCCGGCAGCCCTCTCTACAGATGTCATTTATGTCTCCTTTCATGTTTGTGCTAAACGTGTCAATTCATTTTTCAGTGATGCTTTAAGCAGTTTTACAGCAAATTTTGAGAAAAAAAGACATTGCTCCAGTTACCTGGAAAGCCATCGAACAGGTTAAAGGAGCCATGGGGCCTTCCATTGATTTGAGGCGCCTGCTTGTCCCATCAGACACTGTCCCTGATCATTTAATAGTATTTATCCTAAGGCATAGGGGGTAAATATCTCCACGCCAGCCATTGAGAACAATAGTTCAGCTACATCTGGAGAGCCACCAACTGCAGATCCACACCCTCAAGAACTGCGCCGGCACCTTTTTATTGGAAGTTGCATTTCCATAGAACAGTCATTGGGATTCTCTGGGATTCAGGCCTGCTTCCAGATTTTTTTTTTTTAGATGTTATGACTTATTTAAAAAGCTTCAGTGGTTTCCAATAGAGTTGCACAATACAAATACATTATTAATATTGTAATTACCCTCATACAATGCCTATGCCGAGAAGTATTTTAGTGCAGCAGCAGATCCAGATGGTGCAGAGCCACCAATTGTAAACCCTTTATAATGGGCTGTTGGCAAAGGCGTCACTACAGAGGAAGCAGATCATGCGGCTGTAGGGGGGCCCAGGAGGTACAGGGGGCCCCATCAGTCCCTGATTAATGATAAATTTCAACATATATTGGCAAAACAAACACTGGGAATGTTTTGGGAACCAAAAATGAATTTGCTGTGGGGCCCAGTATCATCTAGTGACACCACTGGCTGTTGGAGGAATGCTGAGTCTTGTAGTTCGACAATATAATGGTTTCCTATTCCTGGTTCACTAGTCCCCTGCCCCACAATACAAACAATCGAAATCTTTTGCCCGAAGCACTGCGAAAATCGACCTTTACTTTACACATCACCTAATTGGTTTAAGTAGGTACTCTCGGTTCTCAGCACAATGTAAACACTCATTATACTTATTCAATAGTCTCTGGGAGCGAGAAACTCATCTGTAAGGTGAGTGCGTCTGCATTCTCAAACTCTTCCCGTAGTAGGAATCCCATTACACTGCATTCCAAGGTCACATTGTATGAAGCAACACTACAAAGGGCTGCCGTACACACCACACACAAACATTGGAACACTGTGTGATTGTTATGACATTAATCAGTCATTATGAGATTTCAAACCTTGCGCAGACTGAATAAACATCTTATTACACTAATTCACACAAGAGAAACCCAGTTTCATTGCTACGAGCCCCTACTAGAGATTTAAAGGGGAAGTATGACCCCTTCTTTAGCAATGAATATGTTGTACCTATTGTTTAAAGCAATGGTCCCCAACCAGTAGCTCGTGAGCAACATGTTGCTCTCCAACCCCTTGGATGTTGCTCCCAGTGGCCTCAAAGCAGATGATTATTTTTGAATTCTGGGCTAGGAGGCAAGTTTTGGTTTCATAAAAACCTGGTGCACTGCCGAACACAGCCTCAATGTAGGTTGACAGTCCACATAGGGGCTTCCAAATGGCCAATCACAGCACTTATTTGGCACCCAAGAACAATTTTTTTGCTTGTGTTGCTCCCCAACTCCTTTTACTTCTGAATGATGCTCACGGGTTCAAAATGTTGGGGATCCCTGGTTTAAAGGAACAGTAACATCAAAAAAATTAAAGCGTTTCAAAGCAATTAACATATCACGTACTGTTGCCCTGCACTGGTAAAACTGGTGTGTTTGCTTTAGAAACACGACTATAGTTCATATAAACAAGCTGCTGTGGAGCAATGGCGGAAATTGAAAAAAGTCTATATGGCACAGCTTAAGTAGTGGATAACAGATAACACCATTATGTTTTACAGAGCTTATCTGTTGTCTGCTTTGTAACCTGAGCTTTTTCTCCTTTGAATAGCTGCCCCCATTGCTACACAGCAGCTTATTTATATAAACAATAGTAGTGTTTCTGAAGCAAACACACCAGTTTTGCCAGTGTAGGGCAACACTGCATTCTATTTTTATTACTTTAAAACACTTTAATTTTTTGATGTTACTGTTCCTTTAAATAGTAATCTATGGGTTTTACTTCTTTTAGGGATGCACCGAATCCAGGATTCGGTTCGGGACTCTGCCTTTTTCAGCAGGATTCGGATTCGGCTGAATCCTTCTGCCCAGCCGAATGGAACCGTATCCTAATTTGCATATGCAAATTAGGGGCGGGAGGGAAATCACGTGACTTTTTGTCACAAAACAAGGAAAGAAAACATTTTTCCCCTTCCCACCACTAATTTGCATATGCAAATTCGGATTCGGTTCGGTATTCGCCCGAATCTTTTTTGCGAAGGATTCGGGGGTTCGGCCGAATCCAAAATAGTGGATTCGGTGCATCCCTAATTTCTTTAGCAAAATAGGATAAACAGAAAAGGGCTTAATGGTGGCTGGTATAAGAAAATACATACAGTACCTTCCAACATGTCTTGTTTTTAAAATAGGACTTTTACGCCATGCCCGTGCAGGTTACTTTTGCCCTTAATGTGGTTAAGGGGTGAACATGTGTTACTACAGTGAGAGCTGGGAAGTTGTAGAGTTTATACATAGTTTAAGAAAGGGTCGGATGTCTTTTTCGCAAGAGAGAAAATGCAAGATCAACTCATTGTTCAAAGTTAATCCAGGGACTGGTCTGACTGCCTCAAGGAGGAAAAAAATTCCTATCTGTTTCCAGAAGGGCAAATTGGAGGGTTATTTAGATGGGGTTTGTTTTGCCTTGCTTTTAATTGGTTATAAGTTAGGTGTCATTCACTTGCACAAAAGGTTGCACTTGATAAATATGTTTTATCAGCTTCAACTGCTGCAAAACTGCAAGATACATGAACTGTGTTTCTAAGATTTTGATGTCACATATTAAAGGGCTGTTCACCTTACCAACACTTGTTACAGTTCAACTGGTTTCAGATAGTTCACCAGAAATAGACTTTTTCCAATTACTTTCTACTTTCAACGTGCGACCGCTTTGCTAATATCGAAGTATAAAATCAAATTTTTCACCTTCTAAGGCTAAGGCCACACTAGGCGATAGCGCCGCGATTTGACTGTCGCCGCGACTTTTAAGCCGCAATCGCTGGGGAAACTTTTGCGCTGGCGTCTATGGGGAATCGCGAAAAATCGCCAGAGTAAAAACACACGCGGCGATCTTTTTTCTACTGTCGCTCGAAATTGCCTCGCTAGGCGATTTCGAGCGACAATAGAAAAAATATCGCCGCGTGTGTTTTTACGCTGGCGATTTTTCGCGATTCCCCATAGACGCCAGCGCAAAAGTTTCCCCAGCGATTGCGGCTTAAAAGTCGCGGCGAAAAGTCGCCGCGAGTCAGATCGCGGCGCTATCGCCTAGTGTGGCCTTAGCCTAAAGCAGCTTTGGGAGAGGGGTGTCGCCGACTCTCTAAATTGATACATTTAGTTGATCCATTTCTTATCTTTGTCCCTGCTGACCAAAATCCCTGAGTTTCATTAAAGGATAAGTAAACCTTTAAAACATTTACGAGAGTGCTATTCTAAGAACTTTTGCAATGTACATTCATTGTTTTTTTTTCAATTCCAAGATATTAAAAGGATACATGTACCGTTAACATGAATTAATTTTGTTTTAACAGCACCACCTGCTGGTCATTTTCTAAACAGTCTGACCACTAAGTAGTCAAGGAAATTGTCAGGAGAAAGAAAGAGGCTGCTCTGAGGTTCTTCTGGAGAGAAAAAAAAATAGAAATCTTTCCTAAGCAGAAGAACATCAGAGCAGCCTCTTTCTTTCTCCTGACAACTTCCTTGACTACTTGGTGGTCAGACTGGTGGGAAAATGACCAGCAGGTGGCGCTGTTGTAACAAAATTCATTTATATTAACAGTAAATGTATCCTTTAATATCTTGGAATTAAAAAAACAAATAATAAATGTACATTGCAAAAGTTCTTAGAATAGCCCCCTCATCAATTTTACATTCACTTGTTTTAACGTTTACTTACTAACGGCAGCCGTTAGAATTGATACAATAGTTGCTAATACTCCAGAGATGCTGCTGAAATGTATCAACTAAATATAATGGTTTAGGACATGGCACAGGCCAAACGTTTTAATTTCTGCTACATTAATTGCTGCTTTTCAAAGAATGCAAGACAGGCAGGGGGATGCAGCAAAAATATTTTCATATGCATGTGTTACATATTTCATTAAAGGGCACACAAGGGCACTGTCACAATAATATCATCCTGCCTTTTATGGCCTCCGCAATTCACAGAGCCTACGTTTTCTGTTTCTTCTGGTATCTTATTCTCATTGTATCACACTTGTGGTGTGTAGCACATTAGGCCTTCCCATTAGTGTCATTTAGGGTGATCTGTAACATTGTTTCACTATATTGTGAATGTCGAGACTATAGCACCCCAAGTTGCTGTTTGTACTCTTGTCCATAGATTGGGGGTACATCGTCTATATTGACATTGTCTAAAGGGTGTTTGTTTGGTTGTTTCCTCACAGATGTCTTCTTGCCCAGAACACAATATGGATCTGCGTCAGCATCTTACAGTTCCCGCTCACAGGTTCTTAACAGCGAACCAAGGATGTCTGTAAGTATCAAGTGATGGAGGAAAATAAGGGTGTGCTTGAGGGGTTAGCAGTGGACCTAGTGATGCTGTCCCCTTACTTGTTGTGGTTCACGCTGGAGGTAATAGTGGGAGAGTGGATCAACGGATAAGTGAAGGATACAGTTACAGTACTTCCCCTGAAATATCAGGTTATGAGATCTTAGTCTTGCCTTATTTACAAAAGCATATTTGTTTGCAGGCTGTTCGTACTTCAGGATATTCATCGGTGGGAGGAACTCGTTCAGGCTACTCATCTCGTTCTGCTGTGGATGTTGGGGGCACCCAGAGGATCAGTGTAGCTTCTCAGCCACGTGGTTACACCACTTCCCGCCCAACTTCCTACCATGAAAAGGTGTACCCAGCCCGGGGAGATTATGATTCAATGTCTCTACGCTCCCTGCGGATTGGAGATGGAGAAGAACGCTACAATCGGGGATCAGCCTCTCAGTCATCCTTTTATGGCCGTCAGATGTCTACTTCCAGCACTGGACCAATGCTCCAGAGATCTCTGTCAGGCAACATTGGGCAAGATGGTGGAGGCAGTTCTTGGGTAGAAAGGGCAGAGGTGGCACAAACTAGAACTATCCGTGCCCCTGCAATGCGCACCCTCCAACGCTTCCAGACTACCAACCGCAACCGAGTGGGTTCTGCTCCCTATGGCACTATCAGTACAGGCTCCCAACAGCAAATGCAACAAATGCAGCAAATGCAACAAATGCAGCAAATGCAACAAATGCAGCAAATTCAGCAGATGCAACAGGTGCAGCAATCATCAGGCGGCATTGGCTCCACCTATGTAACAAACATGATGGAACATAATTCTAGGGCACCTTCAGTACGGAGCCTTGCTGAGTCTGGTAACCAAGTGCAGGAAATTAGAGGCATCGATATGTTTGATGGCCACAAAAGCCTGATGAGCCAGCACTCTTTCACCAGTGGGTAAGTAGTAAGTGACTTACCTGAATTGGATCCATAAAAGGCAAAAACATAACCCTGTTCAGCAGTTGGGAATCTCCATATGGGGCTGTCTAGATGGAGTCCTGAGGGCCAATTGCATTCCTCCAAAGGATATTAAATACCCCCAGTCTTTTAGTTATTGATCTCCAAATAAGGGCATGTTCGCCAGAAGCTGACTTCCAGTGCCCATACTCGGTAATGGAAACTGGTGGTCTTGCTATTCAGCTCTGCATTTTCCAGCCAGGGTAAATTCTTTGCTCACACTCAGCACATTTTTATATCTCTGTGGGGTTTGTTCAAGTGGGGTGCTGGGAGCTGTAGTTCAGCTAAAAGCAAAACATTTTTCACAAGATAATATGGGGGAAATGTACTAAAGGGCGAAGTGGCTAATGCTAGCGAAAATTCTCCAGTGTGACGTCATTTCGCTGATTTACTAACGGGTGCTGGTGTAAATTCGCTAGCGAAGTAGACATACTCTAGTGCTACTTCGCTCCCCAATGACAGGCAAAGTTTCGCTCTGGTGAAGGGACGTAACTACGCTAATTCACTAACTTTCGGATTTTACTGAACGTTACCTCTTGCGCCAGACTTGACTTCGTCACCTCAGACCAGGCAAAGTGCAATAGAATAGATAGGAGGATCTTCAAAAATAGTTGACATTTTTTTCTAAGTCCCAAAAAACACAGGCGTCTTTTACATTTTTCAGGGCTGAAAAAAGATCGAAATTTTTTTTGGGGGTACCCTCCTACATTTCCTAACATATGGCACCTAAACTATACAGTGGGCACATGTGTAAGGCAATATAAGACCTCTATTTTATTTAATGAATGTTTCCCAGACTTGTGTTGTGTAATGTAGTTTATGCTGCATATACGTCCATTGTACTTTAACTTGGCGCAGTATGCAAATTAGGCATCGCTAGCGTAACTTTGCTTTGCTTGACAAATTAACGCTATAGCGAAACTTCACTACCTTTCGCCTCCCTGGGCGCAACTTCGGATTTTTGTGAATTTGAGCAGCCCTGGCGAAACTACGCCTAGCAAAGTGCGGCAAAGCCATCGCTAGCGCATTTTCGGCGCTTAGTGCATTTGCCCCTATGTCTTTGTATTCTGTTAAAATATTTTTCCACAATAAGCCCATCTGATGCTGGAGCCAAGGCCGGAGCTCTATTGGCCCTACCCTAAATCTGGCACTGCATGTTCTTATCTATGTGCTAGTGTTTTGCTATAAGCTCTGCCTCTGTTGCTGGGCCTTTCCATTATCCACTGACACTAATATAAGGGTGCTGTGTATCTAGATATCAAGTGAAAACACTAGTAAAGCCTTGTACTGCCCCCTAGCCCACCATCAAAATACAGTAGACAGAACCGGCTCTGTTTTACTGTTTTTATATCAACCCGTCTCCAGCCTGTAAGGATATGACTTATTAATGTATGCTTCTGTCTCATTCAGGTTTGATGATATGGACATGCCAATGGCAGTGAAGTATTTAATGGCTTCCGATGCAAACCTGCAGGTTCTGGGTGCTGCGTATATACAGCATCGATGCTACAGTGACAGCGAGGCCAAAAAGCAGGTGAGACCCACAGTGATTGCATGTTTCACACTCTTTTCATTAGAATCAGGTGTCACTTTATGTGCTTATCAGCAGGAAATAGCAGAGCTGGTTATAATAGTGGCTGCATGTGAAAAGGGAATGGGAGGTTCCTGCTGCCAAACAGAAGATGAGATTATGTTTCATGAACTATTCTAGGTGCCTATGTGTCTTATTCAGCCTCCAGTTAAGCTCTAGAAGTAGAAGAATAGAAGAATGATTCACAGTCATGATAATCCTAGTGCACAGCTGCCAATCAGACCTATATATAGTGATACCCTGGGACATGTTCATAACAGAAGCACAGCCCCCAAATAGACCAGGGAAAGCAAAGACAATAAAACAATTCTTTTTCTTTTGCACCTCAAAGGCACGCAGCCTGCAGGCCATCCCCAAGCTGGTGAAGCTGTTGAACTGCGATAACCAAGAAGTCCAGCGCCATGCCACAGGCGCCATGCGTAACCTCATCTATGACAACCCTGAGAACAAGATGGCTCTGGTGGAGGAGAATGGCATTTATGAACTGATGACTGCATTGGAAGAGCCCGATGATGAACTCAGAAAGAATGTTACAGGTTCTCTCCCTCCTTCTCAACTTTCTCATCTAATTTACTCAGATAAAGAGCTATATATATTTAGCCTTTCATACTATGCTCCTCGCAGATGCTCAAGTTGACCATATGCAAAGTTTTGTATTTGTAAAAAATCACCGGTTTCAGTTTATTGCCAGAGGTGCCATCATGGAGGCAGTTTTAAAGGGGACCCGTCACCCAAAACAATTATTCAAAATCCTATTTTATCGCATTAGTCAAGCAAAATTAACTTTAATTACACTGTATAAATTATTTGAATCTTGTTTCCTTCAGTCTGGGAATTCAAAATGATAACAAGCAGGCAGCAGCCATTTTGTGCACACTGTTTTTAAGGAAAGCCTTGTATCATCTCAGAATCATGTTTGTGCACCAGAATGGGGGACCCGATGTCCATTCCCATGCCCTTGCTACACAATTTAATGGTTAAGAGAAATGGGGGAATGTGTGGAGAGCAGTGACATCTAGTAAGTGCTGAATGGAAAGTGAAAGTAATTGTCTGCCCCGCCTCTATGCCCATGGCATAGAGGAGGGGCAGACAATATTAGATTGACAGCTGAGATTTTTAAATGAGCTTACAACAGCTATGAATGCTTTAATAAAAAATAGAAATTGGATTTCATGTTTAATTTGAAAAGGACTTTTATTATACAGATTTTTGTGTCTGGGTGACAGTTCCACTTTAACTGATCCTGTCGGGTTGCTCTCAATTTCAGGGCAAAATATTAGGGCTGCCAATGTCCCCACTTATGTGGTTGTTAACCCTTCCAGAAGTGGTGGGTCTTACTTCCTTTATGTGGGTTGCAGACTTTCCCCTATTTCTTGGGAATGCGCACCCCCATCTAAACCAGCCATATCTGCCTGTACACTTCTCACACTCGCTCTTTCTCCATTACAGGTATCTTGTGGAACCTGTCATCCAGTGATAACCTGAAAGCAAGGCTGGCAAGGGACACCTTAAACCAACTCACACAGAGGGTACTTTCTCCTCTCTCTGGAACTGCCGGCTCTGCCGTTATCCAGCAGAATGTTTCGGAAGCAGAAATATTTTACAACGCTACTGGTTTCCTCAGGTATTCCATTTTTTATGGCTCCAAATATACTCTGCAAAGTGTGTTACGGTGTTTTAACTTTTAGTTAAAGGTAAACTATACCCGCAAAATGAACACTTAAGCAACAGATAGTTCATATCATATTAAGTGGCATATTAAAGAATCTTACCAAACTGGAATATATATTTAAGTAAATATTGCCCTTTTACATCTCTAGCCTTGAGCCACCATTTCGTGATGGTCTGTGTGCTGCCTCAGAGATCACCTGACCAGAAATACTTCAACTCTAACTGTAACAGGAAGTAGTGTGGAAGCAAAAGATACAACTCTGTCTGTTAATTGGCTCATGTGACCTAACATACAGTACAGTGAATCCTACGATCCCAGAGAGTGGCCCTTATTTTTTAAAATGGCAATTTTCTATTTATGATTACCCATTGGCACATACTACTAGAAAAGTATATTATTATGAAAATGGTTTATTTACACGAAGCAGGGTTTTACATATGAGCTGTTTTATGCAATATCTTTTTATAGAGACCTACATTGTTTGGGGGGTATAGTTTTCCTTTAAGCAATGCATTCTGTATTGTGTCTGCTGAGGACTGTGGAGCTGCTGTTGGCTCCTTAACACTTCTACACCTCTATCTATGGACAATAATAACTGGGTCCCTAATCAGACCAGCCATCAGGGGTGTACAGGGGTTCTACTGTGCTGAGCACAAATTCAGCTCCAAAGGAAAACAGAACTGGCACACACAGACCTGAACAACAGGGATAAGTCATTGTGCTTTGTCTCAAGGCAAACAGTGCACTATATTTCAGAAGCTTGCCACCAATATCCCAGTTGCTCAGTTCTTCTTTGTACTAGTTCTATATTATTATGGATAGTGGGTGCTGATCGCAGAGGAAAGGCTACAGAGGATAAATAAATGTGGCTGACTTTATTCCTGGGGTTCACTGATGACGAAGTATCGATTTTCCCTGCAGGAACTTGAGCTCAGCAAGCCCTGAGACACGTCAGAAAATGCGCGAGTGCCCAGGTCTGCTGGATTCCCTGGTCTCCTACACAAACAATGCTTTGCAGTCTGGAAAGTCTGAAGACAAGGTGAGAGTGGTCTGAAGTGTGGGTTAGAATCTTTAAAAAAAAAAAAGAGGCACATTATGATATTTAGAAGGGCAGTAGTGGGAGAGATGCATTATTGCAGGCATCCCCAACCTTTTGAACCCGTGAGCAACATTCAGATGTAAAAGCAGTTGGGGAGCAATGCTAGCAGGAAAAATGTTCTTTGGGTGCCAAATAAGTTATGTGATTAGCCATTTGGTAGCCCCTATGTGGACTGTCAACATACATGAGGCTCTGTTTGGCAGTGCACGTGGTTTTTATGCAACAAAAACTTGCCTCCAAATCAGTAATTCAAAAATAAGCACTTGGTGTGAGGCCACTGGGAGCAACATCCAAGGGGTTGGAGAGCAACATGTTGCTCTTGAGCTACTGGTTGGGGATCACTGCATTATTGTCTGCTGTCTTCCCTTCCATCGCAGAGTGTGGAGAATGTAGTGTGCGTGCTGAGGAATCTGTCTTACCGCCTGTACGATGAGATGCCACCGTCCAGCTTGCAGAGGTTGGAGGGCGGTCAGAGAGGACGTACCACAGCGGGTGATATGGTGGGATGCTTCACTCCCCAGAGCCGCAAACTTAAAGAGGTAAATGATGGGACTTCAGTGCACTCTGTTATACATTTTATTTTGATTCAGTGATAGTAGAACAAATATGTAGAACAGAAGTTTTCCCCTACTGAGACGGTATGAAGGTCCCAGTGTCCTTTTCTGATAATACAAGTCCTGATGTCTTTTCCAGCAACAGCAGCAGCAGGGTGCAGACATAGCCACCTTCACAGAGATCTCGAGGGATCCCAAAGGAATGGAGTTACTATGGCACCCGCAGATAGTAAATCTTTACAACCGGCTGCTGCAGCACTGTGAACTGAACAAATACACCACAGAGGCAGCGGCAGGAGCCCTGCAGAACATCACCGCTGGAGACCGCAGGGTAAAAAAAAAAATCCCAGTATTTTTTTAATGTAGGGATATTAGATGAATTACATCAGGCTGGAACCGTGACAGAAAAGAAATGAATGGTCAGTCATAGGAGAGGATGGTGTATTTCATTATCATTGCGTGCCTGAGAGAAGGGTAAGGGTGGCCATACCTGGGCAGATTAAAGCTGCTGATATCGGTCCTGATATTGATCTGGCAGATTGAGGACCACATCGGATAGTTGATGAGGTCCTACAATCCGTCTGCGCCTATTCCTTTGTATAATCAGATCGTTCGGATTAACCTGATATCATCCTGCTGTTGGTGGGCATATTGGGGAAAGATCGAGTGGATCTTATCGTGTATGGTCCCCTTTAGGCAGTATAAATGTGTGATGATGAACATAATCACCTAGTGCAGGGGTGCCCAAAAGCTAGATCTGGATCTACCAGTAGACCTTTAGCTGGGGATCAGTAGATCGCAAGACACTGTCAATAAACAGCTCGTCTAAATCACCCTCCTGTTTCATTCTTTTTATTCAGATATTTATTACGTTAAGGTTACATAAGAAGTTGTCTGTTAAATATAGCAATATAAATTTTCTCATAAATCAATATAATATTTAAGTAATATTTTCCTTTGAACAGAATGCTAACTGCGTTTATGGATGTAGATCATAATGGGACAATATCACTAAAAGTAGACCTTGCATTAGTAAAGTATGGGCACTCCTGACCTAGTGCCTTCAAGCCAGCAGCTTTTTTAAATGTTGTGCTGATATCTCAGCAGCTGTACATCAGAACATATTATAATAATAATTATTATTATTATTATTATTATTATTATTATTAACATGCATTTTTAGAGTACCAACATTTTTCGCAGGACTGTAATTAAATAGGTTTATACAAAGAACATACAGAATTACATATATATAGCGACCAGTAACCGATACAAAAGGTGAAAAGGGCCCTGCCCAAGAGAGCTTACAATCTAAAAGTATTCATTAGCCTCACTCAGGTTCATGGTACACTGTGGTATTCTTTAAAGGGGTTTCTTTAGCCAGCTAAGAAGCCATGCAGCCTGTCATGCTTTATTAGTAGGATTTTAGTCCAAAAAGTGTGTGTAGTTTCCAGGTTTAAACAGCCAGGTTTGGGGGTGTCTCTGTGAGCCCTAATGGGAACATCGGCCGCCACACTGGCACTATTCTTTGACTTACAGAGTTTTAAAGGGAAAATAAATCTATTAATACAGTTATATTTGTGTCCTCACAGTGGGCATCCGTTCTGAGTCAGGTGGCACTGGACCAGGAGCGTATTTTGAACCCAGTTCTGGATCGATTGCGGACAGCAGATCACAACCAATTGCGCTCTCTCACCGGCTTGATCCGCAACTTGTCCAGACACGCCAAGAACAAGGATGAAATGTGTAAGTGCCCTATGCATTCTTCATGGTGACCATAGGGTCAATACGGCAAAGGATTCACTGGCACACGGGTAATGCTGGCAGGGTGATACCCTTGCTTTAAATTTATTTAATGCAGTATTTAAAGTAAGGGTATCACCCTGCCAGCATTACCCGTGTGCCAGTGAATCCTTTGCCGTATACATTGTATAGGTGGCCGATACCTATCTCACCGTGCACCGGGGCTTCGCATTTGGAGGATTAGGGTGTGCGTCTGTATTGAACTTGACCATAGGGTCAATGCCTTAGTCTCTTGCACTTCCCGGTCAACCATGCTGGTGTATAAAGGACACACCTACTCTGGACCTCCATATGTTTTACATCTCTCAACTTCCATTAGTATTTACTAAGCCTCACTTTTATCTGATGCATTTTCCTGTTTAGCATTCTCATGGGTTTCCTTTGCTGTGTTCTCTTAGCCACCAAGCTAGTGAGCCATCTTCTGGAGAAACTCCCAGCAGATTCAGGAGAGAAATGCCCGCCAGCAGAAGTACTTGTGAATATCATTGCTATCCTCAACAACCTGACTGTGGCTGGGCCCCTCGCAGCCCGAGATATTGTCTACTTTAATGGGCTCAGCAAGTTGATGTATATCAAGAAGATGAAAGACAGGTACGACAAGGGATTAAATGTGTGTGAGCTGGGTGGGACTGGGTGGGTGGTGGCAAATGGTCACATGATGCAGTGGGATTGTCAAGGGATACAATATGGCTTCCTCCAGTATTACTGCTTTGAGAAGTCAGCATGATCCTTAAAATGTCTTATCCCTACAGCCCTGACAGTGATAAGGCCTCTCGGGCAGCCTGCAGCCTCCTCACCAACATGTGGCAGTACAGCAAGTTGCATCGGGAATACAAGGCGGTAAGTGGGCTTGCCTTACATAGATCATCACTCTCTGAATTAAAGAATTGTCTGCTGTATATTGCTACATGCACATGTAGAACTGTAAAAATCAAATAAACAAACATACATGAAACATTTGCATTACTATTTTAGTTTGTTTGCTTTTAAAGTTTATTCGATGCAACTCCTCTCCCTGTTGCAGGGGACTATGACTTTTGAGCACACATACTGCTTCCTCCTCCAATCACAAGTGTTTAGGCTTTATGTTGCAGTGTATTGGCATAGATACTATAAAAAGCACAGTGCACATATGACATCCACACACAGCATGGTTATCTGCACAGATGCATGCAGCAGACTACAACAGTTTTAAGCAGCCCTGCAACTGGACTGAGTTAATATCAGTAATGCAATCCATGTATGAACCCAAGTGAATGTTTCATGATCTTTGTAAAATTTGTGATGAGAGAACCCGTCCCATTTAATTTTTTCCAAAAATTTCATGCGACTGGACAACTTTTTAAACTAAACGTTTAGTAAAAAAGGTATATGGGCCTTTTTTTTTTTTTCCAGCAAACAAATACTACAAATACTGAAACCGCTCAAGGTAGTGTGTGTTCTATGATGCAACATGAGCACCACCTACTGGAGAAAGAATGTTATTGTTGACACAAAGTAGTACAGGTATGGGATCCGTTATCTGGAAACCCATTATCCAGAAAGCTCAGAATTATGGAAAGGCCGTCTCCCATAGACTCTATTTTATATAAAAAATCCAAATTTTTAAAAATAATTTCCATTTCTCTTTTATAATAAAACAGTAACTTGTACTTGATCCCAACTAAGATATAATGAATTCTTATTGAAAGCAAAACCAGCCTATTGGGTTTATATAATGTTTACATGATTTTCTAGTAGACAGGGAGGTCCATTTATCAAAGGTCGAATTTCGAATTCATGTGAATTTTTTAAAATTCGAATATACTCACAATTCGACTGGGAGGTTATTTAAGAAAAAATAAGAATATCTAATATTCGATCAAATGGTTCCGACCCGAAAATTCGATTCGTACGAATCGTTTTATTTCCTCTGGAAAAAAAGACTCAATGTCAAGAAGGCTATTAAAATCTCCAAATGGCCCTCTGCCATTGACTTGTACATGAACTCCGCAGGTTTTAGGTGGCGAATATTCGAATTATGACTGGTCGAGGTATGATTAATCTCACATTTGAATTTACATTTGAATAGGGGGGTTCAAATTCGAATGTGTCAATTCTGACACTCGGAAAATTTGAATTCAAATTTACTACTCAACCCTTGATAAATGTATGAAGATCCAAATTACAGAAAGAGCCGTTATCCGGAAAACCCCAGGCACTGAGCATTTTGAATAACAGGTCTCATACCTGTACAGTTTACTGGTGCAGAGTCGGACTGGCCTACAGGGATACCAGGAAAACGCCCGGTGGGCCCAGGTGTCAGTGGGCCCTCTTGCTTCTAACCATTTGGACTATTTCATGGTCATTACTGCCTTCTGTATGGAAACAGAGAGGCTAAATAGGTATAGAAAGAGAGTGAGGTGAGGAAGAGGAGAAATAGTTTGGATCGTGGGCCCATGACTAATGTTCTCTGGTGGGCCCCTGGCATCCCAGTCCAACACTGTACTGATGTTCTGGTGGGATTCTCCAGATAGCACCCACCCAAACTCATCTCTTCTTAATCTGAGGTTAAGAAGGAACTTGAAGAGTCCAAACCCTCCCTATTAGCTCCTGTTGGAGATGATGTCAAAATGGCTTCGGCTACATCAGGGTTGGAATGGACTGACTCTGGGAAAAAAACCCGGTGGGCCCCTGCTGGCCCAGACCGCCTCACCTGATCTGCCAGACCTAAAACTAAAACTAGCGGTGCAGCACAAGGCTTTCACGCATGCGCACCTCCCGCTGGTGTTCGTGCTTACGCACAGGGGGCCCTGTAGGTTTGTAACCCGATGGCCCCCCCAATGTCCAGTCTGACCCTGGACTGCATGGTACTTACTTTGTGCTGCTGCTGTGTTCTATAGTGTAAACCTCTCCTCTGCGGCATATACATGTACCGTAATCAGCTTTTACCCTCTGCACATGCTCTGTTACTGGGCAAACCCTCCATAGTACTAGTTTAATGGTAATATATATGTAAGTCGTGTTGTGTTGCCTTAATGGTACAAGTTTCCAGTGCGGTGTATGTGCTCATCTGGCGCCATTGTTTATTTTACTCTTACAGAAAGGATATCGGAAGGACGACTTTCTCAATCCATGATGTGTTTCGCTGCGGATGGGTCAGTTACACCTCTACTCTACTAAGAACACCATGCCAACATTAAATAGGGGTCAATGATCTTCCGAAACGCCACCACACTTCCCATTGTTTCAAGCGGCCGAGCAGAGGGGGAGGTCTTTGTAGATAAATTGATAGTTTGTTTTTAAATTTTGTATAGGTGAATGTGCATTTGTGGGCCGCGTGCATTCAGAGTGCACAAACACACACACTCGTTTAACACTTTTCTATAAGTACAATTTGCCTTATTGGGATATGCAGATCTCTGCTCCTTCACTTCCTGTGCTGGTGGGGTGCGTAGCCAAAGCCTTCCTTTCCTGTTTCCTAAGGGCCACCGGCAGCGTTTGCTTTAGATAAGGGTGGCAGATAGCCGATAACTGGGTTTTTACATTGATCCTTAAAGGAAAACTATACCCCCAAAATGAACACTTAAGCAACAGATAGTTCATATCATATTAAGTGGCATATTAAAGAATCTTACCAAACTGGAATATATATTTAAGTAAATATTGCCCTTATACATCTCTTGCCTTGAGCCACCATTTTGTGATGGTCTGTGTGCTGCCTCAGAGATCACCTGACCAGAAATACTACAACTTAACTGTAACAGGAAGAAGTGTGGAAGCAAAAGACACAACTCTGTCTGTTAATTGGCTCATGTGACCTAACATACAGTACAGTGAATCGTACGATCCCAGGGGGCGGCCCTTATTTTTTAAAATGGTAATTTTCTATTTATGATTACCCAATGGCACATACTACTAGAAAAGTATATTATTTTGAAAATAGTTTATTTAGATGAAGCAGGATTTTACATATGAGATGTTTTATGCAATATCTTTTTATAGAGACCTACATTGTTTGGGGGTATAGTTTTCCTTTAAGGACCTTTTTTGTAACACTTTGACTGCAAATAACAAGCAAGCCCTTTCACTTTGTCTTGTATTGATATGAAATATGATTGAATTTGGATACTTTTTATCTCAGGGGAGTATTTAAGTGGGTGCGCTTGCTTCTTGACCTCACGCACAAGTGCCTTCTTACTTCTAGTGCAATTCTTGTAATATTGAGGGCAGCGGCTCCGTCAATAAAATATACAATTTGACAAAAAAAAATGGGTTTGTATTTGTTTAAACAACGAGCTTCAGGGATATGTTTCATGGGTTAACAGTTCAATTTCGGAAGGTTTCTTACAGCGCCATTCCCTGGCTTTTGTGGCAGAGGTAGAACCTTTCTTATGGATTCCGAGGTCTTGCTGGGACTTGTCCTATTTAATGACCCCTTAGAGGTGCGCACAGTTTCAGACAGAAATATCTTCAAAGCTACGGTATGTTCCTAAGTACAATGCAAAGTGCGGATTCTTTCCAGGGGGGTTTCCATCCGAACAAAACAAAGACATAATTAGAAGCTGGTCTAGTAAATTGAATGTGACTGTAATTCACTCGTATTTGGGGATAGCTAATTGTTTCTTCAGTTTTGAGTTCTGAATGCTTAGGGGCCCATGCTTTTCTCAAATTTGTGCTGTGATTGCTGACTTCTGTGAGCTCTTCTATATTCTTCTATGGGTATTTTTTTTTTATGGGAATTAAAGTTCAACTAAAAGAGCAGTTAGAATAGGACAGAACTGTCAACTTATAGCCCCCCCCAAACAATTCCTGTTTAACTGTAAAACACTCTGTCTTTTACTCAGGACACAGGCTTTGTTCTATGTCTGGGGAATGTGGGCTGTGTGCTTCATAATAATACATTTTGGCTTTAAAGGGCATGTAAAGGCAAAAAAATAAAATCCCATTTTTACTTTCTTTAATATCTCCAATATACTGTAATTAAAAAATGTGCACCGTTTTTATAAGAAACCTGACTGTATGCAGTGAAATTCTCCCTTCATTTACTGCTGTGGATAGGAATTGTCAGACGGTCCCTAACTGCTCTGCAGGGAAACAATCATACTTATGAACAGCAGGGGGAGCCCCCGCCTTACTTCCCAGCCATGCAGAACTCAATCAGCTTTGTTTGTTTCCCTGTTTTGATCATTTATGACGATCCCTAAGCAGCCCAGACCACACTGAGCATGTGCGTAGTCTTGGTCTTGCAAAGTTGTTTAACAAAGTTACAAGATGGTGACCCCCTGTGGCCAACTTTGAAAGCATAAATCATTTGTTTGATTAGGCTTGTGGTGCAGTAACTTCATGTTTATGTTTAGCATACAAAATACAGCATTTCTAGCCTTATTCTATTTTAGACTTTACTTTCCCTTTAACACTGTGTACTGATGAGGCACATGGGGTTCCCGCAAACCAATTGGGTTTTTAGGTAACATTTTATTGGAATTTTCATAAACAATTCTTAGGTAATACATAAGTGACATGTAGGTTAAAAAGGAAAATGCAATGACAAAGTATTTTGTACAGTATATAAAATTATTTTCCAATATGAGATTGAAATAATAAACAAAAGAACAACTTAACATTATACCAAAGCTTACACCTGGCTTTCATTCTCAAAGCATATAGGGAAGATGCAGGTGTGAGATCCGTTATCCGGAAACCTATTATCCAGAAAGTTCTGAATTACAGGAAAGCCATCTCCCATAGACTCCATTTTAATTGAATAATTCTAATTTATAAAAATGATTTCCCTTTTCTCTATAATAATAAAACAGTAGCTTGTACTTGATCCCAACTAAGATATAATTGATCCTTATTGGAAGCACAACCAGCCTATTGGGTTTATGTTCAAATAATTTTTTTAGTAGTCTTAAGGTGGCCCTAGACTCACAGATAATATTGTTCGAAACAAATTTTCGTACGATATTCGGTGCGTGTATGGTGGGAAAAGAGCCGACCGATATCAGCAAAAGACTTGGATATCGCTCGTCGATCGGGCTGGATGGAAATTTTTGATCGGGTGCCTTTGAAGGGACCCAAACCTCAGCCATTGTTATCGCTGAATCGTCAGATACAGGTAGAATTCTATTGTTTCTTCCCGTATATCTACCTGTATATCTGACGATTCAGCTCTACACGTGTGTATTGAAAGATTGTTTCCAAGAAAGATTGTTATTGTTACGTCTATGGTCACGTTTAGGGTATGGAGATCCAAATTACAGAAAGACCCCTTATCTGGAAAGCCCAGGCCCCTAGCATTCTGAATAATAGGTCCCATACCTGTACTGCTAAATGTTATCTTACTTTGGCCTAAGATATAAAAATAACTTATGGGAACTGTCCTAGACTGGTGCCAACTACACTCGTGGCCTACCAGGAAATCCTCTGGGACTCTAGAAGACCAGTTTGACTCTGCTACCCAACATCAGTTTTCAGGCCCTATCTAGCCCTGACTAACTGTCACTGTGGCCCTGACTGACATGCCAGTGGGTTGCTGAACCCTCTTTACGCTGTGGTGGAACCCCAAACTATGCTGCTAGCTGGCCTTGTACCACCTCTTACCAACCAATGTGAGTTCTGTGAAACCTGCCCAACGCTAGCTGATCTAACTAACGAATAAAGATGGAATAGGGATTGACAGGTCAAGATGAGTTGTTCACCCATGAGTGAAGGGCACTGTACCAAGATCAGCATCAGGGTCTGTAGTTTCACTGCTTGGAGTCATCATAGGTTCCTCGTCATCTTGATTCGGGGTTTGAGGATCACCCCTCGCTTCTGACAGGGAGACATTCGAGGCTAACTGAGACAAACCAATGAAACACGAAGGGGGCAAGTCACTACTATTACGTATTACAGGGCACTGTGCCATGTAACTTTGATGAGATATTAAAGGGCCAGAGACAGGGCAATAAAGGCACTCAGCAGGGTCCATTTGATAAGGTGCATTAGGGAATCAGTATTATCAATATCCTATATTTTTACAGCACCTACATATTCTGCAGCACTTTACAGAGACTATGCTTCAATCTCTGCCCAAGTGGGGCTTTTCCTATCACATGTACCCAGATTTAGGGCAACTTTATCAAGAACCAATTAACCTGTCTGTATGTTTCTGGATTGTGGAAGGAAACTGCAGTACCAGGAGGAAACTCAGACAAAAAGAACTTGGACTCCCTGGCTGGAATCAGACGTAGGACTGTAGCGGTGAAAGAAAGCAATGCTAACTGCTGTGGCATGGTGATGATTCCCCATTGGAATAGAAAACACCACTGACAGAAGAGCAAATCCATTGAAATCTAAGCATCAGATCCCTCCGCACATACCACAGAGCCAGACTTCTACAGCAGCACCTTGAGCTTTCCTCTCTGGAGTGCAATAATTGTGTGACGTCCACAGGGACTTCCTTGTACTGGTTTACAAACAGGATGAAGATGGAGCATAACAGGCGTAGTTACATAATTCATGCAGAATTCATTCGGTTTCATGTTTCAAGGAAACACAGCACTCGCCTGAATCTATTTTGGCACCAATCCTGCAGGTAACCCAGAGAAAGAGAATAACTATAAGGTGCCAACAGCGGCTCACATTCATTAGCAACTGCAATAAGGGCTCTGTCAGACTTAGAAATACACCTGTTAGTATTCATTTTCTTCCATTCTAATACATGGTGCATTTGACATGAAGACTTCATATGAGTTGACATGAGTCTTGTGGCGGCTGTTGCCTTGGGAATGTGGTTACACAAGTCTGGCAGGATTAGCGTTGAGGTTGGCTTGATCAGTGCTGGAGTAATATTTAGGTTATAAGGATTGGTGACCTGGCTGCCTGAACTACTTGATTTAGTGGTAAAAAGATTCCTTGTACAGGGTCTGATTAAAGGAAAATAATTGCATTAATAATGTTACAGGGTTTTTTTACATAAGAATCTCCTTTGTACAAAAGGTTCATTGCTTTATCTTGTGATTAAAAGGATCCTGTCATTGGAAAAAAAAAAAAATTTTCAAAACGCATCAGTTAATAGTGCTGCTCCAGCAAAATTCTGCACTGAAATCCATTTCTCAAAAGAGCAAACAGATTTTTTTATATTCAGTTTTGAAATCTGACATGAAGCTAGACATATTGTCAATTTCCCAGCTGCCCCCAGTCATATGACTTGTGCTCTGATAAACTTCAATCACTCTTTACTGCTGTACTGCAAGTTGGAGTGATATCACCCCCTCCCTTTTTCCCCCCAGCAGCCAAACAAAAGAACAATGGGAAGGTAACCAGATAACAGCTCCCTAAGACAAGATAACAGCTGCCTGGTAGATCTAAGAACAACACTCAATAGTAAAAACCCATGTCCCACTGAGACACATTCAGTTACATTGAGAAGGAAAAACAGCAGCCTGCCAGAAAGCATTTCTCTCCTAAAGTGCAGGCACAAGTCACATGACCAGGGGCAGCTGGGAAATTGACAAAATGTCTAGCCCCATGTCAGATTTCAAAATTGAATATAAAAAAATCTGTTTGCTCTTTTGAGAAATGGGTTTCAGTGCAGAATTCTGCTGGAGTAGCACTATTAACTGATGTGTTTTGAAAAAAAACATGTTTTCCGATGACAGGATCCCTTTAACTTAACACAACAAATTCTGGATCCCTCCCATTATGTCTTAATGTAGGGTTGTCCAACTGGAGGCTTGTGGGTCAAATAGTTTTCATGCCCCCCACTCCATAGGCTTCAGGGGCGTAACTACAGAGGAAGCAGACCATGCGGCTGCAAGGGGGCCCAGGAGGTATAGGGGGCCCCATGACAACCATCAATGTTGCAGTAATTTGGAGAAACAAGGTGCCCCAAAATAAATTGTAAATGACTCACCAAACATTTAATGTGGGAGCGGTACGGCAAAGGTATGAAGAAGAAGCAGACACTACACTTCATGCCTGTGTGTGACTATACAATAACACACTCCCAGTGTGTAAAAATGTACCCCATTCTAGTGTCACCTGGAAATAATACCTACAGTATATCTTGTAAGACTGAGTAGCTTTATCTCACCTTATTAATGAATAATATATAGGTCAGCCAACACGACTGACACGCTCTATTGCTCTTCTGTGCAGGGATAGTGACAACTGGATGGGATTGCTGCTTTGTGAAAAAAGAATCTTGTCCAGGGTTACCGCCTGTTCCTTGTGAAAACCGAACAATAATCTGGCCAAATGAAAACCAATTAAATACCAAGATCACTCACCTTTCCCGGCTTGCCGTGGCTTAGTTATTATGAAGTGCAGCTAATTTCTTGTTATTAAAGGAACAGAAATAAGCAAATCAATTAAAAATAAGAGATAGCTTTTCTAAATGAGCATGGGTGTATTTCAGGGTTTTCTGGATAACTGATTTCTGTATAATAGATCCCATACCTCACTTGAGAAAGGGTATGTAATAACCCGAAACATGTCGTGTAGTAGCTTTTAATAAACACAACCACAGCGTTTTTGCTATTGAGAAGTGCTCTCCTCATTCTTTAATTTTTGTCATTTGTTGGGATAGCGGTTTACCCAAGCGAGGATTGATGCATTCTTTAAAAGACTGAAAAGGCAGTGCGGAGGACGTCATTTGTTTATCCCATACCTGTAGTTAAAGGATTGGTCTTACTTATCAGGCAGAAAAGATAGAGGAAGGGTTTCAACTGGACATCTCAGTTTGTCAAAGGGCTGTCTGTTTAAAACTTTCTGTCCCATTTAAAACATTGCAAGAACTGGACAGAAATCCACCCAGTTGCATATAAGTGATGTAATAACCCTGACCCAGCATCACAGCTCCACGACATCATTGTGCCTGCCTCTGATGTCATCATGCCCATCCCAAGATCACTGCTCCACCCTCAATGTTATCTGCCACACCCCTATTGTTCAGGTTTAGCCCCAGACAAAGGTGGAAACCCTAAGAGGTATGTTTATCAAAGAGTGAAGTTAATAGTGAAGTTCCGCCACTAGAGTGAAATGCCGCCACTCCCCATTCATTTCTATGGGATTTTTAAAGGCATATTCATCAAAGGGTGAACTTTCACCCATTGATAAATACGAATCCCATAGAAATGAATTGAGAGCTGCAGAATTTCACTCTAGTGGCGGAACTTCAATCTTTGATAAATTTACCATTAAAGGTAGCCATACACGGAATCGCCAAACAAGCGGATCTCTCCCCAATATGCCCACCTTGAGGTGGGCAATATCAGGCTGATCTGATCGTGGTATAGGTGTGGAACAGATCCAAAACGGCAGTCAAACTGCAGAAAAATCCGTTTATTGGGGAGTGTACAACATGTTTCGGGACAAGCCCTTTATCAAGTGTATAGGAACAAACAAAACATCCAACATTTAAATCCTATGTGGCCAATCACACCTTTTGTGGGTTATTACTTCATTTAACCCTTGTGTTAACCCTAATCATGTGATATCTAAATGCATCCATTGCTGCATAACACAATAAAATTTTCATTCATAAAAACTGTGATCGGTTAAAAACTATTCTAACATAGTTGACATTTAGTGCAAACAGTAAAAGCAGCGAATAAATATTTTTTACACTTAAATACGAAAGCCATTCAGCCCAATTGATACAATAATATTTGCTTGATTCTCCTTTTTTTTGGATAATTCAAAAGTGTCCAATTCCGTGTGAAAGTGCATTAGTGCCAATCATCTAAATGGTACAATAAGAACATGGTGTCCAAAAACATTTACTAACAGCTTAAAATACAGGGAATTGCTCCATTCGGCCTAACCTGCAAGGTAAAAAGAAAATGCTGAACCAGCCTATCTGAACCACTTGTTTCATAACTATGTTGCAAATTTAAATGATTACCATCTACATTTGTTTGGCAACAATAGTTGCTAACTCACTCTATGCTATTTTTGTTACATTAAGAACTCTTGCTTGGCTTTTAGGTGTATTATAGTAAGACTCCTGTCTTAATCGACTCACCCATCTATGATTCGACCGACGATCCTCGGCAATACCGTTAGCTCACTAATTATAGTACCTGAGAACAACAAGATACATTGTACCATTAAAGAAAGCATATCAAATTGTATTGTTCATTTAACCCTTTGGGGGAGATGCATTCTAACCGGCTAATCCATCTTGCCTCCCTTTGTAACAATAAATTGTTATGATCTCCTCCTCTAGCTGGATTAGGTACCACCTCCAACACCTTCCATTTCAGCTGACATGCATTGTGTTTATGCTCAAAAAAATGTCTAGATACAGGGGTATCGGAATAAGTTCCAGCCTTAAAATTTCTTATATTGCCCTTATGTTCCTTAATCCTCATGTGCACGGGTCTTATGGTTTTACCAACATACACCAACCCACATGGGCATTTCAGAACATAAATAACATACGCGGTTTTACATGTTGCAAATGTATTAAGCTTGATTTCTTGCCCAGATATTGGATGATGAATGTAGGGACCTTTTATAATGGAACTACAGCAATTACACCCTAGACACGGAAAGGTGCCCACCTTCTTCCTGACCGTTGGGTTATGCTTACTGTCCATTTTTTCGATGGAACACAATGTGTCACTAATGGATTTCCCTTTCTTATAAGCAAAACGTGGGGGTTTTTTGAAAACCAAACCAGCGGTGGTGTCAGTCTGTAATATGGGCCAATATTGTTTTACAATTTTTTCCACCATTTTACTTCTCTTATCATATTTGCTCACAAAAGTTATTCTTTCACTATCCACTTCCCTTTTTCTTGGTTGTAATAGATCTCCCCGTTCTATCTTCTGTACCTCATCCTCTACTGCTCGTAGTTGCCCTTTCGGATATCCCCTCTGTATAAATCTCTCCGTTAACTCTTTACATGCCATTTTATAGCCAATGTTACTTGATGCTATTTTCTTAGCCCTCATATACTGTCCCTTGGGAATGGCATTAAGGGTCTGGGGGTTATGGAAACTCTTCCTGTGTAGGAGATTATTCCTATCCATTTCCTTGCGATACAGATTAGTACTCAGACTGTTATTTTCCAACTTAATCTGTACGTCCAGGAAATTAATTGCTGTATCGGAAACCTCCATAGTAAATTTTACTGTCTTGTGTGCTGTATTGGCCTGTTCCACCATATCAATAAATATTTCACGTGGTCCATCCCATATAATTAGTATATCATCCACATACCTGTAATAGTGGATGATATACTGTAAATATGGTTCTTTCAGGAACAATTTCTTTTCCAAGTCAAATACAAATAAGTTTGCAAGGGACGATGCCACCTCAGAGCCCATCGACGTCCTTTGCCTTTGCCAATAGAAGGAATCTTCAAATTTAAAATAGTTCTATTTAAGCACAACTTCAAGACAGTCAAGTATAAAATATATTTTAGCATTGCTAATGTTGGTTTCCAAAGGACACCAACGATCTTTTGATCAAATTGGGGGGGGTCCCTAAATTGAGCCAAGGGGTTCTTCTATGCAGTATTGATATACAAAGTTTATTTACGGCAATACCTCAAGATGAGGGAATCAAATGCATAGAAGAAGCCCTTTTGGAAACCAACATTAGCAATGCTAAAATATATTTTATACTTGACTGTCTTGAAGTTGTGCTTAAAAAGAACTATTTTAAATTTGAAGATTCCTTCTATTGGCAAAGGCAAGGGACGTCGATGGGCTCTGCGGTGGCACCGTCCCTTGCAAACTTATTTGTATTTGACTTGGAAAAGAAATTGTTCCTGAAAGAACCATATTTACAGTATATCATCCACTATTACAGGTATGTGGATGATATACTAATTATATGGGATGGACCACGTGAAATATTTATTGATATGGTGGAACAGGCCAATACAGCACACAAGACAGTAAAATTTACTATGGAGGTTTCCGATACAGCAATTAATTTCCTGGACGTACAGATTAAGTTGGAAAATAACAGTCTGAGTACTAATCTGTATCGCAAGGAAATGGATAGGAATAATCTCCTACACAGGAAGAGTTTCCATAACCCCCAGACCCTTAATGCCATTCCCAAGGGACAGTATATGAGGGCTAAGAAAATAGCATCAAGTAACATTGGCTATAAAATGGCATGTAAAGAGTTAACGGAGAGATTTATACAGAGGGGATATCCGAAAGGGCAACTACGAGCAGTAGAGGATGAGGTACAGAAGATAGAACGGGGAGATCTATTACAACCAAGAAAAAGGGAAGTGGATAGTGAAAGAATAACTTTTGTGAGCAAATATGATAAGAGAAGTAAAATGGTGGAAAAAATTGTAAAACAATATTGGCCCATATTACAGACTGACACCACCGCTGGTTTGGTTTTCAAAAAACCCCCACGTTTTGCTTATAAGAAAGGGAAATCCATTAGTGACACATTGTGTTCCATCGAAAAAATGGACAGTAAGCATAACCCAACGGTCAGGAAGAAGGTGGGCACCTTTCCGTGTCTAGGGTGTAATTGCTGTAGTTCCATTATAAAAGGTCCCTACATTCATCATCCAATATCTGGGCAAGAAATCAAGCTTAATACATTTGCAACATGTAAAACCGCGTATGTTATTTATGTTCTGAAATGCCCATGTGGGTTGGTGTATGTTGGTAAAACCATAAGACCCGTGCACATGAGGATTAAGGAACATAAGGGCAATATAAGAAATTTTAAGGCTGGAACTTATTCCGATACCCCTGTATCTAGACATTTTTTTGAGCATAAACACAATGCATGTCAGCTGAAATGGAAGGTGTTGGAGGTGGTACCTAATCCAGCTAGAGGAGGAGATCATAACAATTTATTGTTACAAAGGGAGGCAAGATGGATTAGCCGGTTAGAATGCATCTCCCCCAAAGGGTTAAATGAACAATACAATTTGATATGCTTTCTTTAATGGTACAATGTATCTTGTTGTTCTCAGGTACTATAATTAGTGAGCTAACGGTATTGCCGAGGATCGTCGGTCGAATCATAGATGGGTGAGTCGATTAAGACAGGAGTCTTACTATAATACACCTAAAAGCCAAGCAAGAGTTCTTAATGTAACAAAAATAGCATAGAGTGAGTTAGCAACTATTGTTGCCAAACAAATGTAGATGGTAATCATTTAAATTTGCAACATAGTTATGAAAGAGGAAAATCTTATCATACTTACCGTGATTTTCTTTTCCTGGACTGTAACATGGCAGTGGGCACTAACGGGTTAACCCCCCTCGTCATGTGACGGACAGGAAATTACCTCATCAATAAAAGCCTCCCTAGCCCCTGATACTGCCTCCAATTTTTTTCTGTACCGATGATCTCCCCTTAAGGGCTGGGAAGTGTTGCCCACTGCCATGTTACAGTCCAGGAAAAGAAAATCACGGTAAGTATGATAAGATTTTCCTCTTTCCTGTCCTTCACATGGCAGTGGGCACTAACGGGACCTTACTAAGCAGTAAAGGAAAACACTTGGGCGGGCTAATGCAAATATATTTATTCATTTATGGTAGCTGCTTGAAGAATGGATCTTCCAAAATTAGAACGACTGTCAGCCCAGACGTCTAGTTTGTAAAATTTTATAAAAGTGTTGACACTGGACCAAACCGCTGCTCTGCATAAATCTTCTGCCGTAACTTGGGCATGGAAGGCCCAGGATGTCGCAACCGCTCTGGTGGAATGAGCCTTAAGATTTAATGGGACTTGCACTGCACTAGCTTTGTAAGCCTCTGAGATACAAGATTTTATCCATCTGGCTATTGTAGGTTTTGAGGCTTTGCAGCCGACCTTCGAGCCCGAAGGGATGAGAAGGATATTATCATCCTTTCGGATGTCTTTTATTCTGTTAAGGTAAATTCTTAGGCATCTCACTATGTCCAGGTTATGCCATCTAGCTTCTTCCTCTGTTTGGGGTGAAGGAAAGAAAGTAGGTATTACAATGTCTTGATTCATGTGGAACTCTGATACTACTTTTGAGATGAAGTTTTGTGGAGTTTTCATGATAACGCAATCATCCATGAATCTGAGGTGACTGTCCAAGGCTATTAGAGCCTGAATTTCTCCTACTCTTCTAGCCGATGTTATTGCTAGAAGAAAAGCCATCTTCCAAGTTGTGTATTTTAGCTGGACTGTGTCAAAAGGTTCAAAAGGTTCTTGTGTTAGAGCTTGTAACACCAGAGACAAATCCCAAGGCGGAACTCTTTCTTTAATTTTGGGCTTTATTCTTCTTAAAGCTTGAAAGAAACGGGATACTAGAGGTTTTGATGCCCAAGATTCTCCATGTAAAGCTGATAAAGCTGAAATTTGCCCTTTTAGTGAGGAGACACTCAGATCTTTGTCTAAGCCGGATTGCAAGAATTCTACAACCTGCTCCTGAGATACTGCTTCACTGGATTTATTGTTGCTGACGCACCAGTTTATGTAAACTTCCCATATTTTGTAATATTTTTGGGAAGTAGATGGCTTTCTAGCTGCTAGGAGTGTGTTTATGGTCCTATGAGAAAGACCTAAGTTTTCCATGTTTAACCTTTCAGTCGCCATGCCGTCAATTTCCAACTTCTCGGGTTTGGATGCAGAAGAGGCCCCTGTCTCAACAAATTCTGATGTACTGGGATTTTGAGTGGGGGAGCTTGTGCCATATTGAATAATTGGGGGAACCAGATCCTTCTGGGCCACCAAGGTAAAATTGCTATTACTTCTGCTTTGTCCTCCTTGACTTTCCTGAGGAGTTTGGGAATCAAGGGATTGGTGGGAACACATAAGCAAGTTTGAAATTCCATGGAATCCTGAAGCAGTCTTGGTACCGGGCTTGATTGTCTTTGAACCTGGAAAAAAACAGGGGGATCTTCCTGTTCTTTGATGTGGCCATCAGGTCGATTTCTGGTTGACCCAAAATCTTCGTTATCTGGATAAAAGTATTTTGATCTAGTTCCCATTCTCCTGGGTGAGGATTCCGACTGAGCCAATCTGCCCATACATTCATTTTCCCTGGTACATGGAGGGCAGCCAAATCTGATATATGAACTTCCGCCCACTGGAAAATAAGTTGAGCAATTTGAAGTAAGGATCGGCTCCTTGTGCCTCCTTGTTTCATCAGGTATCTCACTGTGGTCATGTTGTCGGAATTCACCATAATCGCTTTTCCTTTGATGTCTGTTTTGAACTTCTGGAGAGCTAGTCGGACTGCCATAAGCTCTTTCCAGTTCGATGAATACTTTATTTGGTAAGATTTCCATCTTCCCCAAACCGACTTGTGTTCTATGTGAGCTCCCCATCCGTGTTTGCTCGCATCTGTGGTCAGGTGTAGCCACTGAGGAGATAAGAGGGATTTCCCCTCTAACAAATTCTGCTGAATTTTCCACCAGTTTAGGCTGGTTCTGACTACCCGGCTGATTTGAATGACTTGAAAATCTTGAGTTTTGTTCCATTGCTTCAAGAATTCTGATTGAAGGGGTCTGATATGGGATAGAGCCCATTTTACAGCATCTCTTGTAGCCACTAACTTTCCTAGGAGTTGTTGGCATATTAAGGCTGTAGAGACCGGGAACTTTGTGAATTTGGTTATGAGATGATGAATCTCTTCTGCTTTCTCTGTCGGAAGAAAAATCTTGAAGTTCACTGTGTCTAGGTAAAAACCTAGATATCTTAAGTTTTGAGTTGGTATTAGACAGGATTTTTCGGTGTTTAGGATCCATCCATGATCTTGAAGGATCTTTGTTACGGTTTGAGTGTGATGATTTAAAATCAAAGGACAAGAGGCCTTGATCATAATGTCGTCTAGATAGGCGAAGATCTCTATGCCCAAGGTTCTGATGTGTGCCAGTAGAGGGGCAAGAACCTTCGTAAAAGTCCTTGGCGCGGTGGCTAGGCCGAACGGAAGAGCCGCATATTGGAAATGTTTTCCTCGAATGCAGAACCTTAGAAATTTCTGATGAGTTGGAAACACAGGTATGTGTAGATAAGCATCCTTTAGATCTATTCTTACCATCCAATCTCCTGGTTTCAGCATTTGAGATATTGAAGAAGTTGTCTCCATACGAAATTTCTTTATTATCAGATATTTGTTCAATTCTTTTAAGTTCAGAATGATTCTGAAGTCTCCCAATGTCTTTCTCCTTAGGAAGATTGGTGAATAATTGCCTTTTCCCCTTTCTTGTATTGGAACTGGAAGAATAACTTTTTCTTCTAGTAGTCGTAAAATGCCTATCTTCAGGGCTGTTTTCGCTTCTTCGCTTTTTGGTTCTCTTGAACTTTTGAATTTTGGAGGAGGGAAATTTTTGAATTCTAGGCAATAACCATTGGAAATAATTTGAGTTACCCATTCGTCCGAAATTGTGTGAGCCCAAACAGGATGAAAGTCGAGGAGTCTTCCGCCAACCTGATGCTGTAGGGCTCGCAAACCATCATAAGTTTTTTGGATTTCCCTGTTTTTTGTCTTCTTTACGTTGAAAAAACTGATTTTTGCCTTTCCAGTAATTTTGCCCGGAGAAATTTCTGCCTGGTCTATAAGATCTAGCCTGTTTGAAAGCTCCCCTTGATGGCCTTGATGGTTGTCTTTTGTCTCCCTGTCCCCTTCTATCCTGGGGCAGGAAGGAGGATTTCCCTGCCGAAGCTTTAGAAATTATGCTATCCAGTTTTTGACCGAATAAGAGATTTCCTTCAAAAGGGAGGGAGCAAAGGTTGTGTTTTGATGGTGTATCCGCCATCCAATGTCTTAACCACAATGATCTTCTAGCTGCAACTGCAAGACTCATGCCTTTTGCAGCCAGCATAACTCCATCTAAGGAAGCCTCTGAGACAAAATCGTTTACTGCTTTTACTTTTTCCAACATTTTTAGGATTTCTTCCCTGCTGATTTTTTCATTTAAAGCTTCTTCAATCTCTCGGATCCAAATGTTGTTTGCTCTTGCCAAAGATGTAATGGCAATGGCCGGTTTACAGGAGGCACCAGCCACCAGGTAAGCTTTTTTTAACGTGTAATCCTGCCTTCTTTCCATAGCATCACGTAGAGATACACCTTCATCCACTGGTAAAGTGGTTTTTCTAGCGACCCTGGTAATAGCAGCATCGACTTTGGGAGCTGTGTTCCAGTCTTTTATTTCCTCATCTTTGAAAGGGTACATTTTATTTGTTCTTTTGTTAGGGTAAAATTTTTTATCTGGAGTGTTCCACTCTTTATTTATCATATCATTTATTACCTTATGAACTGGAAAAACAGCTGATTTTTTTGAGGCTGTATGAAACATTAGATCTTTGTCTTCCGATGTCTTAGTGGATGTATCCAGTTTTAATGTTTCTCTCATGGCTGTGATTAGAGGTTCCACAAGCTCAATGTTGAAAGAAAAATCTTCCCTGTCTTCGGTTTCATTTGGAGAAAGCTCTGCGTCACTTGAAATAGGGGAATCCGATAAGGACACATTCTGTCTGGCATCCAAACTTGCTGTAGTAAATGATCCTCTTTCCAGGACGTGAGAGGAAACTTTTGATAAAACGTTTTCGGTAACTTTGTTGACCATATCGTTCATCGTTTGATCTACTTTCCCTTTCATCCAACCCATGAAAGATGAAACCTCTTGTGAGGTAGATGGGCCTGCTAATTGATTCAGGCATTCTTGGCAAAGCTTTTTATTTAGCAGTGCTGGATTTTCACAGGATAGACACTCTTTCCTAGAGGATTTACTTCTCCCTTCGCTTCTTTCTCCGCCCTGATCATATCTTCTTCTGTCAGGGGAATGTCTGTGAACACAGTGCCCATAATATTAATAACATATAAAATAATGCTTTCTTCGGCTCAATCACTGTCCACTCACCCTCTTGAACTTGAGTGTGATCGCCTCCCAGAGCTCATAGCTGTATTAGGGAAAAGGTAACAATTATCCATAAGCAGGTAAGTAAAAAAGAAGAAACTTACTGCCAATATTCCCTGTGGATGCACTTACTGCAGTGTCTTAGTCCCAGCTGGGGGCTTAGAAAGGTTGTCCTTAGTCCTTCTGTTAGATAAGAGGGAAAACCCCTCTCTAACAATGTGTTTTTTATCTTATGCGGGGAGACCCGCGGAGCACGCCAGTTTTATTCCGTGCTTGTTTGAATTCCGCCGGAAATGACGTCATGCGTCTGAGCTGCGCTCCCAATGACCAGGCGTCTTACTGCGCATGCGCCCCAAGCGGAGCATTGCGGCTTATGGCGCCGGCTGGCAACAAGGCCACGGCCCCGGAGGAGGGGGCCCTGCAGGGACTTACTAAAGGCAAGGATGCATTGTCCCGCAGCATCAGTGGATGGAGCCAGGATCCACCGGTTTCGAGGGTGAGCCACAAATGACGAGGGACAGGAAAAAATTAAGAGGCAGTATCAGGGGCTAGGGAGGCTTTTATTGATGAGGTAATTTCCTGTCCGTCACATGACGAGGGGGGTTAACCCGTTAGTGCCCACTGCCATGTGAAGGACAGGAAACAAGTGGTTCAGATAGGCTGGTTCAGCATTTTCTTTTTACCTTGCAGGTTAGGCCGAATGGAGCAATTCCCTGTATTTTAAGCTGTTAGTAAATGTTTTTGGACACCATGTTCTTATTGTACCATTTAGATGATTGGCACTAATGCACTTTCACACAGAATTGGACACTTTTGAATTATCCAAAAAAAAGGAGAATCAAGCAAATATTATTGTATCAATTGGGCTGAATGGCTTTCGTATTTAAGTGTAAAAAATATTTATTCGCTGCTTTTACTGTTTGCACTAAATGTCAACTATGTTAGAATAGTTTTTAACCGATCACAGTTTTTATGAATGAAAATTTTATTGTGTTATGCAGCAATGGATGCATTTAGATATCACATGATTAGGGTTAACACAAGGGTTAAATGAAGTAATAACCCACAAAAGGTGTGATTGGCCACATAGGATTTAAATGTTGGATGTTTTGTTTGTTCCTATACACTTGATAAAGGGCTTGTCCCGAAACATGTTGTACACTCCCCAATAAACGGATTTTTCTGCAGTTTGACTGCCGTTTTGGATCTGTTCCACACCTATACCACAGTTTTACATATTGATTGGGATATCGGACACAGGATACCCGTGGACAGGTCTGATCTAATTCATGTGGTGAGCTCCTTTCTTATTAAATTGTGATCTGATCGTGGGCCCTAGGGCCCAACGATCGGATCCTAATGAATGGGAACGGGCGGGCGGATCGCGGGAACGCATCAACAAACAGATGTGGCTGCGATCCGACGGGATTTTTTGTCCCATCCGATCGAGATCTGCCCGACTTTCGGCCAGATCACGATCGGGGAAGCCCGCCGGGGGGCCCCATAAATGGGCCAATAAGCTGCCAACTTGGTCTGTTGGCAGCTTTTATCGGCCCGTGTATGGCCACCTTAATCTTGCCTCAGCTTGTGGCAGGCTAACAGGGTTGGCAAAAAAGCTGCCTATGGTAACTAAGCTTATTTACTAAAATAATTAAATTAATATCAGTTTTTTATTAAAACAAAGTCGACCAAACTCCCTTCCACAAATTAAACTCATTTATCAATCATTTTTCCAGAAAAAAACTACAAAAGCGAGCAGGGTCGGACTGGGGGCGCCCCCCGGTGAGAGGCTCCTTTGTCGGGAGGTCACGGCATGAAGATGCCTTTGTATCGCTCAGATGTGTGTGCGAAACTGGGGCGGCAGGGCCCAATCCAACCCTGAAACCAAGCGTTAATTCGTATTGTGCAATTAACACTTCTAAACTGTATTTTATCACATTTTCCCCACGGAAATTTGACTTTTTCGGGTAATATAGAGCAGACCACGATGTCAAGAAACAACTTCAGGGACATCTAACATTGACTAATACGTGACCTCAACAGGATTGAGATTTTCGGATTCTGATTTTTAGCAGCTTATGGGTTTGATAAATATCTAAAGATTTTATTTTTTCATGAAAAAAATCTAGTTTTCCTCCTTACAACCTCGACCAGAAAAAAAAAAACGAGGTTTAATAAATGGGCCCCATAAGAGTTGAATTTACATTTTAAAAATGGTCTCTGCATAAGCTATGGACCCCCTGCCCAGACCTGCTCCAGTACAAAATTGGAAAGCACAAGGAAAGTAAGGGCAGCGGCACACGCTGCTATTGGGGGAGATTAGTCGCCTATCGGCAAATCGCCTCTTCTTCGAGCGACTAATCTCCCCTAAAAGGAGATTATCACCAGCAGGAGGGCACTTTCCAAAGTCGCCCCAAGTTTCCTTGTGAGGCAACTTCGGGCGACCTCAGAAAACAAAGCGTTCAGAGTGCCATCCCACTGGCTATTTACATTCTAGCCGACGGGAAGGCATTTAGAGCCGATTAATCGCCCGAAAAAGAGGCGATATGTCGCTAGGCGACTAATCTCCCCCAGTAACAGCGTGTGCCACTGTCCTAGGAGGTGCCAATATCAGGCAATTCAGCTCCTGGAAACCCACTTGGATGCACCATATTAGTAATGCCATTGTGAATTAGCAAATGAGGCGCTGAATGCCGAGTAAACAGAATAGTAGAAGGTGACTATACACAATCATGGCCATTCATATAGAGTCGATCCACGTAGCCCTTGGTTTAACCCCATCAGAGGGTTGTGTGTTTATTCACTTAAACAGAAAAACTTTCAAAAGCTATTTTAGCCCAGTGGAAGAGGCATGAGACCATGGAACAGGTTTTCCTAAAATGTTAGATTTTTTAAATTTTTCAGTCCTTTTCCCCCACTATTTACTAAGGTATTTCATGACTTTAAGGGCAGAGACACACGGACAGATTCTGGGAGATTAATCGCCCGGCGACAAATATCCTCTTCTTTGGGAAGATTAATCTCCCCGAACTGCCTCCCCGTCTTCCCACTGGCAGGATGGCACTCAGATCGGTTAGTTTTCCGAAGTAGACGGAAGTTGCATCACGAGGAAACTTCGGACGACATCAGAAAACTAAGCGTTCCGATTGCCATCCTGTCGGCTATTTACATTCTAGCTGAGGGGAAGGCAGTTTGGTGATGATTATCTAGCTGACTGCTGTAGGTTGGCTGCTGGGACTAGAATTTCAACATGTTTTTTTATGTGAATTGTATTTTACTTGCATTTTATTTAGAGGGCACTTCCCTAAAACTGGACCTGCCTTTTTTTAGTATGAGAGCAAAAGCAACACCGTGCAGTGTAATGGGATGTCCAGACTGCCTTAGTTACTGAGTTGTAATCTTGGATTCAGAGACTAACTTGGTTGCTGCCCTATTCAGCATTAACTTGAGTGTAACATTAACTGTATGTAACAGTTGTTGATAAGGAACCCACGGAGAAGGCTGGCAAGTACCTTTCAGTGAACGAGGTCATCCCTGGTGTTCACTGACGCCCTTTTTTGGGCCCCCGGACTTTCTGCTGCAGAATCTGAACACGTTAATGTTCAATGGTAATACAGACAAGGTTTAAGTGTTTCTGGAAAAAAATACTTGCCTTCCTATATATTTATCTTTTTTCCCTATTAATAAGATTGGGATCAACCATCATTTTTACCAGGCTAGGCTGGTAAAATACCGGCCAGGTGGCAACCCTACGTACAAAGCTTGAGCAGGAATTGATTAAACAGAAGCCAGCTTGGGCAAGGAGGGGAAGCCACTATTTAAGGACAATAGGCCCAATGGGAGACAGGAATATGAAATGGACTTGGAGAAGGGAACCAATGAACCTTAGAACAGCGTCCAGTTGGACACAGGCGCCAGTTAATTGGGGAGAGGCATGCGCCAAATGTGAACATGCATCACAAGTTTTCGCCTGAGCCAAAACCGGGCATGCATGTACAGAAGCAACGCGCTCACCACTAGGCGCCGGAAGACCATGCCCCATGGGAGCCTCTACCCGCAGTGTGGGTTACAATGTAATGCTGACCCACAAATTTGACTTTATTCAATTCCATGTCTCCATCTCTACAGTTCATTGCTCAGTCTCACTCATTCTGTGTCAAATCAAACAGATTATGACAGTAGCATTTGTATAGATCTGCCTTGTCTTGATTCTAGTTCAAACATAGACAGTCCAAGGTAGATGTAGTTATAGGCCCATTGTAAAATAGTTCTGGGGCATTATTTAACATTAATATTTTTAGATCTTTCTTGCAAAGTTCCAGGGTGTGCTCTGTTTTGCAATATTTGTCTGGTTTCCTGGTTCATGAGTTTTCTGATTGGCCTCGATTATTCTGTTGGCTCCTGCAAAGACCACTGACCAAATTCTCATCACAAGAATGTTTTATCCTCTGTGTATCACATACTCGATTTTGTTCTGTTGTCCAGTGTCTGGTTTCCTTCTCAATCCTGTTTCACCAAGCCAGGGAAGGTCAGTTGTTCCATTCTCAATAATGTCATATAAACTGCAGTTAAAGTACCAGCTCGTAGCGAATGCTAAAGTTTCTCCTTCTCGTCTAACTTTACAAGAGAGGAGGACTCTGACATCACTTGCTAAGAGCCCAAGTGTCACTATCCTGCCACCAGATAACAGACGTACGGTGGTAGTGACCCATCAGACTATCCTTCCAAAGTGGCCACACTACTCAGTGATTTTAATACATATGGACAACTCACAAGGGATCCTACAAGCAGCTTGTAATAGCGTGAGAAGGATAATGTCATCAATCCAGCTATGTATCAAGGCCTCTACTCAAGGGAAGCCACTCCATGCCGATATGGACTCACAAGGAAGACGATCCAATCAAGCCAGTTGTTAGTTCCATAAATTCTGTGACATGACATTGCTACATTGATCAACATATTAGTCCCCTTAGTTGGTAAAACAGCACACCACATTCAAAACGACATATTGGATTTTGTGCCATGGGTCCATAGTCATAGAGAACCTGTACATGGAAGCAGTAGAAAAGCAAGTGCCAAGGCCCAAGTCATTGGGTTCAGGAACGTAGATCAACATTAAAAAGCATGAAGTTCCAAACTTTACTGAACATGTACAACAGGAACATCAAACTCACAAGGAAAGATGTGAATGTCAATATTGTACAGAATCATATTGATCGTTATTGGCTGTTTAATTCCCATCATCCTCTGGAACATTAACTGAGTTTTTATGATTACGTTTTATGCTTTGGGCTATTTGAGATGATGTTATCAATAAAGTAACTTTCTTTTTACTATAATTGGGAGATTCATTGAGAACCCATCACCTATTTTTGCTTCTTTATGGTTTTTCCACTTCCCTGAGCCGAGGGTCTGGAGCTGGTACATGTGGACCACTTTCCTCACTTGGTGAGTTTTTGAATGATTGAATCTGTAAATTTTTGTTTCAAGTCCAATACCAATGCACAGATAAAGTCTCTAAATACTGATCTCCTCCTAACCTGTAAGATAGAGACAGACAACACTGAGGGGAAAGGGAGTAGGTTGTTTATAAAGAGCTTATTATCTCACAAAATATAAAATATGGCTTCATTGTGTATCATGGTCCATGGGACATTTATTTTGGTGTGTGTGTGTGTGTGTTTGCACAGAGATATGAAGATAACATTGTGCAACTGAGTGTAGTGTTGCTAACATGTAGGTTTTGTATTCTGATTCCCCATGAGAAGTAATAAGCTGCTCATTGTCCTGAGTAACTATCCCTGGAGTGCATTGTTGTTTGCTTTCAGTTAGGCTAATGCCACATGGGTAGGGTTGCCACCTGGCCGGTAAAAATGTTACTCATTTATATAAAAGATCAAATTTTATTGTATCAACAACACTTACATAATAGTAATTTGGTCCAGCAATTATGTGTTTTTGATACAATACAATTTGATCTTTATATAAATGAGTGTGCAATCGCAATTTTTTTGTATTTTGATATTTATACCAGGAGGCTTAACTTGGGCAGTCTCCATGTGATTGGCACCTCAGCATTGATTTTAATTATTCATTATTTTGGGTGTGCGCCTTCCAATTTGTAGTTGCATGAAATACTCAGGCCATGACTCCAACCTGGCATTAGCCCCCTGTCCTGCTTGCACCTGAAAGACCATTGTGTTGACCCAGGTGCAGATTTGAGCAAGTGCAAACTCTAGTGTCTCTTCTTGTGCCTCCATCTGGCACAACACAGGAGGCTAATGACAATGTAGGGGCAGCTGAAAATTCTCATAAAAGTATATGGGGAGCTACTGTGGTTATCTACAGAGGCACCGATATTCACAGCTAAAGGGATGAGCTTACCATGGGCTTGTAAATTAAGCCAAAACCTACTGGGGCATTTCTAGCCTTTTTCTACAAAAGGGATCCTGTCATCGGGAAACATGTTTTTTCTAAAAACGCATGAGTTAATAATGCTATTCCAGCAGAATGCACTGAAATCCCTTTCTCAAAAAAGCAAACAGATTTTTTTATATTCAATTTTGAAATCTGACATGGGGCTAGACATTTTGTCAATTTCCCAGCTTCCCCTGGTCATGTGACTTGTGCCTGCGCTTTAGGAGAGAAATGCTTTCTGGCAGGCTGCTGTTTTTCCTTCTCAATGTAACTGAATGTGTCTCAGTGGGACATGGGTTTTTACTATTGAGTGTTGTTCTTAGATCTACCAGGCAGCTGTTATCTTGTGTTAGGGAGCTGTTATCTGGTTACCTTCCCATTGTTCTTTTGTTTGGCTGCTGGGGGGGGGGGGAGGGAGGGGGGTGATATCACTCCAACTTGCAGTACAGCAGTAAAGAGTGATTGAAGTTTATCAGAGCACAAGTCACATGACTTGGGGCAGCTGGGAAACTGACAATATGTCTAGCCCCATGTCAGATTTCAAAATTGATTATAAAAAAAATCTGTTTACTCTTTTGAGAAATGGATTTCAGTGCAGAATTCTGCTGGAGCAGCACTATTAACTGATTCATTTTGAATTTAATGTTTTTTTCCCATGACAGTATCCCTTTAAGCTTTAGTTCTCATATAAATGGAACCTGTTTTCAACAGTGAGTTGTTCATTACAATTGGGCTTCAGTTGTGTTGATTAAAGTATGCTCAGCGTTATATTTCCACAAAATGAAGAAGATTAAACTTTGTATTAAAAAAAAAAAACATTTATTTTACACAAAAAGAAAGAGTGGGGCCTGCTGAGCTTTATGCCAGCACTGTGCTTTGAGCAGGCTTTGTACATCTTTCTGAAAGTCCCACAGCTTGATCTGAACCAGGAGTTCCCTCAAACCTCCGTGGAACGTTCTATCACTCTGTGAACAAACAAAACAAAAGCAGTTACACTCAAGAAAGAGTGGATCATACCATATTCTAGTGAGTGGGGGTGGTTCAGTCTAGGTTGGTACAACATTTCTATCTGCTGCTTAGAGTGATTGGACTTTACCTGTCGTCCATAAGAAAATCACTGTAAGAATTGGGGCTGCCCGCCTTGAGAATGTCATCACTTTCCTCTGGCATCATACTGTGAAATAGAGGAGGGGGAGAGTTAGCCCCCATTGACAACTCTTATTGGCGTTGGTTTTATATTTGCTGGAAGCAGACATGCTCCGAGGCTGAAATGGGAACTTAAAGGGATACTGTCAAGGGAAAAAACATTTATTTCAAAATGAATCAGTTAATAGTGCTGCTCCAGCAGAATTTGCCTCTGAAATCCATTTCTCAAAAGAGCAAACCAATTTTTTTATATTCAATTTTGAAATCTGACATGGGGCTAGACATATTGTCAATTTCCCAGCTGCCCCAAGTCATGTGACTTGTGCTCTGATAAACTTCAATCACTCTTTACTGCTGTACTGCAAGTTGGAGTGATATCACCCCCTCCCTTTCCCCCCCCAGCAGCCAAACATAAGAACAATGGGAAGGTAACCAGATAGCAGCTCCCTAACACAAGATAACAGCTGCCTGGTAGATCTAAGAACAACACTCAATAGTAAAAACCCATGTCCCACTGAGACACATTCAGTTACATTGAGAAGGAAAAACAGCAGCCTGCCAGAAAGCATTTCTCTCCTAAAGTGCAGGCACAAGTCACATGACTGGGGGCAGCTGGGAAATTGACAAAATGTCTAGCCCCATGTCAGATCTCAAAATTGAATATAAAAAAATCAGTTTGCTCTTTTGAGAAATGGATTTCAGTGCAGAATCCTGCTGGAGTAGCACTATTAACTGATGTGTTTTGAAAAAAACATGTTTTCCGATGACAGTATCCCTTTAATATACCCAAGCACCAGATGAGGTCAAGGCAGCATGTGTATTTAGCTACAAGCTATACCAAGGCTATGGTATATGAGTAAGAGGGTAATATGTGGTTGCGTCTGAAGAACAAGCAATTTAGGGGGCAGGTAGGGCTGGGAGAAGGGGTGTATGTACCATATAAGCACTCAAGGACCTGTATCTAGAGCAGCACCAGACCTGAATATGTCATTGGGGTTGGAGGCATCTAATACAGCTGTATTGCACTGATATATTAGAGAGAAAATACGTTACTGGAATAAAGGGGTTGGTCATCTTCAAATTAACATATAGTATGGAATATTTGAAGTAGGATGGTTTTATTATTAGTGGTTTCTGAGTTATTTAGCTTTTTATTCAGAAGCTCTCCAGTTTGCAATTTCAGCCATCTGGTTGTTAGGGTCCAAATTATCCCAGCAATGAGAGTAATAAAATGTAACAATAACAATACATTTGTAGCCTTACAGAGCTTCTGCTTTTTTTAGATGGGGTTAGTGACCCCCATTTGAAAGCTGGAAAGAGTCAGAAGAAGAAGGCAAATCATTCAAAAACTATAAAAAAAAAGATGCAATGAAGGCCAATTGAAAAGTTGCTTAGAATTAGCATTGCTATGACATACTCTTTTAAGGTTGAAGCAGGAACTGATTGCCCATTTGGTCAGGTCATTAGTCAGGACTAGTGATGGGCGAATTTGTCCCGTTTCACGAAACGCATTGAAGTCAAGGGGCGTCAAAACTTTTTTGAAGCTCGTCAATTTCGACACCCACGACAATTTTTATACGCGCGCCTATTTTGTCCAAAGGCATTAAAGCCAATGGGCGTCTGAATAATTTTGACGAGCGACAATTTTTATGCACGCAACTATTCTGATACGCAACCAAATTTATATGCTGGCGGCGAAACGAAGAAATTCGCTGTGTATTTATTTGCCCATCACTAGGCAGGACAGATTTCATTTCCCCTTGGTCTTTATTTACCTTCCTGAGGATTATTTGCCAGTAGGTCAGGTTTCACTTAGCCAAAAAAGACTGAAGTTGATGGACAACTAGGGATGCACCGAATCCACTTTTTTGGATTCGGCCGAACCCCCGAATCCTTTGTGAAACATTCGGCCGAATACCGAACGAATCCTAATTTGCATATGCAAATTAGGGGTGGGAAGGGAAAACATTTTTTACTTCCTTGTTTTCTGACAAAAAGTCACGTGATTTCCCTCCCCGCTCCTAATTTGCATATGCAAATTCGGATTCGGTTCGGCCAGGCAGAAGGATTCGGCCGAATCCGAATCCTGCTGAAAAAGGCCGAATCCTGGCCGAATCCCGAACCGAATCCTGGATTCGGTGCATCCCTATGGACAACCCTATCATCTCCCTGCCTCATGTACTGTAACTGTGGAATGAACCGATATTGCTGCTTTAAGCTGGTACATCTCAGGGGATCTATGGGACATATCAGGGGTGTCAGGTGTTTTTATACCTGAGTTCCTCCAGTAGATGGTCCTTTTTCATCTCCAGGTTAGCGTTTTGTACTCGCTGAGGGATGTCTGGCACAAACCAGGCGGCAACAAACTTTATACATACGGCCAAGTGCTGAGAGAAGAGAACACAATATTAATGCCTTATATTCAGGCAGCACAGACTAACACTACACATATATATATATATATATATACACACACACTGTATACTCCTTACCTCAAACACAATAAGGAACCCAAGTCTGGCAGCAAAAATGTGCCAAAACTGTGTTGAAAAGCTGTAATCGTCTGAGGAGCGGTAGTCTCGGTACCTGCAAAATAGACAATAGAAGTAGACAATAAACTAGCTGGAGGTTTGGGGTACAAATATCCAGACAATGGAAAGTATAGATACGTCTACATGTCTTACAGGACTTGTTCACTTTCCAAACATTTTTTCCAGTTCACCAGAAATTAAAACTGTTTTCATTTGTTTTGCATGTTTATAGTGTAAAGTTGAATGTTCCTGTCTCTGCTGTTTAAGTCTGGCAGCTCAGTAATTCAGGTGCAATTTTGCTCCATTAGTTGATACATTTCTCAGCAGCATCTCTGGAGTATTAACAACTATTGTATCAATTCTAACAGCCGCCTGTAATGAAACTCAGGGATTCTGCTCAGCAGGGACAAAGATAAGAAATGGATCTACTAATGTTGAACAGTTACAGAGTCGGTGACCCCCACCCTCCTACTGAACTACTACAAAAAGACATAAGAAGGTGAAAAGTGAAACTTTAATATTAGAAGAAGTCACAAATAGATAGTACTGGAAGTAATTGAAAAAGTCTTTATTTCTGGTAATCTGAATCTGATAACTGAATTTTAAAAGTGCTGGAAGGTGAACAAGCTATAGCATTTGGTTAAAGGAGTTGTTTTTAATTATTATTTGTGGTTTTTGAGTTAATTAGCTTGTTATTAGGCCAGTTTGCAATTTCAGCAATCCGGTTGCTAGCATCCATGTGAACAACCTGTTTAAAGGGCATGTAAAGGAAAAAAAATAAAATCCCATTTTTACTTTCTTTAAAGGGATCCTGTCATTGGAAAAAATGTTTTTTTCAAAATACATCAGTTAATAGTGCTGCTCCAGCAGAATTCTGCACTGAAATCCATTTCTCAAAAGAGCAAACAGATTTTTTCATATTCAATTTTGAAATCTGACATGGGGCTAGACATTTTGTCAATTTACCAGCTACCCCCATTCATGTGACTTGTGCCTGCACTTTAGGAGAGAAATGCTTTCTGGCAGGCTGCTGTTTTTTTCCTTCTCAATGTAACTGAATGTGTCTCAGTGAGACATGGGTTTTTACTATTGAGTGTTGTTCTTAGATCTACCAGGCAGCTGTTATCTTGTGTTAGGGAGCTGCTATCTGGTTACCTTCCCATTGTTCTTTTGTTTGGCTGCTGGGGGGGGAAGGGAGGGGGTGATATCACTCCAACTTGCAGTACAGCAGTAAAGAGTGATTGAAGTTTATCAGAGCACAAGTCACATGACTTGGGGCAGCTGGGAAATTGACAATATGTCTAGCCCCATGTCAGATTTTAAAATTGAATGTAAAAAAACCTGTTTGCTCTTTTGAGAAATCGATTTCAGCGCAAAAATCCTGCTGGAGCAGCACTTTTAACTGATTAATTTTGAAAAAAATGTTTTTCCCATGACAGTATCCTTTTAATGTATAAGAAACCTATCTCCAATATACTTTAATTAAAAAATGTGCACCATTTTTATAATAAACCTGACTGTATGCAGTGAAATTCTTCCTTCATTTACTGCTGCAGATAGGAATTGTCAGATGGTCCCTAACTGCTCTGCAGGGAAACAATCATACTTATGAACAGCAGAGGGAGCCCCCGCCTTACTTCCCAGCCATGCAGAACTCAATCAGCTTTGTTTGTTTCCCTGTTTTGATCATTTATGACGACCCCTAGGCAGCCCACACCACACTGAGCATGTGCACAGTCTTGGTCTTGTTTAACAAAGTTACAAGATGGTGACCCCCTGTGGCCAACTTTGAAAGCATAAATCATTTGTTTGATTAGGCTTGTGGTGCAGTAACTTCATTTTTATGTTTGGTATACAAAATACAGCATTTCTAGCTTATTCTATTTTACACTTTACTTTCCCTTTAATGCTTACACCTGTGATATTTTAGTGAAGTAACAAGATAATGAAAGATAATGGCTTGGGCCTAGCTTACTACCCTAACAGAAAACATAATAACTACCCTTGGAGGACCACTTCTTGGCACTTCCATAGATACACTGTGCCAATTATGGGAGGAGGTAGGGATGTATATTCTAGCAAAGAATGACCGTGTGAATAGTGATGGGCGAATACATTTGGCAGGTGCAAGGAGAACAATTTCCCCTTTTCTCAGTTGGCGAATTAATTCACAAAACTCCCGGGAAAATTGGCCGGCATCAAAAAAATTTGGACGCACATCGAAAAAGTCGCTCACGTCAAAACCATCATGTGTTAACACTATTCGGATGCACATTGACTTTAACGCTGGTGTCAAAATTGACACAAATTGACGTGGGCATCAAAATTGATGCTGGCGTCAAAATTCAAGTTTCGCTAATTTTCGCTGTTTTGCAAATTTTGCGGGGAGAAATTCGCCCATCACTAGTAGTGAAGGAAGAAAGAGGTTTGAGAAGAAGGGTCAGCTTGGTCTGTATGTGCAGGTTGTAGCTGGGGAAAGACAGATATGTTTCTGTATATCTTTCAGAGGGTGATGATGTCAGAAAAGCCACTTTAGGATAGAAGTATCTGAAACATGAATGTTATTACGTTTATATGATCTGCTTGGGATCAACACAACCACACATTTACCTGCACTCTGTAATATTTGTGTGAGGAGACCGCAAGACCTGTGTCAGATCCTCAAAATCTTTTGTGTAGAATACAGACAAACTAGAATTAACGTATCCCGAAAAACAGCTAGAGGTGGAAAAAGAGAACATATTATAGATTAATCCCCTAAACCTACCCACTCGTATCTGTATGATTAATTAATAACAGCTCTCTAGGTTGATGCTATATAGAAGTCATTTCTTGTTCTCTACTTGGTAGTCTGGAATCTGACGCTAGAAGTGATCTGAACTCTGCTATTATTATTATTTCCCCCCACCCACAGATCACACTCTAGTTCTCTTTATTCTCTTGATGCCTTACTTTATTCCTTCCGTGTTTTCACTGGCACATGGTCCATACACATAAAGGTATATGAGCCTGGGGATGAAGTCAGAGGTGACAGCAATGACCAAGCCATTGGTAATGACAGCAAGGACCCCAACTGCCTCCAGGACCTGCAGCCAGATACCTGGGAAAAGAACAATGTGATAGGTAAGAGCAATATGAATAGAGATGCAGGTGGAAACAGTAAAGTCAACTCCCCAATTTATGTTGAAGACTGTACTACTCCCTCTTAACAGTGTTGAGATGCACCTGGAAGCAAAGCTTCTACACAGCATTATGCAAAAAAGGGTTGTTTAAATGGGATCTGAAATTCCCAAAATATTATTAATGGGAATGTAAATAAAAAACAATAACATCCCATTTTTGTTCTTTAAATGAAAACCTATCTCTAATATACTTGTATTTAAAAAGTGTCTACTGTTTTAATAAGAAGCCTGACTGTATGCAGTGAAATTCCCCCTTCATTTGCTTGCTTTGACTGCTGCGGATAGGAAACTTCAGAAGGTCCCTAACTGCTCTGCAGGGAAAGGATCATACTTTCAAACGGCAGCGGGAGCCCCCCCCCCACCCTACTTCACAGAACTTGAGCAGCTTTGTTTGTTTCCCTGTAGAGCAGCCATTGACTATCTAGAGATTCGTATCCATAGCAGTCAGAGCAAGTAAATGAAGGGGGAATTTCACTGCATACAATCAGGTTTCTTCTAAGAAATATACATATTTATTATTGGGGATAGGTCTCTTTTTCAGTTAATAAAGTAAAATGGGTTTTTATTTTTGCCTTAACATCCTCTGTTTCCAACTCCAGCTGCAGGGACAAAGATCATGGAGCCAGATTTAAACAGATAAACTGAGATTCTATTTGGAGGATTAATTTGCTGCAGCCACTGGTTCTGCAGAGTTGGAGAAAGTTTGTATTAAACAATACAAAAACTATAAAATCCACATTAGATTACATGACAACACAGGACCCAGTGCAGTCTGTATAGTCTGATTATTAATCAGTCTTGCTGTATCCGCTTCTGGCAGATATTATTTGAGTTTTGTTATTTTAATAATTTATGACAATAAAGATGCCCAGACCACACTGAGCATGTGCATGGTCTTGGTCTTGCAAAGATGTATAACAAAGTTACAATATGGTGACCCCCTGTGGCCAACTTTGAAAGCAAAAATTATTTGTTTTATTAGGGAAGCAGCTCCATTTGTAAGTGAGCCCTTCTAGCATTGGCTTACATTTGGATGAGCCACATCCAAATTTAAAGAAAAGTTGGAGAGCAAAAGGTTCATGCGCTGCCATTTATGGGCTATGATTGACTATTGGTAGCCCCTATGTGGACTGGCAGCCGACAGGAGGTTCTGTTTGGCAGTACACTTGGTTTTTGTGCAACCAAAACTTACCTCTAAGGCTGTAATTAAAAAACAAACACTTGCTTTGTGGCCACTGGGAGCAACTTTCAAGGGATTGATGAGCAACATGTTGCTACTGAGCCATTGGTTGGAAACATAAGGGCTACATTTGAATTCTTACCTATGTCATTTGCTTTCCTTGGCACAATACGCCGCTGCAAACGTGTCATTTTGATGGCGTCCAGTCGTATCTCTAGCACATTGTTGAGGAAGGCAAGAAGCGGCGCCAGAGGGAAAGCAGCCACGAAGATTGTAGTAAAACTGTATTGGATCACTGAGGACGGAGGGAAAGGGAAATGAAGTTCACAGAGGGCCAGTATAAAACAATGGAACAATATAGTTGACGTGCCAATGGGGAAGTTATATAAAGTAGAGAAGAAAGGAATAAACAGCTTCAGGCAGTACTTAATAAACTGCAAGTGTTCATTTATTAGCAGTGTGCAATGGTTGCACACTGCTAATAAATTAACACTTGCAGTTTATTAAGTACTGCCTGAAGCTGTTTATTCCTTTCTTCTCTATGATATATGTACTTCGGGAGTGTGACACAGACTCCAGGGAATCTACAGCAGTACCTTTTAATGACCAGGACACACTGGAGCCAGCAATCCTCCTTCCGAAGTTATATAAAGAATATGACAGAATATATTAGGGATGCACCGAATCCAGGATTAGGTTTGGGATTCGGCCAGGATTCGGCCTTTTCCAGCAGGATTCGGCCGAATCCTTCTGCCTGGCCGAATCAAATCCGAATTTGCATATGCAAATTAGGCGTGGGGAGGGAAATTGCGTGACTTTTCATCACAAAACAAGGAAGTAAAATTGTTTTTTCCTCTTCCCACCCCTAATTTGCATATGCAAATTGGGGTTCGGATTCGGTTCGGTATTCGGCCGGATCTTTCACAAAGGATTCGGAGGTTCGGCCGAATCCAAAATAGTGGATTCGTGCATCCCTAGAATATATAAGATGCTCATCAGCTCAGGGGCGTAACTATAGAGGAGCAGACCCCTCAGGGGGGCCTGGGGAATAGAGGATCGCGGGCCGTGGGGGTCTGCGGGAGAGATAATGTGCACCAGGCCCCTCCAAATTTTTTTTTGGTGGGGGTTAACTCAGCTCAGTCTTGTTTCGCCACTGCATGTGCTCCTCACCCATCTCAAGGAATTCATCAAAGAGACTGAAGACATGAACAGCGCCCAGCCTGTAGTTAGCCCTCCAACACTCTGCAGCGGAGTCTTCCGACCCATCCTCCCCACGCACCTTGCATTTCCGTTCCTTCACAAGTCGACATTTGTAGCTAAGGTACCTTTAGGGTGTGGAAATCAGAAAAAGAACACATCAGAACCACTGAAGAATGCATGCATCACTTTATTCACCAGGGATATAAGGGCTTAGGGTGTTAAGCTCCTCACAGTGGGCCGGATTTAATTCAGCGAGAAAAAGTTTGTTTAGCGCGTGAAAACTCATGGATGCAATTCAATTTGAGGAGAACATTTTTTTTTTCTCCTAATTCACTTCCAGTTTTTTTCCCATAGACGTCAAAAGAAGTTTCACATGATAAACTTTGAGATAAGTTTTTCTGAATTGAATTGCATCTCAAATTGAATCTCTTCCATGACTTTTCACAGGATAAACTTTTTTCTCACTGAATTGAATTTGGCCTAATGTATGAAGTGCAACAAACATTGTAGTTTGCACCTGTTTTTTTCCTGGATACTGTACCCTGCCTTATGCTACTGAAATGAGCCCTCTTGTCTCCTGTTACTCCAACTGGAGTATATGTCCTCCTCCCTCTCTGTCTCTGCCCAATGCCTGAAAGGGACATTAAACCCAACCATAAGGGCAGAGACACACGCGGAGATACGTGATTAGTCGCCCGGTGACAAATCGCCTCTTCTTTGGACGACTAATCTCCCCGAACTGCTTTCCCGACTGCTAGAATCTAAATCACCTGCGGGTTGACACTGGGAGCGCTTCATTTTCCAAAGTCATCCGAAGTTGCCCAACGAGAAAACTTCGGGCAACTTCGGAAAATGAAGCGCTCCGAGTGTTAACCCACATTTTAGCCGGTGGGAAGGCAGTTCAGGGGGGGACTAGTCACCCGAAGAATGGGCGATTTAACGCCAGGCGACTAAATCTCCCCAAATCTCTTTGTGTGTCTCTGCCCTAAAGCTGTTTGAAGTTGACAATAATCATAATTACACATGTGAAAACAGTTCACTAATGAGAATTTTATCGACCAAAACCAGCCCCCAGCATAACAATAAAGCGCACTCCAATGCTTAAAGAGCACGGTTGCTGAACCTAAGCCTCTTTGGTTATTTTCTTAAAAAGTGAAGAAGCCTTTTAAAATCCTCATCCCCTGTGCTTATGTCAATGTCATGCGTGCATGTGACATCATTAAAGATGGCGGCTGGGTAGATCACTGTCGGGGGAAAACTAGTGTTGGAGATTTTGCTTAAATCTGAATATTAGGATTCAGATTCTGTTCAGGATTTCAAGATCTTTTGTGGAGGATTCAGTATTCAGCCAAACCCAAAAATGATGGATCGACTTCATGCCTAATACATTGACCCTCAGGCTCATGCATAAGTGTCGAAATTCTACTTTTTCACAATCCATTCCTGGCAATGATAAAAGCATGTTGCTCAGTGATGGCAGCCTACTGATTCTTTTATTTTTTAAATTCTTTTATTTTATTTTTAAAATTACATTTTTGTTCATTATGTTTGATAACTGCATTACTCACGGGGATAGATATTCCACAAAGTTACTCAGCGTCTGTTTGAGGAACATGATCACGCACATCTGTATGAACAGGTCTGTGATGCAGCCGCTGGGATGACACTGTAAAGAAAGAAAGGTGAACCAAACATTGCAGCCTTTAATTCTCCCATATGAATATCAGCTGCACCATCTTACCTCCTCCAGCCTCCATTGCCCTGCAATTCTCACATAGTTTCCAGGGTATCCATTGATCCTATGAAATGAGACATTGGTAAGGAAGAAGAAAGAGCATCATTTACATTAATAAGGCGCTGGTCTGTGACCTGGGGCTCAGTTCTTTGCACCCTTAGGGCAAATACTTGCACCTAATCTACGGGGCCGATTTATCAAGGGTCGAATTTCAAAGTAGAAAATGCTTCGAAATTCGAATTGGAATACTTTGAACATCGAAGTCGAAGTTATTTTACATCGAATTTGGCCATTTGTGGTCGAAGTAAAATTGTTCAATTGAACTCGATTCAAATCGAACGATTCGAAGGATTTCATCCATCAATCAAACGATTTTTCTTCAACTTCAAAAAACTTCCAAAAATGCTCTAGAAGGTCCCCAGATAGGCTAACATAGCACTTCGACAGGTTTAATTTGGCGAAGTATTGAAGTCGAAGTTTTTTAAAGAGACAGTACTTTGATTATCGAATGGTCGAATAATCAAAGTTTTTTTACTTCGACTCGAAGTCAAAGTAGCCTATTCGATGGTCGAAGTATCCAAAAAATTACTTCCAATTTCGAATTTTTTAACTTCGAAAATTCCCTCTAATTCACTTTGACCCTTGATAAATCCCCTAAATGTAGTGCCCCCTCTTGCAGGTAATGGGATGGGAAAGCAGCCCTATCATCTTATCACTTTTATATGTCAGCATGTGCCAATGTCTTTTGGAGTATCCCCCCCCAAAAAACCTTATGGTGATATGTGTATTTGTACAAGACAATTTTGTGGAACAGACAATTCTATGTGACCAAATTGAATAATAATTTATTATTTATGAATCAATCATTTATTAAACCGATACATAACTGGAAAACGATAAATACATGGCGAAGGTCTTACCGTCCCAGAAAGAAAGCCACGTAGAAGAGAGATGAAAAATGCGTAACGAACTGAAATGTGAACACTTTGGTTGTGAAACTGTTTTCTCGCTCTGTGAATGTTCGAGGTTTTTCTGCAAAGACATAAAAGTAGGAGAGACTTGCTATGAACACTGCTAATGGGGAGACTTAAAGGTAACAGGCTGATTTACTTCCAAAGGGCAACAATATTTTTTTTTATATTTTTTTTACTTATAAGTAAAAAGTTTCCCCCCAGAATCTTTGGGGCAATTTTATCAACATTCAAATTAGGGATTCACCGAATCCAGGATTCGGTTCGGCAAAGATTCTGCCTTTTTCAGCAGGATTCGACCGAATCCTCCTGCCGGGCCGAACCGAATCCAAATCGGGGAGGGAAATTGCGTGACTTTTGGATACAAAACAAGGAAGTAAAATGTTTTCCCCCTTCCCATCCCTAATTTGCATATGCAAATTAGGGTTCGGATTCGGTTCGGTATTCGGCCAAATGTTTCACAAAGGATTCGGGGGTTCGGCCGAATCCAAAATAGTGGATTTGGCGCATCCCTAATTCAAATACTATGGTTAAAACAGTTTGGAAGTTTCCAAAACTCACATTTTCAAGATTCACTAAGCATAAAAAAAAAAAAAAAATCAAATATAAAAACTGCCCATAACATTTGGTGAGCTCATGTAGATGTCAATGGGAGTTGGGTTTATTTCTTTCACGTTTTTAAGCGATTGAGTTTTTGAAATTCATGCTTTTTAAAAAATAAGAATACATTCTGTTTTTTTTTTTGAGTTTTTACATTTTTTAATTAGTAAAAAAAAAGCAAGAAAATACAGTTATTGATAAGTTGGCCTCACTGGGTGGCCCTTAAAAATCAATGGGATAAGAAGGATGGATATCAGATAAACTACATTGCAAATAAAAACACATCTGGAGCTGGAGGTTTTAAAGGCTTTTTCATTTACTTTTATTGCTAATAAGTCAGTCAACATAAAAAAACATATATGAACATATTCTTTTTAAATATAACCGAAAATAAATAATGTTCTCAATAGCACCTGCTCCCACCTTAACTGCCAGGAGCCTTTATTTTTCTTTAGCATGCATCTAGGCGTGTGTGCATTAGTGTTCCCTAAAGTTGGCCATAGACAAACAGATCCTATCGTACGAATCGAGGATTCGTGCGATTTTCGGATTGTGTGTTGCGTGTGCAGACATCTTTCGTCCGGCGGAGATCGGTCGTTTGGTCGATCGGTCAGGGTTGATTTTGACCCGACCGATCCTGGATTCAGTGCATCCCTAATTGCAAGTTGACTATATCACTCTCTATGTCATACCAATAGTTAACTCAGAGATGAACAACCCCTTTAACGGGTCCCTGTTAAATCCAAGGTTCCCTTGGGCCTATAATGTCACACTGTACCACAAAGTCCAGCATTATGGCTTAGAAATGTGCATCAAGCAAATCTATTTTTTACTTTTTTGCTTTTTTCATTCCTGGATCTGCATGGCAGTTTGGTAACTCAGAATCTCCTCTGAAATAGAAGAAGTGCCTGACATTTGTTTCTAAATGCCCCCATACATGGGCTGATAAAAGCTGCCGATAGACCAAGTCGGCAGCTTATTGTACCATGTGTAGAACCCCCCCGACTGGCTTTCCCGATCGATATGTGGCTGAAAGACTGGTCAGGTACGAAAATCCCGTCGGATCTGAGGCTGCATCTTTTCGTTGATGCGGCCCCGTGATCTGACCGCCCGTTTGGCCTCCATTCTGATCCGATTGTTGGCCCTAGGGCCCAATGATCAGATCAGAATGGAGGCCAAGCAGGTGGTCGGATAGCATCAATGAAAAGATGCAGCCTCAGATCCGACTTCAATGTGGGAAGAGATCCGCTCGTTTGGCGACATCGTTTGACCACCTTAACACAGATAACTTACCCAGGTTACACAGATAGGTGGATATAACCCGGTTCACCTGTTGAGAGGAAAGAGGAGAGCAATGTAAGATACAACGGAAGTCTTTCAGTGGGGTTCAGCATAAATAAACTCAAAAGGGTGCGGCTCTCGCAGATTCCAGATCAGTCCCACGGACATTATACCTTGGTCATGATGACGATAGTGAGATAATGCAGAACTGCTCCTGACATGACGGCTGCTGTATTGGCATGCTCACGCAGGAATTCCCAAGAGGCACGCATGAAGGACACAGTCACCACCACCCGATATATGACCAGGGCTTGTGCTATACCAATCAGAACTGCTATCTAACAGTGAATCAAAGAGAACAACAGAATGATGAATGGTGTAAAAAAAACAGAAACGTTCTGGAGTGACAATCTGTGGGTTCTGGCAAATGGCAGAGGGGCTACAGTAAGATGCCATAGACAGTCACTATTTAGTGGGATTGTGGGGGGCCTCTGTGTATCTGAAATGCCAGGGCTATTTGAATCCCAGTTCTGATCTAGATGGCACACATTCTTAGCTGAGAAATGATTGATATCTAAAGCTTTGTACAGGTATGGGAGCTGTTATCCAGAATGCTCAGGACCTATGGTTTCCCGGATAAAGGATCTTTCCAAAATTTGGATCTCCATACCTTAAAGTATAATTGTAAGAAGCAGGACAAATCCAGAGCAGTAGCTATGGCTGCAAAGTGCTTTTATTGGGAAGAATTGCATCACAACATGTTTCGGGCTAGGCTAGGGTTGCCACCTTTTCTAGAAAAAAATACCGGCCTTCCTATATATTTATCTTTTTTCCCTATTAATAACATTGGGATCAACCATCATTTTTACCGGCCAGGTGGAAACCCTAGGCTAGGCCCTTTATCAAGTCTCCATACCTTAAGTCTACTAGAAAATCAGGTAAACATTAAATAAACCTCATAGAATTGTTTTAACTTCAATAAGGATTAATTATATCTTAGTTGGGATCGAGTACAAGCTACTGTTTATTTATTACAAAGAAAAAGGAAATCGTTTTTAAAAATTTGGATTATTTGGAGAAAATGGAGTTTATGGGCCACAGCCTTTCCTTAATTTGGAGCTTTCCGGATAACAGGTTTCCTATAGCTGGAGCCTACAGCATTCCCTTATATTATCAGCAACAACAAGTTGCGCATGGCATTAGTCATATCATATCAGGCATATGGATGTAGGAACCGTAAAAGCAGTTGATGAAATGAAAGAAAAAGACAGTACCACGACTGCAGCTCCAAGAAGAACAGCCATAGAGCGCCAGTATGAGTGTTCATGTTTCTTAATGACGCATTCTGGATCATTTATCAGCTCCAGTGCCAGCTCCTCCTACATTAAAACGCAAATAAAACAGAAGAGATTCATTTCAAATATGTATAAATCTACTGGCCATATGTCTTATTCACATAACAGAGCGATTTGTGTGTGAGGGCAACTGGTAAATATTGGGTGAGGGAACCACGTAACTAAAAATGACCTAATCCAGGGAATTAGACAGTTTACTAATTTCATATTTTTTTAAGTGGCATTCTAGGGGCTAATGTGTGACTGGTGCAAGTGCTGTCCATTACGGTCCACAAAAATGGACTCCATAGGGGTAAATACTTAGGGCAGTTGTCCAGTGCCCTCAGGCACAAAGCCCCAGGGTTGGACTGGGTCGGCTGGACACCGGGAAAAAACCTGGTGGGCCCCGGCCCTCGCTGGGCCAGACCTGCTTCCCTGGCTAGCTGTATCAGTGTAGCATTCAATACACCGGTTTTCACGCATGCGTGCACGCCATTTTTTTCGTACATGCACGCACACATTTAGAGTTCGTGTGTGGACCCCTGGGGTCTGCCAGGAGGCCCTTTGTTGTGCAGCCCCGGTGGGCCCCCATGGCTCCAGTCCGACCCTGCAAAGCCCTGTACTTAAAGGAATAGTTCAGTGTGAAAATAAAAACTGGGTAAATAGATAGGCTGTGCAAAATAAAAAATGTTTCTAATATAGTTAGTTAGCCAAAAATGTAATATATAAAGGCTGGAGTGACTGGATGTCTAATAAAACAGCCAGAATCCAACTTCCTGCTTTCCAGCTCTATAACTCTGAGTTAGTCAGCGACTTGAAGGGGGGCCACATGGTACATTTCTGTTCAGTGAGTTTGTAATTGACCCTCAGCATTCAGCTCAGATTCAAAAGCAACAGATATGACCCATGTGGCCCCCCTTCAAGTCTCTGATTGGTTACTGCCTGGTAACCAGGGTAACCAGTCAGTGTAAACTAAGAGAGCTGAAAAGAAGGGCTCTGACTGACTTGTTATACATCAAATCACTCCAGCCTTTATACATTACATTTTTGGCTAACTAACTATATTAGAAACATGTTTTATTTTGCACAGCCTGTCTATTTACCCAGTTTTTATTTTTACACCGAACAATTCCTTTAATGCTTGTCCAAGGTTGATAAGCAAGCTAAGCACGTTCCAGGGGATTTTACCCGGACAGCCTGGTTTGTGGAAGGGCTGGCCGGGTGCAAAGTTCCTGTTCGGATTTCCAAATTAGGAAATCTGGACAGGACCTTGAAGTGACTAGTGACATGGCAATCAGCCAGTTGCTGCCCCTGATGTCACCTCCCCCCCAATGTCACTGACCCACCCCTCTACATCATTGACCCTGCCCCCTATGTCACCAACCCGCCCCCTGCCCATTTTCGCCCAAAAAAAAGTTGGAAGCCCTATTCCTATATTCTTCCCCAGCCATCTCTGCATTCACAGTTACATGCTACTGGGTGCAAGAAGTGAGGCAAGGTGCATAATGCTAAAAAAATGAGACTTTGTAGCTTCTTTTTTTATTTTGCACCATTTATAGTAAATAAACCCACGCTCAAACTAAGTTTTGGATTTACTATTGCATTTCCCCCAATTTACCTCATCTTCATCCCAGTTGTAGAGGTTCCACCCAGAGACAGTATTTGCTCGTGCTCTTTTCCACAGCTCCAGAAAAATAGTGGCTGCAATAAAGGTACCGGAAATAACAATTTCATCTATCATGGCACAATATGGATATTTATATTGCATCCTATCAATTAAATCTTCAGAAAAATTACAGTTTGTTGTGTAGTGTAGATACAAAACCCATGAAAAAATTGGAAACTGTTGACACTTAGGGGCCGATTCACTAACTTTGAGTGAAGGATTCAAAGTTAAAAAACTTCGAATTTCAAAGGTTTTTTTGGGCTACTTCGACCTTCGACTACGACTTTGAATCGAAGGATTCAAACTAAAAACCGTTCGACTATTCGACCATTCGATAGTCGAAGTACTGTCCCTTTAAAAAAAACTTCGACCCCCTAGTTCGCCATCTAAAAGCTACCGAACTCAATGGCTAACTTTTTTATTCCTTCGATCGTTGGATTAAAATCCTTCGAATCGTTCAATTCTAAGGATTTTATCGTTCGATCGAAGGAATAATCCTTCGATCGCACTAATTGTGCTAAATCCTTCGACTTCGATATTCGAAGTCGAAGGATTTTAATTCCTAGTCAAATATCGAGGGTTAATTAACCCTCGATATTCGACCCGTAGTGAATCGGCCCCTAAAAGGGATGTTTTGCCTTTAAGCTAACTTTTAGTATTTTATAGAATGGATAATTCTAAGCAACTTTTCAGCTGTCTGACATCTTTTCTTTTTATATTTTTGAATTCTTCTTCTTCTAAATCTTTCCAGCTTTCAAAAGGGGGTCACTGACCCCATCTAAAAACAAATGCTTTGTAAGGCTACAAGTTTGCTACTGTTTACTACTCATCTTTCCATTCAGGCCATCTGCTATTCATATTCCATTATCTTATTCAAATCAATCCATGGTTGCTAAGGTAATTTGGCAACCAGATGGCTGAAACTGCAAACTGGAGAGCTGCTGAATATAAAAGTTAAACAATGCAAAAACCACAAACACTACAATATTAAAACCAATTGCAGATTTTCTCAGAATATCAAACAAAAAGTTAATTTAAAGGTGAACCACCCCTTTACAATTGAACTGGTAGAAACACTTCAGTACCATCTTTAAATACTTGGCCCATGTTGAACAGAGGTCTGAGTTGCTCCTAAAGTTTTTTAAGTATCTCTTAACAAGTGGTTCTGTTCTGAAGATAGTTTGCAGCAAAAAACAACTATGCTCAGGACCTGGGGCTTTCTGGATAATGGATCTTTCCATAATTTGGATATTAATACTTTAAAGGGCATGTAAAGGCAAGAAAATAAAATCCCATTTTTTACTTTCTTTAATGAAAAAGAAACCTATCTCCAATATACTTTAATTTATAAAAAAACCTGACTGTATGCAGTGAAATTCTTCCTTCATTTACTGCTGTGGATAGGAATTGTCAGATGGTCCCTAACTGCTCTGCAGGGAAACAATCATACTTATGAACAGCAGGGGGAGCCCCCACCTTACTTCCAGCCATGCAGAACTCAAGCAGCTTTGTTTATGAGGATCCCTAAGAAGCCACACTGAGCATGTGCACAGTCTTGGTCTTGCAAAGATGTTTAACAAAGTTACAAGATGGTGACCCCCTGTGGCCAACGATGAAAGCATAAATCATTTGTTTGATTAGGCATGTGGTGCAGTAAGTTCATGTTTATTATACAAAATACAGCATTTCTATTTTAGACTTTACTTGCCCTTTAAGTCTACTAGAAAACATTAAATAAACCCAGTAGGCTGGTTTTGCCTCCAATAAGGATTAATTATATCTTAGTTGGGATCAAGTACAAGCTACTGTTTTATTATTACAGAGAAAAAGGAAATCATTTTTTTAAAATTTGGATAAAATGGAGTCTATGGGAAATGGCCATGCCGTAATTTCGGAGCTTTCTGGATAATGGGTTTCCGGATAACGGATGCCAATACTGTTACATTAAATATCATATCTGTATGTACTTACCCCAGACAGCCATGAACATGGCAAAGAAAACGGTACCTTCATTGTCAAATAAATGTGTCACCTGCAAAGTTAAGGGTGAAAACATATTACGGTATAAGAAGAAAGGGATGAGGCTTGGCCAGACTGCCAGATGTTCTTGTAATTTATTCTAGTGAGAGTTCACGCGTGATATATATATATATAGATGTGTGTATATATATATATATATATATATATAGATATAGATATATATATATATATATATATATTATATATATATTATATATATATATATATATATATATATATATATATATATATATATATATATATATATATATATATATAGCTATACAAGTATATATGTGTCTGTGGTGGTAGCATTTAATTGGAAATTACTTGAATGTATTTGGAGACATTAGAGTCGATCATTGCCACCAACACTGGTAGTTGTTCTCACCTTGGCATATGTACAGGTATCAGACAGGGGCCAGTAGGGGCAATTCTGATCACACAGAGGGCACATCAGGGTGTTGTTGGCTGTACAGATCTCTTGGCTGAGAACAGAAAATGTACAATGAGAACATGTGACTTTTGCACAAATATCAGGCTTTGCAGAACACAGATATCAAAAAACATTTAGGCACTTTCATCCTGGGGTTCTTAGCCGATTCTACCACTATAATGATACTGACTAAACCCAACCATAAGATATCATAGTGTGCCCTTTATTTGTCTATAGTCATTGAAACGCTTATATACACATGGTAAACAATTCACCAATGAGAATTGTACTAAACGATAACTGTTGAGATAACTAACCAATAAGAATACTGGTTCCCTGTACGTATCAGGCATTTTGCTTTTATTTTACATGCAGCAATTATTGGGTTATTTTGGCTGGGGCACTGCACCAATGAGATGAGTCAAGAAACTCCCTGGACCCCCTGTGGCACCAAAAAAGGTGATTGTGGAGGGGGAGGCGGCAAAGGGGCTAAAACAGCCCCTTCATTTTGGCTTCATTATATTACACGGACAAAGGACAGACTTGTTCAGTGCTGGGACATTTGTGTTTATTGCTTCCAACTCTAACTGAAGGACAGTGAACACAGAGAAGGATATACACAGATTAGCTAGAATTTTCATTGATGGTTTATTTAATTTTATACATTAACGCAGCTGCAAGCCCTGGAGAGCTGTAAAATTTTATTGAGCAATATTGCTTTAAGACTATAATGTTGCTAAACTACACATCCCAGGATGCCTTGATCTTTATAATATGTTGAAGTATGTTGAGATTTGTGGTCCAGCAACAACTGTGGTTGAGTAGAGCAATAACGTAGGGTTTAGTGTCCCTTTAAGGTGGCCAAATATGGGGTAACCCTTACAATACGCTTTCCATGGGTTCAACGTATACATACCATATAATTGTATGGCCACTTTCTATAGTTCCACTGTGAGTATTGATTGAATGATTGGGACATCAGGGAGGGAAGAGGAGCTCTGGTTCCTCCTCAAACATTTCCCACTCATTTAGGGTGAGGTTTGGGGTGTAATATGTATTAGCTGGCCTGCCCTAGATATTCTTAAAACTGTAATGGAATGAGTGATACACCAATATGTTTCTAAATCTGTACTCATTTTATGAGCTAAGGAGGCCAAACCTTGGACCTTTGAGGGGAGCTTGAATTGAAAGACTATTGAGGCTATAGAAAGGATATTGACTAATTAGAAAAAAACAGTGGGTCAGGGGCCATGTAACAGTGAGGGCTTTGAAGAGAAAGATGGCTTTGAAGATATGAGGAATAGAGAAAAGAAATTACCCTCGCACACCCTGGCCTTCCTAATCTGTATGAGTCCCAGGTGCTTAATTATGAGGCGTGGGCTTGACAAAGGGGTTACACCCGGAAACGTTGCATCCACAATTAATGAGCAAGTGTTTTCCCTGCTAGAAATAACTCATGTTGTGCCAGTGATTTTTCTTATCTTCACACTGAATTTAAAGACATGAGCACAAGAAGGAAAGGAATGCTGATGTAACAGGAACAGTGGGACATGAGAGTGTAATTGTTATGTAGAAAGTATGTGCCAGGCAGGTACAGGCTTGTGTCAGAATAAAACAGCTAGTGAATATGAATATACCAGCAGTTCCCAAACTGTAAGTCTGTCTATAATGGAACTGGGGGATAACCAGATTTGGGGTAAGTGCTTATTTATTGTCTTCCTGCCTCCTTACATCAATATGAACCACACCAATAATCTAGCACCATCTGCATAGACACTGGCCCATGCGGGGGTATTTACACATGGAATTTCTCACCTTATCTGGCTGTTGTCAAAGTGCGCAAATCCATAAAAGAAAACAATGAGTCCAACCACAGCAGCGTAGAGTAGCATGATGGTGTACCAGCCAAGCCAGGCAAAATACAGCGCCACTTTCTCCCCGTAATAAGCCCTGCGTAACCAGTTATTGGAGAAAAAACACAGTTACAAACCCAAGCAAACAAACTGTAGTCATGCTCAGCCAAAATGATACTCTTTGACAAAGGGCACTGCCTATAATTGATAAAAATCATATGTTCAAAACTAAACAGACCTGGCCAAAAAAACATTGTATGGCACCAAGAACAAGCAATAAAAACAAGATTTACCAGTGTCGGGACCCTGAGATTTTGGTATGTTATACTGTCAGTCTTGCTTATATTTGACCACCTAAAGTCGACCTGGTGGTACTTTAATTAACCCAGGCAGTTAGGTCCCTTTTCCTGGGTCCATATTATTTCAAGGTTTGCCCACTAGGTGGCAGCATTTAAAAGTATAAAGGGGTATAGCCCCATGTGCTCATGGTCTTTCCTGGGACCTCACTTCTCTGAGAGGTTGTTACAGGCCCAGCGCTACAGTCTGATGTGTATATAGAATTACCTGGTGGTAGTAAGTTTTATTATAGTTCTAGGAGCAAGAGGAAGGCTCAGGGAAGATAGTGAGCAGCTTCTGCTCCAACAAGGAGAAATAGTGGGGTTAGAACCCCATGGTTATTCCACCACCAGTGCAGGAACTTCAGAGGACCAGGTAGGATGCCAAGATACAAGACTGCAGGCTGAGGATCCATATGCACAAAGCTCTACTCTATGGGAGGCATTGTCCCAGGAGTGTGATTATCTATATCTTGCTTATTTCACCTCTGGCAGAGATTCTGCTCCTATTACACTGAATTATATCAAGGTGCCTGTACATCACTTCATTTGCACTGTTACTGTTAATAAAACTGTTATTTTGCTGCAAGAAAACATCTCTGAGACTGCATCCTTTGCTACACCGAAGAACAGAAGGTACTGGGAGTTGCTCAGGTATACAAGGACCACAGTACAAGCAGACAAAGTCCTGGTCACACACTATAATACACACAGCTTAAGTGCACTCAAGGGTGTGCTACGCCAACTTATTGAATAAAAAAAATTACCCTTAACGAAACTTAAAAGGACCAGTAACATCAAAAAAAATTTTAAAAAAATGTTAGTATACATTGAAAAAGAAACACCAAGACAAATTACACTTTAAAATCACAAAGCCTTTATTAACAAATAACTTACTGAAACTCTGCTTCCGCTGCTCTTCAGAAAAGGTGACAGGGCGACAATCCATCGTGCGGTACTCGATTTCTCCTCCCTGGCTACCAGGAAGGAATAATCGAGCGCCGTACAATGGATCGCGATCGCCTTTTCTGAAGAGGAGAGTTTGGGTAAGTTATTTCTTCATAAAAACTTTGCGATTTTAAAGTTTAATTTGTCTTGGTGTTTTTTTTTCAATGTATACTAATGAATTTTTTGAATTTTTTTTTTTGATGTTACTGGTCCTTTTACGTTTTGTTAAGGGTCATTTTTTTATTCAATAAGCTGGTCCTTTAAAACTGTATTAATTGACTCCCCCCGATGTAGACAATGGGTGACCATAAAAAGGTGTAGCTCGTATATAATATTATACTTTTCAGTATCTGTGTGACACGATTATAAATTAAGCGACCCTCATTGAGTATCGTCAACTTAATTTGCTCCCTTGTGTCATGTGGGAAGTTGAAATGCCTGTCCTAGAGCATTCCCATAAGCCCCGCCTCCGTGGCACTCACCTGATTTCTTCAATGGGCTGAACATAAATGATGTCACGCCACCGCGCCCATCTCTTCTTAAGCCCTTCTCTGGTTTCATCTTTGCGCTGAGAAAAAGGGACACATGACATTACAGGTTAAAGTCCATTATCATCTGTGCAAAATGAATGAACTAATAAATATATTTGTGCTCACTGTGTGCAATGGAAACGCTGCCTCGAAAACTTTTGCATTGATGAGGTCATGTAGTTTTTCTAGAGAAAAGTATAAAAACACCATAAGAAAAGGAAAGGAAAAAAAGGCTTAATTAATAATGCAACTGCATAGCATAACATGTTGAATCTATTAAAGGAGAAGGAAAGCTATGGAGGCATTTTATTGCCAATAGATTAGCTGCAATAGTGCAAGCTAGAATGCTCTATTTATTCTGTAGAATGCTTTACTATACCTGAGTAAAAGCTCTAGAAGCTCTCTGTTTGTTTAGGATAGCAGCTGCCATATTAGCTTGGTGTGACATCACTTCCTGCCTGAGTCTCTCCCTGCTCACTCATAGCTCAGATCACAGCAGAGAAGGGAGGGAGGTGGAGGGGAGCAAACTGAGCATGCTCACGCCCAGGGAAAGGAGGAGAAAGTCTGATACAGAAGCCCATGAGTACACAATAGAAGGAAAGGACTGTAGTGTTTCTTTTGACAGAGGACTCAGAGCAGCATTACTTTGAGGGTTTACTGGTGTATTTAGGTGGACCTTTCTGAGTTTTACCTTTCCTTCTCCTTTAAAATACTATTCATTATTAGGTTTTTATACACTGGAGAACTCTTATGCAGTTGCATAAAGAATATTCCCCACTGTCCACTAGGCATTTCTCGGTAAATCCAGTTGGGGGGGTACTTTGGCTTGAGGCACATGGAAAGTTCCTAATTTGTGCTGCACTTGCATTGGAAGGTGAAGCACCGGACCAAAGTAAAGCCCTTTTCAAGTCTACCAATTGACACTGGGAAAACCTGAAGATACTGCTTCTGTTGATTCCCACAGCGGTTATTAGGTCTGGAGTGGGATTCAAAATGGGCCCTGGTGTGTCAGCTACAAAGAGGCCTAAATAGAGTCGCCTCTCGGCCCAATAAGTAGTGAATGTCTTTGGCATCTTACAGCATTTGCCAGAATTCCCAGATTGCCAGCCCAGGCCCGGTGACCAGCGTCAATAGGTTCAGCAATTTTGCACTTAAAGAATTAGGCACAGATTTCCTTATGATGCCGGACACTGAAATGAGCGGCTTGGGTGTATTGTGACACATTGAATGCAATTGCTTCAGGCACATTCCCCCCATGCTGAATCAATAACTTCAGTATTATGTTTAAAAACACTGCATTGTGGGTTAAAAAATCATGGTACACTGCAGACTGTACTTGTGGTTGTAAATGACCCTTTTATGTGTACTTTTGCTAGCACCAAAGTCCAGGGCTTACAGATGCAAAGAAGCCCTTAGAATAACTTCTTCCAGGGCAGCCTTTGCATTTCGAACCTTCAGGTACAGTACATGTTATCCAGAATGCTCGGGACCAGGGGTTTTCCAAATAATGGATCTTTCTGTAATTTGCATATTTATATCTTAAAGGAGAAGGAAAGCCCCAGGGCGCAAAACCCCTCCCCCCTCCCCTGTGTTGCCCCCCCTCCCTCCTCCCCCTGGCCTACCTGTCCCCCTGGGCAAATGCCCCTAACTTGTTACTCACCCCTCTGCGCAGGTCCTGTCCACGGAGTTCACAGTCGCCATCTTCTCCCACGCGCGTCTTCTTCCTGCTCTGACCGGCGTTTTCTGGCGCATGGGCAGTAGGAACAGTTACCGGTACAGCTCTACTGCGCATGCGCCGAATGTCACGAAGTTTTCCGATTTCACTTCGTGACATTCGGCGCATGCGCAGTAGAGCCGTACCGGTAACTGTTCCTACTGCGCATGCGCCAGAAAACGCCGGTCAGAGCAGGAAGAAGACGTGCGTGGGAGAAGATGACGACTGTGAACTCCGTGGACAGGACCTGCGCAGAGGGGTGAGTAACAAGTTAGGGGCATTTGCCCAGGGGGACAGGTAGGCCAGGGGGGAGGAGGGAGGAGGGGCAACGGAGGGGAGGGGTTTTGCGCCCTGGGGCTTTCCTTCTCCTTTAAGTCTACAAGAAAATAATTTAAATATTAAATATCCCCAATAGGCTGCTTTTGCTTCCAATAAGGACTCAATAAATCTTAGTTTGGATCAAGTACAAGCGACTGTTTTATTATTACAGAGGATTATGTGGACTATTAGGGAGCCTATGGGCCTTGCTGTGATTCAGAGATTTCTGGATAACTGGTTTCTGGATAATGAATCCCATACTACATAATTCACACCATATGAATGTTTTTGGACCGCCTATGGAAAGATCTGCTAAAACAGGGTCCCCAGCAGGCCTGGACTGGGAGTCAAAATAGGCCCTGCCATTCCAAGTTCACAGAGGCCCAAACAGCCCCCTACCAGCCCCCTACCAGCCCAAACAGTCCCCTTTCAGCCCACTATATGGTGACTTTCTATGGAACCATACAGCAGCCCCTGGACATTTGCCAGAACCCACAGATTGCCAGTCCGGGCCTGGTCCCCAGCCATTTTTACCAATGAGTCACATTCAAAAGTAAAAAGAGTCACGGTGCAACACAAGCATTAAAATAATTCCAGGGAGGTGCCAAATAAGGGCTGTGATTGACCCCTGTGTGGGCTGGCAGCCTACAGAAGATTTTTGTTGGCAGTATGTCTGGTTTTCTGCAACCAAAACTTGCCTCCAAGTCAGGAATTAAAAAATAATTACCTGCTATGAGGCAACTGGGAGCAAAATCCATGGGGTTTGTGAACAAGATGTTGCTCATGAGCCACTGGTTGGGGATCATTTTGCTAAAGGAGCCCTGGAGCTACTGTTTATTGCTTGGATCCCTTGTGTCCTTGAGTAGAATTGTGCACAAATCCTCGGCGAAGGTTTGATTGGCTCACTGGAGCTCAATGCAAGTTGTAAGGAACATGTATTCACACAAGTGCCCTTGGAAATAGCATAAGTCTTAAAAGTGAATATTTTGTGGGGGTTACAGTATTTGAAGAAGTCCAGCATTTCTGGATTCAGTAGTAATTTTACCATAAGTAAATCAGAGTCATGAGACACAAAAAGAATCTCGTAATACAGATATAAAGGCAACTGTCTTCACTACCTTCCTTTCCTTTGAATCCAATGGCAGTATTGTGAAGAATGAAATGTACAATCCGAATCCTGTAAATTATAAAGGTGGAAATTTTTAGTTTGCGTACCCCACCACCAGAAAATATCAGCCACAAGAAATTAAATTGCATCATTTAATTAAATCATGAATTTATAGAGCAGGCGCTCGAATGAAAGCAATCTTCCACCAGGCAATAAATAATTATTTATTATGTCAGATGTATAGCCTTACACGTTTCTTGTTACAAACACGTAGGGGCACATTTACTAAGGGTCAATTATCGAGGGTTAATAAACGCTCGCATTCGACCCTCCGAAGTAAAATCCTACAAATTAGAATATTGAATTTGAAGGATTTACCGCAAATCCTACGATCGAACGATCGAAGGAAAATTCGTTCGATCGGACGATGAAAACCTTCGAATCGAACGATTCGATTTTAATCGTTCGATCGAAGGATTACCTTATTTTGCATACATAATTTAATTAAAGGTGGTCAATATTGTTTAATGTATGAATATACAAAGGAGCTGTTATTATACAGGTATGGGACCTGTTATCCAGAATGCTCAGGTCTTGGGGGGTTTTCGGATAAAGGTTCTTTCTGTAATCGGGACCTTCAAACTTTAGGTCTACTAAGAAATTATTTAAACTTTAAACAAATCCAATAGGATTGTTTTATATCTAATAAAGAGTAATTATATCTTAGTTTGGAGCAAGTGCCAGGTACTGTTTTATTATTACAGAGAAAAAGGAAATCATTTTTCAAAATGTGAATTATTTTATTAAAAACGAGTCTATATGAGATGGCTGTCCCGTAATCCTGATCTTTCTGGATAACCGGTTTCCAGATAACGGATCCCATATGTATATCACAAAATATAATTTGCCCTTTATAGTTTTACTACTTTTACTTCTACTTTTTCCCTTAAAGGGATCCTGTCATCTGAAAACATGTTTTTTTCAAAACACATCAGTTAATAGTGCTACTATATTCAATTTTGAAATCTGACATGGGGCTAGACATTTTGTCAATTTCCCAGCTGCCCCTGGTCATGTGACTTGTGCCTGCACTTTAGGAGAGAAATGCTTTCTGGCAGGCTGCTGTTTTTCCTTCTCGATGTAACTGAATGTGTCTCAGTGAGACATGGGTTTTTACTATTGAGTGTTGTTCTTAGATCTACCAGGCAGCTGTTTTCTTGTGTTAGGGAGCTGTTATCTGGTTACCTTCCCATTGTTCTCTTGTTTGGCTGCTGGGGGGGAAAAGGGAGGGGGGAGATATCACTCCAACTTGCAGTACAGCAGTAAAGAGTGATTGAAGTTTATCAGAGCACAAGTCACATGACTTAGGGCAGCTGGGAAATTGACAATATGTCTAGCCCAATGTCAGATTTCAAAATTGAATATAAAAAATCTGTTTGCTCTTTTGAGAAATGGATTTCAGTGAAGAATTCTGCTGGAACAGCACTATTAACTGATTCATTTTGAAAAAAATTTTTTTTCCTATGACAGTATCCCTTTAAAGAAGAACTAAACCCTAAAAATGAATACGGGTAAAAATTCCATATTTTATATACTGAACTTATTGCACCAGCCTAAAGTTTCAGCTTGTCAATAGCAGCAATGATCCAGGACTTCAAACTTGTCACAGGGGGTCACCATCTTGGAAAGTGTCTGTGACACTCACATGCTCAGTGGGCTCTGAGCAGCTGTTGAGAAGCTAAGCTTAGGGGTCTCCTTTAAGGGCCCCTGTAATTCTGTGGGGGCCACAGCAAATGTGGACCCTGCAAGTGAACATGCAAACTGCCCATTAGACTCACCTGCTTGTTGGAGATACTGGCTCTTCAATGGACGTGTGGCCTTTATCAGGATTACGCAGTAGCCGGACATATTTGTTGAAGATATCTTTAGGGGCCCTGACGCCATAAAATGTAACCTTTCCATCCCTAACTTTCTGTGGAACAAGGGGAAAAATTCAATGTAATTTGCTATGTCCAAGAGAGGGATGAATTTGAACTTGGTTTTCCAAAATTAAAACTTATTAAGAGTTGCTGATGCTCCAGGAAACATATGTTGGGATTTCAAAGGGTTGTTCACCTTTGAGTTAAAGGGGCTGTTCACCTTTAAAATAACTATTAGTATGATTTAGATTTTTTTCATTGTTTTTTTATTATTTGTGGTTTTTGAGTTATTTCGTTTTTTATTTAGCAGCTCTCTAGTTTGAAGTTTCAGCCATCTGGTTGCTAAGGTTCAAATTTCCCAAGCAACAATGCTCTAATTTGAATAAGAGACTGAAATATGAATTAAAAGAGTAATAAAATGTAGCAATAACTATATATTTGCAGCCTCACAGAGCATTTGTTTTTAGATGGGGTCAGTGACCCCCATTTGAAAGTTGGAAAGAGTCAGAAAAAGGCAAATAATTGACTCAAAAAAAATGAAAAGTTGCTTAGAATTAGCCATTCTATAACATACTTTGCTAAGAATTCGGCCAAATACTAAACTGAATTCTAACTATAATTTGCATATGGAGACCAATGAGGGGGAGGGGAAAAGAGAGACGCGGTTGCAGCACACACATTTTTAGGGGCCGATTCACTAAATTCGAGTGAAGGATTCGAAGTAAAAAAACTTCGAATTTCAAAGTATTTTTTGGGCTACTTCGACCATCGAATGGGCTACTTCGACCTTCGACTACAATTACGACTTTGAATCGAAGGATTCGAACTAAAAATCGTTCGACTATTTGACCATTCGATATTCGAAGTACTGTCTCTTTAAAAAAAACTTCGACCCCCTAGTTCGGCAGCTAAAAGCTACCGAAGTCAATGTTAGCCTATGGGGACCTTCCCCATAGGCTTTCCTAAGTTTTTTTGATCGAAGGATATTCCTTCGATCGTTGGATTAAAATCCTTCGAAGGATTTTATCGTTCGATCGAAGGAATAATCCTTCGATCGTACGATCGCAGAATTTGCGCTAAATCCTTCGACTTCGATATTCGAAGTCGAAGGATTTCAATTCCTTGTCGAATATCGAGGGTTAATTAACCCTCGATATTCGACCCTTAATGAATCAGCCCCCAAGACTTCCTTTTTTTGTGACAAAAAGTCACAAGGATTCACATTTGTTTCAGCCAGGCACAAGGATTCGTCCCAATCTGAATCGTGCCGAAAATGACCAAATCCCTAGTAGAGAGTCGTAGTCTGAGTCAATTTTCAATTGGTTTTAATTTTTTATTATTTGTGGATTTTTAGTTATTTAGCATTTTATTCAGCAGCTCCCGTTTGCAATTTTAGCAATCTGGTTGCTAGGGTCTAAATTATCCTACTGGCCATGCATTGATTTGAACAAGAGACTGGAATATGAATATATATATATATATATATATATATATATATATATATATATATATATATATATATATATATATATATATATATATATATATATATATATATATATACTCATGTAGAAAGCTGACGCACACTGGGATTTATCAAAATGAAACTTATTTTATTGGATCGACGAGTTAAGAATAAGTTTCATTTTGATAAATCCCAGTGTGCGTCAGCTTTCTACATGAATATACAATTTTTTTTCTGACTAGCACCTGGGTCTTTACTTCAGTAAGTGTGTGCCACAGCCCTTCTACATATATATATATATATATATATATATATATATATATATAAAATGGTTGCTGGTGTCCGCACTCTCTTCTTGTTAGAGCAGGGGTGCACGATCAATATTGTAGATAATGGTGTGAAGGATCAGCACTCTCCCATTAGTTTAGTGAATGAAGTGTTGTTTTATTGAATACACAACATTAGATCCCATTAGATATATATATATACAGGTTGTATTTATGTTCACAATGTCATGGGCGCATAGAGAAGTGGAGAATATTTTAAATATGCCTCAGAGCATCACAGGCAGCAGTGGTTTAATCTGTTATAGGACCCTGAGTGGTCCTCCACCTGCTGCCAGGCTCTGCCCCTGACCCTCCTGGTTCCACTGTCCCCTATAACAACGCTAGACCCCCTTTCAAGTATAGGCCCCAGGTGACTGACTGTATAGGCCCTATGTAATACACAGGACACTGGATCAGTTATGACAGTTTGGTGAACCTACAACTTTATTTATATCCCCCCAAAGCATGGAGCAAGGTGCACGGAAGACAATACCCAGCAGATAAATATGCAGGACAAATGTTTATATAAAGGCCATTTTCAGTGTAGGCCCAATAAAAACAAAGGTTTCCCATGAGAGAACTCTTCTGACCTTAATCCTAAAGCCTTTCTTCTGTAGAACGGAGAAGTAGTGGCCTCTCTTCTGTTCTTCAGTGCTGTCAAGTGACGTGGATTTACAAACCAGCACATAGTCCCAATTTAATTCCTGGAAAGGATTAGTAGTTATGAACACAAACCAATAGGCAAACACAGGACACCCACAATGCAAACACCCATAGAAATATTTACTTGCTCATAACTAATGTACACATCTATCGTATATTCTTTATCTAAACCCACGCTTTATTAGACTTATGCAGAGATTCTTATACACAGGTCTTTCTACCACCAGCTGGAATATATTTGAATCTGAAGTATAATTTCCTAAAGTTACTGGTCCATCTTTTCCCAGAAAAAAAAGCCCAGATTTCTGATAAGAAAAGAGAGTGAGTTTACTGCAACGCAGGTGTATTTGTCAACAAATCAAGGTGTGTCCTTATGTATTTTTCCTGGTTTTTGTGTGTTGTGCTATAGGAAGCAGACCCCATGATCACAGATCTATCTCAGAAAAGAGATAGAAAAGAATAACCCCCACCCAAGCCTCTCTTTAAGCTGTGGAAGGGGAACGCAGGCGGCTGGGAAATTTGGGCAGGGTGTAAGTGGACAGGGGGGCGGGGAGTGGGCGGGGAGTGGGCGGTCATAGGGCGGGGAGTGGGTGGCTGCAGGGCAGAAGATTTTTTTTTGCATGAGGGCCCAGTGCTCTCTAGTTATGCCACAACTGATATATATATATATATATATATATATACAGTATATGTGCATTCTTCCTCTGCATTCCCTGTCCCCTCAGTTTCATGCCGATCCAGTGTGCCTTTAGAGGAAAAGGAAACCTTAAAAATGAATAGGACTAAAAATCCCATGTTTTATATACTGAACTTATTGCACCAGCCTATAGTTTCAGCTTGTCAATAGCAGCAATGATCCAGGACTTCAAACTTGTCACAGGGGGTCACCATCTTGGAAAGTGTCTGTGACACTCACATGCTCAGTGGGCTCTGAGCAGCTGTTGAGAAGCTAAGCTTAGGGGTCGTCACTAATTATCCAGCAGAAAATGAGGTTGATCTGTAATATAAGCTGATGCTACAGGGCTGATTATTAAATTCTGATGCTAATTGCACTGGTTTCTGTGCTGCCATGTAGTAATTATCTGTATTAATTACTAATCAGCCTTATATTGTGACATTTCTATTCTATGTGTACTGTATATTGTGAGTGGGTCCCTAAGCTCAGTAAGTGACAGCAGCACAGAGCATGTGCAGTGAATCAGCAGAAAAGAAGATGGGGAGCTACTGGGGCATCTTTGGACATACAGGTATGGGATCTGTTATCCGGAAACCCATTATCCAGAAAGTTCCAAATTACGGAAAGGCCGTCTCCCATAGACTCCATTATAATCAAATAATCCAAATTTTAAAAAATGATTTCCTTTTTCTCTGTAATAATAAAACAATACCTTGTACGCGAACCCAACTAAGATGTAATAAATCCTTATTGGAAGCAGAACCAGCCTGTTGGGTTTATTTAATGTTTACATGATTTTCTAGTAGACTTAAGGTGGGAAGATCCAAATTACGGAAAGACCTGTTATCCGGAAAACCCTAGGTCCCGAGCATTCTGGATAATAGGTCCCATACCTGTACAGATCTTTACTGCTAAAGGGCTGTGGTTGCCTTGGGCTGTTACAGAAGCCAAAAACATTATGTACAACATTTCTAGCTACTTCTTTAGTTTAACTTTCCTTGTCCATTAAGGCTACTACACCAAGGATTTGGAAGTTGGGGTAGAAATGTTGAGGGGGCCCCTCTGCTCCCCTCCCCAAGTCCTGACACATATGGTTAGATATACAGTGCCAACTACAAGAGTCCTCTGCACTCAACCCATTATCAATATATTTAAGACAGCGACATTTTGTGCATACTGCTACTGAAAAATGCCTTACCCTTTAAACAAAACAGGGATTGTTTGTCCATATATTGCAATATATTTAAGCTGGCCAACTACGTCAAAGTCATCCCATATCTGGCCAGTCCTACGCTTAATTTTCATCTGATTCATTAAGAATTCAATTGCTTAATTATACATTTTACAAAGGGACTAAGTTTTACCTGCAACTTACTTGCTGCTTTCAAAGTAAAACTCCCAAACTTGGCTGCCCTTTTATTAGACACCAGTGGGATCACCTGACTATAGCTGGGAAGGGTGGGAGCTACAACATGGAGCTGGTCACTGCTCCTGTATAACTATAAAAAACAAGGGAAAGTTGTGCTCACCACTATTTTTTAAAACCATTAGGCGGGGGTGCAATGAAACCTAATGCAATTATTGCAATAATGCAATAAAACCTAATGGTTTTAAAAAATAGTGGTGAGCACAACTTTCCCTTGTTTGTTATAGATATAGAGTGCCCCTTAGCTATGCTCTGAATCTCCTGCCTACCCCTACTTCAGGCCCTGTCCAGCAGCCACTGGGTGTGCCATATATATATATATATATATATATATATATAATGTCCTTGCCATAACACAATGCCGTGTTTATTCAGAGCTGACAGAAACCTTCCTAGCTGGTGGTAGTAAGAAGCCTATTTATACCCCAACACTACAGCAGCATGCACATGGCTTGGTACTAACAGAAACTGAATGTGGTTAGTTCCATAAGAAAATGAACCTGTGTGGGTGGCAAGTTCCTTGAATCACAGGTGTGTCCCGGCCATTCATGTTTGTACAAAACAAATATCACTGTTATTTCGGTGCATTTCTTAATCAAACAGGTATAGGACTTTGTACTATTGAGATGAGCAAACTAAAGTGAATAAACGTATTTTACATGTAATCACACTTACTCAGCTGTTGCTGGGCTACAAACCCCAACATACTGTAACATGTTAGGAAGGGTTTAACACACACCGGGCCTTACAGTACAGCAACACCAGGGTTGTATTCTTTAAACAATATTGATTGATGCAGCTCTCACAGCCAGCAGCTTTGTATTAAAATACAAAGGAATTCTCCAATGAGAGTCTATGTAATTCTGTCTCCAGGTTTTTTTGATCCCGCAACTAGAGCTGAAACTTAAGACCAGTATGGCCTCCCTCCTGATGTTTCATGATAGTGTCGTTTAATGAAGTCAGACTATTAGTGATGGCCGAATAAATTTGGCAGGCATGGATTCACGACGAATTTCTGGGGAAAAATCTACTGCATCAAAAAATTTTTATTTTGATGCCCGTTAATTTCAATGCGTTTTGCAAATTTGATCACTACAGACGATCACAATAAACTCCATATATAGGATAGCTGCAGAAATGACTGGTGGGATGCTAGGAAGTAAGATTTTCATGGGTGAATTCTCATTGCAATTAATCTGTAATTATTTTTTTTGGTCATCTCCTTTATAGTGGGGGGGGCATAGATTAATTTTACTTTTTTATCTTTCTCTGCTTCTTTGATTTTTAGATGTCTTATAGCTCCTATTTATCAGCAGCCACCAAAAGGTAAGAGGCATAAGGAAGTCAATGCAAGTGCAATTTCAGATGCAAATTGTCATTTTTTTACCCATTATATAGTGTTTATTTCCTCAACAATTCCAGTAGCCTCGCTGTTAGCTGGTCCCTCGCAATTGATCTTAATGTGCCAAAACAGATACAATTGTCCTTGCTTTTGAGATGCAAGTTGTGCCCAGCGTCGGACTGGGGCATTGGGGGCTCCCTGGGGCTGCTACAATAAGTGCCCTCCTTACAGCAAAGAGGGCCCCCTCCTAATATCCACATGCTCTGCGTCACGTTGAAGTTGTGTCGTGTCCTGTACCACCATCCAGGAAGCCGATCAGGGGAGCCACTCTGGGTGGGGCCCATGAGCCCACTGTTTTTTCTCCCAGTGTGCCACCCGACCAATCCAACCCTGGTAGAGCCTAGCATTTTCAGAGTGGAGGCTGTGCTTATTAACACAACCCGCTGTGGAACGATGGATCTACCTCCAGGATCAGGGTGACAGTAGACCCAGGGTTCCCCAGCATCAGTAGAAGCAGTTGCATAGCATTCAGTAGAAGAAGCTGAATCTGATCCAGTGACCTGCAGATTACTATGCAGTCTGTTCTATCTCTGTTTTGTGTAATTAGACAGATACTGTAAGCTCCTGGTTCGATACCTCTGTTTCCTTGAGGTTCCTCATTCCCCTGGTCCAGTTCCTTGTGTTGATTCCTGGTTAGACCCTGGTTTCCTTGAGGTTCCTCATTCCCCTGGTCCAGTTCCTTGTGTTGATTCCTGGTTAGACCCTGGCTTGTTCCTGTTCTTCAAGTTTGCCTCACGTTTCTAAGGTTGTTTTCTGGTACTTACCCAACCCACCAGACTACATCTAGTCTTAACCTTACAGGCTTCCTCTCTAAGTTTACATTTGGCTCCCTTGTTTGCCCTTGTGGAGGATCCTGGTACCTTGGTTGCTTGTGTTGATTCTTGGTTTTGCCCCTGGCTTGTTCAAGTTTGTCTCCTGATTCTTGGTTTGTTTTCCTGGTACTGACCTGACCCACCTGACTATGTCTAGTGTTTAATCTTAACAGCTCTCTCTAAACTTACATTTGGCTCCCTTGTGGGAGTGGCTGGATTGTCGTGTCCTGGCAATACAGGAAAAGCAGACAGCAAGGTCCAAAACTAAAGATAGCTGTTATAGGCTAAAGCGCACCTAGAACAAAATCGGGTCACTCCCAATGGTGTTTGAAATTGCCTTACATGACAGGTATGAAATAAGGAAGATATAGCTTGTTACCCATTATGAAAGAGGAATTTCACAGATCACCCTTTTATAGGATAAAATAGAGAGCTCTAAAAATCCCCTAAAATTCCTATGCAAGCGGATAGAGAGCTAGGGATCCCCACTTCAGGTGACCTGTGTTGAACTCTATTTTCATTAAATATATTCTCTATGCCCTATACAGGTTGAGTTACGTAGTTGAAATAGGGATGTGAGGTTTGATCCATTCCAGTTACTTACTTGGTTCTCAATGAAATCCAGAAGTGGTAAATCTTCACGCCACGGTGTTCTTGGCTGCTCCTAATAAAGGAAAGGGTGTTTAATATCAGATCAGCTTGTGCATGTCCATATACACAGTAAATATACATATATATTGTCACACACCATCCTTGGTGCGACATTGCTGATGCTACAGGCAAAGTAGCAGGAGATAAATGTAGTGCTGTTTTTTTTTTGATTTAAACATTCATTAAACATACAGATAATAAATGCTTTTGTAATGAGATTTACCTGTCTATGGTCTTACCTGTCTATAGGTATGAATCACCCATTTTACATTTCATTAAGGTACTTTTGTCTTTTTTTCTGCAGGCAGCAGGTATGTGGAGAGACCTGAGCAATACCTATCATCCTTTACCTATATACTGTTTGGGCTGTAGGCATCCCACGCTCCTCTCCTATTCATCTCTATTTAGTTCCTATTTACATGTATACAGATATAGGTAACTTGAAACCTAATCATTTGGGTCTGATGATTTCTCAGCAGAAACCTGAATCCATGCATATTTGGGACAATGCAGACAGGCTTAAGTGACTGAAATCCAATAAAAGACCCCAGGTTTATAATCCTTAGCGACTAATCATGGCTTTTCGGGCGACCGCTGAATACTAATTGCTGATTGGCTGCTTGGAGTTATCAAATCTGGAGGAACAGCAGGTAGCATTTAAGGCATTTCTACGTTCTACTTGCTGGTGGGCATACACACCTTGAGGTGGGCAATATCGGGCTGATCCGATCGTGGGCCCTAGGGATTTTTAGTCCCATCTGATCGAGATCTGGCCGACTTTCGACCAGATCTCGATTGGGAAAGCCCATCTGGTGGCCCCATACACGGGCCAATAAGCTGCCGATTCGGTCTGTCGGCAACTTTTATCGGCCCATGTATGACCACCTTTACTCTTTACTAGGTTACTGCTATCACTCACTAATCACTCGCATACATACATACATATATGGTATAATATACATATAAAAATGATCACATTCCTCTTCTTAGCTGAGAGAGATAGGTCAATAACTTCCCTGCTTTTAAAGGAAAACTATACCCCCAAAATGAACAGATAAAGCAACAGATAGTTCATATCATATTCAGTGACATATTAAAGAATTTTACCAAACTGGAATATATATTTAAGTAAATATTGCCCTTTTACATCTCTTGCCTTGAGCCACCATTTCGTGATGGTCTGTGTGCTGCCTCAGAGATCACCTGACCAGAAATACTACAACTCTAACTGTAACAGGAAGAAGTGAGGAAGCAAAAGGCAGAACTCTGTCTGTTAATTGGCTCATGTCAGGCCCGGACTGACCATGTGCCTGTTCGGGCAAATGCCCGAAGGGCTGCTGCATTTGCTGCTGAAATGGGCCGCTTTGTGGAGTTAAACTTCAGTCGCATGCAAAATCAAGGACATGCTTTTTTTCTTCTCACTGTTGTTCCCCTCTGCGTGCAGTAACAGTTATCCGACTAAGTTACTGATCTAAAGCCCTCCCCCAGGGCGGTATCTTTTTTCCTTTTGTTTTTTCTGTGTGGGGAAGAGGGACTGGGAGAAGAAGCACTCATTACAGTGGCGTAACTAAGGCCGGGAGGGGGGAGGTTCCTGAAGTGCCCCAGCATTGCAGGGTCACGGCTGCCTTCTTTACGCCACTGCTCTCTGAGCTTTGCAGATCCGAGCTATGCTGTAGTCGCAGATGATGTGAAAGAAGCCTAGGTTAGTTTGTTTAGGCTAAGGCCACACTAGGCGATAGCGCCGCGATTTGACTCGCGGCGACTTTTAATCCGCAATCGCTGGGGAAACTTTTGCGCTGGCGTCTATGGGGAATTGCGGCGTAAAAACACACGCGGCGATCTTTTTTCTATTGTCGCTCGAAATCGCCTAGCGAGGCAATTTCGAGCGACAGTAGAAAAAAGATGGCCGCGTGTGTTTTTACGCTGGCGATTTTTCGCGATTCCCCATAGACGCCAGCGCAAAAGTTTCCCCAGCGATTGCGGATTAAAAGTCGCGGCGAAAAGTCGCCGCGAGTCAAATCGCGGCGCTATCGCCTAGTGTGGCCCTAGCCTTAGAATGATGTAGAGCCTGTCAGATTGAATTACAGCAGGGTTTAACCCGTGTACTGGCCAGGCCTGCTGCAGTGAATAAAGAGAGGCAGCACTCAGAGATAGGACGCTGTTAGAGTTGGACTGGAAGTTGATGCATTGCTGGGACTCTTTAAGGGCTGGTTACCCACTGCTGGCAAAGTGATTTTGCAGCATGTCTGGAAATCCCCTGCATAATAGTGGGTTAATGAGAGGCAAAGAGAAAGGGTAAATTACACAATGGAGGAATGAGGGTGGTCTAATGGGGTATCATGGTGCTGCAGATTCATCCTCTCCCCCCCAGACTAGTACAGAAAGAATGATGGTCCAGTAAGGCTACAAATCATATTTATTACACTGCCTTGTGAATTTTAACTATTTCCTTGCTAGCAAAAATTCCAGTTGTGTCATTCCTTTGTTATGCATTTTTGGGTATTTATGCATGGAATTGCCACTCTGCAGTCCTGATGTGATTTATGGGGGTATTTATTCATGGAATTGCCAAAATGATTTCTGAGGGTATTTACACATAAATTTACATTTATATACAAACTATGGCAGCATAGGTATTCCCCTGTACTAAGCACAATTCAGCAGGAACAGCCCCCTAAGATTGCTCATAGTCTGTACAGAGATATACCAGAAAACCAGGTCAGCATAAGTATTCCCCTGTACTATTTACCATATAACAGGAAGGTTTGAGGGTAGTTGTTTAACAATGCAATTTGGACCTTTACTTTAATTTTCAAGCCGTTGATTGATTTATATAGGCATCTGCATTGATGAATTATAGCATTTATGCCAGTATATCACAATTATTTTGAGGATCATTTTATTTGCATACATCGAAGGTGAACAGACCCACAAAGTGGACACCAATATATACGCTTTAACCCAATTTACAAGTGTGTCTGAGTACAAGAGCATTGTGTTTACATATGGGCTGCTTTGATTTTTTTTGCCCGGGTTGCTTTTTACTCCCAGTCCGGCTCTGGCTCATGTGACCTAACATGTATGGTTTGTTGGTATGTTTGTGAGTACAGTGAATCCTACGATCCCCAATGGCACATACTACTAGAAAAGTATATTATTATGAAAATGGTTTATTTACATGAAGCAGGATTTTACATATGAGCTGTTTTATGCAATATCTTTTTATAGAGACCTACATTGTTTGGGGGGTATAGTTTTCCTTTAATAGAATGGGCCTGCATCATGAGTCACAATAAAATAGACAAATAAACTCCCAGAAAGCACAACTTTGCCGGTCATTGCACCAGGCGTCTCTCCCATCTGAGATATCACCCTGTACACACCAACCCACTGCTGAACAGATATTACTCACTCCAGCCAATGAAACAAGTCATGCGAGACAATTTACTTTTAGTATGATTTAGAGAGTGACATTCTGAGACAATTTGCAAATGGTTTTTATATTTTAATATTTACGTTTTTTGAGTTATTTAGCTTTTTATTCAGCAGCTCTCCAGTTTGTAGTTTCAGCAATCTGGTTGCTATGGCCCAAATAACCCTAGCAACCCGGCATTGATTTGAATAGGAAACTGGAATTTGGATAGGAGAGGCCTGAATAGAAAGATGAGTAATAAAAAGTAGCAATAATACAGGTCATTTGTTTTTTAGATGTGGTCAGTGACCCCCATTTGAAAGCTTGAAAGAGTCAGAAGAAGACGGTAAATACTTCAAAAACTATAAAAAAATAAATAATGAAGACCTACTGAAAATGGGTAACTCTATTACATATTAAAAGTTAACTTTCCCTTTGTCTTCTGATTTAAACAAATCACTTTCTTATTAAATAATAACCACTCAATCACTGACTTATTTACTGGCCACTCAGTTGGGGACATTATGTTACTACCAGGGCAGTCTTTAATCTGTTACATTAGTAATAACCCCCAGCACCTCTACAACTGAAAATCACTGTTGCAGAGCTTTGGGAAGATACAGTATGTTGTAGACAGTAATATTTGAAAGGATTACTATTAAACTTTATATAGTGCTGAAATATTCTGCATTGCTATACATTGTTCACTTCAGCCGGTGAAGCTTACAATCTAAGGTCCCTATCCTAATCACACAGACCATGGTTCATTTCATCTGCAGCCAGTTAACCTGCCTCTGTTTTGGGGTTTTGGAGGAAACCCATGCAGAGACAGGGATAACAAACAAATTGCAATTACTTCCCTGGCTGGAATTAGACCCAGGTCCCCAGCCAGTGGCGTAACTATCAAGGCAGTTTCCTCTATAGCCAAAAAGAACCCCTGAATTCCCCTTAAGTACATTTGAATTTTGCGTCATTGCACAATGATGTCATCACGCTGGCGTCATTGCGCCTATGAAACCTGGAAGTGCGTGCCGTGCGCCCAATAGAGGAAACTGGCACACAGAGGAGAAGGACGCATGTGGCGGGCGTCCCTGCGGGCCATTAGAGCACCAGGGTAACTAATCGTTACAATAACATATTGTTTCTCCACCTCTGTAGTTACATCACTGAGTAACTGCATGTATTAAAAATTTTCATATAAAAACATGAAACTATAACCTGTGAAATTATACATGTTACTCCAGAACTTAATTACTTTTTTCTTGTCAACAATCCAGTTGTAAAGGATAGAGGTTCATTCTACTACATTGTATAGTGTGATAGACACAAATGGCCGCTGACCCCTGTTTATCACCCATAATAAGGACTAAAACCATTGCATTTTACATTTCAAGTTATCTGTTATTTGCTGTGTAAATCATTGGTTAAAAGTCTGAGCAACACTGGGCTGGAGAATATTGAGAAGAGTTCTCGGTCCTACATATTGTCAGAGAACGGTGCTACGACCTTATGTTTGTTATGGTTACTGTAACTAATATCTATACCATTTGCCTATAGCCTAACAAAGAACAACTTCTGCATAGGAGGACTATATTATCAGCTGTACACGTGAGGGGTAATTGCCCAATATAATCATGATAGTCAAGGGGCATTATACATTTATTTTTCAATATCGCGACGGATTTTGTTCTATTGGTTATATTATTGGTTATATTATTGGACATATGTACATATGATTTTTCTCTCCAAGTTTCTATGATACTACAAGTGGCTCAGCTCATAGTTTGAGCATTGCCTAAGCAGTGACTCTGTTTGTTGGTGGCTGGCCACAAGCTTTCTTGCCACCTAAGGGCATACTTTATATGCCATTATACCATTACCAGAAACCAGATATTGGGCAGGGCCCTCTTTATTAGGGATGCACCGAATCCAGGATTCGGTTCGGGATTCAGCCAGGATTTGGCCTTTTTGAGCAGGATTCGGATTCAAATCCTGCTGCCTGGCCGAACCGAATCCTTTTTTGCATATGTAAATTAGGGGCGGGGAGGGAAATCACGTGACTTTGGTCACAAAACAAGGAAGTAAAAAATGGTTTCCCCTTCCCACCCCTAATTTGCATATGCAAATCAGGGTTCGGATTCAGTTCGGTATTCGGCCGAATCTTTCGCAAAGGATTCGGGGTTTCAGCCGAATCCAAAAAAGTGGATTCGGTGCATCCCTACTCTTTATTGGTTTAGAATTGGTTGTTCTTGTATGTAATATCAATGTATACCCCTATTTATTGTACAGCGCTTCAGAATATGTTGACGATTTATATATGCATCTATATAATAATTGTTAATACTCTTCAGTAGGCTTCATACTGCAAGAACATGTAAGGCTATGGCGAATCTTTAATTTCTATTCCAAGGAGCAGCAGAGTTAAGAAGTGTATAACAATGGAAAAGAATAATCATAATTTTCAACCAGCAGCAGAGGTTAATCTTAAAGGGGAACTATCGCGAAAATGAAAAGTTAATAGAAGCTTCATCGATACTGAAATAAGAAAATTTTTAAATGCAATCAATTAAATATTCTTCATTGTTTCTGTCTTCATGCATCAGTTGAATGTCAGTTAATCATTGACAGTTAGATCCAATATATCTTATAGGGGGCTCCATTCTTAGCAAATAAATTAGAACTCACTCAAATAACTGAATCCAGTACAAACAAAATCTAACAAAATAACTGCCTTTTGCACAAATTCTGCATGTAGAGAGACATGATGTCTGGTGATTTTAAATAGAGTGAGCTCTAATATATCTTCTAGGCAAAGGGAGCCCTCCTATATGATGTATTGGATCTAACTGTCAATGAATATCTGACACCCAACTGCTGCATAAAGAGAGAATGAAGAGAAACAGATGCTGAGAGAAGAATAGTAATAATAAACTTGATTATTTCAGAAACAATACAGAATTTTTAATTCATTCTCATTATAAAACTTCTCATTTCAATATGCTGAAGCTTATATTAAATTTTCATTTTCGCAATAGTTCCCCTACTTTTTCACCTACAGGTTTGGAAGGACTAGTAAAGGGGGCAGGCTTTATCACCTCAGTAAATTATAAAACGCTGAAGAATAAAAATCTAAATAAGACACCATAAACACCATCGAATTTATAAATGATTTTCCGTGGGAACCAGGATATATACTATACATGTGATGTAACATCTCAATACACTGTTATTGAGCACAAGCAAGGCATAGCAGCCACCATAATATTTTCTGGACCAAGAAGAAGCAATGGAAAAAGATCAGACAGCTTTTTTACTAAAATTTACTTTATACTCAAAAAGAATTACTTCTGGTTTGATGGGGACTATTTTTTACAAACTTAAGGGACAGCTATGGGAACAGGATTTGCAACGAGCTACGCAAACCTGTTTATGGGATACTGGGAAAAATGAACAGTCACACTTTTTCTAACAAATAATTCTGATTTATTAGCATGGAAACGGTATATCGACGACTGCCTGTTCATATGGAAGGGCCCAGAGATTAAATTTATTGAATTTTTAAATAAACTCAATATTAACAACTTTAACATAAAATTAACCACTAACTACACGAAAAGGGTTAACTTCCTGGACCTTTTCAATCTTTGTGAACAAAGGCAGATTAGAAACAAGCATATATCACAAACCAACAGACTGCAATGGCTTTATTCCAACCAAAAGCTGCCCCCATAGAAAATGGATAAATATTATCCTTTTTAGCCAATATAACAGAGTAAAAAGAAACTGTAGCCGATCAGTGGATTACGAAAAAGAATGCCAAATTCTAACAGTCCAATTTAAGGATAAAGGGTATAATGAGATATTAAAGAATGCAAAATATAAATGCGATATGAAAAATCATAATGTCCAAATGAAAGAAAAAAACAAAGGAAGGAATGATTCCAAATTGATGGAAGTAATTCCGTTTATCACCATATTCAATAAGTCAAATAAAAACTCGGAAAACATTATAAAGAAACACTGGAATATTTTAAGGCAAGATAAAGACTTTCATACCTTGTATGATATAGAAGAAACCAAGAACAATAAAACAGATTCTAGTACCAAGCTGTCTTTAAGGTGGCCATACACGGGCCGATAAAAGCTGCCGACAGACCGTGTCGGCAGCTTATTGGCCCGTGTATGGGGGCCCCCCGACGGGCTTCACTGATCGAGATCTGGCCGAAAGTCGACCAGATCTCGAACGGATGGGACAGAAAATCCAGTCGGATCGCGGCCGCATCTATTCGTTGATGCGGTCCCTCGATCCGACCGCCCGTTAAGGCCTCGTTAGGATCCGATCGTTGGGCCCTAGGGCCCATGATCGGATCGGCCCGATATTGCCCACCTCAAGGTGGGCATATCGGAGGGAGATCCGCTCGTTTGGCGACATTGCCAAACGAGCGGATCTCTCAGTGTATGGCCACCTTTAGAAACACACACACAAGAAACTAATATCACACAATGTTTTTTAATAAACAACATAAAGGCTTCTATCCTGCAAGTCCTGCAAAGCCTGTAGAACATGTAAAAACCAGGACAAAAAAAAAAGGCAATACAATTTCAATCAAATGTAACCAATGATGAATCTGTCATAAAAAATATAATAACGTAACTTGTGATGGGCGAATTTGCGAAACGGCACCGGCGTCTGTTTTTTTTATGCCGGCGTGCATTTTTTTGACTAAACATATATTTAAAGCGCCCACTGCTTTAGCCGAATGTGAGTAGTTCTAATAAATGGCACCAGTTTGTGCAACTAAACATAACATCAGCTTTAGGGGCATGTTTACTAACATTGGAGATAAATATCTGGAGAGATTTCTGGAGATGTTGCCCATGGCAACCAATCAGCAATTAGATTTAAACAGCCACAGCCAAGTTAGAAAACAAAAGCAAAGATCTGATTGGTTGCTATGGGCAACATCTCCAGAAATCTCCCCAGATATTTATCTCCAATGTTAGTAAACATGCCCCTTAGCCTCTTTCCTATAGGCACATATTAAGACTTTGAAGCACTCCACTACTTTTTGCTTTTATTCTGACTTTGAGGACAAGTGGATCCCGTAACACAAGTTGGTGCTGCAGCAAAGCAACCCCCTGCATTGAGTTTGCGGAGTTCACCTATTTCATAGTACCTTGTACTTGATTCTTACTGGAGGCAAAACAATCTTATTGGGGTTATTTAAAGTTTAATTGATATTTTAGTAGACTTAAAATATGAAGATCCAAATTACAGAAAGACCCCAAATCCAGAAAACCACAGGTACCAAGCATTTTGGATACCAGGTCCCATTTGGCAATTGGAAAAAATGCTTGCAGCATGTAAGCTTAATGGAACTATGCTATGAGATTGTGTGATGCTGAAAAGTGAGTTTGTCTCCAAAGAAAAGAATTTTTCAGTTAGTAGATAATGTCACGCTAAAGAGTAAGTATAATGCAGTATAGTATTCTAGTTCTCTATATAGCATTGTTTTGTTTTAGTTAGCCTTGTTCTAACATTTTTGAATGATGAGGGTGATCTTGCCTAGAGGCTACTTGAATACCTTGTCTGAGGCAGGACAATCTGCAGGGCTGTACTTTCTGTATTGGCTTTTGCCTAGGGTGGACAATTCAAGGGTTCAGCCCAAAAATGGAATATTTAGTAGCTCTATGGAAATATAGATATAGTAGCTCTATGGAAAACATAATCAAGATTTCAACCTGTTATTGATGATCAGTAAAGCTGGCCATAGATGTTGAGATTTTTAAAAGATCTGAACGTCATCGTGAGACCACGATTATCTCGGAACGATCGTACAAATTGTCCATCAACTAAAAAGACCAATTTGCCAGGAAAACAAAGGGGGAGCTGCCTGCTTGGCCCTGCAGACCTAGATAGATTGCACTGGGAACGATAAAGATTTTTTAACCTGGCCGATCAATTTCTTGACAGATGTCGGCTGAAAAATCGTAAGATGTACGATCGTTCGAATCCCACTAACTTCACGATAATTTCGAAGGTTTGGTCGGACTTCGGTAAAATTTGTCGTTCGGCAAGAAAAATCTTTGCGTCTATGTTGCGCTTAAGCCTGACCAGGGTCAGAATTAGGCAAGTGCCTAGGGTGCAACTTGGAGGCGGCGCAATTTTGGGTGGGAAAATAGCACAGTTCAAATAAATTTGTCAACACCCTTTTTTGCACGGAGCACTCAGGATGGGGGGACTGTCAGGAGCTGTGGCTACAGCAAACAGTGAGCGTGGGGATGTAGGATCAAGTCTAGGTTGGGGTGAAGGGGGATCAGGTCTGGCGGCCAGGTGTGCTGTGCCAATAGGAGAGTTGAGATACTGGCCTCAAGCAGGGGCTGGAAATTCAGCTCTTCTGGCACAGAAAGTGCAATTGTGCTTCTCTGCACTAGCACCCTGGGCTCACTCCTGAGTCAGAAAGGTGAGTAAAAATAAAGGCAGCAAGACACCTCAAGCCTGGCTGATTGCAAGATAAATGGGGTATTGGGTCTAGCGGCTGGTTGCAGGGGGTGAAGGGGGATCAGATTAGGCAGCTGGTTTTGAGGGGAAAGGGGGATCGGCAGCAGGTGACGTTGAACAGGTGGATGGGGGTGGTGGGGGGCTGGAGCTGTCCTTGGGCTCCAGTAGCTGTTTGGAAACCCTTTGAATAAATTGCTTACAGAAATATAACATAATGATCATCTATAAGAATTAAGTGTGACAGTATTTGGGGAGAAGTCATAACAAGTATTACTAACTAATCTGTTTATTTGAAAAGCAAAAAGGTTGATGGGGCAAAGGTTTCTGATACAGTTTTCCACAGGAGATTACTGCAGACTTTTAATAAGGCAGAGGCAAATCTACTTATGGATTAACAGACAAATGTGTGGAAATGGAATGTTGTCAGACAGGGTTAAGGCGGCAAAGGGTGTCCACAGGATTCAGTACTGATTGATTCCTACTAAGTTTTCAGGTTATTATTATTGAAGGAGGCCTGAGAAGCAACATGTTATGGACATTAACTGATTTTGCAAAGAGAATAAAAACGAATGTAATATATTGTGGGGATGGTGGACTAAAACTGTGACAAATTACGTTTTTTTTATGTCTGATCCAACATTGAGGACTAATAAAATTTAAAACTGTCATTGCCTAAATCCTCAAGAATCTCTCAAGAAATGTGTGAGTGTGCATCTTTGCTACTTTGGAATAAAGCTCAGATTTAGTTAAAACCAGCAGATTTCAGCATGTATGCATTTTGGCCCCAAAATCCACATCATGTGTAACAGGCAAAGGCTGATTCCAGCAAAGGGACTGAGTCTTGGCCTACGGATAAAGCTGAGAATCAGTCACGTCTGGCATTAGCCTGTATTATAAATCTCTTTTTAGACATACAGTACTCTCGTGATTACAGAAAGAGAGAGAGAAGGAAGCTAGTAAAGGTAAAAACAAAACCATCTATTTGGGCTTTATACTAGAACAAATCAAGGGAAATACATATTTCATGAAATTAAAAAAATAGACACTGCGCAACTAGATATGCTGTGCAAAATAACAAATATTTCTAATATAATTAGTTATTCAAAAATGTAATGTATAAGGGCAGGGGCACACGCTGCTATTTCAGAAGATTAGTCGCCCAGTGGGCATAATGTTAGGGGGCGGCTTCAGTTTTTGCACCAGGGCTTGCGGCCTCCATGCTATACAGCTGCCTCAAACAATACTCTGGACAAGCAGCCTGGGGTATCAGGTAAGCAACTAGAATCACTAGGGAGCACCACCAACTGTTCCTTCTCTGTTAAACTTACTTTGGCCAAGTTTTTACTGATAATCATATTTTCATATTATTCCCAATAAGCAGATTTGTATAAACACTCAAAACAGACTTCATCAACAGGGGTTACAACCCCATGATTGTAAATCAATACATTCATGCAGCCACCAGGATTCCCCGAAGTCACCTTATAAACAAAAACCTGAAATAAATCGGGTTCCCCTAGTGGTCACAATCCACAACTAAGGACCCTCAGAAAAATATCAAGAGATCTACAAGGTACACTAAATAAGGACGAGAGGCTCAAAAGCATATTCCCAGACCCACCACTCCTAGCATTCAGCCTTCCAACCTAAACTCACTACTGACAAGAAGTGCCATATTGCAACCCACCAAAAACTGAATATACTAGTGATGTGCAGGTTGAGAATTTCTAACACACCCACTCCCTACCCGCATCTGACCCAGGCCCGCTGCTCCCCTTTATTTATAGACCCGTGCCCGAACCTGTCCACACATCCTGACTTCAGACAAAATACCAATTCCGGACACATTAGAGGAATACAGCATCCATGGTCAATACAACTGTTCTACATCCAATGTGGTGTATTTAATACAATGCACTAAATGCATAACAGGGGGACTATATAAAGGAGAGTTGGGAAAAGAGAAAGAGAAATACACACCACCGATTCACTATAACCAATAAAAAACTGGACACAGAAATAGGAAATCATTTCAATGGCCCTCATCACTCCATAAAGGATTTAAGAATTTTGGTGCAATTTTAAAAACAGATAATGATAGAAAAGTGTGGGAATACAAATTAATGGAAACTTTCAATTTACTGGATTTATGGCTAACTATGTGGACTAAGAAAGGACTGCACCAGGTCAGAAATACCAACATGTCTGGATATGGACTAGGAGATCATATGGAATTCTTTGATTCTACACTCCAATAATTCAACCCTAATTTATACTCAGCCTCTTTGACCCACATTATCTTGTACCTTATCTGCTTGTCTCTGGCAGATCCCCTCGTAAATGATTTTGACCCCTTACACATAGATTTTTATTCCTTTTTGTTGGTCATTTGACCTATGAGCTGAATGTTGTGTATATACCAGAGAACACCACAGCTTCATTGTGATCAGCTTGAAAAAAGGAACTAAAATGTTCTGAAACCATGCTATGATTATATTAGTTACCTTAATACTCGAGTATAAGCCGAGTTTTTCAGCCCCCAAAATATGCTGAAAAACTCTACCTCGGTTTATACTCGGGTCAAGCACAAAAACGGTCGCCAGCGTCTAAGAATAGTCGCCGGCACCCAAGAATAGTCGCCGGCGTCCAAAAATAGTCGCCAGCGTCCAACAATGGTCGCCGGCATCCAAAAACGAGACGCCGGCACCTCCAATGGGAGCAGAAACCCTCAATTTTTTGATTGAAAATTACCAGAAGCTGCTGCATTTCTCATCCGCTTATACTCGAGACAATAAGCTTTCCCAGTTTTTGGAGGTAAAATTAGGTACCTCGGCTTATACTCGGGACGGCTTATACTCGAGTATATACGGTAGCCAATAAAAGTCACCTTTATATCACTTTTGATGTTTTTTATTTTAAAAGGGTTGCCCTGTAATATAAAAACCAAGAAAAGCTACAGGATAAAGGGGGAATAAAATTGAAACATAAATCCCACAACATAAGCCTCTGAGTTTTGGCACAGGGACTAAAAGCACGTGAGTCATTTGACTCCCACACAAGTAAAAATGTATGGATTGTTTTTGTTGCTGCTGTGACTATTTAAAATGTAAACACACCAACAGCTGAAAAAACAGGACAGCTTTATAGCAGCTATAATAGTGGGAGCAGAGCCTGGAACTTGTCCCAGGAGAGTCGAAGTGCAACTGGCTGATGAGCAATTTCATTTTATCTGTGTCATACCGATTATCTTACCAGATAAAGGATAATATTGTGGGGCCCGGTAACTTCTTCATACTCTGCTTTATTAGGAGATGAAGAACAAAATGCAATAGCAAAGTTCAGCAGCTTCACATTCTACTGTGGGTGAGTGTTGATAAATATGGCTCTTAAATCCACTTTCTTTATGTCTCGGCAACTGCAGCTATCCAATGCTTTCTGTGTAACCTACAGTCTCTCTAAATACCCTAACTGACTGCCTAGGAAAGCACCAGCTCTAAATACACACAGGATCTGAATTCTTATACAGGTATAGGACCTGTTATCCAAATCTTTCCGTAATTGGAATCTTCATACCTTAAGTCTACTAGAAAATCATTTCAATATGAAATAAACCCAATCGGCTGGTTTTGACTCCAATGAGGGTAGAGACACATGGAGATTCGGGGAAATTTAGTTGCCCAGCGACAAATCGCCTCATCTTCGGTTGACTAATCTTCTCGAGCTGCCTTCCCGCCGGCAAGAATCTAAATCGCTGGCAGGGTGGCAGCCCTGAAAACGAAACGATCCGAGAGCCAACCCGCTGGCAATTTAGATTCTAGCTGGCAGGAAAGCAGTTCTGGGAGATTAGTCTCCCGAAGAAGAGGCGATATGTCGATGGACTACTAAATTTCCCCGAATCTCCACGTGTCCCTGCCCTTAGGATTAATTATATCTTAGTCGGGATCAAGTACAAGGTACTGTTTTATTATTACAGAGAAAAGGAAAATTACTTAAAAAGTTGGAATATTTGGATAAAATAGAGTCTATGGGAGCTGGCCTTTCCATAATTCCGAACTTTCTGGATAACGGGTTTCTGGACAACGAATCCTATACCTGTACACAGAAACTGATTAACCTAATATATTTGGGATAACGACTGTATTAAAGGAACAGTTCAGTGTAAAGATAAAAACGTAGGCTGTGCAAAATAAAAAATGTATCTAATATAGTTAGTTATTCAAAGATGTAATGTATAAAGGCTGAAGAAAGCGGATGTCTAACAGAACAGAACACTACTTCCTGCTGTGCAGCTCTCTAACGCTGAATTAGTCATGTTTGATCACTTACAGCTCACACAATTGCCCCTAGAGTGTGCGCCCAGACTGTCAACACAGTTATGAAATCAAGGATTTTTCACCCATATCCTGCAGTGCTGTTATTCCACAGGTACCAGACTTGACGCAGAACTCTAGTGGGGCTGCTGGAAGCTTCAAAAATGATTGGTTAGACTTCCAAACTTTAGCAACCCCTGTCATGCCTACCCTAGTAATAAAAATACAGGTAATAAACTCAATCTTCATATTGGCCCTTGGAACATATACAGGCCCGGATTTGTGGGAAGGCCACCTAGGCCCGGGCCTAGGGCGGCAGGATTTTAGGGGGCGGCATGCTGCCCAACCACACCCACATTGGTTCAAAAACACTGGGGATGCACAGGAGATACAATCTCCATGAAAATCTGCACTAATAAAGGGGAGGGGACAGGGGCGACAAATGGCAGTGGGCCTAGGGGCTTCCGCTATGTAAATCCGGCCAGGCCCGGATTTGCGGCAAGGCCGCATAGGCCCGGGCCTAGGGCAGCAAAGAAATAGGGGCGGCATGCCGCCCAGCCGCCGTTCAACTGCACCGGCGTTTTTTCACCGGCGCGCTGGGAAGGCGGGCGCTAGGACCTAGTCGGACCACGCGGCATAGGGGCGCCCAGAAGTTAAATCTGGCGCTGAATCCGGCCCTGAACATATAGCAATTGGGCCTGCTGTGGTGTTTCCACATTGCAAACAAAGGATCAAACTGACTCCCATTTCTGTCCCCCCCAAACCTGCCCGTAGGCATCACGATAATGTCAGTGCAAGGACCATCTTAATGAGCACATTTATGGTGAGAACTGCATAGAAATGTAGAGGCAAGTGGCTTTAAAAGGGGTATTCACCTTTAAATTAACTTTTAGTATGATGTAGAGAGTGATATTCTGAGACAATTTGCATTTGGTTTTCATTTTTTATTATTTATGGTTTTTGAGTTATTTAGCTTTTTATTCAGCAGCTCTCCAGTTTGCAATTTCAGCCATCTGGTTGCTAGGGTCCAGATTATCCTAGCAGCCATGTGTTGATTTTAATAAAAAACTGGTGTATAAGAGAGGCCTGTATTGAAAGATGAGTAATAAAAAGTAGCAATTAGATGTAACAAATCCACTGTTTTAGGATTGTCCGAATTCCAAATCGTTTGTGAAAGATTTGGTTGAATCCCAAACCGAATCCAACCCCTAATTTGCATATGTAAATAAAGGGAAAGAGGGGAAAGAGAACCAGCGTGAACATTTTTTGACTTTATTGCTTGTTTGATGAAAAGCCATGTGATTTTTTCCGTTCGGATTCGTTTCAGTCAGGCACTTGGATTAGACCAAATCCAAATCCTGCTGTAAAAGGCCGAATCACGAACCAAATCCTGGATTTGGTGCATCCCTAGTAGCAATAACAATACATTTGTGGCCTTGCAGAGCATTTGTTTTTAGATGGGGTAAGTGACCCCCATTTGAAAGCTGGAGAGAATCAGAAAAAGAAGTAAAACAAATAAAACATTTAAAAAAAAAAAAATGAAGACCAATTGAAAAGCCATTGAGCCATTCTATAACATACTAAGAGTTAACTTAAAAGTGAACCACCCCTTTGAATTAAAAACACTACAATTGTTATATTTGTCATTAGCCTTTGGCTGTATTCTTAAAGGGGCAAATTTAGGGTTGAATTTCGAGTTCATGGGAGTTATTTAAATCGATATTTATGAGAAAAATCACATTTTTCAAACTCGGGTGAATCGGATTGACCCGAAAACTCAAAGCAAATTCGAATCGATTTTCTCCGAAAAAAACTCAAATGTCAGGAAGGCTGCAAACATCTCTAAATTGATCCCAGGACGTCTTCCATAGGCTAAAACAGCAATATGGCAGGTTTAAGGTGGTGAATAGTCAAATTCAAGTTCTTAAAAGGCCAATGTATGATAAATCTCGATAATCTTTATTAATCCTTTAAAAAAACTCAAATCGGATGTTTTACCTCCAATAAGGATTAATTATATCTTAGTCGGGATCAACTACAAGCTACTGTTTTATTACAGAGAAAAATTTAATATTTTTTAAAAATTAGAATTATTTATGGAGTCTATTTATGGAGTCTATAGGAGACAGCCTTCCCATAATTTGTTGCTTTCTGGATAACGGATCCCATACCTGTAAAAGTATCCCAGTTACTGGCCTGCACCAATGCAGTATTTACAACACAGGGAAGGAATCATGTCTGTTTCATATAAAAATGCCTTTTTTTATATTGATATTTTACATGTTTTTTATAAGTTATGGGTAAATGTGATTGTCTATGTGATTAAAATATTTGTATATCCCTTCCTGTTCTCTGGTTCAAACTCTTGAATCACTGCAGCAGAAGTCACTTCTCCTCCAAGTCTGCTCATCAACTGCCACATTGTTTCAGGAGTCAGAATCAGAAGTGCAGAAAATATAAACAGCCAGACACACAGGGGCCCATTTACTTAGCTCGAGTGAAGGAATAGAGGAAAAAAAACGTTGAATTTCGAATGTTTTTTTGGCTACTTCGACTACGACTTCGACTTCGAATCGAACGATTCAAACTAAATTCTTTTAAAAATAAAACTTCGACCCCCAAGTTCGCCGAAGTCAATGTTAGCCTATGGGGAAGGTCCCCATAGGCTTTCTAAGCTTTTTTAGGTCGAAGAAAAATTGTTCGACTTTCTAATCGAACGATTTGAAGGATTTAATCGTTCGATCGAACGATTTTTCGTTCAATCTTTCAAACAAACAATTTGCGGTAAATCCTTCGACTTCGATATTCGAAGTCGAAGGATTTCCATTCGGCAGTCGAATATTGAGGGTTAATTAACCCTCGATATTCAACCATAAGTAAATTTGCCCCACAGTGTTTTCAATAGTAACCACATTTACAAATAATTTTAAAACCGGAGACTGGAATATGAATAGGAGCAGAGTCGGACTATGAAAAAACTCAATGGGACCCGGGTCTTGTGGGCCCCGCTGACCCAGATATGTGGCTCAGTAACGGAACTATGGGGAGAGGGGCCCGGGTGCAGACACTCTGCCGGAAGCAGTTTTTTGAGTGTTTTCACGCTCGCGCAGAGTGATGGAGGCAGGGCTGATCCTATCAAATGTGGGGCCCAATTGGGACCATGTTGGAGGGGCCCCTAGACAAAGTGTTGCTGGCTACTGACACAGCAAGTATTTAGGAAAATAAGGGCATACAGGCACAAAATAGAAAGAAAAGGGGCAGACAAGGTAAGAGAGTGAGAGGGATGAAATAGGGGCACATAATAGGGGCACACAGGGTAAGAGAGAGAGGGAGGAAATAGGAGAGTGGACTGGGCCAATTAGTTTGGGGCAGGCTGGGCCGATTCAGCTTGGGAGCAGGCTTGGTTGGATTGGGGGCAGGCAGGGCCTATCAAGGTTGGAGGAAAGCTGGGCCTATGAGAGTTGGGGGCAGGCTAGACCTATGGAGTTGGGGGATAGGCTGGCTTATCAGAGTTGGGGGTGGGCTGGACCTATGGATTTGGGGATGGGCTGAACTCTCAAAGTTGGGGGCAGGCCAGGCAGCATCATGTGCTGAGGGAAATATTATCTGTGCTGCCCTGTGGTGCGAGGCCCCCAGAGGTGCGGGGTCCAATTGGCCTAAGGCCGGCCCTGGATGGAGGGCTGGCAGGGGGTGCGGACCCTGGTACAATTGCACCCCCTGCTCCCCCGGTAGTTCTGCCACTGCCAAGGCTTCTTCTGGCCGCGACCGCCCGACCAAAGGAAGGTGAAAACATTGCGCACATGCACACGCAGCGCTCTGGTGCACCGATGCAGCAGGAGGGTCCAGAGGGGGCCCTGGGACAGCAGCCCCGGTGGGCCCCGGGCCCTCTAGACCAACCCTGAATATAAAGATACGTATTAAAAAGCCACAATAACAATAAATGTGTAGCCTTAAAGAACATTGATTTTAGATGGGGTCACTGACCCTCATTTGAAAGTTGGAAAGAGTAAGAAGGCAAAGGCAAATAATTCAAAAACAAAAAAAAGAAAAAACAAAGGCCAATTGAAAAGTTGCTTAGAATTAGCAATCCTATAACGTACTAAAAGTTAAGTTTAAGCTGAACCACTTCTTTCAAATGCAGGAAAAGTAACATTCACAGGGAATAAGCAGGGATTTTCAATGAAAACGGGGCAAAATGATGATGTAAAATGTGGTAAAACATACTTAAATACATTAGAACATGAAGGAACTGTAAAAAAAAAAAAAAGTTGAACTCTGGTTTCAGTCTGATCATACTGATTTGGGCTCAGCAATTACCTGCATTTTGCAGCGGTATCAGAGTAGTTCCAGTTCTCATAGATATTCTCTGGTTAAGGTGGAACGGCCTGGTACAGTAGCCGGGTGATTCTCTTTCGTCACTCCTGTGCCGTCCTCACCCCGGCTCCTCCTGCCTGTCACTACTACTACTGTGCGCTCCTGGATTGTCGTCAGTTACCTCTTGTACTTTTCTTCCAACCACCTGCCATAAATAATCCCTTCATTCATATCCCATGTACAAATACAAAGTCCGCATCCCTACTGGCATTTCATCCGGCTCCAGGTCCAAATGATTTATCCCAGTTAAAGTTAGAAGGTTTCAGAATGTCTCCAGGTATTTTGTAAAAGTTCAGTTGTGTCGTCTGTAGCAGGGATGAAGATTCCAAGTATATTTTAACTACAAATATATGAATATGTTCCTCTCTTCTGTGTCTCTGTAAGTTTCACTTCCGTGAATATCCCTGTACCTTAGGCTGCAGGTGGAGTTAGTATAGGTGTGTGTGGGACAGATCAAATGACACTTTGGACGTGCCCATAATACAAAAAGACATGGAAGCTGCAGCTCCTCCTTCCGACATAACATTCCTGAGCAAACACTTTTACCCCCATTGCACTTCATGCACATTGCTGTTTGGTCAGAACAGATGGTGATTAGGTTCCATTGAAATTACAACTGTCATAAAACAAAAGGATGAAGGCTCACAAATGACTGAAAGTTAAATAAAGCAGGGCTCTGTTTTTAGCTATTCATTTTCAACCAACTGTAAATAGAATGCCCCACGTTTCAAAACACGCACAGTTCAGCGGATATGCACGGCAGCACTATACGGTTGGGCACACGCAGGTGACTTTCCCACGGTGTGTAAGAATAACACCAGCTACTCGCACTACTATATCTAACAAACAAGGGGATCCCTGCTCTATTTTGAAAGGCAGATGATTACTAAATTGGTTTGATCCAAACATTTGGACCATTGGGTCAACAATCAGATCATATGAAAGGCCCATGCAGCTCAGTTGGTAGAGGACTGCCCTGTCTGATAGGACTTTCTAGTCTTCCTAAAGACTGGGCCCCAATCGGTTATTTGTTTGGGGGGGACCAACATATATATATATATATATATATATATATATATATATATATTAGGGATGCACCGAATCCAGGATTCGGTTCACGATTCGGCCAGGATTCGGCCTTTTTCAGCAGAATTCAGATTCAGCCGAATCCTTCTGCCCAGCTGAACCAAATCCGAACCCTAATTTACATATGCAAATTAGGGGCGGGGAGGGAAATCGCATGACTTTTTGTCACAAAACAAGGAAGTAAAAAATGTTTTCCCCTTCCCATCACTAATTTACATATGCATATTAGGGTTCGGATTCGGTTCGGTATTCGGCCGAATCCTTTGCCTAGGATTCGGCCGACTCCAAAATACTGGATTCGGTGCATCCTTAATATATATATATATCAGAAGGGTAATGGGCCCACTGGTCTCCCCCCCAGAATTATGTTTGTGAAACAATTTTCTAATTTCTAATGATTGTGCTCAATTTTTTCTCTTTTAGTTATATCACTGCAGCTGCATATCAAACAAACTTTAAATGCAAACTAAACCTGTTTAGTGAACATTGTTACTGTGCTCTACTAAGTTGCCCTCCTTCCCTCTCCTAAACTGCCACAACCCTGCTGCCTACAATAGCCCCACACCAGGTTTCCTAATGTTATTTTACTTCTACTCCTTTGCTCCCTGGTACCAATTGGCAGCCAGACGCATGGACATTAGAATCCAGGACTAGATTGTCTTCTGGCATGGGCTCTCCTGTTTGAAGATGAGCACCAGGGAGTTAGGGAGGTGGAACAGCCAAACCAACCCTGCTGTGCAAGTCTACCTTAAATGCAGAGACACAAGCTGCAATTTGTGGAGATTAGTCGCCCAGTGACAAATCATTTCTTCTTTGGGCGACTAATTTCCGCGAACTGCCTTCTCGTCGGCTAGAATGTAAATTGCCAGTGGGATGGCACTCAGAAAGCTTCGTTTTCCAAAGTCGCCCGAAGTTGCCTCACGAGGAAACTACGGGCTACTTAGGAAAGCGAAGCGGTCCAAGTGCCTTCCCGCCAGCTGAAATATCAGTCGCCAGTGGGATGGCACTTGGAATGTTTCATTTTCCAAAGTCGCCTGAGGTTGCCTCACGAGGAAACTTTGGGCAACTTCAGAAAGTCGAAGCAATCCGAGTGCCATACTGCCGGCGAGTTACATTGTAGCTGGCGGGAAGCGGTTTGGGGAGATTTGCCGCCCGAAGAAGAAGCAATTTGTTGCTGGGTGACTAATCTCCCTAAAAAGCAGAGTGTGTCTCTGTCCTAAGATAGATACTCAGGAGCTGGGCTGTTTTGGGGGTCATGGTTGCAATGGTTTTGGAAGATGAAGGGGGCTGTGCTGGGGTCCCTATGTTTGCTAAGTAGCTTTAGTTCTCCTTTAAATGGAATTACATTACAATTAACTAAATGGAATGATGTTAGAACTAACTTTTAGTATGGGCTAGGCATCAATATTTTGAGACAAAATGCAGTGGGTTGTTTCCTTTGAGCCTTTTGATTTTCTGATCTAGGAGTAGAGATGTCGCGAACTGTTCGCCGGCGAACTTGTTCGCGCGAACATCGGGTGTTCGCGCTCGCCGGAAGTTCGCGAACGTCGCGCGACGTTCGCCATTTTGGGTTCGCCATTGTTGGCGCTTTTTTTTGCCCTCTCACCCCAGACCAGCAGGTACATGGCAGCCAATCAGGAAGCTCTCCCTTGGACCACTCCCCTTCCCTATAAAAACCGAAGCCCTGCAGCTTTTTTTCACTCTGCCTGTGTGTGCTGAAGAGATAGTGTAGGGAGAGAGCTGCTGCCTGTTAGTGATTTCAGGGACAGTTGAAAGTTTGCTGGCTAGTAATCGTTTTGATACTGCTCTGTTATTGGAGGGACAGAAGTCTGCAGGGGTTTGAGGGACATTTAAGCTTAGGTAGCTTTGCTGGCTAGTAATCTACCTTCTACTGCAGTGCTCTGTATGTAGCTGCAGTGGGCAGCTGTCCTGCTTCTGATCTCATCTGCTGACTGCTGCAATAGCAATAGTCCTTGTAAGGACTGCTTTTATTTATTTTTTTGTTGTTTTACTACTACTACTACTACTACTACTACTACTACTACTATAAGAGCCCAGTGCTATTAGTCTAGCAGTGTTGGGGAGTGGGACTGGTGTGCTAATCTGCTGCTCCTAGTAGTTCAGCAGCACCAACTTTAATTTTTTTTTTTTAATATTCATTCTTTTTTTATTTAACTTTTTTTTTATTTTACTACCGCTGTAGTAGTGTATAAGTTGACCTTTTAGGCATTATTTGCCCTGTAGGCATTTTTTGCCCAGTGTGTTATTCAACCAACTGCTATCTAGCTGTGTGCCCGTGTTCACATTCTGTCTAAATATCCATAATATTACCGTCTCCAGAAAAAACACCGGAGTGACTTTTTTCAAGCAGCCATAATAAATTTTACGTAATCCGTATCCATCGCTGTAGTAGTGTATAAGTTGACCTTTTAGGCATTATTTGCCCTGTAGGCATTTTTTGCCCAGTGTGTTATTCAACCAACTGCTATCTAGCTGTGTGCCCGTGTTCACATTCTGTCTAAATATCCATAATATTACCGTCTCCAGAAAAAACACCGGAGTGACTTTTTTCAAGCAGCCATAATAAATTTTACGTAATCCGTATCCATCGCTGTAGTAGTGTATAAGTTGACCTTTTAGGCATTATTTGCCCTGTAGGCATTTTTTGCCCAGTGTGTTATTCAACCAACTGCTATCTAGCTGTGTGCCCGTGTTCACATTCTGTCTAAATATCCATAATATTACCGTCTCCAGAAAAAACACCGGAGTGACTTTTTTCAAGCAGCCATAATAAATTTTACGTAATCCGTATCCCTCGCTGTAGTAGTGTATAAGTTGACCTTGTAGGCATTATTTGCCCTGTAGGCATTTTTTGCCCAGTGTGTTATTCAACCAACTGCTATCTAGCTGTGTGCCCGTGTTCACATTCTGTCTAAATATCCATAATATTACCGTCTCCAGAAAAAACACCGGAGTGACTTTTTTTCAAGCAGCATTCTTATATTTTACGTAATCCGTATCCACCGCTGTGTATACGTTGACCTTGTAGGCATTATTTGCCCTGTAGGCATTTTTTGCCCAGTGTGTTATTCAACCAACTGCTATCTAGCTGTGTGCCCGTGTTCACATTCTGTCTAAATATCCATAATATTACCGTCTCCAGAAAAAACACCGGAGTGACTTTTTTTCAAGCAGCATTCTTATATTTTACGTAATCCGTATCCACCGCTGTGTATACGTTGACCTTGTAGGCATTGTTTGCCCAGTTTTTTTGGCCGCAGCCACTCAAGCACAGAGGCCAGAAAAAATATGCCATAGAAATGCTGAAAATAGTCATTTTTTGCCATACCTTGACTCAACGTATATGGCAAAAAATTTATATTTTCAGCATTTATATGGCATATTTTTTCTGGCAACTGTGCTTCAGTGGCTGCGACCAAGAAAACTGGGCAAACAATGCCTACAAGGTCAACGTATGGCAAAAAATGACTATTTTCAGCATTTATATGGCATATTTTTTCTGGCCTCTGTGCTTCAGTGGCTGCAACCAAAAAAATTTATATTTTCAGCATTTATATGGCATAATTTTTCTGGCCTCTGTGCTTCAGTGGCTGCAACCAAAAAAATTTATATTTTCAGCATTTATATGGCATATTTTTTCTGGCAACTGTGCTTCAGTGGCTGCGTCCAAAAAAACTGGGCAAACAATGTCTACAAGGTCAACGTATGGCGAAAAATGACTATTTTCAGCATTTATATGGCATATTTTTTCTGGCAACTGTGCTTCAGTGGCTGCGTCCAAAAAAACTGGGCAAACAATGCCTACAAGGTCAACGTATGGCAGTTGTTTAAAGAGAACAGTAGATTACTAGCCAGCAAAGCTACCTAAGCTAAAATGTCCCTCAAATCCCTGCAGACTTCTGTCCCTCCAATACAGAGCAGTATCACGCAGATTACTAGCCAGCAAACTTACTATCATCTGTCCCTGAAATCACTAACAGCTCTCGCCCTACACTATCTCTTCCAAGCACACACAGGCAGATTTTTCAGATACATTTTTGCCCTTGATCCCCCTCTGGCATGCCACTGTCCAGGTCGTTGCACCCTTTAAACAACTTTAAAATCATTTTTCTGGCCAGAAATGTCTTTTGTAGATGTTAAAGTTCGCCTTCCCATTGAAGTCTATGGGGTTCGCGAACCGTTCGCGAACCGCTCGCAATTTTGCGCAAGTTCGCGAATATGTTCGCGAACTTTTTTTCCGACGTTCGCTACATCCCTATCTAGGAGGTCAATGATGCTCAGCAAGAGCTGATTCATACTCAGGGTAGACTTTTTGTTATTCTTCGTATCAACCATGATGAGAAAATGAAACTCTCCAAAACACTTAAACAGAAACTCGATGGGTGTGTCCAGTGACAGTAGCCCAGGTCTTAAGAGCTTTGCCTGAGGACAATATCATTTCTAGCTAAGAGATTCCCTGCAGGCCGGCACTCCCTTTTCCACTCTCTACAGACAGAAACTGCGAGATCTTTGACTCCAAAGGTGCAATGAATGGATGGCTCCTGCTGGTCTAAAGGTGACGTGGTCTAATTCATTTGCACACTCTATACCCATCACTATAGGCACAGCAAATAATGGATGCTCACACTAAATAAAGGGCTTTGTGACCAATTCATATGAATCTTTGATTTTGCATGAAAAGAGTATGACCGCTTCCATGACTGTTTATAAACAGATAAATCTGTAGCCGATGCCTTGTAACTAGTTTGTATTGATCAGAGGCTTCTGCATGACAATAGTCGGCAGCTACACCATGGAATTGTGCATAGTTTGTCTCCAATGTGTTCTCCAGTATATAGTCCTATGTTAGTATAGCGGTATATCAGTAGATCTAGTTTATTTATGACAGCAAATAGGTCTGTATAGGTATGTGTATATTTGAACTGAGGGTCATTTGGAGGGGCTGAACTTAAAAGACTTTTGTATTTGTTTAACTCAAATTAACTATGTAACTATATGTAAGGACACATTTAAAAAATAAATAAATACTTCTTCAGCTCCTCCTGATTCACCTTCATGTATTCACTATACATTTCAATATATAGTTATAAGCTTACCCTTGGACAGCTGTCTAATGGGAGGCTACCCAAAAACAAATTCAACCTCCTCTCCTCAAGTGGTTACACAGCAAACCCTACTTAGCCAAGAAAGCCCAACAGCGCCTCTACTTCTGCACAAGCTGAGGAAATCCCATCTCCCACCATCCATACTCAAAACCTTCTACAGAGGGAATATTGAGAGCATCCTGAGCAGCTGTATCACTGTCTGGGCCGGGAACTGTACTGTCATGGAGCGCAAGACCCTACAGAGGATAGTGAAGACAACAGAGAAGATCATAGGTCTCTCTCTTCCTTCCATCATGGACATTTACACCACTCGCTGCATCCGTAAAGCCACCAGCATTGTGGCTGATCCAACACACCCCTCACACTCACTGTTCACACTCCTGCCATCTGGAGAAAGGTACCAAAGCATTAGGGCCCTCACTACCAGACTGTAGCCATAAGGCTCCTGAATACTCAAGGACCGGACAGATCTCTCACACACTCTGACCTTATTATATAAATAAATAGCCATTGGATACGATTGTTCTCTATGAGTACATCTGCACTTTATCATGTACTTTATCATGTTCTTACTACTATCATATCACAATGATACACCCATCATGTCTGACGTTTAGTATTATTTACTTAACATATTACATCTGCTGAGTGTGTCTTGTCCTGTCCCTGCACTGTGCTGTCCTGTCTTGCAGGAGTTGTATATTTTTGCACTTTTTGCTGTTGTCCGGTACATCTATGTTGTGTGTAGCACCATGGTCCGACCTAGAGGAACGTTGTTTTGTTTCACTGTGTACTGTACAAACATATATGGATGAAATGACAATAAACTCACTCTTGACTCGACCTATCCTTGTATGTCGCTCAATCTTGTTCATCTACTAAGCCCAAAATATCCTCATTCAAGTCGACTATATCTCTATACATCAAATTGTACTTCCATCTTCAAAGGCAGCAGTGTTGTAACTAGATCAGGGGTCCCTAACCTTTTTTACCCGTAAGCCACATTCAAAAATAAAAAGAGTTGGAGAGCAACACAGGCATGCAAAAAGATTCTGGGGTGCCAAATACGGGCTGTGATTGGCCCCTATGTGGACTAGCAGACTACAGGAGGCTCTATATATCATTAAACCTGGTTTTTATGCAACCAAAACTTGCCTCAAGCCTGGAATTCCAAACTAGGCACCTGCTTTGAGGCCACTGGGAGCAACATCCAAGGCGTTGGTGAACAACATGATGCTTGCAAGCTACTAGTTGGGGATCACTGAACTAGATATTACTGGGTCCCACAGCAAATAATTTTTCAGGTCCCCAAAATGTCTAGACGTTCACATGTTTTACCAGTATTTATTGATTGTCTTGATTGACAATTGTCTTAAATGGGTCATAAACTGTACAATCTGAATTGCAGCAGAATAAACAATTAAAACTGACATTACTGGGGCAGGAAAAAATTATTTAATACATTACCAGAATCACCAGGGAACTGGATCAGAGACAGATTGTTATATTTTACAGTGGTGTACTAGTACTATGCATGTACTAATATCTCCTATAAAGTATGAACCCAGTTGGATAATAGTCATTTTGGAGATTGCCCAGCAATGCAGAGAAGGGGAGCAGCAATCAGAAGTTCTTTGTTGCAAAAAATGAGGTCTTCTCTCAGGGGGTATTTTACTAAAACTTGATATTTTCTGGTCTGGCTTTTTGGGACAAAAACTCAAATTTTTCATGGAAAAAAAAAAAAATCTTGATTTATTATACCCCAACATAAGTCAATGGCAGATGTCTCTATCCCAATTTGAAGATATTGTGATTTGTGCTGGATTTGGCCCAATAATCAGAAAAAAATCAGGGTTTTTACGATTCAGGAGAAAAGTCAGAATGACATTGGGCAATTCAGGTTTTCCCACTGCAATTGAATCTAGTTATTTTAATGATATTTAATGGGAGTTGGGTTGAGCTTTTTTTATTTAAACAATGAGATAAAATTGGATTTTAGTAAATAACCCCCTCATTGTTCAAAGTGTTATCTTGCTTTGAAGCAACATCATTCATCAATTAATTCAGTTTAGGGTAAGGGCACACGCTAATATTCAGGAAGATTTAGTCGCCCGATGACGAATCGCCTCTTCTTCGGTCGACTAATCACCCCCCGAAAAGCCTTCCCGTCGGCTAGAATTTAATTCCCGGCAGGAAAGCTTCGTTTTCCAAAGTCACCCAAAGGGAAACTTCCGTCGACTTCAGAAAACGAAGCTCTCCGACTTTAGAATACCACTGTCTACATACTAAATTCTTATTTACATGGTAACTTTACGGGGTCTATGACGGCAGTCAGCTTAACAGTATTGGCAGTATATCTAGAAGGGAGAGATAAAAAGTTGAGTTTCTTTAATGTGCAGAATTGTGAATTTTAGAAAAATACTGTAGTAGCATTTTCTGTCATTTTCGCTGTATGCTGGACCAATATTTGCACGTTGTGTGTGCTTGGTTAAATGCATATTAACTGTAAAATCAGCAATAAAAACAAACCATTGTGAAGAATTATAATGAATGGTACAGTTGACGTGTTCATATAGTCACTGCCAGATTCCTATAGGTGTTTTTATTTTGTTTGCAGGCACTTCATTAGTCATTGGATCCTGACAGTGTGTTATATTTACTTACTCTTCAGCACTTCTATATCTGGTTTTTCCAGTCTGATGAGGAAGAAGGATTTGCCGGCTGCTGCTGCCTCCTTTATGATATATATTTTTTTTATTTTTGTGTTAATGATATTTTTCTCAAGTAGGACTGAGGTAACCACTCGTGTGTGACTCAGGGCTCTGGGAAAAAATATTGCTTTGTACAGAACAAGTTTATGGGCAATGAATGGACTCTAAACCGTGGTGTAACTAGATATCACTCGGACTCACAGCAAATTATTTTTGAGGCTACCAAAATTTCTAGAGGTTGGGCTGTTTTATCAATATTTATTTAAACTTAATATGAATTAGGGCCTCATGGGACCCCTGTACCTCCTGGGAACCCCTGCTGATGCAGGGTCTGCTTCCTCTGTAGTTACACCCTTGACTCCAAAAAATTGTGTTTTTAAATGGTATTTTAAGTCATTTTTGCTGTCCTCCACCTTAGACCCTAGTACAAAATTTGACTGAAAAATACAATTGAAAACTCAAATTTTTGGGTAGAAATCAACTCAACTTTTGATAAATAACCCCTTAAGAGTGGCTTGGATGATTAATTGGACAAGGATCTCACGATGTACAATTAGTAAATGTGTGCGTATACTGTACATCTAATATATATAATATAATATATAGGTATAGCATCTGCTATCTGCAAAACTCTAAATTTCAAAAAGGCTGTCTCCCATAGACTCCATTTTATCCAAATTTTTAAAAAATTATCTATTTTTTCTCTATAATAACAAAACAGTACCTTGTACTTAATCCAAACTTAAAGAGAATCAATCCCCATTGGAAGCCCATTGGGTTTATTTAACATTTACATGATTTTCTTGTAGACTTGAGGTTTGAAGATCCAAATTACAGAAAGATCTGTTCTCCCGGGTCTGGAGCATTCTGGATAACAGGTCCCATACCTGTACTGTATATGTATTATATATATATATATATATATATATATATATATATATATATATATATGAGAGCTGGGGATCATATCAAGGGATTCAATTTGGACTGTTTTCTTTTTTTTTTATCCAAATTAAATGTATCAAGGTGCTTGTGGAATACTGAAAAACATTCCAACTAAGGGAAACTTCAAAGCTGAAGACTGTTTCGTTTTAATGACAAAACAACACGTTATTAGGAAGCTGTAGGCCTTTCTAATGGTTTGTTGCGGTTACATGAGCAACTACTGAATATCTGTGCTCTCCCTGTATTTGTGTATTATGCAACTGTAGTCATTGATATTCGCTTGCTAAGCAACTGTGTCCTAACCCAAAGTAAGAACTTCATTATTGTCACTTACTCAATGCACATTTCTCCCCAGCTAGTATTTTCTACAGATCACCTCTTGTGGTTGACACTACTCTCCCTTATTAGCGTTGGGCGAAACGGGAAAAACTTGCGAAATGCATTGAAGTCAATAAGCATCAAAATTATTTTGACACGCATCAATTTCGACACCCCCGACAATTGTTATACATGTGCCTATTTTTGCCAAATGCATTAAAGTCAATGGGCGTCTGAATAATTTTGATGCGCGACAATGTTTATGCGTGCGACTATTCTGATGGGCGTCCACATTTTTCAACGCAGCGAATTTTTGGCCAGTTTCGCAAGTTTATTCGTTGGTGACCCGCGGAAATTCGCCAGAAAATCACGCCTTGCGAATTTATTCACCCATCACTATCCCTTATCTATGTAACTGGAAGCAGAATACACATGGAGAGAAAAGCACAAGGTCCTTACTGATACTCATTACAAGACACAGACAAAGGTCAAACAGATTGCCTGCAGCATTGTACAGTGGATTATACCAGTGACTCATTACAGACCAAAGTGTCATTACAGGACTGTAGCTTCATATGAAACGGAAAGGACTGAGATTGGTTAGCCTATACCCGTGCTTAAAGGAAAAGTAAAGTCTAAAATAGAATAAGGCTAGAAATGCTGTATTTTATATACTAAACATAAACATGAACTCACTGCACCACAAGCCTAATCAAACAAATGATTTATGTTTTCAAAGTTGGCCACAGGGGGTCACCATCTTGTAACTTTGTTATACATATTTGCAAGACCAAGACTACGCACATGCTCAGTGTGGTCTGGGCTGCTTAGGGATCATCATAAATGATCAAAACAGGGAAACAAACAAAGCTGATTGAGTTCTGCATGGCTGGGAAGTAAGGCGGGGGCTCCCCCTGCTGTTCATAAGTATGATTGTTTCCCTGCAGAGCAGTTAGGGACCGTCTGACAATTCCTATCCACAGCAGTAAATGAAGGAAGAATTTCACTTCATACAGTCAGGTTTCTTATAAAAATGGTGCACATTTTTTAATTACATTTTTTGGAGATAGGTCTCTTTTTCATTAAAGAAAGTAAAAATGGGATTTTATTTTTTTGATTTTGCATGCCCTTTAATTGGGCAGGGACAACAGTGAGAAGGCAGAGATTTAACTCAGAATCATCATAGCACAACAAAAAAAATGAATACAATAGATTATGCATTAGAAAATGTTCCAATTTGCCTAGTGGAAATACTAATATACACAAAGGCAAAAAGGATTTGCTATGTATTCATCTGTCATTTAAAGGACCAGTAACACCAAAAAATTAAAGTGTTTTAAAGGAATGAGACTATAACGTTCTGCACTGGCAGCCATTCAAGCACAGGATACTCAGAGGATAACAGATATATTCTGACGAATCCCATTGTATACTACAGAACTAATCTGTTATCTGCTGTGTATCCTGTGCCTTTTCTCCTTTGTCGGCTTTCAATGGCTGCCCCCATGGCTGCACAGCAGCTTCTTTATATAAATTATAGTAGAGTTTCTGAAGCAACAGTTTTACCAGCGCAGTGCTCTGTGTGTCTTCTTCCCCCTGAAGTAGAAAGGATTGCTATTTTTCTCCCCCAGCTCATGAATTACCTTATCCTGTGCCTGGTTCAGCTCTCCTTTCTCAGGGTCTGTGAAATTCACCAATACGCTGAGGGGGAAATTTACTAAAGGCAAAAATGGCGTAATTTCACCAAGGAGATAGTCTCTGGCGCAACTTCGCACTCTAACGCCAGGCGAATTTTCGCTCAAAAAAGTCCCAAAAGACTCTGGAGTCTTTTCCTTTTTACAGGGTGATAGGCAGAAAAAGATTGTTTTTTTTGGGGGTACCCTCCTTCCCCCATACATTTCCTAACATATGGCACCTAAACTAAACTGTGGGAACATGTGTAGGGCAATATAAAGCCTCTATTTAATTTTATTAAGGTTCCCTGGGCTTGTGTCGTGTAATGTAGTTATTGCAGCATATACGTCCGTTGTACTTTAACTGCACGCCGTATGCAAATTAGCCAGCGCTAGCGTAACTTCGAACTGCTGAGCGTATTTTCGCTAGCGCAACTTCAGCAGGGTTCGGTACCCTGTGCACAACTTTGGATCTTCGTGAATTAGCGTTGTCCAGGCAAATTTACGCCTGGGGAAGTGTTGCGATGTGCGCAAAGCCAGCGCTGGCAAATTCTAGCCTGTTAGTGAATTTGCCCCTAAGTGACTTCACCCTAGAAAAGAAAAAAATAAAGACGAGCATGAACATTTAACTCATTCACTACAGTTGATGCTCAAGTTCTAGCAAAGACCTCTCCTTGAAATAAGAACCTGAATAAGGTAAACTATTTACCGACACTGACATATCTCCTATATAAGCAGTGTCCCACATAACCAGCAAGTTAGTATCAGAAATGTCATACGTCTCCTGTCAGCTATGTGCCAAATGTGCCATTAACTTTTACATGAAGAACCTACCATTAGCTGCACAGATATTTCTCCCACATAAACTGTCCTCACATCAAGGGGCTGATTCACTAAATTCGAGTGAAGGATTCGAAGTAAAAAAACTTCGAATTTCGAAGTATTTTTTGGGCTACTTCGACCATCGAATGGGCTACCTCGACCTTCGACTACTATTCGTCCATCCGATAGTCGAAGTACTGTCTCTTTAAAAAAAACTTCGACCCCCTACTTCGGCAGCTAAAAGCTACCGAAGTCAATGTTAGCCTATGGGGAAGGTCCCCATAGGCTTGCCTAACTTTTTTTGATTGAAGGATATTCCTTCTATCGTTGGATTTAAATCCTTCGAATCGTTCGATTCGAAGGATTTAATCGTTCGTTCGAAGGAATAATCCTTCGATCGTACGATCGTAGCATTTGCGCTAAATCCTTCGACTTCGATATTCGAAGTCAAAGGATTTCAATTCCTAGTCGAATATCGAGGGTTAATTAACCCTCGATATTCGACCCTTGATACATCTGCCCCCAAGTGTCAACATGTCTTCAACTCATAAGTTTTTTATGTATAAGAGAAAGAAGTTTTACAGGGGGTTGTTCACCTTTAAATTAACTTAACTTAAATTAACTTAGCTGAGAGCGGAATTCTGAGACATATTGCAATTGGTTTTCATTTTTTATTATTTATGGTTTTTGAGTTATTTAGCTTTTTATTCAGCATTCACTCTCCAGTTTGCACTTTCAGCAATCTGGTTGCTAGGGTTTAACATACCCTAGCAACCATGCTTTGATTGGAATAAAAGAGACTGGACTATGAGTAGGAGAGGCCTGAATAGAAAGACGAGTAATAAAAAGTACCAATAACATTAAATTTGAAGGCTTACAGAGCATTTGATTTTTTTACATGGGGTCAGCGACCCCCATTTGAAAGGTGGAAAGAGTCAGAAGAAAAAGCCAAATAATTAAAAAACTATAAATAAGAAACAAAGAATACCAATTGAAAAGTTGCCTAAATTTAGCCATACTATAACATACTAAAAGTTAAATTAAAGGTAAACCACCCCTTCAAGTGGATTATTTTACATTGCATGCAGTATATTACAGACGCCTCTATGGCAGCATTTTGACTTTGGCAAATCTGTGCTCTCCCGTAATCCAGAGTCAGCACCAGAGCCAAAGAAATTATTTTTGGAGAACATTAACCACCCCACCCCAAAAATATATGACATGATAATTGAAACAAAGCAGCAATATGATTACCCAGAGTGTGAAAACCCCATTAATGAGATGATGTTGGCACTAGGTGTGTCCGATCATTAGCCATTTTTTTCATACCATAGCAGCTATGAAGATAAATTCTTAAGCACCAATAAAAGATTAATAAATGCAGCGGTGCTTATTAATATGCCCCACATAGCACCACTCTAGCTAACTGGCAAAGCAGATTGTGTTGACACAACAAACATTAAAGGGCATGTAAAGGCAAAAAAATAAAATCCCATTTTTACTTTCTTTAATGAAAAATCCAATACACTTTAATTAAAAAATGTGCACCATTTTTATAAGAAACCTGACTGTATGCAGTGAAATTCTCTCTTTATTTACTGCTGTGGATAGGAATTGTCAGACGGTCCCTAACTGCTCTGCAGGGAAACAATCATACTTATGAACAGCAGGGGGAGCCCCCGCCTTACTTCCCAGCCATGCAGAACTCAAGCAGCTTTGTTTGTTTCCCTGTTTTGATAATTTATGACGATCCCTACGCAGCCCAGACCACACTGAGCATGTGCACAGTCTTGGTCTTGCAAAGATGTTTAACAAAGTTACAAGATGGTGACCCCCTGTGGCCAACTTTGAAAGCATAAATCATTTGTTTGATTAGGCTTGTGGTGCAGTAACTTCATGTTTATGTTTAGTGTACAAAATACAGCATTTCTAGCCTAATTCTGTTTTAGACTTTACTTTCCTGGGTTGTTCACCTTTGCATTAACTTTTAGTATGATATAGACTTTAGAGGGTGATATGCTGAGACGATTTGCAATTGGGTTTCAATTTCTGTACTTGTGTTTTTTGAGTTATTAATCTTTTTATTCAGCAGCTCTCCAGTAATTTCAGCAATCTGGTTGCTACGCGCATGATTCCGGGGTTTACGCACTGGCGTGATGACGTCATCGCGCTTGGTGCAAAATTCAAACAGCATTTAAAGGGATTTCAGTGTTTAGCACATTGCCCTTGTGCAGTTAGGGACCGTCTGACAATTCCTATCCACAGCAGTAAATGAAGGAAGAATTTTACTGCATACAGTCAGGTTTCTTATAAAAACTATGCACATTTTTTAATTAAGGCATATTGGAGATAGGTTTCTTTTTCATTAAGGAAAGTAAAAATAGGATTACATTTTTTCGCGTTTACATGCCTTTTAACCTGCCAGTCCATTGATGCTGTGAATTGTATAATTTTCATTACTGAACCTACCAGGGATTGTGTTTGTCAAATGGGTGAATTTGTCACTTCTCAGGAAAATTCGCGAATTTCATGAAACGGCGAAAAATTAGCAAAACACGAACTTTGGCGCCAGAGTCAATTTGCGACAATTTTGACACCCATGTTAAAATCAATGGGCGGCCGAAGACGCGTGACAGTTTTGATGCGAACGACTATTCCGAAAAGCGCCCAGATTTTTTTGACCAAATTTTCACTGCAGTTTTTTCGAATTTATTTGCCGAAGGCGAAATGTGGAAATTCACAGTGAATTTATGCCCGACATACATTATAATATGTCCATTTTTATCTATTTTTTTTTCGCAAGGGCCAGTGTCAAATGCAGCTACTGTATGTCTGAAGCACAACTGTGCTCTGCAAGCCTGTAGCTCAGGCAACACCAGCCAATGACAATGCTCAGTGCACTGCTACAACTACAGGGACATGTTTGGGCCATTGCAACACTACATTGTGTCTCAGGACTGAATATGAACATGCAACGCCTCCTGACTGACACTATTAGGGTAAGGGCACATGCTAAGATTCGGGGTGATTTAGTCACAGGCGACAAATCGCCTCTTATTCGGGTGACTAATCTATCAGAACTGCCTTCCCGCAGACTAGAATCTAAATTGCCGGTGGGATGGCACTCGGAGCGCTTTATTTTCCGAAGTCGCACAAAGTTTCTTCATAAGGCAACTTCGAAGAGATTAGTTGCCCTGAAGAAGAGGCGATTAGTTGCCGGGCGACTAAATCTCCCCGAATCTTAGCATGTGCCCTTATCCTTAGGGAAGAGACACACGCTGCTATTTTGGGAGGTTAGTCGCCCAGCGACAAATCGCTTCTACTTTGGGCGACTAATCTCCCCTACTGCCTTCCTGTTGGCTAGAATGTAAATCACTGGCGGGATGGCACTAGGAAATGCTTTGTTTTCCGGAGTTGCCTCACGAGGAAACTTTAGGGGACTTTGGAATGCCGAAGCGATCCGAGTGCCAAACCGCTGGTGATTTACATTCTAGCCGGTGGTAAGGCAGTTGGGGAGATTAGTCACCAGAAGAAGAAGCGATCTGTCAAGGGGCGACTAATCTCCCAAAATAGCAGCGTGTGTCTCTGCCCTAAAACTACAATCCCTTACACCAGTAACGTTAGCAAGGCCTCACAGGTTGGCAACGCTGCTCTCAGCTCAGATATAATGACTTTTCTCTTCTCCACCTCCTCCATACCGCGAGTTAACAAGCCATAGGGTTTTCTGAGCTTCAGTCTTTCTCTTCCCAGCATTTATCTCGCCAATACGCAGTGCTAAACTAAAAATGAATGTGCGAGGTTGGGGGCGGTCGCATTAAGACGCCCTCTAGTGGTCCAACTGCATCTGATCCTTGTGATTGGCTAATTCTAAGCAACTTTTCAGTTGGCCTTCATTAAAAATTACAAACTAGAAACCTGCTGAAAAAAAAGCTAAATAAAACAGTACCTTACATTTGATCCCAGCTAATTCTTATTGGAGGTGAAACCATCACATTGGGTTCTATAAATGTTTAAATTGGGGATGCACCGAATCCAGGATTTGGTTTGGGATTCGGCCTTTATCAGCAGGATTTGGATTCGGCTGAATCCTTCTGCCCGGCCGAATCTGAATCCTGGGGCGGGGCCAGTCTTCAAGTCCCTTCTTAAACCCCGCTGGGTTGGGAATCGATTGACAGTGGGTCCCTTATTACCAGGGATGCACCGAATCCAGGATTCAGCCGTTTTCAGCAGGATTCGGCCGAATTCTTCTGCCCAGCCAATCCGAATCCTAATCTGCATATGCAAATTAGGGGTGGGGAGGGAAATCACGTGACTATTTGTCACAAAACAAGGAATTAAAAAATGTTTCCCGTTCCCACCCCTAATTTGCATATGCAAATTAGGATTATTCGGCCGAAGCTTTCACAAAGGATTCAGGGGTTCGCCCAAATACAAAATAGTGGATTCGCGTGTAGGGACCCCTACTGGGTTAATGTGCCCTGCAGCTTTAAGGCCCCCACCTTTTTCTTAGAGTGATCTGCTAGGAGAGAATGACACTCCCCTGCTACACTGCTATATAGTGAGTGTAGGGAGTGGCCACTTCCTCTTTGGCCTGTGGATGGTGATCCAGCTGGGTGAGCTCAGGGGAGCCTGGCTACAGCTAGGCCCAGAAAGGCCCATGTGCTTTGGAGAAGAAGTCGGGGACCAGGAAACCCCGTGAATGAGGAATAGTTACACTAGGGCAGACTTGTCATAGTCTCTCTAGGAGAGAAAGGCAGAGAGGTGAGAGAGAAAGAGCAGCTGAAGCTCCAACGAGGATTTGCAGTAAGGGAGGAGCTTCCCAGAGGCTTTATGTGTTGCCTCCAGTCAGGGACCTCAGTGAGGAGGGACTGTAGGGTAGAAGCTACTTGCCTGACAACTTCCAGGAGGGAATGTGTGTGATACTGCAAATGCCTAATGGAGACCTTTCCTCTGTGAGAAATGCCTAATGCCTGCAGCTCTGTGTGAGAAATGTGCTATTGCCTCAGCTCCTGCGTGACTACTAAACCTGTGGTCACTTGCCTCGTGCATAGTTAAATAAACCGTTTCTGTTTTACTGCAAGAACCTCCTGGCGCCCAATTTGTTTGTTGTATGCACAGTAGCCTGGGGGATGTAGTTGCACTACACCATAGAGGGAACACTTCCACATGGCGAAGGCCCTGACCCTGTTGTGTGAAGTCGCATGTAACCCATGCTTCTACTGCTAGCTGGACAGTTTAACTATTTGTGTGCTATGCAGCCCAAATAGGTGTTACACGCGCATGCCTAGTTTAAATAATTTTTTTTTTTTTAAAGGTTAATTTTATTGTTTTATTAAATAATTTTTTAGTCGATTATGGAATGGAGATTCAAATTATGGATAGATCCCTCATATGGAAAACCCCAGGTCCAGAGCATTCTGCATAACAGATCCCATACCTGTACTATATTTTATACATCTCTTTCCAATAAGTGCAGACAAGGCCACCATCAGTGATGTACAGGGGGTGCTGCAGTCAGAGGTCCTGTGGCAGAGGGGGCCCCAGTGTTAGAGAACCCGTAGACTGATGCACCTTCTTACCTCTCTGTGCGCCAGTCCCCATGTCCGTTTGTATATGCATCTGGATGTGCGCTACTCTGTCATGGCGCAGGGCTGCGTTGTGCCGTTCTGATGCCACTTTGGTGAAAATTTTGAATATACAGTATATTTAGATGGATTGTGGGCAAGGTTTCACCATAATGGGGTGTTCCTGGGGTGGGTCAGGGTGTACTTGTTGGCAAGGCCCTTCTCCTAGGTGCCCAGATGACCAATGGGTTAATCACTAGGCCTGCCTTGGGGTAACGGTCTTTCTAACTTTGTACTCTGTGGCCCTGTGATTTTTTTGACTTCGGTCCTGACTTCTCAGTATAGTGTATGTGAAAAAGTTGAGAGCCAAGTGCTGATTATAAGATTCATGAAACATTTCTGTGCAGTTTTCAAAAATGTAGCCCAATGCAGTGGAGCCAGGGGTACAACTTGGAATCTTTGGATACCCAGAGGCAATCCTGGCCATTTTGCTGCCCGAGGCGGCCTTCGTTTTGCACTAGCAAATACAATAGACTGAAGGCGCACACTCCAAAGTCATAAAGCAAAAATTCCAAGAAAATGAGGTGCTAATCCTAGAGAAGGCTGCCCATCAGAAGTCTCCAAATAAACCATGCATGAAAGAAAAATAAAGATTGCACACTCTTTTGAATCAAAAGAAAAAAATGTATTGCATGCCAGTTACAGCATGTGGCAACAGCATGTCGCCCTACACAGGTCTTCATCAGGGGCACAAAAATCATACAAAAGGCAGTTTTGCACTAGATAAGTGAAATGTCCGGGTTGAAAACTGGAAATTTCGCCTCTTAAAGTTACCAGGAGTGGCATTTTTGCTGCCCCTGGCATCCAGGGGGCGCTGCCACCTGTGGTGAGTGTCACAACTCGCTTCATTGCCGGAGCGCCCCTGTGGATACTCCACACCTCCTATGGGCCCTGGGGTATGAAATGGAAAGTCATAGGTGACATGCGGGAATAGGAGGTAATTTTTACTAGGCCCCTTCTCTCTATAGGCCCTGCACAGGCCGTGGGTGTCTGCTTATCCTATAGTTTTACCATAGTGCCATGGTTTTGGTACTCAAAAGCTTGACAAGCTGCCAGCTAAAAACAACATGGCAGCGTCTACCAGGGGTACCTGATGCCCTTTTGAGAATATGTAGTAGTACTCTCCTCCCGAGATATCTTGCCTTAGAATGTGCCTTATACAGCCATACTCGTACACTACACCATTCTAGCACAGAATTAATCCTTGTGGCACCTGAATAGCTCTGGGGTTAAATTACATAAATGAAATCACTGTCTGAAAATAGGACAATTGTGGGGGTATAGCTTTGTATTATCTTAGCAGACCCATGGTGTGTGGAAGCATCTGACATTTCTGGGCTTAATTAGGACACCCTCGGTTTAAAGCTCTTGTTTCTTAACCTTGTGCCCCCAGATACTGCTGAACTACAACGCTCATCATTCTTTAACTTATTATCGAGAGCTAAAGCATCTGAGAAACCAAAAGGATTAGAAATACTGTACATGGCAGTGATTGAGTTGCAATTACATTCTTCTCCAGCAGATGGCAGAGATTCAACGCTCTGTAATATATAGCAGAGGGCACCCATATGTGTGTACAAACCAAAGCCACTCACTCAGCCCATTGACAGGCTCATAGATAATAACAGGCAGTTTATGCGTTTGTGTTACAGCTGTATGTGTGTAGCATGGAGCACTCTTCACTGACTCAGCCCATAAATAATATGCTGTGACAGCATATAGAGTAGGATCCGAAACAGTTAAAATTTGACTCTACTGTGCAAGCGAATGGCCCAGGACAGCTTCAAGCAAACCTTGGCTCATGTGTAGAATAGTCCTCCAGGCTGGAGCATTATTCAGAAAAGAGGAGTGCAGCCTGGGGACTAGGGGGGTATTTGTGCTCTCTGTTTACTTTAGAGGCTTAAAGGGATCTTGTCATGATGGTTATGGTGTACTTTTATTTCTAAATTACAATGTTTTTTTTTTATTTACATTCTAGCCAGCGGGAAGGCAGTTTGGGGAGATTAGTTGCCCAAAGAAGAAACGATTTGTCACTGGACTCCTCAACTATCAGCGTGTGTCTCTGCCCTTAGGACGGAACTACTTTCTGGCAGGCTGTTGTATCTCCTACTCAATATAACTGAATGTGTCTCAATGGGACCTGGATTTTACTATCGAGTGCTGTTCATATATCTTCCAGGCAGTTATCTTGTGTTAGGGAGCTGTTATCTGGTTACCTTCCCATTGTTCTTTTGTTTGGCTGCTGGGGGGGGGGGGAAGGGAGAGGGGGTGATATCACTCCAACTTGTAGTACAGCAGTAAAGAGTGATTGAAGTTGATGAAATATAAAACAAATCAGTTTGCTCTTTTAAAAAAACAGATTTCAGTGCAGAATTCTGCTGGAGCAGCACTGTTAACTGATGTGTTTTGAAAAAAACATGTTTTCCCATGACAGTATCCCTTTAATTATCAATGGGTAACAGCAAGAGTTCACCCTTTGAGGGTAGGGACACACTGGATGATTTGTCGCCAACGTTTTTAAAAAGTAAATCGCGGCGACAAGACGATCGTCTTTTTTGAACAGACGATTCACAGCACTATTGGCACAGAGCGATTTGTATCCCATTACTCTGTGCGGTACGTGCTCCACCCAAACCGGAAACGGCTTGTGCTGCCCGCTGTAACCTGGCGTCTTTACGTTCTTGAGTCATTACGTTCACATTGTAATTTGAATACAATTGCTGCTACTTATCTGTATGTGTGTGAGTGTCTAGGAGATTTCAGTGCTTTTCTAAGTACATGCTATTTCTGATAAATCGCTCGGAAAAGGGTCTCAGTGCGTTTTGGAGCTACCGGCGATTCACAAACGCGCTGTGGGCACAGGAGCTGGCGTCTTTCATTTGTTTTTGTTCAGAGACAAAACGAGCGATATGTCGCCGCAATTTGCTTTTTAAAAACGTTGGCAACAAATCGTCCTGTGTGTCCTTACCCTGAAAAATATGCCCCTAAAAATCCCTTGAATAGAGTGCGGCAGATTTTCTCTCTGGTACCTCAAAGTTACAGTAGTTAGCTCTCCTCCTTGCAGTCTTTAGACTCCAAGTATAGAAATAGAAACCAAAATAGTATAATAGTATTTTATTAAAATATATTTATTTAAAACAATTTCACTCACATTTTCACTCGTTAAAACAATCGTTTTTACTTCCCATAATGTTTACAGGCTGTGGATTAAACACGTAGTTAAAAAAAAAATGGCTTGGGCAAAGAAAGGGTTAATTGTGGCTGCAAAGACTGTGCCTATGGGGAATGTTTGTTTGGACAAACAGTACTTTCCAAGGCAGACACAAGGAATTGGGGCAGAGGATTTGATTAAACTTGGCATTCTCTCCCACACTGAGAGTTTGGTGACCTTCTATAAATCTTCCAGGTTTCTCTGGTAACTGTCCTTACCCATCCTGCACCAAAACCAACAGTCATTTTTGGCATCACCCTATTAATGAAAGAGTAACATGGAAGTGGCCTCCCAGGAGTCCCGGCCCTTACCGGCAACCCCTATAATCCTCATTATAATCTGCCGCTGCAGGAATCCTTTGACTGCTCAGGAATTGGATGCACTGCTCCCTTAGAAACATTTGACTCGGCTACAGTTTGGCATCGTAGTTACTTAGCACTAAGGTCAACACTTTCCTCAATACTGATTCTCTAAACTCCTTTCATAGAGTTACAAACAGCTGCCAAATATTTTCATTATTTTCAATGGGTTTTCTAGAATTACTGCTGCCAGGACCACATACATCGACTTTTCCAGCAGGAGTTGTCAAAAGATCAACTTTTTTTAATTTTTTTATTATTGAAGCCGGGGCAAGTGCTTCTAAACACCCAGTGCAAAAAAGATGCAAAACTTGTGCAAGGGTGAAATTGGACTTGCCTTAACAAATGGCAAAGGCCCAAACTCCATAGTCACCTGCCTGTCTTTAGACTCCCCCTCGCTGAAGCTTTCCGTGACCTCCCCAACCAAAGGCAAGGGTCTTCAGACACTCTTCACTGCAAGTGTTCATAGACGCTTGGACACTACTGTACTTTACAGTAATGCAATATAAAGGGCACCCACACGGTGTCGCTATTTATCCACTGTCATTTTACTCAGCAACAGACCTGTAAAGAAGGGAAATCACAGAGGTATGAAAGGCATTGTGGGAAATTGAATATTGGCTGGAGAAAGGCCGACTACTACTACATTGTTTCAGTGTTACACAGTTGTGATGTGCGGGTCAACGAAAAGTCCTAATTCTATTTCTCCCAACCCGACCCATTACATTGTGAGCAGGGTGGTAGTGATGTGCAGATCAGGAAAAACTCAACACTGTACGTTACTTCTGTGCGTAGCAAAAAAGTGAATCTTCTTGAGTAGTGGAGGAGCCTACTTCCCCAGTCAAACGCACCCAACCCTAACCTGCAACAGTTGGCCAAATTTGAACCCCACTTACCTGACACCCTGGGCTGGTGCTCCTATCAGGAGAAAACTGCACCGGCCCAGGATTCTTCCAGCAAGCACCATGGAGCGATCATCTTACGCCTTCTGTCTTCTCGTGCCTGCACATACGCAGTGTAGCGGTAAGTGAACTTTAACAAAAAAGTCATCTAATTCATTCTACTGCGCATGCATCTGCCCCGGGAAATTTGAATATAAAAGAAGCAGGAAAACAATCACTCCATGGTGCTCACTTGAATAACCCTGGGCCAGTGCAGTTTTCTCCTGATAGGAATGTCAATTAAGTAAATATGTTCACTTGGGAGAGCCTAATGTTTGGCACCCCCAAGTAAAAAGTCCTTCTCCTTTAAGAAACTCCTGTGGGCTGTGCTCCTCTTCTTTCAAAATACTTATTTCATAATAATGCGTAGGTCACAGAGCAGATTTCGTCACTAATACATGCAACCATGCATTTTGGCACCGACACTTGCTCCATGTGCCTGCACCTGGGCCAACATAGTGGTTCCGAGTGCAAGCGCAGAAGAGCTTCCAATCGAGAGTAGGGCTGATTCTCGACCTGCGTTAGTTTTCCAACATTTAGTTGATCCATTTCTCAGCAGCCTCTCTGGACTATTAGCAACTATTGTATCAATTCTAACAGCTGCCTGTAATGAAACCAAGGGATTCTGCTCAGCAGGGACAAAGATAAGAAATGTATCCACTAAATGTATCCATTTAGAACAGTTTACAGGGTCGGCGACCCCCCCTCCCAGGACTGCTTTAGAAGGTAAGAAATTACAATTTACACTTCAATATTAGAAAAACGGTCACACATAGAAAGTCATTATTTGAAACCAACTAGTTGTTTGAAGGTGAACCACCCCTTTAAGTAGAAACCCCTAGTCTTGGAAGTGGATTGTAAACGGCACATTCTGCCAGAAAAGTGTCAGCCTGAAGGACACGACACATGATCATGTGCAGGGATGATCATTGTACAGAGGTTCAGCTGTTACTCATGTTACCAGCCCCGACAGCTGCGCAGAAATCCAAGTCCCAATCTGCGAGCTCCTTTGTGCAGGACAAGCATTTTGCATTTCAATAAGGCCTTGTTGTCCACATTGCTGCAACTGTCCTGCAAATCACAGCGTCCCAATCCTTACAAAGAGTACATTTTCATGCACGGAAATTATGAAATAAATATTTTGAAAGAACAAGGAGCGCTGCTTAGCACGCAGATGGAAAACTCCAAGCTGGGCCAACTGGTAGAGATGTGCTTAGGCTGTTACATGGGCTGTATTCTCTGTCAGTGGAGAAGCACCCAAAATGGTCATTGCTGCCTCTCATGGACTTAAATAGGAAACGTAACAGAGCCGGGAATCACAATTTTAAATCCAAAAATGCTCTAGGGAGTGATTTCAGGCTGAAAAGTGCCAGAATACAATATAAAATGTGGACTTTGTGCATGATTGTTGGTGCCCAGGAGTTAAATGGGGAGCATAATCCCAAATATTGCCTTTGTGCATGACAGGTTTGCTTTTAGATCTCTCCTCTATTCAGCATTTTAACTTCTCTGTTAGGAATATCGCACACACAACATTTTGGGTGCCACTATTTCATCTGCAGAACAGCCAAGATCCATTTTTACACCCATTTTTAAGGACTAATCATGGTTGCTTTCTGTTCAAATGAATAACAAGCGACCCAGGGATGATAGTAGCATTCTGACCACAAGTAGAGCTGATCAAAACACAAAAGGCCCCATTTACTAAACTACTGGAGGGCATATTGCAAAAATATGGTGCAAAATCGTTTTTTTTTAAGCAACTTCCCCTGCAAGATGTGTCGAGAGTTGCAAAAACTGCAGTTGCTGGTGCACACACACACGTGCTAAAATTCGCCCCTCTCATATGTGCAAATCCAATGCTTTTCAATGCAATCTAAAGACTTGCTAAAGGATTTCTAACCCCCATGGGTTAACCTCCAATTAATAAATGAATCAGTGTATGTACCGTTGCCATTATATAAGAATCCCACCCATAAATTAAATCTAATATTATTAGGGATGCACCAAATCCAAAATTCGGTTCGGGATTCAGCCTTTTTCAGCAGGATTCGGATTCAGCCGAATCCTTCTGCACTGGCCAAACTGAATTTGCATATGCAAATTTGGGGAGGGAAATCGCGTGACTTTTTTTGTCACAAAACAAATAAAAAAATGTTTTTCCCTTCTCACCCCTAATTTGCATATGCAAAGTAGGATTCGGTTCAGTATGCGACTGAATCTTTCGCAAAGGATTCGGGGGTTTTGCCCGAATCCAAAATAGTGGATTCGCTGCATCCCTAAATATTATTAAACGTTACTATCCATGCAAAATATTTTAAATTAAATCTGATATTAAACTTTACTATCTGTTAGAAATTTGATCCGTCTAACAACAATTCAGTCCAATTTAGGCTTAGCAATGGAAGGATTTATTCAAGCAATGCAAGACAGAGAGTATGACTTGTATATAACAGTTCTTAAAAACTACAAACAAAAATGCTTTAAAAGACAATCTATTTCTTTCCCCAGTAGTGGTAATTTAAAACCTTTCCTTTTCCTCTGGTGAATAGTTGTTTTCCCGGCGTTTATATGTGAGCTCTGGATGTTCAGGTTCTTGATGGTATCAGAAGTCAAGATAAGCTGCACTGCTGTTTGAGAGCAGTCCATTTATACAAATTTCCCTGAAGAATTCCTTTGATGAACTTTGAACCAATGAGAAAAGAGTTCTTTGTCTTTAAGGCAAAAGTCCTTTTGTGTAACCACCAGAAGATGGCACTGTCGTATCACTTATGTTACAGAGTCCACATTTTCCTATCTTGCAAGTCTTTACAACATTCCGAAATCTTACCATTATAACAAAAAACCATTTAAGAAAACATATACACATAAAACTAACTAGTATTAATATTAAAAACGTAAACTACATACAAAATACAAAGCATACAATGAATATGTAATAAAAACCCAGAGATAGATGTATGTATAAATATACTTCCTTCTTAAAAAGGATTGGATGCAAATTTTTTTACAAATATTCAAAATTTTTCTTTTTTTGATGTCGGGGGACCAAAATGTCGCTAAAACTGGATATTTTCTGGCACAAATACAGACGAAAAGTTCTATTTTCTTGATTATTTTTGTCTGTTTTCAACTCACAATTTGCCTGGGGGAATTAATTCACATCCACATTGTAAATTCCCATCATCCCCATACCCTCACCCCATAAATAAATGAATCAGACTTTGGAGTAGGGAAAAAGCCCCCAAAGGATTTTAATCAGAATCTTTTTACATGTTGATATTTATATATATTTACTATGTAATGATGGAGTGTAGGAAAAGGGGCCATCGTGCAAGGAATATGGATTTACTCCTCTCCCAAACGGTACAAACACAACATCTTTTACACGTGAAACAGGAGAGATCATGACTCTACAGCAATGAGATCGTAAAGAGCAGCTGGACGCGCACACGCTTAGTTTTACCACAAGGCTAAATTCAGCTGCCCAACTCTTTAGGATCTCATTGTGTGGCAAACACAAGATGACGCGTCCTTCTGAGCGCAGACGCTGTAAACTGGAAGTCAGAGCCCTACAAGCAGGCCATATACATTCGAGGGCACCCAAATTCCTGAGTGTCGTGCTGAAGAAATATCTAGAGCACTGCTCATAAAAACATAGAGAAAGTCCGAGCAAGGAATTCACTGCACCGGCTGGACATTGACTCGATCACCAAGAGGGCAGAATATTTAGAAAAAACAAAAAGGGAGTCGTGGGAGGGTTTGAGGGAGTTATATACACAGGAGAATAAAGGCGTTCCTTAGTATACTGAGTAAATTCGGATGCCACAGGACCATACTGAGTATCATCTCGATGATCTAGGGGAGAGAAAGGAAATAGAGGGGGGGAAAAAGAAGAATTATTTGAGATAAGATAAAAACTGCCTGGAGAGAACAATGGCAAAACGACTGGGCACAGTGGTGAATCAGAACCTTTTTAGATGCCACCAATCTAAACTCCTAACAACATATTAGTAAAGTCCTACCTGCCAGTTTCCCCCCTAGCAGTACTCACTAACTGGAAACACCACGTGCCATACAGCAGCTATTTCCCTCGTGGCAGGAGAAGACCACGGCATTTGAAAGCTCCTTTTTACAAAACTGGAAACCTTAGCACAAATCTATGAATACTCGCTGGTCATTCATGGAGTCGTGTGGAGATTAAACAGAGGCACAGAGAAAGCACAAAGTGTTCTTACCATGATAACGGCCACAACGACAGCAGCGATGCCAACCAGATAGAGCTTGGTTGAGAACAGAGCATCAATTTTCTGGTGGCAGTCCTGAAATAAAATGCAGATGATCAGCGTGAGGGTTCATAGCCCTAGCCATGGCAAAGCCCTTTCCTTCAAGGCATACTAACCTCTATGGTGAATTGCTCTAGTATATTGTCACGTTTCGGACACACTTCGCTAAGGTTCAAGAAGGATAATTTAGAACTGGAGTCACCACAGCACTGCAGCTGGAAGGGTAACAAAAATGATTTAGCTGAACGCAAGTAAACATGGACTGAATCACTACAAGGAGTTGCAATTACAGTCAGGACAATAAGACACAAAAAGAAGTAGAGAGGTCTTTACAAAGCTTGGTAGTTTGATTGATCATTTTGGCTGATTTAAACAATACTGCTGACTGCCAGGGCACGAATCGCAGCTTGGGGGTTGGTTTCAACAGACCATTCTGCGACCCTGTCTGAGCCAATTCCATAATCTCATCTGCCAATAAATCTTGTCGGCTGCTGCACAAAGAACTGCATCTTCGCTTCCTTCATTTGACCCAAACAATGACATTTGGACAACCCAGTCTATGGGCAGTATCTATCTGGTTTGCCCATGAGCTGATCAGCCGCATACACTGAGGGGATATGTATCACTTACTGTCTCATGGAAGGCCTTGAGCACAGGGAGAGCCTTTTGTTGCTGTTCCTTAGTACCGGTGGTTGCATGTTGATACACTTCACTGTAGAAAAGTCGCATTTCCTTTGACACCTGACAAAATAAACCAAAATATCATTAGGCGTCTTACGCAAAGCATAAATTCCTACATCAGGGCTGTCCCTTTTTGTGGCTTGAAACATCTGATTCATTATTTATGACTTCTGTTTTTGTGGCCATGCAAACAACTTGTGTGGATTCTTTTTTACAAATCATGGTATTAAAAATGTGTATCATTTTAAGAATATTTGTTAACTTTTTCTTATCTCGGTTTATGCATAATAATTTCTTATCCAATAGTTGGTTTGCATGATCACATTGTTCATATAAACTATGCCATAAATCAGCATCTGCTCTAGTACAACCATTAAATTCAAACATTACATCACTGTTTTTTGCATGCTTAGTAATTAACTCCATACTCACCTGATATGAAGTTTCGTAGTCCCTTTGCCTTTAAAATGTGCACTCTTTTAAGGAAGGATACTACGCCTCTTGAATCTCTCCGTGGATCCAAGAAAAAATATGAAGATACAACGCGTCTTCCCGCTTTACACAGTGGCCACTGTTTTTCTTCTCCCCTTCCTTTCTTTGCCCAATGGACTGCTGACTCTAGGTTCTTTTACTTTGCAAAAAAATCCTCTTCTCTTGAATAACTCTCTGTGGTTATCGAACTCCCCCCTTTTTTAAGATTTAAACCTGAAAGTTTTAATCTTAAACCTCCTGCTGAACAGGAAAAAAATATGGGGTTTGCTCCCAAGATTGGGGAAACTGGCTGGGTTGCCAAATCTGTTAGAAATTTGATCCGTCTAACAACAATTCAGTCCAATTTAGGCTTAGCAATGGAAGGATTTATTCAAGCAATGCAAGACAGAGAGTATGACTTGTATATAACAGTTCTTAAAAACTACAAACAAAAATGCTTTAAAAGACAATCTATTTCTTTCCCCAGTAGTGGTAATTTAAAACCTTTCCTTTTCCTCTGGTGAATAGTTGTTTTCCCGGCGTTTATATGTGAGCTCTGGATGTTCAGGTTCTTGATGGTATCAGAAGTCAAGATGAGCTGCACTGCTGTTTGAGAGCAGTCCATTTATACAAATTTTCCTGAAGAATTCCTTTGATGAACTTTGAACCAATGAGAAAAGAGTTCTTTGTCTTTAAGGCAAAAGTCCTTTTGTGTAACCACCAGAAGATGGCACTGTCGTATCACTTATGTTACAGAGTCCACATTTTCCTATCTTGCAAGTCTTTACAACATCCCGAAATCTTACCATTATAACAAAAAACCATTTAAGAAAACATATACACATAAAACTAACTCGTATTAATATTAAAAACGTAAACTACGGGGGGCGTGGCCAACCACGCAACTGCACAGACGTGCTTTCACGGCGCTCCCGGGGCCAAACCTTAAACAACGGGGAACTTCACCCCTTTACGGTCCCATAGCACCCCTTAAACAGGAGAGACTCACCCTCCTGACCCTGCGGCGATCCAGCGCAGCGGGAGCTGCGACCCTGGCTGCCTCCGCAGGAGAGCTTGAATTGCGGCCTACTGGGGAGACTGTGGCCCCGACCTCTGGTGCCTGCTTGGGATCCATCCACGGCAGAGGGGATCCGGTCCCCGCTGGAGTCTTGGTGTAGCAGCGCTGATTTTGCCTGCAAGTGCAGCACCTAGGGTGAGTGCGCAAGTGACCCCGGGAGCGTCTCTATTAGACTGCCATCCTGCAGATTGGCTGTGGGAGCAGCGCGCTGTTCTGGGCAGTTAATCCAGCACCTTCCTATTGTACAGGCTGTCTTTATCCCCTCCATATCAACAGCGATTGCACTGAAAGTCCCAGGGGGAGAGGAAGGACTGGAGCCCCAATAAATAACAGCACCCAAGCTGGGCCCATCCCAGGGGATTACCCACAAGTACTGAGTGGGTTACACAAACACTCCCTGCACCATATTTATGCCCATCGCCTATAGCAATCCCCTGGCTTGTGAAAAGAGAGGAGTAGGGGAAAATACAGCTTACTGATATCAGTTACACTCAGTGGACTGCTGGAAGGGCATACCAGGAACTAACTGTGAGGAGGGAAAGTGATTACAGATTGTAACCAGCTGCAATTGCGCCAGGATTTCTGGACTCCTACTGCCTACACAAATACAGTACCAGCAGCAGCTTTTATCGCAGATGGGAAGCGTAACCCACTAACCCTGGACCTTTATATTAACCCTCTGAATATATAAGACAGTGCATATATTACACACATGTGATTTCTACACCCGAAGTGTGTGCCAACCAATACTTGTCCTACAGCTTTCAACATGGGGAAACACTCTCAAAAAACCAGGGCAGAGGCAGCAGCCCGCCTAGAACGGTTTGCCCACTCTCCACCTCAGCCACCTCTTCCAGAGGAAGAATCCAATCCCTCTCCACCACCATCTCCCCCTTCTTCACAGCTGTCTCAGGAAGCCCCTGAACCGACCATGAGGGAGCTCCTGGGGGCTATAATGGAGAATCGCACTACCTCAACTGCGCAATTGGAGGCAATTAAAGTCGATCTGTCTCTGCTGCGTCAAGATATGCAAAATATCCGTGAACGCACAACAGCAGTGGAAAATAGAGTATCTGATGTGGAAGACTTAATCCCACCTATGCAGCAAGACATTCGGGATATTAAAACTCAGCTCAAACAAGCATTGGATAAAACTGACGATCTTGAAAACAGATTGCGCAGAAATAATATTCGGATTATTGGCCTTCCTGAACGGATAGAAGGACAACATCCTGAAACCTTCATTGAAAAATGGCTGCAGGATACATTGGGCGCGGATACCTTCACCCCAATTTTTGCAGTGGAAAGAGCACATCGAGTCCCTACCAGAGCCCTCCCTCCGGGTGCCCCGCCGCGGCCATTTCTTCTGAAGCTACTGCACTACAGAGACAGGGATGCGGCGTTGAAAGTGGCTAGAGTAAAAGGGCCCCTTGTCTACAACGGAGCAACAGTTTCTCTATACCCTGATTTCTCCCCTGCAATCCAGAAACAGAGAGCCACCTTTGTAGCAGTAAAGAGGCGTCTGAGGGATGCAAATATCCCCTATAGTATGCTATATCCATCGAAGCTACGAATCCAGGATGGTGATCGGGTGCTATTTCTCACTACACCAGCAGAAGCTGAGGATTGGCTGACTCGCAAAGGGATAAGACATTCCCCACCTAGGGAGAGGAGAACCCCCCCTAATAGTCCATAGTAGGATACAACTTCGTTGCAGGGTTGTGGGTGACTCCCCGGATTCCGATACATGATCCGCAGTGGTCACAAGGAAGGTAACTATAATTTACACTCACAGTACCTACTTCTCACTCCTTATGGATTATTTTGCACTTGTCCAGATTCAACACTTTATGGCTTTACAGGCATATAAAGGGACTCTGAAACGGAGGACCATTGATACCTTTATTGTTGCATCCTATTAAAATGACTCTCCCAGGTTCCGTTCTATAAACCCTTATAACTTAATAGGGGAGGCCACTGTTGGACACTGCAGGGATCACCCACACTCATCTTTGGACTACCTATGTTAATGCTGCTTAACAGTCACGCAGCACAGTTCATACTATAATGGTTGGTATAATGCACACATATGTGATGATTTGGTTCCATGTTCCCCCAATTTAACCTGCTTTTGCGGATTCTGTTACAGGGTACAAGACCTGCCCAGGTTTGGAGGGCGGGTAGGGAGGGTAAGGGTATTCCATTACGTTTTTTGTTTGTCTATTGGTTTTGTTTTGTCAATATGCCGAAAGCTTCTGCTTTGTTGATTGATGCACCGTGCAGCCCTCACTGTAATAGTGACACAGGGAAAATTTTACATGCCTACACTTATTCCTCCTTTAAGTATACAAAATCCTCCGCCACTTCCTATATATGGCTGATCCATGGCTGACATCACGCTAACTTCCTGGAACATCCGGGGATTAAATGATAAATTTAAGAGAGCACAAATGTTTAACTACCTTAAAAGGCACCCTCCCTCCTTGCTCCTACTTCAAGAAACTCATCTGACGGGCCAAAAACTACTAGCCTTAAAGAGACGCTGGGTAGGTCAGGCCTACCACTCTACCTACTCAACTTATGCTAGGGGAGTCTCGATTTTGGTAAAGAAATCCCTCCAATTTAATTTACTTACTCTCAAAACAGATTACTATGGCAGATTTGTTATCCTTCATTGCACAATAGCCAATTTCCCCCTGATTATAGTCAATTTGTACATCCCACCTCCATTTAATATGAATCTCCTACATACAATTGATAAAAAACTGGCAGATCTTCCTACGGCTCCTACTTGTTATATGGGTGACTTTAACGCCCTAATGGACCCACGGATGGATAAATTAAACCCCCCCTTTCCTTCTGGAGATAAATTAATGACTTGGGCCAATGCACTGGGTTTAACGGATGTGTGGAGGTGGAAATATCCTAACCAAAAGGCCTTTTCTTGCCACTCTGCTACTCACCACTCACTCTCACGGATAGACCTAGCATTAGTTACACCCGATCTCTTATCCAAAGTGGTCAAGATTGAATATCTTCCCCGTGCTCTCTCTGACCACTCTCCACTTGCTATTACTTTAAGTGTGATAAGCTCCCCTCAAACTAATCTTTGGAGATTTAGCCCATTGTGGCTTCAAAACACTGTGGTAAAAGACAAGGCTGCTGCAGCAGTTAAGGACTATTGGGAATTAAATGCAGGATCAGCCCCCCCTCCTATACTATGGGATGCTTCGAAAGCTTACATGAGAGGGCAACTTAGCAACGCAGTCGCTAGGGCCAGAATGGAATCTAAAGCCCTAGTAATGGAGGCAGAAAAGGAGTTAGAGGAGGCTGAGTCTGATTATGTAACCAATCCCTCTCCACTGACTTACCATAAACTAGTAGACTCCCATCATTCACTGGCTAGAGAACAAGCACTCCTTACGCGGAAATCGCAATTGTACACCTACCAGCGTACATTTGAAACTGGAGATAGAAGTGGTAGAACGCTGGCTTACTTAGCCAAATTACAGGCCCCCTCCACTGCGATTGCAGCCGTAGCAACTGCAAACGGGACTCTCAAATCCATGCCCCAAGATATAGTAGAAACCTTTGCAACATACTTTAAAACCTTGTATGCTACCCAGAGCAGGTACACAGAGGCGGAGATACATCAATACCTTACACAAACCTCCACTCCTGTTCTAACGACAGCCCAGAGGGATAATCTAGACTCCCCTATTACTAAGTAGGAGATTCAGCAAGCCATCAATGCCTTAGCCCCTGGCAAGACCCCGGATCCCGATGGTATCCCAGCAGATCTATATAAAAGTCTTTTGGATGAAATTACTCCCCACTTACTAAATACCCTTACGACGGTGATGCAAGATTTATCTCCCCCACCTTCCTTTCTAGAAGCCATCATTGTCCTGATACTGAAGCCCCAGAAAGACCCGCAATCTTGTAGCTCTTACAGGCCAATCTCTTTACTTAATACAGATGCTAAAATAATGGCCAAGGTGCTAGCCAGTAGACTGGCCCTAGTAATACCTGACCAGATTCATCCAGACCAATCTGGATTCATGGCGGGCAAAACCACAGACATTAACTTACGAAGATTGTTCTTTAACCTGCAATCTACGCATGACAATGCAGGCTCGAGAATAATACTATCATTGGATTCAGCTAAAGCCTTTGATTCAGTGGAATGGAATTATCTATGGGCAACTCTTTCACGATTTGGCGTTGGACCTAACTTTATAAGCTGGATCAAAATGCTATATTCGGCTCCTGTGGCACGGGTCAGGGCAAATGGCACAATATCTGGACCCTTTCCATTGGCTAGGGGTACACAGCAGGGATGCCCTCTCTCCCCCTTACTATTTGCTCTGGCCATTGAACCGTTGGCAATCCACATTAGACAGGCCCCTACATTAGAGGGATGGCGCTTGGGACCAGTGGAAGAGAGAATATCGCTTTATGCAGATGATCTGCTGGTCTATCTGGCAGATGCGGGTCCATCGCTAGCTACCCTAGCCTCCATTATAACGGAATTTGGGAGATTGTCAGGGCTGCGGGTTAATTGGGATAAGTCCGCCTTACTACAAGTAGACCCAACCCCCCTACCTGCCTTGCCACAGGAGATTCCAATAGTAGTGGTGAGGGAATTTACATATCTCGGAATCAATACTAACCCTGAATTAACTACCTTTATACCTCGCAACCTCGACCCGGTTGTATCTTCTCTCACTACTACTCTATCTGTGTGGTCCAAGCTTCCATTGACACTCTGGGGGAGGATTAACATTTTTAAGATGGTGTATCTGCCACGATTTCTATACATCTTCCACAACTCGCCCACTCATATTCCGAAGAGTTTCTTTAAGACTGTCCATCAAATTGTGGTAAGGTTTATATGGGGAGGTAAAACGCCCAGGTTGACATGGCGGAAACTTACCCCCGCCACGAAAGATGGGGGACTAGGCTTGCCAGATTTATACCTCTACTATATAGCTAGCCAATTGCACTATGTTAAATGGTGGTTCGAACCTGATCCCTATAACCCCAATACAACGTTACAGGCGCTGGCTGTGGGGTCATGGGAGGGTCTCCGGCACCTGCCGTATAGAGCGACCGCAGATCATGTCAAACTACCAGCAGTCATAACAACCCCAAGGAAGGCCTGGAATTTGGCACTCAAGCTGTACCCAAAGAACTCCCCCATTTTAACACCCAATGTCCCGTTATGGGCCAACTCCCGTCTTCCCCAATTCCATAAATTTCCCGATTTCCTCTACTGGCCACGTAAACACATTAGGCGATTACAGGATGTCCTAGATGGTGCCAAGCTTGGCTCATATGAGTTCTTTAAAGAAAAACTTGCGGAGCCCAATCCATCTCACTTTAGGTATTTCCAACTGCGGCAAGTATTTCTAGCACAATTTGGAGAATCTGAAATACAAACCTCCCAACCACAATTTGAAACTGTGTTATGGTCTCCTACCATAACCAAACTTACATCCACCTTATATAAAACCTTGCTACAAACGTGCCCCCCTCCATTTAAGGTAGCATATCAAAAATGGCTAGCTGACATCCCAGACCTCGAAGTCGAGGAGTGGGAGGAAGCAACTGGCAAAGGTTATGGTCATCTTTACTCAATACGCGACAAATTAGTTCAATTTAAATGGCCTCATCAATTCTATATCACCCCTGTGCGATTAAAAGCCATGGGATATAATCCAACTGCAAGATGTCATAGATGTGGGGCTGAAGGGGCCACCTTTTTACACATGGCTTGGTCGTGTCCACCAGTCTCCACATTTTGGACTGAAGTCATGGATATCTTAGCAGATAAATTAGATTTCCCTAGGCTGCTGACCCCACAGGTGTGCATATTGGGAGTCATAGATGAAATCATATATACTAATCATGCCAGAGTTAGATACCGTACACTGTTGTACTATGCTAAGAAAGTAATTGCTATGGCATGGATGGGTCCCCAACTGCCCACGGTACAAAACTGGATAACGTTGGTGAATCAGAATCTGCCTCTCATTAAGCTCACCTTACTAGCCAGAGGCTCACTGAAAAGATTTGAGAAGATATGGAGTCCATGGTGGGAAGTAGGACTTGGGGGTCAGGGCTCCTGAACATGAACAGAATCGTTTATTTCTACTGTAAACGACAGAAATCCTTAATTTTGTTTAATTCCTGATATTACTGTCCAATATGTTGATGATTGGACTCTTGGAGGCAATGTTTACTTATCACGGTACGATGTTTGCACGATGTTTTAATTCTTGAGTGTCTCAATCAAATTACTCAACGAATTGGTATGTAAACGTTTTATTCCAAGCTCTGTAATGGTAACTCAACTGCATTTACGACATATACTTTGTTTTATGTTTAATGTGTTATAAAACAATAAAAATTTTACCTTTAAAAAACAAAACGTAAACTACATACAAAATACAAAGCATACAATGAATATGTAATAAAAACCCAGAGATAGATGTATGTATAAATATACTTCCTTCTTAAAAAGGATTGGATGCAAAATTTTTTACAAATATTCAAACTTTTTCTTTTTTTGATTACCTTAGGTGGCGAGTGATGTCGGGGGACCAAAATGTCGCTAAAACTGGATATTTTCTGGCACAAATACAGACGAAAAGTTTTATTTTCTTGATTATTTTTGTCTGTTTTCAACTCACAATTTGCCTGGGGGAATTAATTCACATCCACATTGTAAATTCCCATCATCCCCATACCCTCACCCCATAAATAAATGAATCAGACTTTGGAGTAGGGAAAAAGCCCCCAAAGGATTTTAATCAGAATCTTTTTACATGTTGATATTTATATATATTTACTATGTAATGATGGAGTGTAGGAAAAGGGGCCATCGTGCAAGGAATATGGATTTACTCCTCTCCCAAACGGTACAAACACAACATCTTTTACACGTGAAACAGGAGAGATCATGACTCTACAGCAATGAGATCGTAAAGAGCAGCTGGACGCGCACACGCTTAGTTTTACCACAAGGCTAAATTCAGCTGCCCAACTCTTTAGGATCTCATTGTGTGGCAAACACAAGATGACGCGTCCTTCTGAGCGCAGACGCTGTAAACTGGAAGTCAGAGCCCTACAAGCAGGCCATATACATTCGAGGGCACCCGAATTCCTGAGTGTCGTGCTGAAGAAATATCTAGAGCACTGCTCATAAAAACATAGAGAAAGTCCGAGCAAGGAATTCACTGCCCCGCTGGACATTGACTCGATCGCCAAGAGGGCAGAATATTTAGAAAAAACAAAAAGGGAGTCGTGGGAGGGTTTGAAGGAGTTATATACACAGGAGAATAAAGGCGTTCCTTAGTATACTGAATAAATTCGGATGCCACAGCACAGGACCATACTGAGTATCATCTCGATGATCTAGGGGAGAGAAAGGAAATAGAGGGGAAAAAAAAAGAAGAATTGAATAAATGAGAAGTATTTGAGATAAGATAAAAACTGCCTGGAGAATACAATGGCAAAACGACTGGGCACAGTGGTGAATCAGAACCTTTTTAGATGCCACCAATCTAAACTCCTAACAACATATTAGTAAAGTCCTACCTGCCAGTTTCCCCCCTAGCAGTACTCACTAACTGGAAACACCACGTGCCATACAGCAGCTATTTCCCTCGTGGCAGGAGAAGACCACGGCATTTGAAAGCTCCTTTTAACAAAACTGGAAACCTTGGCACAAATCTATGAATACTCGCTGGTCATTCATGGAGTCGTGTGGAGATTAAACAGAGGCACAGAGAATGCACAAAGTGTTCTTACCATGATAACGGCCACAACGACAGCAGCGATGCCAACCAGATAGAGCTTGGTTGAGAACAGAGCATCAATTTTCTGGTGGCAGTCCTGAAATGAAATGCAGATGATCAGCGTGAGGGTTCGTAGCCCTAGCCATGGCAAAGCCCTTTCCTTCAAGGCATACTAACCTCTATGGTGAATTGCTCTAGTATATTGTCACGTTTCGGACACACTTCGCTAAGGTTCAAGAAGGATAATTTAGAACTGGAGTCACCACAGCACTGCAGCTGGAAGGGTAATAAAAATTATTCAGCTGAACGCAAGTAAACATGGAGTGAATCACTACAAGGAGTTGCAATTACAGTCGGAACAATAAGACACAAAAAGAAGTAGAGAGGTCTTTACAAAGCTTGGTAGTTTGATTGATCATTTTGGCTGATTTAAACAATACTGCTGACTGCCAGGGCACGAATCGCAGCTTGGGGGTTGGTTTCAACAGACCATTCTGCGACCCTGTCTGAGCCAATTCCATAATCTCACCTGCCAATAAATCTTGTCGGCTGCTGCACAAAGAACTGCATCTTCACTTCCTGCATTTGACCCAAACAATGACATTTGGACAACCCAGTCTATGGGCAGTATCTATCTGGTTTGCCCATGAGCTGATCAGCCGCATACACTGAGGGGATATAGTTACATAGTTACATAGTTACATAGTTAAATTGGGTTGAAAAAAGACAAAGTCCATCAAGTTCAACCCCTCCAAATGAAAACACATCATCCATACACACACCCCTCCCTACTTTTAATTAAAATTCTTTATACCCATACCTATACTAACTATAGAGTTTAGTATCACAATAACCTTGGATATTATGTCTGTCCAAAAAAATCATCCAAGCCATTCTTAAAGGCATTAACTGAATCAGCCATCACAACATCACCCGGCAGTGCATTCCACAACCTCACTGTCCTGACTGTGAAGAACCCTCTACGTTGCTTCAAATGAAAGTTCTTTTCTTCTAGTCTAAAGGGGTGGCCTCTGGTACGGTGATCCACTTTATGGGTAAAAAGGTCCCCTGCCATTTGTCTATAATGTCCTCTAATGTACTTGTAAAGTGTAATCATGTCCCCTCGCAAGCGCCTTTTTTCCAGAGAAAACAACCCCAACCTTGACAGTCTACCCTCATAACTTAAGTCTTCCGTCCCTCTAACCAATTTAGTTGCACGTCTCTGCACTCTCTCCAGCTCATTTATATCCCTCTTAAGGACTGGAGTCCAAAACTGAACTGCATACTCCAGATGAGGCCTCACCAAGGACCTATAAAGAGGCATAATTATGTTTTCATCCCTTGAGTTAATGCCCTTTTTTATGCAAGACAGAACTTTATTTGCTTTAGTAGCCACAGAATGACACTGCCCAGAATTAGACAACGTGTTATCTACAAAGACCCCTAGATCCTTTTCATTTAAGGAAACTCCCAACACACTGCCATTTAGTGTATAACTTGCATTTATATTATTTTTGCCAAAGTGCATAACCTTGCATTTATCAACGTTGAACCTCATTTTCCAGTTTGCTGCCCAGTTTTCCAGTTTAGACAGATCACTTTGCAAAGTGACAGCATCCTGCATGGAACCTATAGTTCTGCACAATTTAGTATCATCTGCAAAAATAGAAACAGTACTTTCAATGCCCACCTCCAGGTCATTAATAAACAAGTTGAAAAGCAAGGGACCTAGTACAGAGCCCTGCGGTACTCCACTAACAACACTGGTCCAATTAGAAAATGTTCCATTTACCACCACTCTTTGTAGTCTATCTTTTAGCCAGTTCTCTATCCAGGTACAAATACTATGTTCCAGGCCAACATTCCTTAATTTAACCAGTAACCTTTTGTGTGGCACTGTATCAAATGCTTTAGCAAAGTCTAAGTAAATCACATCCACTGCCATCCCAGAATCGAGGTCTCTACTTACATTCTCGTAAAAAGAAATTAAGTTAGTCTGGCAAGATCTATTACGCATAAAACCATGCTGGCACAAACTCATAGTATTATGATTTGCTATGAAGTCCAGTATCTTATCCTTTATTAACCCTTAGAAAAGCTTTCCTAATACTGACGTCAGACTAACTGGCCTATAGTTTTGAGGCTGAGAACGGGATCCTTTTTTGAATAGAGGCACCACATTAGCAATTCGCCAGTCTCTCGGCACAATGCCAGATCTCAATGAATCCTGAAAAATTAAGTAAAGAGGTTTGGCAATCACAGAGCTAAGCTCGCTAAGTACCCTGGGATGAATACCATCTGGCCCTGGACCTTTGTTAATCTTAACATGTTCAAGTCTCTTTTGAATTTCTTCATGTGTGAACCATGCATCATTAGTTGTATTACTAGAATTGGGAGTGTTAAGAAGGAAACCTTCACTTACTGGTTCCTCATTTGTGTAGACAGATGAAAAATACGAGTTCAGAATCTGCGCTTTTATTTTGTTTTCATCAACCAGCTGACCCCCCTCTGATAGTAAGGGTCCCACCCCTTCCTGCTTCATTTTTTTACTATTGACATATTTAAAAAATAATTTTGGATTTTTTTTACTGCTTACTGCAATATCCTTTTCTATAGCAATTTTAGCTTGCCTTATAGCTTCTTTGCATGATTTATTGGCCTCCTTGTACCTTATAAATGTTTCGGCTGTACCAGCTAACTTGAAAGCCTTAAAAGCATGTCTTTTCTTACCCACCTCAACACCAACGCTTCTATTGAACCAAAAAGGTTTTGCTTTGCAACGACGTTCCTTGCTTACAAGTGGAATATACTGACAAGTATATTTATTAAGCAGCATTTTAAAGACTTCCCATTTTTGTTCTGTGTTTAACCCTGTGAAAAGCATTTCCCACTTAATATGTTGCAGAGATGCCCTTATACTGTCAAAGTTTGCACGTCTGAAATTTAGTGTTTTAGTTACTCCCTTATAGAATTGCTTCTGCAACAGAATCTCAAAGGAGACCATGTTATGATCACTATTCCCTAAATGCTCACCCACACAAATGTTAGAGATGAGTTCAGTATTGTTAGTTATTACAAGGTCCAAAAGAGAGTTATTCCTAGTAGGTTCTTGAACGAGCTGGAATAAAAAGTTGTCATTCAGCATATTTACAAACCTACTAGCTTTTTCTGTCTTAGCATCCCCATTACCCCAGTCAATGTCTGGATAATTGAAGTCACCCATAGCAACAACTTGACCCAGCTGTGAAGCCGCTTGTATCTGCAAGAGTAGCTCGGCTTCATACTCGACACTTATACGAGGTGGTTTATAGCATACACCAATGATAATTCTTTTTGATACCTTTTGCCCAGTCGAAATCTCTACCCAGAGTGATTCTACACCCTCACCAGTGCCAGCTATTTTTATTTCTTTAGCGCATGGCTTTAATTCAGGCTTTACATACAAACACACTCCTCCACCCTTTTTAATCCCTCTATCCCTCCTAAAAAGGGTGTAACCATTTAAATTCACAATCCAGTCACATGTTTCATCCCACCAGGTCTCAGTGATACCAATTATATCATAATTTTTAGAGCATGCAATTAATTCTAGGTCTCCCATTTTACCTGACAAACTCCGTGCATTTGCCAGCATACAGCGGAGGTTATTACTTTTACTTTTGAAATGTGCATTACTTGGTAAAGAATTATACGTTAAGTTAGTATTATTCTGTTTTCCTTGTAACAGAGGGACCTCCTTAGCTGGTAAACTGTATGCCCCCCTCACTCCTCCCCCATGACCCCTTACTAACCCCACTGCCCCGTCTACACTAGCTTCCCCATAATCCTTTCTCTCACCCACCCCCCCCTTGCCTAGTTTAAACTCTCCTCCAACCTCTTAGCCATTCTTTCCCCTAGCACCGCGGACCCCCTTCCATTGAGGTGCAAACCGTCACGGCTGTATAAGTTGTACCCCAACGAAAAGTCAGCCCAGTGCTCTATGAACCCAAACCCTTCCTTCCTGCACCAAGACTTTAGCCACGCATTAAGCTCCCTAAGCTCCCGCTGTTTTCCTAAACTTGCACGTGGCACAGGCAAAATTTCAGAAAAGATTACATTGGAAGACCTTTCCTTGATCTTAGAGCCTAGATCCCTGAAATCATTCTTTAAGGTCTTCCATCTACCATTTATTTTGTCATTAGTACCGATATGTACTAAGACAGCTGGGTCGTGCCCAGCCCCACCCAATAATTTGTCTATCCGATCAACCACATGCCGAACCCTGGCACCAGGTAGACAGCAAACTGTTCGGTTGTAGCGATCCGGACGACAAATTACCCTATCCACTTTCCTAATAATTGAGTCCCCTACAACCACAATCTGCTTAGGCCTGTCTCTACTCTCCCCCCCACCACTACTAGAGAAACTGGTCTCCCGGCTGTTAGAGAGATCAGCCCCATCTAGAATTGCCAATCCAGAGTTCATACTCCCATCATCTTCACACAATCTGGCAAATTTGTTGCGATGTATAATCTCCGGATCAGCCTCCATTTTCCTTTTGCCCACCTTAGATTTTCTAACTGTCACCCAGCTAGCTGCCTCAACATCCTGCTGCTGTTCTGTTCCCCCCAAACTATCTGACCCCGCTAGGTCCTGCTCAGTGAGCAAAAGACTCCTTTCAAGATTGTCAATCGACCGCAGTGTTGCAATTTGTTGCTCTAGTGCTCTAACTTGAGCCTCCAAAGTGGCAATTTGCTCACAACCACCACAGAGGTAAGCATTTTGGATCTCTTGTTCCAAATCTGCATACATATGGCAGACTGTGCACTGAGTCAGACCTTCAATCTTGCTAGCACTCATTATCCCAGTTACAGATCAAAACAGGAAAAAATATAAATAAATATATAAAATAAAAATAAAAAATATGTATCACTTACTGTCTCATGGAAGGCCTTGAGCACAGGGAGAGCCTTTTGTTGCTGTTCCTTAGTACCGGTGGTTGCATGTTGATACACTTCACTGTAGAAAAGTCGCATTTCCTTTGACACCTGACAAAATAAACCAAAATATCATTAGGCGTCTTACGCAAAGCATAAATTCCTACATCAGGGCTGTCCCTTTGTGGCTTATACCTTGTTTTAATAATTCTAACCCTACCAGGGAAAGATTAAACGACAATTAAGTAAAGTTCATCTGTCAGTCTGCAGCAGGATGGCCCCAACTGACCCTGTTAATCATAATAATTGACTTTCCATTCTGCATCTCTTCCATCTTATCTGTTTTTTGGCTATAATTATGTCTTCCATGAAAATGATGTGATGGACAGAAAGTCTAAGGGCTCTTACTCACGAGCGTTTTTACCTGCGCTCCCCTGCGTTCCGTTTTTCGGCGTTCAGCCGAAGGGGAGCGCAGGAATAGACGCATTTCATTATTTCAAATGGGGCTGTACTCACACAGGCGCATGTAGATGCCGAACGCAGGTTGAGACGCAACATGCTGCATTTTTCCTGCGTTCGGCGCCTACACGCACCTGTGTGAGTACAGCCCCATTTGAAATAATGAAATGCGTCTATTCCTGCGGCTGAACGCCGAAAAACGGAACGCAGGGGAGTGCAGATAAAAACGCTCGTGAGTAAGAGCCCTTAGGGCTACAATCAGCGAGACGAGGAGGAAGCAAAAAACAGGAAGCAGAAGAGGGAAACAGGTGACAGATGAAAGGAAAAAGAAACAGGCGGAAGGAACATTATATATTATTATTACATAAGGAAGGGGTATGGAATGCAGAAGGACTTCCTCATGTACTGAGGGTCAGCATTACTTAACATGGCAGCAGTGAGAAGTGGAGATACCTCATTGTCTGTGCTCTAATGTTACTGGGAAGAGGTCATCATGTATCAGTCCATGAATATAATTAACCTGTGCCATATAGCCTTTTTATTTTTAATTTCCACCATTGCTAGACAGCAGGTTGTTTATAGGAACTATAGTAGTGTTTCTGAATCAAACACATCAGTTTTATCAGTGCAGGGCAACACTGCATTATATTTTTGTTACTTTAAAACTAGGGATGCACCAAATCCCTTATTTTGGATTCGGCCGAACCACCAAATCCTTCGCCAAATATCGAACCAAATCCTCATTTGCATATGCAAATTAGGAGTGGGAAGGGGAAACCATTTTTTACTTCCTTGTTTTGTGACAAAAAGTCACGTGATTTCCCTCCCCGCCCCTAATTTGCATATGTAAATTCGGATTCGGTTCAGCCGGGCAGAAGGATTTGGCCACATCCGAATGCTGCTGAAAAAGCCCGAATCGTGGCTGAACCGAATCCTATTTAAAACACTTTCATTTTTTGCTGTTACTATTCCATTTGCCAATGCCGTTCAATCTGCTCAGTGCAAAATTTGGATGCAACCTGCCATGCTACTACACACAATGCAGAGTTTCAACCTAGAATTATAGAATAATAGCTGGTACACACAAAATAGTTTGTGGCACACCCCGAATTGCATGATTTCGCACTACAGTCACAAATGATCATCCACAGTGGTAAATCGAGTGCAAGTTGAGTTTGCAGCTTTAAAGCCAACACAAAAGTGTTTCTTCCAGCATGTTGTTGTGCACGGTGTCAATTAGCAGTGCTGGCATGTGATTTACTAGTTGCAAGTAGGGTTGCCAGCTTATCCGGAAAAAAATACCGGCCTTCCTATAAATGTATCTTTTTCCCTATTAATAACATTGGGATCAGACATCATTTTTACTGTCCAGGTCGGTGGCAACCATAGTTGCAAGCCAGTTGCGTGTGTGTGTAGGATAATCCCTGGAAGAACTGAGGAAGCTGAACAAGCGCATTGGTGCACGTTACAAGTACCTTTGCTATTAGGGTTTCCGATTTTGCAAAACTCCACAATTTTGTGCTTCATACTTGCAACTTAGCCTTAATGTATGGTGTGTATGATGCATGTCAAAGCACAGGATAACGTTAAAATTATTGCAAACTGAATCATTATTAATACCAATGAAATGTTGCATTATCTACACAACATTGTCATCGTGCATGGCAACAACAGGTGTCTCCATTACCTTTGACTAGGGATGCACCGAATCCAGGATTCGGTTCGGGATTCGGCCAGGATTCGGCCTTTTTCAGCAAGATTCGGATTCGGCCGAATCCTTCTGCCCAGCCGAACCAAATCCGAATCCTAATTTGCATATGCAATTAGGGGCGGGGAGGGAAATTGCGTGACTTTTTGTCAGAAAACAAGGAAGTAAAAATGTTTTCCCCTTCCCACCCCTAATTTGCATATGCAAATTAGGGTTCGGATTCGGGGGTTCGGCCGAATCCAAAAAAGTGGATTCGGTGCATCCCTACCTTTGACCAGACAGTAACACTTGATACTCACCTGATCCCTGTTCACAAAGCCCCATATTCCAGCTGCCACCTCACAGGCGAAGAGGATCACCAGGCAAGCAAAGAACTGCAAAATGGAATTTGGTGGGTCAGAATTCTTTTGTTATTGTACAAGTGTCCAAGAAGCAGCTCTTATTATAAGGACGATACAACTATTCACAAAACAAATTCTGTGCCACTGTTAAAGCCCCCCCCCCAAAGAAAAACTGCCTCCTGTCCCTGCACTTAAAAAGAAAATGTGCCAATGCTGAGCTTTAACACCCAAGCACCGAGCACATATGCTAATTGCAGGCAGCTAGGCTCACACAGGCAGGATTCTCACTGAATAATCCTATTTGCATCTGTAATTAAGACATGGCTGTCTGTGTTTGGCAGCTAAGTGAGCACAGCTTTGAGAGTTTATATAAACAGAGGAATTTACCGTTCCCAGAAGACACTGAGATTCCTGAATGGCCCCATAACATCCCAGGAATCCCACAAACATCATGACAGCGCCAACTGCTATAATGATATAGACACCTAGAAACAGATACCATTATCAGTATTGGTGCGTAAAAGGCATAAAAAGCAGAATCAAGGCGTAGACCAAACTCAACTCACCAATGTAGAAAGTCCCTGGTGCTTGCTTGTCCTCAAATTGCTGGAAAAGTAGGTTGGATGTTTGGGGGTCATGTCGAAGCCACAGTGCTACCCCAAGAATCACACCTCCGGCCAGCTAAAAAGAAAAAATACAAATCAGTTCTAGGGATCAGGTTAGTGTAAAAGCATACCTTCTTTTGAATGACCACTTCATTATTTAGTTACCCTTAAAGCTGATCTAATGTAGATATTAAAAAGTGAATGTAAAAAGATATATAAGTCTCAGGATGCCGCTAATTCTTTAGGCACACGTCTGCTGCACCAATAGACACAGCACTGGGAACCCTGGGCTACAGTCTCCTTCAGGGTAAGGGCACACGCTAAGATTCGGGGAGATTAGTCGCCTGGCGACAAATCATCTCTTCTTCGGGCCACTAAGCTCCCTGAAAAGCCTTCCCGCTGGCTAGAATCTAAATCGCCGGCGGGATGGCACTTGTAACACTTGTTTTTCCGAAGTTGCCAACAAGGAAACTTCGGAAAACTAAGTGCCTCAAGCGCTAACCTGCCGGTGATTTTGATTATAGCTGGCGGGAAGGCTTTTCGGGGTGATTAGTTGCCCAAAGAAGAGTCGATTTGTCGCCAGTGACTAAATCTCCCCAAATCTTTGTGTGTGACTCTGCCCTTAGAGGTGGCAGTAGCTTCAGGGTCCCCCTACTTCAACATACGTACTTGTGCTTTATTGGCAACAAAACGCAGGAGAAAGGCAATGGAGGAGAAAACAATATGGAAGTGCAAAGTCAGCTTGAATCCTAATTTGCATATGCAAATTATGGGTGGGAAGGGGAAAACATTTTTTACGTCCTTGTTTTGTGACAAAAAGTCACGCAGTTTCCATCCCCACCCCTAATTTGCATATGCAAATTCGGATTAGGTTCGGCCGGCCAGAAGGATTTGGCTGAATTCGAATCCTGCTGAAAAAGGCTGAATCCCAAACTGAATCCTGGATTCGGTGCATCCCATATAATATGCCCAGATCTCCATTTTCTACAATACGACTATTTCCTCCAAAATGAGGTACAACGGATATGCTGGAGAGGAGGATCGGCTTCATTTGAAATAAACAGGAACTGGTGTCCGTTCATAAGGTCAGCTCTGCTACAACTCTGGGAGCCACAGGAGGCGGGCTCCTAGAAGGGAAGGGAAACTCTTCATCAGGCAGGACAATGATTCAGCACTTCATATGCGCTTTATGCTCCTGCGCAATGTTGTATACATTGCGATGCAGACTGACTACGGTATTCTATATAGTTAGTTTGCATGTGAGTTAAATCAGGTATACAGTGATGCAACTACAATCTAACCATGGCTTAAATAAAGCAGAGGCGCATTTTGCACAGTCGCAGCGCAGCACAGGGGAAATTAAAAAAACAGGAAGAGCAGAAGTGTTGGATCGTAGGAGAGGAAGGCTGAGCCCACGACAAGGCTTGGTCATGAATCTCTAACATCTCCAAGGACTCGTTCCTAGACGATAGATGCCTGGACGTCCTGGGAAAATGCTCAAGGCTTACAATTCAATGGAAGAGATAATGAAATACAATATACTGTGTTGTGTAGGGTATTTGTTTTAGGGCAAAAAAAAGCATATATTTTGGTTTTGTGACTTTTTTTCCAAAATCTTAAGTTTTGAGCCTGTGTGAAAAAGCAGATTTCCTGGTACCCCTGTAAATAGCTTTGCTTCCTTCCTGGCTATTATTATTTTAGTATTATGCTTTAAAGGGAAACTAAAACCCGAGTTCAGACATCCTAAAAGTGCCTCAGTGCCCTTCTAAGAAACACTCGTGCCCTAAAAAATGCTGTACAGGTATGGGATCCGTTATCCGGAAACCTGTTATCCAGAAAGCGCCGAATGACGGAATTGCCATCTCCCATAGACTACATTTTATACAAATAATCCCCATTTTTAAAAATAATTTCCTTTTTGACGGTAATAATAGAACAGTACCTTGTAATTGATCCCAACTAAGATTAAATTAATCCTTACTGGAAGTAAATCCAGAATATTGTTGTTGGTTCTTTTTTTAATGTTTACATGATTTTCTAGTAGACTTGAAGATATGAAGGTATGAAGGTATGAAGATCCAAATTAAAGAAAGATCTGTTATCCGGAAAACCCCAGGTCCCAAACATTCTGGATAACAGGTCCCATACCTGTACTCTACTCCGTGCACTGGACTGAAAAGCTGGTGTGAAAAACAGAGCACAGCATCAGGAGGCTCAGGCCAACCAGGTCCTTACTGCCCACCACAAGCGCGGAGGCGGTATTTTATGCTAGTGGACTGTTGTGATCTCTAACTTCACTCTTTGATAAATATACCCCATAGTTTACAAGGGGGGACGTTTAGAGTTTCCAAGGTCAAGTTGATGACAGGCAGAGACCTACAATCTGTTTTTCTGCCTTCCCAGCCCAAGAGCAGGAGGCCATCTAAAAGCTTAAGGGTCATACCAAATGTATGACCTAGTCAGAACTAAAATATGAGTACAAGGTTCCATAACACTCGATTTTTCTTCTGTTTCTTGTAAAGCATAAGTATTAAATATGATAGCAATTATTATACGTTTCCTTAATGAACTATTTATTTTCTTCTTTCCTTTGTTGTTTATCATTTCCTTCTGTTCTTTGTTTACAGTTTAAGTTTTGTTTTCTGTCCTTTGCTTTGTGGTTGTTCTTTTCATTATATAATCATTTTTAGCTGTTATTTTTTAATCCATTTTGGGCAAAGTTGATCCGAGTTAGGCTAAACCACATCAATAGGCAACAGCTGGAGAATTCAGTGAAAGACCGTATTTTTTTAATGCAGATTATTTAAGGAGAGGGCTGACATGAGGCTTGTCTAGGAAGAAGGCTATTCAGGAGGAGGACTGTTCAGGAAGAGGCGTTTCGGGGTGATGGCAGGTCAGGACGGAAAGCTGACTGATGAGATGAGTGTGAAGTTCCCTTTCTTTGTACAATACATGCTCCTCTGTGTTAATTACCCTTAACGAGTATGGTATTGAACATTCCTTCTTCTCCACTAGTGTTACATGAACCTTAGGTTTATATAAGGAAAGGCAGAAGTGAAAATTAAATCTCGGTTAAGAAAGAGTGTTCAGAGTGCTGGGGGCAAAAGGCCAAGGGGAGTCTTCGAGGGTCTCAGCAGAAGCAAAAGAAGAATTACAACTAATAATTTTGTTTTTACCAAGACCCTTAGGAGCCTCTCACTATGGCGATGTTGTTGTTTTAATAGTGTGTGTTCCATCTTTATAACCATTGCTCACTCGCTCTCTCTATCGCTAAAATATAGACATACATACAGTACATATTTGTATAGAGAGGGAAAAATAATTCACTTTAAAACCCCCAAACCCTACTCACACCCAAGCACAGCTACAATAGGAAAGGAGTAAGCAAGAACAGCTGCTTGTGGTTTGATATATGGCCTTGTCTTTTCTGGCTCCGGCTACACTTGGGAAAAGTAAGAGGCGTAGTCTCCTTTTTTTCTGCATAAACCATCCTACGTCCACCAGAGCCGCAGAACGGAAACAGGATAAACGAGAAGAGTTGTCCTGTATTTTGGGGGAATTCACAGCATGAGGCATATACTGTATATTAAGGGAAGTAAATCTCTTTCCAAGAAATTCATAGTTGTCTTGTTTTAAAGGGTAGTTATGAAAATGCTTTATTCATGCCTGGAAGCTACGTGTAATATAGTAAGTAAACAGTGTTTGAAAAAATCACTAACAAATAGTCCAAATAAAGCTCGAAATCCCCAGTGTCACACCTTTATTGTGACTTCCTGTTACTGCTGGTGTAGGCGGTTTTTGTTCCAAAAATACACTCTTCAGCATTATCAGGCCGAAATCCACCCCATGGGCACAGTGCCAAGGGAATTCCAGAGAGATAGGGGCAAGAACTAGGTTTTCTCCATCACATGTGTCATTAGCCTATGAAAGTCTGGGCAATTTTAAGGGGTTTCCCTCCAGTAAAAATAATACTTTGATGGCAACTGTTAACTAGAAAATCTGACTGCTGTGTTTCCAAACACCTAACCCTATGAAAATGATGGTCCAGGCAATTACTACTGAAATAATCCTCCTACCAACACAACAGTGGCCGTCTGTAGGGAAGGGTGTGTCCGTGGCTCTGAAATTAGTCTGTTTATAAATAGTGGAACAGGATCCATTTGTCCATTTCTCCAGGCCAGTGTCATCCTAGAAGACTAGTCGGCATTTAGCAGTGACAACTTTTCTCCACCAAAAAAAGTGGCAACAAAACATGTGATGAAGTTTGTCCCAAATCGCTTGTTGTTGTAGACATTTCGCTGCAAATACATTAGTGATGTGCAGGCCAGCTTGAAAGCCAATCGTCGGGTGGGTTCAGGCTGACTACACAACATTTGTGGGCCTGACTTTTCTATGTGCTCATCCTGCCCAAGACCTTACGGAGCCCCACTTCCGCCTCCAGCCTTTTCCTGGCGGCAAAGCAGTCTGGCAATCAACACGTCCTTAAAGCTGGCCATAGATGCAAAGATACGATCGTACAAATCTTCTTTTCGCCCGATTTTCGGGCCGTGTGTGGAGTGTCCCGACATTTTTCTTGAGACGGCGATTGGTCGTTCAGTTGATTGGACAGCTTAGAAAATTTCTGTCAGCGACAATATCAGAGGGAGACTGTCACCAGCTTTTGTCGGACATAACTTTCATGCGATTGCTGTCAGGGGCAAAACATCGTCTGATCATGATTTTCACCCAGATATCTACTGAGGAGGAAATCAGAGGGGCCACATACACAGACAGATATGCTGGTGACTCTGTCTAAAGGGCCTATTTTTCCAGACAAAAGTCACTGCTACTAAAGCCAGTGGACAATTTGGACAGTTTACAACCAAACTGACTGATATCTACCTTTGTTTACCTTTACATAAGACTTTTTTCCCCAATTAAATTCATGCAGATATCGCAACACGCATATGACAATTGGCTGAATGTATAAATGTTTCAGCCAAGATGATCATGAGGCTGAAGAACAAATGGATCTTAGCTTGTCCTCGGCTACGTGTGTGTTGGGTAAAATGAAAATACATTTTCTATCAAGCAGAAAGACAAAGCTTAGTTTATGAATAAATGCATCATTTCTTGGTGTTACTTGCCCTTTAAACCTATGACAAAGTATGAAAGCATTTCTCATTTGGTAGAGGAGCTCCCACACCACGTTCCTTTCCTCAACCACCTTTATTACCCTTTTAAAACCTCATCACACTCACTTTCTGTGCTGTGTGCTTTAACAACCACAACCTTGTATTTTCTGCTTCTGTATGCATTTCCCTTGCTATGATACATCTGGGAATTCCTATGTGTAACAGTGCACAGCAGAAGGTTCTGTTCACTGAACAGCCATGCACAGCAAAGGGTTAAAAGTATTTCCAGGCACAAAACTTCCCCTGTGTCTATAAAAAGCCAGAGCAGGGGTAGAAAGAATTTATTTGGCAGGAGACCCTCCCAGCTGGTAACAAAAGGTGCAGCCCCAGACTGACACCGGAGAAGACCCAAAAAATAGTAAAAAAAAAAAGAGGATGAAGAAGGGAAAAAAATAAACTAGCAGAACAGAGAGTAATATCTCCGTAGTGACTATGTTTAAATGCCAACTACACCTTAATTTCCTTGTTTTCACTTTCTGTTTGCCCAGTGAAGTCCATCCTTATTTTTGCTGCTATCCCTATGAAGGTAATGGAGACATGTGTATGTAAGATCACGGATTCTATAACCCACGTGATAAACCATATCAGGCCAAAACAGCCATAGGGACAGTAAGTGCAGTGCTACTGACAAAGATCTGACCATACTTTCAATATGTAAACATGCCTGATAATGAAAAGGCCATTGGGCAAAGACCTACTGTATTGGTCAATAAGGATTAGTAGCCACTATCTGCCCATGTATGGCCTCAATGTACAATCACACAGGGTCTCATTATATTGATAGAAACAATCAACTTACAATACTAATTGCTAAACAGAAGCAACCAACCCTAGACATTGCTCCATTTAAGCTGGCCATAGACGCAAAGATCCAATCGTACGATTTAACGTACGATCGGACTTTCCCATCTCCCGACCCGCCACTAACCATTCAGATCAAAGTCTTACCATTTCGACCAAATAAAGTAGTAAAAGAACAGATCAGCCAATGTTCTACTTTGTACGAAAGTTATGTCTGACAAAGCTAGTGACAGTCTTCCACTGAAAATCGTATGATCGGCAATACACGCAGAGATATTATCGGCAGGCGAAAGAAAATTTCTAACCTGTCCGATCCGATCTCCGCCGGACGAAAAATGTAGGGACTCTCAACACACGGTCCGAAAATCGTACGAATCCACGATTCGTACGATCGAATCGTTGCGCCTATGGCCAGCTTTAGTCCTATTTTGGTTGCAGCACAATTTAGTCGGAAAAGAGGTCCAGAATGGACAAAGCAATTCTATGCCCACCACTTTACCTCATCTCAAATCTTTGTGCAGTTGGATAATCCTTTTACAAGAAGTGCGGCTGTATCTGTCTGTAGAGAGTGGCCATCAAAGTAGGTCTGGTGATAAAAATTCTAGACACAACAGAAATGGGAACACCCCTTATGTTTGTTATGATTATCTGTACAATAAATCAGTGTAGGTATTCCCCCTGTTCCAAACACGATTCAGCAGGACAACTTTATTGGCCATTCCAAAGTTAATTTCCAAGTTATAAATTATCCAATCACTCACTTCAAATGGAAAATACATCTATACAGTGAAATGGGAAGTGTGGTAGTGATATGCAGGTTGGGTAAAACCCACACCCGACCCAAACATGCCCTCCCTCCACCCGCACCCGACTTCCGGGTTCCTTTTATAGACCTGCCCTGCCGATGATGTCACAAAAGGAGCATTGGTTTATCACATGGGGATAAAGGCCACGCCACGCAAAGCAAATTCATGAATTCAGCCATCCGTAGGATTACCAGCTCCGCAGGTTGAGGGCAAAAAAAGACTTCCGTAATAATTACTGATCCTGTTTGTAAAATATTTCTTAAAGGATGTAGTTCACCTTTAAGGTAACTTTTAGAATGTTATATAATACCCAATTCGAAGCAACTTTTCAATTGGTCTTCATTGTTAATTTTTTTAATTGTTTGCCTTTTTCTTTAGATTCTCACCAGCTTTCAAATGGGGGTCACTGACCCCATCTAAAAAACAAATGCTCTGTAAGGCTACAAATGTATTGTTATTACTACTTTTTATTACAACTCTTTCTATTCAGTCCCTCTACTATTCTAAGCTCTTATTCAAATCAATGCATGGTTGCTAGGGTAATTTGGACCCTAGCAACTAATTTGCTGAAATGGCAAACTGGAGAGCTGCTGAATAAAAAGATAAATAACTCAAAAACCACAAATAATGTAAAATGAAAACCAACTGTCTCAGAATATCTTTCTCTACACCATACTAAATGTATGAACAACTTTTTTAAATCTAAACAAATGTAAAGGATTTCATATCGTTCCCCTCTACAACCCCCTTAGTTTTATTCAATATAGTGTTTTTCTATAGTGTTTAGTTTTACTGCATTTGACCAATCAGCGCTAACTGGTAGTTACTGATTAGGATTCCTGCCTTTTCTGGAAAATAAATACCACACTGTATCTGTTACCTTTCTTCCCTATTACGGTCATGTCAAATACATCTCAGGCTTAATACTAATCTGACACAGATATAGCCCAAGAAAGAAACCGGTCCAACCCAAATATCTGCATATTGGTTCCTGTAAGGCAAACACGTAGGTACTGTAGCAAAAAGTTGCATTCAAAAAATGTTCCCTTTAGCATTATATTTCAGTTAAAATGGTGGGCTAAGGAAGGGTGGAGCCAAGCCAAATTGTAAATATTTCATAAACACTGAATACATAGACTGCTGCTTTTGTCAAGAGGTGGTTTATTTTCCACAACAGACGCACAGGAAGAAAAGAAATAAAATATTCCGTTAGATATCACTGGAAACTTTGCCTCAGTGGAGGGAACTCCCACAGGTAACGCTGCATTGTCTGGTCCTACTACTGCACAAACAGCCAATTCCAGCATGAGTATCCCTTATATACACATACAATGTCAACCATCTCTCCCTACTATACCTGCTATCCCACAGTTACACTCCCTTCCCAGAGACTATTATCCACTGTTACTATAGACACCATCTCTCCCTACTATACCTGCTATCCCACAGTCACACTTCCTTCCCAGAGACTATTATCCCACTGTTACTATAGGCACCATCTCTCCCTACTTTACCTGCTATCCCACAGTCACACTCCCTTCCCAGAGACTATTATCCCACTGTTACTATAGGCACCATCTCTCCCTACTATACCTGCTATCCCACAGTCACACTCCCTTCCCAGAGACTATTATCCACTGTTACTATAGGCACCATCTCTCCCTACTATACCTGCTATCCCACAGTCACACTTCCTTCCCAGAGACTATTATCCACTGTTACTATAGACACCATCTCTCCCTACTATACCTGCTATCCCACAGTCACACTCCCTTCCCAGAGACTATTATCCACTGTTACTATAGACACCATCTCTCCCTACTATACCTGCTATCCCACAGTCACACTCCCTTCCCAGAGACTATTATCCCACTGTTACTATAGGCACCATCTCTCCCTACTATACCTGCTATCCCACAGTCACACTCCCTTCCCAGAGATTATTATCCCACTGTAACTATCGGCAACATCTTACACTACTCCTACAAATATTGTTCAGTGGGACCCCACTAAGAGCTAATCTGAGGGCTTCCACCCATGTGTGGACATCAAAGGACAACTTTGATCCAGGTACCATTCCCTACACACTGCCTGCCTTAATGCTTTTATGTACTATTAATTAAGAACAGATGGAGGGCAGGGAGCCTGACATCCCAGCATAGCAATGTGGTAACAGATAGTCAGCCCTCCCACTCATGTACACACAAACACATATGGCCAATAAACAATGTAAGGAATGTGTAACCCAAAGAAAAACGCTTTATAAGCACATCTTAACTACGTGATACTGTTACACAGTGATCCATAGCTTCTGCATCACTATATTTTCTACAATAGCCCAGCAAACATGGAAGCACCAATAGTAATAATTTCCTGCAACAAATGGTCTTCTTAAAGCAGTCTCCTGTATCTTTCAGCACAAACACTTCTGGGGAAATCCCCTAACAGCTCTCACTTTCAAAAAAATAACCCTTTCTGTACCTTTATATACCAAATCAGCCAATAAGCAAACGGTATAAAGTCACCGTGGATCATCAGAGGTTGGGTGAAAAGGAAACCAGAACGTGGATTTGATTATATACAAACATATATCAAATACACACCACTGTATGTAACATTCACATGTATAGTGCACACCAGCCTACTGCTATTGTTTCCATTAACATTGTTTCCATTGTCACAACTGCAGAGTGTAAGCTCTTCTGAGCAGGACCCTCTTTACCTCCTGTAACTGTCAGCTTTTTTGCATGTAATCTGTACGTTTGATGTATACACCATTCTATTGTACAGCCCTGTTACCCCTTTAACTCCCGTCTGTGATGACGACGTGTTTCACATATGCCCAATAAACAATCCCATCTCCATTAAATCCTCCATGCAGCCCCCCTGCATCAGTATCCCATCATAAATAAATGAAATAAAGGAATGGCAGCTACTCCCAACCAGTTGCACATAGTGTTGCCACCTTTACCGTCCTTCCTATATATTTATCTTTTTTCCCTATTAATAACATTGGGATCAACCATCATTTTTACTGGCCAGGCCAGTAAAATACCAGTCAAATGGCAACGCTCGCCTGTTGCTCAATAACAATTCCTGAAATTTTTCCATGGTCTGTTATCTCAGCATTGTCCAATCAGCAGCCTCCTAGCTGTTCTTCGACTACAACTCTCTGAATCCCAAATCTGAGAGCAGACTGGTGACTTGTTAATGCTGGCCGCTGTAAGATTCACATGTGGGCCAGTGTGATGCGATGCAGAGAGAATATAGGACAGTATTATACTAGTACATAAGGGGCTATGGGAAAGGAGGGGTTAAAGTGCTCACCACAGCCCCCACTAATCCCCCTCCTGCTGCACCACGTGGTGTTGGAGACCCTGCAATGGGACTGTTGTTAGTAAGTGACTAGGACAGCGAGGAGGGGCCGCTACAGCCCCCAATACAATCGCCACAGTGAAATAGATGGGACACAGCAGGGCTGGCACCCCAATAAGCGCGATCCCACCCCGCCCATGTCTGAACCCAAATATACCCGAGTAAGGAGCCGCACTCACCCAGAAGATGAAGTTGAAGATAAAGAGCAGATATTTAATACATTTGGTGCATCCTTCTACCCCCATGGCGACTGCACTGAACCTTCCCTCGTCCCTTATTAGCTGCAAAGCGGATCAGAGATGTGAGAGCGGAGAGACAAGGTACAGACACAGCCAAGCCGCCGCCTCCTTCACTGTTTCTGTGCCGCGCCCACTCCCCTCCCCTGCCCCGCCCACTCGCAAGGGAGGGTGGGGTCCTGCTGTCTCGCTTGTGTCTCTTCCACTGCAACTCACTGTGTCTTGGACTCCATCTCCCAGCATTCCTTGTTATTCCAGTACACAGTGGGACCAGGGTTGCCAAATTGGGCTACTTTGAAAGCCCAGACAGCTTTTGAAAGTACTCATACCTCCCAACATTTTGGAAATAAAAAGAGGGACAAAAACAGTTGCTGCTCGTAGAACGTATGTGTATTTTTTTTCCAGTTATTACAGTTTTGCTAAGGAGGGTGAATTGCCCTTTAAGCTGTGAATGTAACTTTTCCTAAGGGGCCTGCTTATCTTATATTGTTACAATTACTTATTTGCTTTTCTAGAGACATTTGAATTGTGGCCGTTCTGGGTCTCTCTGCCAAAAGCCAATTAAGTTAGAAAATGTGTTTCTTTTTCTGGCTGTTCAGTGGAGAGAAAAAACGAGACTTTCCAGTACAAATGAGGGACTGCGAGTTGAGCTGTCAAAGGAGTCCTCTAAAACAAGGACAGTTGGGATGTATGCAAACTAGCCAAGGTACGGATTTGGGCTACTTTTTGGTAAAGTCTCTCAGTGCATGTTGGGTAATGTAGTTTTTGTTTAACAATTTGCCGACTGCTAAGACTACAATACCCAGCATGCAATGGGACTGACTTGGGTAGAAGACAGTTACCAGATTTTGGGCTCTGTACATAGGGTTGCCACCTTTTTTTGAAAAAAAATACCGGCCTTCTTATATATTTATCCTTTTTCCCCCTATTAATAACATTGTGATCAACCATCATTTTTACTGGCCTTTTATTTTTAAGACTTTTTTTTCACTGCACATATTGTGCTATTTTTGGGCTACTTTTGACGTGTCTATTAGCTACGGTAGTTTTGGGCTGGTTTTGTAGCTGACTTTGGCTGGTTTGAAAATTAGACCTGGCAAACCTGAGTGGGACACAACTACTTTTTTATACTGGAAACTGAATGCGGTACAGCTATACATCTCTAAATAGAATGGGAAGGGTAATAAAGGTTTATAATCTATTCTGCCTATTTATAGCCTGCAGCTAAACCTGCTATCTGGTTATTTGGGGGGGGGGGGGTCAGCGACACCAGCAACCAACAAATTGACTGTGAGGGTTCAGTTGTATTTCTATCTATAATTGCCTATCTTTCTAAGGACCTTCCCATCTACATTTCAGACTGCTGCCTGGTTGCTAAAGTAATTAGGCCCTAGCAACAAGAGCACATAAGAGTTGAACAACTATAAATGTAAAAGGGGTTTTAACCTTTGAGTTAACTTTCAGCATGATTGTAGAGAGTGATATTCTGACACAATATTGTGATTGGTCTTCATTTATTTGTGGTTTTTGAGTTATTTAGCTTTTTTTTTATTCAGAAGTCCTCCAGTTTGCCGTTTCAGCAATCTGTTGCTAGGGTCTAAATTACCCTAGCAACATTCTATTGATTTGAATAAGACTGGAATATGAACTGGAGAGGGCCTGAATAGAAAGATGAATAAAAGAAGCAATTAGGGATGCACTGAGTCCAGGATTCAGCCAAGATTCGGCCTTTTTCAGCAGGATTCGGATTTGTCCGAATCCTTCTGCCCGGCTGAACCGAATCCAAATCCTAATTTGCATATGTAAATTAGGGTCAGAGAGGGAAATCACATGTTTTTTTACACAAAACAAGGAAGTAAAAAAATGTTTTCCCCTTCCATATGCAAATTAGGGTTTGGATTCGGTTCGGTATTCGGCCGAATCTTTTACAAAGGATTCGGGGGTTCTGCCGAATCCAAAAAGGTGGATTCGGTGCATCCCTAGTAGCAATATCAGTTATTTGTAAATTTTTTACAGAGCATTTGTTTTTCAGACAGGGTCAGTAACCCACAATTGAAAGAAAGAAAAATGCAAATAAAAAACTAAACAATAAATAATGAAGACCAACTGAAAGTTTGCTTAGAACTGCCCACTGAAAATTGACATAGAGGTGAACCACCCCTTTAATATCTCAAAGAAATTAAGAATTAATTAAACATTAACAATTGGCTACATCATTCTAAATTAATTGTAAGGCGAACAACCCCTTAACATTGCTTTTTAAAAATTCAGTGAGGGGTGGTTCTTATTGCTTTGATGAAGAACCCCCTAATCTACCCTTGAGCCGTATTACTACATCTCCCAGCATCCTCTGACAGCCAGAGGCCTATGTGATCAATATTCCCATAACCCCATGTATAGAAGTGGGAGAGTGGTGCTCCCGTATGTTCAAAGATTCGTTTGGGGAGAAAAGGGCCTCTGTGCTTCCATAAAGGGTTAAATCCCAAACAGATGGAAACCGCAGTTGGGAAATTCAAAGGGGAAACTATAAAGGGCAGGGTGGGGGTAACAGTAGCATGCTTGTTAGGGACTTGGGTTGGTGAGGCTAAAATAAAAGTGTGAGGGGTGTGTGTTAGAGCTGGGGGGAATGTGTGGAACACATCAGAATAAGTCGCATGGCTGATTTTTATTTTAGGTTTCTTGTCTCTAGAACATTTCCTGCCAGATGGGCCAGGCACATACTTCTCTAGCTGTAAACTACTGCCATTTCCTTCAGGCACACAACAACATTTCCCTTTAAATTGAGGGGTGGTGAACAATGTATTTGTCTCTGCCCAACTCCCTTAAACACCCCTTAAACCACCCCTTAAAGGCAGAGTTGGACTTGGCCAGTGGGTCACCGGGAAAAACCTGGTGGGCCCCAAAGTCCCAGATCTACTCCACACCCTGGACCCCGGCATTCTTACCTTCACCCGGCCCTGAGTGCGGCTGCAATAAGATAAGGTACACACGCACAAGGGTAGGGAAGGAGGGGTATTGCGGTTGGGATGGGGGTCCGTAGGCGGAGGTAGGTTGCAATTGGGGTCAAGTGGCGGAGGGGGTTTCAATTTTGAAATCTGACATGGGGCTAGACATATTGTCAATTTCCCAGCTGCCTCTGGTCATGTGACTTGTGCCTGCACTTTAGGAGAGAAATGCTTTCTGGCAGGCTGCTGTTTTTCCTTCTCAATGTAACTGAATGTGTCTCAGTGGGACATGGGTTTCTACTATTGAGTGTTGTTCTTAGATCTACCAGGCAGCTGTTATCTTGTGTTAGGGAGCTGTTATCTGGTTACCTTCCCATTGTTCTTTTGTTTGGCTGCTGGGGGGGGGAGGGAGGGTGTGATATCACTCCAACTTGCAGTACAGCAGTAAAGAGTTACTGAAGTTTATCAGAGCACAAGTCACATGACTTGGGGCAGCTGGGAAATTGACAATATGTCTAGCCCCATGTCAGATTTCAAAACTGAATATGAAAAAATCTTTTTGAGAATTTCAGTGCAGCACTATTAACTGATTCATTTTGAAAAAAAAAAATGACAGTATCCCTTTCATGTAAACAAACCATTTTCATAATAATATACTTTTCTAGTAGTATGTGCCATTGGTTAATCATAAATATAAAACTGCCATTTTAAAAAATAAGGGCCGCCCCTTGGGATTGTACGATTCACTGTGCACACAAACAAACCACACAAACTATACTTCTTAGGTCACATGATACCCCTCCACTCTTCCAGGTTAGGACATTTTTTCCATCCAAGTCCTGTCCAGAAACCCAGTTGTCCTTCCTACCTTGTCCTAAACTAGCACTGGTTCCCTTACTTACAGAGTGCCATAGGAAACTAATTCCACTTTCCTCCTTGATGGGGCCACTGCTGCTCTTACTAAATAACCTTTTTTTTTGATGCGGCTGATTTTTCGCCGTCGATTTGTCTAATTAATTCTCCTTTAGCGAAAGACAGAAATTTGCCGCAAATTAGTGTCTGGCGAATTTATTTGCCCATCACTACCCACCGGGGTTTTTCAGTGTTTCCTGCTGGCCCATTCCGACTCTGGGTATATAGATTGGTGGGCCAGGTTTGTTTAGGGTCAGTCATGACTTGATGGAGGCACAGTTTTTCATCCTGACTATGACCAGCGAGGCAACGCTAAAAGGAATCCCTGAGTCAAGTTGGAGGCATGGTGCACCTATAGAAGGTACCCCAGGCTGGACCTTCAACTAAGAGGACCACTGACTTGGGACAACAGCAAGCAATTTTTTTTTCACAGGGGAGTGCCTAACTGATTTCTCAGTCAATAGCAGAAAAAACAATTCTCCAATAATATTCTCTGATTTCTATAGTTTCAACACAACCTGTTAACGTCTATCTCGCAAGGTTCATCATTTAGAGTAGGATTACAATGAAGCGTATGTAGCTGTGGAGATGGTCTGAGTGGTATAAAATATTTGCATTACTCTCAGTAGCTTGGGAGTGCCGATAATGGCATAAAGCAGCACAAGCTATAATATACACTAAAATTTCTGTCTAACATCAGCTGTCAGAGCATGCTGGGAGATGTAGAGCAGTATGGGATAACACTAAATCAAAACATGTAGTGCCGCTGAATTTAATAAATGCCTAATTCTATTTTTCCAGTATTTTTCATTATTATACCATTTGTCCGTTTGGCTTGCTGGCAAGGGGCCATGAGGATTCATTCTACTGGCCGTGGCCTAAATGCGCCTGTTTCCGTTTCTTGACTGTACAATGAAGAATTGAAACAAATAAAAGCGTCTGTGTCTGCAGGCAGAATATAGTGAGAAATAACTTTTCAGTAACTGTGGCCTGGACGCGCTTAAAAATAGGCACCAGAGGAAATATCTGAAATGCTTGTATTTCATCAAGAAAGGATGTGAGCAACGTTACAGAGAGATATCTGATAGGGAGATCACTGAGGTATTGGGAAATAGAGCATTGCATTCAGACGCACAGATAATATTGTATGAAACAAATTTTCGTCCGATATTCGTTGCGTGTATGGTGGAAAAAAGCCGACATCGGCAGAAGACTTGGATATCGGTCGGCTCGTCGATCAGGCTGGACGGAAAATTTTGATCGGGTGCCTTTGAAGGGACCCAAATATCGCCCATTGTTAGTGATGAATCGTCAGATACAGGTAGAATTCTATTGTTTCTTTCCGTAAATATCTACCTGTATATCTGACGATTCAGCTCTACACGTGTGTATTGAAACGAACAATCTTTCTTGGAAAGATCTTTTCCAAGAAAGGTCGTAATTGTTACATCTATGGCCACCTTAAGGCTGATGGTGAGTGTATTTCACGGGGGGAAGAAGCACACGAGCACTAGCACTATAGCAAGTTTGGCCGACAAGGGTTAGTACTGGTATAGTCAAGAGTCTCCCATTCAAATGCACAGCAAGAGGCAGGGGCCACTAATTATCCAGATTGTAGGGGTAATTTACATAACAAAACACAATGTCCAAAAAAGGCAGCAAATAACCATTTTATTTGCAGTTTGCACTCTGTGTTCTGCTTTTTACAATTTGTTGCAGGGCTCAGAGAACAAAGACCTGTGGGTAGACCCTTGAATAGGGTAATATCTGCGTTAGGTCAATGCCCTATCTAAGAGCGGCTGGTGGGGGGCAGCACATAGGCGTCCCCCATCCTACTCTACCCCTAAAGTCATTCAGATGCAAGAGGCAATGGCCGCAAAGAGAAAATGTCAGGGCCCATCTACATCTCCTGACAATAGGGGTTTCTCTCCAAAGTGCAGCATTCCCAGGGTGCAAGTTCATATAAGAGGATCACTAACAGTGTTTTTTGCACTTGAGTCTCGTCTGTGCTACAACAGTCATTCCCCCCCCCCCCTTAGGCCAACTGCTTCGATTCATGAGCCCCTATAAGCCTGTGATTAACAATGAATTTGTGAACCAATCAATTAATTTTGCCCTGTGTGTTCAGCACCTTACTGTGTCCATTGCTGCTGCTTTCTCTGGGATGCTCCATGGTGATGTTGCCTATTGTCCAGAAACCTGCACCACTGACTACCGACTGCACCACCAACATAGAAACATTGCTCAGAGCAGGGTGCACTGGCAGAATAAGCTTACTGGCATATAATGGCTACTTATGGCTTAAAGGGGCGATTCACCTCTGAGTTAACTTTTAGTATGATGTAGAAAGTGATTCTCCAGTTTGCAATTTCAGCATCATCTGCTTGTTAGAATCCAAATTACCCTAGCAACCATGCATTGAGTTGAATAAGAGACTGGAATACGAACAGGAGAGGACCTGACTCGAAATATGAGTTGTACAAATTAGCAATACAACACATTTGTAGCCTTACAGAACATTTGTTTTAGGTGGTATCAGTGACCCCCCCATTTGAAAGCTGAAAAGAGTCAGAAGAAGAAAGCAATATTCAAGGAAGACCAATGGAAAAGATGCTTTGAATTGACCATTCTATAACAGACAAGTTAAAGGTGAACCACCCCTTTAAATTTATGAGAATTTTGCTTTGCCTTTGTTTCGGTAATTTAGAAAAATATATGGATATAGTAGATCATTCTACACATCTATATATAGATATATCCATTTGTCTGGCCGCGAGTCTTGGTCTTTGGATGGTGAAATTTTCTCCATGTAATAATCAACACCAGACCAAACTTCAGGCTACTATTCACAGGACTCCTATGGACATCTGGTCAACAATGTCAAGGGTAGGGCTCCCATAAGTTCCAGTGTTAATGGGATCCAATGAGTATACCAGCCATCAAGGGTCTACTGTGAACTTTTTCTTTATTGATATGACTGGAAGTCATACTCCTTAGTCAATCCCAAAGTAAGTATCTCACATACTTTGCAATGAAACAGTTGTGAAAAGGTCAAACTATGATGAGAACTTGTTGGGTTGGCCAAGCTTTTGAATAAATGATCCTGTAGAAGTGGGTTCTCACCTTGGTCAGCAGATGATGAATACAGATTTTTAAAAAAAACACGGTCTGTACATTGTGTTATTCTGTTATTGACCAGACCTGATCATTTTTAATTAAGTTTTAGATAAAATAGGATTTGGTGGAATCCCTCTTTTTGCCATTTCTTTTTATTACATCTGGTTACTTCTCAGTATGTGACTAAAGAAGCCCATACATGTGTCAGTTTTAGCTGCCAAGATGCCCACTCCAAAGAGAGAGAGAGTTGAGTTGGCAAACAATTAGCCCGTGTATGACTGGCTTTGCCCATGTCATGTTGGGCAAGGACTGCAACCTTGTGTTCTGCAGAGGCATCTATTATGATTTGATTGTTGGCCCCCATACACAGGCTGATAAAAGCTGCCGACAGCTGCCGTCCCCGATAGATATCTGCCCGAAAGTCAGCCAGATGCCGGTCGGGCAGGGTAACAAAATCCAGTCGGATCGCGGCCGCATCGCTCCGTTTATGCGGCCCCGCGATTCGACCGCCCGTTTGGCCTCCATTCTGATCCGATCGTTGGCCCCTATGGCTCACGATTGGATCAGCCCAATATCACCCACTTCAATTGGCGACATCTCCAAACGAGTGGATCACCCTGTGTATGGCCACAAGCATACAATACAGAATAACAGACAATGCTTTACCGCATACAGCCTTTACATTTTTTAAGGGGTATTTGGCCACACTCCAATCACTACACCCCTGACCACACCCCAATCACAGACAAAGTTCTGCCAAAAGCGGGCTGCAAAATGGCTAAAACCAGGAGAATTAACAAGGTTTTATTGACCAAAGGAAAACACCAGAGAGCACCCTATTGATCGAATCCAAATGGCTACACGCGTCAAGCTGCTCCGGTAGGCATCCGATCAAATTTAACTATGAGTAGAACAGAGCACCACTTGGAGTTGAGCGTTTAAAATTCAATTTTTATTTCATCCATTAAAAACAATGTCCAGACCTCACTTGCCAAGGGGGACTTGCGCTCTTTTCATAAACTTTGGGACCCCTGGGTTCAATATAGAGGGCTATCGACAATAGATTAGATATGGGTCCGTACGGCGGACAGCACCCTAGATTTGCCATTTGCCATTTTTTTTCCCCAAGACACATCTATATTCTTATGTGATCATATTCTTTACTGAGTATGCACCCCCTATGGATACGTTCTTTAGTTCCTGTTTCTGTCTATTCTTTTCTGTCTCACTAATGCTGGTGTCCTATTTTCCACATTGTTGACTGCACTAATTGTAATCTGTATCTATGCATTATTGAAGCTGTTTTTTACATGCAACGTATTACTCTCTGTACGACCTTTCATGGAAAATAGGTGCAATGGCTGTATTTTGATTTTCTTCTGTTTCTTTTTCTTTGAAAAACAAAATAAAAATATTTGGAAAAAAAAAAAAAAAACAATGTCCGGAATATAAAGGCAGAGTATTTATTTCATCCATTTAAAACAATGTCCAGAATATAAAGGCAGATTAATATCTGTAATGCTCGCAGCCATTAGCATTTAAGTTGATTAATTTGGGTATAAATTAAGGGAAGCAGGAGACTTAGTATAGATCGGGATAGGTGGTCCCCACAGGTGGCACCTACAAGTGGAGTGCTGGCAGAATAAACCACCAACTTGGACAGTGCCTTTTAAAGTTTCACCGCATATGCCCACATGACATTGTGGTCTTCCTCATTTATCTGGGTCAGGCAAGGAGCTGCCAAATAAATTGCCTAAGATGCTGGATCTCTGCCATGCCTCTGTGTTCCAGTGAAATATGACTTTCTTCTCTGGAGTGACGGAATATGAAATATATGGCTTTCTCTGCTCACAGACGCAGCATTCAACATTTATTTTCCTTCCCAAGCCTAAGCCTAAATCTATATTTAAAAAAAGAGCACATGGACGGCACTCAGGACCGGATTTGTTATAAAGGCCACCTAGGCCGGGCCTAGGGCGGCAGGATTTTAGAGGGGTAGCATGCTGCCCAACCACACCCAAATTAGTTCAGATGATGAAAATTCGCACGAAAAAAGGGGAGGGAATAGGGTTACAAATTTATTGCAGCATAGGAAAAAAGGTTTCGGAAACAACTCCCTTAATCATATATGTATATTTTCTACATGGCAAGCCATACAATAAATCATTTCTTTCCTCATGCTACTGTTTAATTCATGCTTGACTTTTAATGCATACATTTGTGTTGCAGAAAACACCAGAAATTTCACATTTCCAGCGTAATATAGTATATTTATTTGCTTTAATGGATATGCTAATTTTGGCTTCTAGGTATGTTGGCTCGGCTAGCAGTTTTAGAATTGTCTAAGCTGCAGTCCTCTCAGGCAGGTTGGCCACAAACATATTAATCACTTCCCATAACCCTCCTAAAGTGTTATAAGTCAAAATGCCTAATGGACACACTTATTATGGCCATCGTCAGAGTGTGGCCAAGTGTACAGGTCCATTAGTGGGACTGTCCAAGGCTGGACCTTCTCCTTTGGTTCCTTCTGCACATAGTAGAGGGGAGAGTGAGCAGGTTAGTAAAACTCAAGCTCTGGTGGAGGTAGGTGGTGGTGGACAAGAGGTATCCTTGCGTCGGACATCTCTCTAGTCTAGTATTTCAGAAGCAACTACTCACAAAATATGGCGATATACCTTGACTTCTCCTTTAACTAAATTCTTAAAGGACTTTTTGTATCTTTTATGATCTTTCAAGATTAACTTCTACTTCTCATGGTGGTTCCCTTCTTTCCAGTCTAAAACCCAGAGCCATGGGGTGTGGTCATCTGTTTTAAATTAGACATTAAATTTATGGGAAGTGATTTCCCTTTCCTCCTGTGACTTCCTGGTCAGAGGGATGGAGTCAGCTTGTAAGTGATAAATGCCTGGAAGCAGTGTTAAAGGGCAAATATACACTGTTTGAGAGGCTATATTCACTGTGCAACTGTATAAATATTTAGTGAAAGATCTGAATAGAGGTTATTCAGAAAAAGTAGGCGAGCACTCACAGGTCTTATTAGGAATATAGATGAGTTTTATTTAGCAAATAATAGCTGACATTTCGGCTAGCACTTTGAGAAATAAAAGGAAAAACTTGCTGGTTCAGGAATTACATTTTATATTGTAGAGTTAATTATTTGCAGTGTCAACAGTGTAATTTAGAAATAAAAACGACACCATAAAAATAATGATAGAATCCCTTTAAATCTGAGTATGACCAGAAACTCTCCTATTCAGTACTCGCTGTTTATAAATCCTGCTCATGCCTCAACTCGATCCTGCACAGAAACCACAAAGTTGTTATTGGGCTCTCAGCTCTCAGGGGAGGGGGTTGAGACACAAGCAGGAATAGTCATTATGGGTGGAAATAGCATTTGCTGTGACCCCCTTGTGATCTCTGCTAGGGAAGTTAATAAGAGAGATTCAGCCAATCTTGGGTCAAGAGTTTATTGGAGCCAAAGGGTGTGTCTCCCTCCCACCCCCTGATTGATATCTGGTCAGGGCTTGGTCAGATATTGATAAGGAAGGTTGAAAATGACAACATTAGTTTGTGAATATGGTCTTCTCAAGTTGGCTGTGCAAATGCCCCCCGTGTGCCCAATTGTTGGCCAAATGATCAGAGTTTAGCTCACAAACATCTGTTACTTTGTTGATTTTGCCTAGTCAATTTAATTTTGTTCTCTAAATATTTGCATTTGACAGATACATATAGAAAACAGAAACATTATGCACAATGCCCCCCTGAATTGCCATTCTGCATCAAATGAGAGTATAAGCTCTTTGGCACCAGTGCATCTCCCTGCACCATTCCTTCATAATTCATTAGCAGTTCTTGAAGTGAAGAACACTACATCATCCTCAGCTGGCAAGGAGAGGAGAAGGAGAGAGATGTGAGATCATGTGTAATGGAGAGAGGATGGGGTGGAAGTCACTCAGGAAAATGAAAATGCATTCTAACGAGAGAGAGAGAATTTAGAGAGTGAGTGAGAGAAAGAAGGAGGGGTGGGAATGCATGGGAAATGTGGGGGGGGGGCAGGGGAAAGGAAGAGAGGAGAAGGACGGAGAGAAGTGATTTATCAAGTCCAAGGCGCAACAAATGGAGAATTTAAGGAAGGTGGGAGGCCAAGCCAGAAGATCTGAGTAGGGTGGGGTGGAGGAAAAATTTTACAGCCCAAAGAATAACTGAAATGCAAGAAACAAAAAGAAATGAATTAATCCAGAGAAGAAAGAGAAAGAGGCACAGAAAGGGGAGCATGTAGATTAGGGAAGGATGTGCTTTCTGGTCAGATGCTCTGCAGGAGGCACAGCAATAAATGAAAAGGCTTTGGGTTCTGGAAGCTATAGTTCAACAACAATTGCAAGGCAGTAAACTGATATATCTTGTATTTGTATCCCTTTACTCTGTAGAGTGTTGCAAGGAGCAATGGCACTGTAAAAATAACAATAATCATCATAATAATAATTCATACAGGGAACGGAGGATCCAGCTGTCCCACCCGGGGTTGTTTACATTGGACAAGAGGCACATAAAAGGGTATTTTATATGTACGAGTGGTAGAGGAGATTTTTGAGCGCCAAGACTGTGATAAGCACTCCAGGGGGGGGCAGCCAGCCAGAGCTTGGGGGGGGGCAGCCAGCGCTTGGGACATATGCCACTGTGTGGGGTTTAATAGGTTTAATAGGCCCTAGGCTGGTACTGCCAACTCCAAAGCACAATGAATATTGTCAATGGAAAATGAATTTCTGTTCAGTGAAGATATTCTCAACACGAGATGACACTGTTTCACTAACATATTTGGACTTCATAGTTCATGACTTGGGCAGTATGGCAGTTCCTAATAAAATGAGCTAAAGCACATGTGCAGGATCCCTGTTTAAATAACAATTATCCAGCGCTAGACCAAGCAGTATTGGTGTCCAGGGCTCTCTCTGCCTATGGGTCTGCTCATGATTGAGTTATACCCAGCATCACTCCCAGAGATGGATATTACAGACTCTACATCTTGTGCATTTGAGAATTATGCCAGATCATTATAAAAAGCAGCACTCTCATTAGTGTACAAAAGATTCGATTTCAGCTCATTACCAGCATACACTGATTAGTATTAAATAGGATACTATCATCAAAAAAGCTGGATTGAAACCAGAAGTATCTTTTATACGGAAGTTGGGAAATTCTCTCCCTGAAGCAGCTGTGATGGCAGAAACATTGGCTAGGTCGAAGAAAGGATTTAGAAAATACAAGGCTACAACTATAAGGCCTTTCATTGGGCTCCACTCTTGTTCCAGGCCCATCTTTTATTGGATGGTACCCTGTATTGTAGATTTCTCTGTGTTTTGCGTACAGGGTAAATTACATCTCCTTTCTTTGGATCTGTTGCTCTCTTTATGCATTCTAAGATGTTAAGAGCCCTGGCAGCATCTGCCTGCAGCTGTCTTTCAAGGCACTTAGACTAAAATTGAAGCACACACAGTTTTGGCAGTTTCTACACTGCCTGGAAAATGCTTTAAATGAGCAGTAGAGCTGGAGGAAAACGGATTTATGATTTGGCTGCAGGGTCGGTATGAGACAAGGAATCTAGCCCAATTCTCTCTGGGGCTGGGTCAGAACTTCCAAGGGCATCTTATGCCCATTTCTGGCTGGTCCACCCTCATGTAATATTCACTTCTGAGAATGGATGGTCATGCAATGATGTCACTGGTATAAAGTCCAACTGCAGGATGCATGGTTGAGTATGAAATGTGGTGGTAAACACGAGTGCTGGTCCAAGCTGACTGGGCATAATAGGTAACCCAGTCTGTCACTTTGATCTAAGTGACAAGCAGGGATGGTGGGGGGATGAGGGCCTGGACTAGACTAGGGATAGACAAACAGAAGTGGTAAGTGGCTCTCGACCCCCCCCCCCGACCCATGGAACCCTGGGCTGTGCCTTTTCTGCCTAATAGTGAAGTACGGGCTCAGTGAAGTACGGGCTCAGGGTCGGACTGGCCCACCGAGATACCAGGAAAATTCCCGGGGGCCCCAGTGGGCCTCTTTTGCATTTAACCATTTGGCCTATTTCATGGTCATTCCCTATTTCTTTATGGGAAAAAATAATTAATAATGGAAGAATAGAGAATAGTATGCAGTGAAAAGAGACTAGGAGAATAAAGAGGCTGAGTGAGAAGAGGAGGAACAATAGTTTGGAAAGTGGGCCCTCAGCCTAAGGTTTTCTGGTGGGCCCCTGGCATCCCAGACCGACAGTGTTCGGCTGCTTCTGCTTCCAGTGGCACCTATTTTTATATGCCGCCTCTCCATGATGTCAGAGACAGGGGTGAGTCGAGAGAGGATATATAAATGGAAGCAGACTGGTGGACTGGGTCGGGCGCAGGCTCAAAGGGACAGGTTAAGGTCGGGTGCAGGTCGACAATTTTTCGACCCTCACATCACTACTGTCTACCCCTAGTTCCAGCCCTGGTACACAGAGTTGGACGAGTTTAAGATAGTTCTGCAAATGGCTTAGACAAAATAATGAAAGGGAGAGTAAAATAAGCAAAGCAGTAGTTATGGGCGAATAAATTCACCGGGTGCGAATTCTCGAGTTTCGCCTCCAGCGAATAAATTCGTGAAACTGAGGTAAAATCCACTGCATCAAAAAAAAATTGGGGCGTGCGTCAGAATAATCGCGTGCATAAAAATGATTGGACGTCCATTGACTTTAATGCATTTGGACAAAATAGGCGCGCATTTAAAAATTGTTGCGGGCGTCAGAATTGACCTGCGTCAAAATAATTTTGACGCCCATTGACTTCAATGCATTTCACAATGTTTTGTCGTTTCACAAATTTTTTGGCGAAGCAATGGTTTTTTTGCGACTTGAAGTGAGGGTTGCCACTTTTTCGAAGAAATAATACTGGCTAGGGCGGGGTTGTAAGGGGACAGGGTGATGAGGTATGAAGGGGTAGGGACATGAAGGGGTAGAGTCATAATGCGAAGGGTCAAATTGGGAGGGGGTTTGATGAGTAAACAGGTATCTGTTGGACAGAGGGGGAGTTGGGAGAAGGGATTGGTGGACCAGAGGTGTGTCAGCATGGGAGGACTAACTAATACAAATTAACTGGTAAGTGCATTGCTAGTAAGTTTGTAATACTGGCCCTTACCATGGCTGGTGAAATATCAACCAGATAGCAACTCTACTTGAAGTTCCTGTGCCTTCCCTTGTGAGAAGTGCTCAGATTCTTTGGAAAGCAGAGAGAATTCAAGTCCCAGAATCCATTTCTTCACAAAGGAACAAGTTAAAGGAGGGGTTGCCTGACAATGTGAGCAGGTCTGGACTGAGAATTAAAATAGGCCTTGTCATTTCAGGTACACAGAGGCCAAATCAGCCCCCACCAACCCACTTAATACTGACTTTCTATGGCAACTTATAGCAGCCCCTCTGGCATTTGCCAGAACCCACAGATTGCCAGTCCGGGCCTGACTGTGAGCCTAAAGGGGGAGAGGATGTGGTCTCTGTAAGCCCTGACATATTAATGTGGTTTCCCTTTAATCTGAAGAATTAGTTATGTCTGTGTATTTACTTTGGGAAGTTCATATTGTATTTAAATAAACCCAACTGAATGAGCTCATGTCAAAAAGGATGGTATATTTTCCCTTCAAATTTAGTGTTGGGTTGGAAGGATTCCGCCCAGCAGTCCCTCAGTTAACCCAGAGTTGCCAGAAGGATAAAGATCTATATGATAAAGTCTATAATTAGACTTTATTCTACATTCCATTGGAACAGCAGAGAAATGACCATGACTGGGATATAGGGAAACTGGAATTGGATCATTACGTCACTGGAGAACTGGAGTTAGTTGGTTATGCAATGAGGCATCAGCCTACTATCACTGATCAATGGACCAGAATCCCTGAAAAGAGGTTTATACATGTACTGTAATTGTATAGGTTTGCCTCGAATTCCGGGCCCACCCCTTTCTTTAGACTAATCCACTAGAGCCCTGGGATGCAAGTCATTCACTAATGATTTTCCACTCTCTAAACTCTCTATAGATTAGGTTGCGCCAAACGTGGGCCCCGCCTATAACCACAAAATATCTGTAATATACATTTTCCCTTAGTGATTCCGCTGTTTTCAGGCAACTGCATTAGGGACTAATGGAAATGAAGAAGGCCTGGGGTTTCTTCCATTGTTTATAATAAGAAATCCTGTTTATATTCCAGCCAGTAGCCTCTCTGCAGTTGGGTTTCATTATTCTTCCTTTGCCAAGAAAATTCCTGCACGAATGGAAGTTACATAACTTAACTGTTTCCTTGCCTTCATTTAGTCTATTTCACCTCAAATAACCACAATACGATAGGGTTCAAGGATTTAACTGACTGTCATGGAAAAGATCATACCGGTGGTCCTGCTTCTGTGCAACAAAGAAAAACAACCCCCCCCCAAGAATATTCAGATGAAAAAAAGAGTCACCTTTAATTAACCATGACTTTATAGTCATTTTAACCCAAGCAGTGCTGACCAGATCATTCTCTTCATTGCTCTACCGAATCGGTTATCTGCACTGCTCTACACTTCTGGGCAAAATTACTAAAGGGCAAATTATGCTTTGTTGATGTTTGTTAGTGTTAGTTCACAGCGAGTACGTGTATTTATCAAAAAGGCGAAGTATCGCTGCGGCAAACAAACGCTGGCGTACTTTCACAAGCAAAACATTCGCCAACATTTCGAAGCAAATTTTCTCTAGCATTGCTTTCTTCCTAGTGAAACTTTGTTAACATACTTGCGCTTAGCTCAGGGGTCTCTACTTCTGTTTATTAGTGATGGGCGAATCTGTGGCATTTCACTTCGCCGAAAAATCCGCAAATTTCATGAAACGCTTTGAAGTCAATGGGCGTCAAAATAATTTTGGCAATTTTGACGCAAGCGACAGTTTTTATACACGCGACTATTTTGTCCAAATGCATTAAAGTCAATTGCCGTCTGAATAATTCTGACACGCGACAATTTTATGCGTGCGACAATTCTGACGCACAACCATTTTTTTTGCCACAGAGGATTTATTGCCCTGAATCCATGCCTTCGAATTTATTCGCGCATCACTGTTTATGGGTGGAATCCAAAGCATGTACCAGACCTGTGGTACAGTTTCTGGCTAATGCTCTTAGTATTTATATTTTACCATGGGGGCTCAGCCTACTCCAGTCATCTTCAGCCTATATTTAGTTTGTTTCTAGCTCCTTGGACTGCTGAATAGGCTTTCTAATTTAGGGACGTGCACTGTGGTTCCTACTTATATATTGGCTTTTGGAACATTTTCATTGCCATGATGACCAAGAGACCAACATTAGGACATAGCATACGATAAACTGGACTCAGGAGGAACAAGATTGAGAGGAAACAGTGATGTAACAGTGAAGAGGGAACCAAAAGAAGGAACCAAAAATGCATAAAGGACAGTAGATGGTTTCTTAAAATATGAATACAAGAGTTGTGTTACACACATAGCTTTGTCCCCAAAACAGGGGTGATATTAAAACTCACTGAATCCTTCGTTGAGATATGAAAAAAACCTTCTTAAAAGGGATTTGAAACCCAACTATAAAGCTGTTCCACTGCACCCCCCTTTTGCCGCCCCCACCCCTCCCCGCAGCACTCACCTTTTAGCGCCGGAGGGGGTCAGGGGCGGTCTACGTCGCTAGTGCAGAGAGTGCAATTGCGCTCTCTGCACTAGAAGAGCCGAATTTTTGGGTTGAAAAACAGAAATTTGTCTCTTAGTTACAAGGAGCGACATTTTTGCCGCCACTGGCAACCAGTAGGGTGCTCGCCTCATTGGTGGAGCGCCCCTGATCACTGACCCCATCTAAAAACAAATGATCTGTAAGGCTACACATTTATTGTTACTGCTACTTTTTATTACTCGTCTTTCTATTCAGTTCCTCTATTCTTATTCCAGTCTCTTATATGAAACAATGCATGGTTGCTAGGGTAATTTGGATCCAAGCAACCAGATTGAAATTTTTAACTGGAGTGCTGCTGAAAAGCTAAATAACTCAAAAACCAAAATAATAAAAAATATAAATCAACTGCAAATTGTCTCAATATATTACTCTCTATATTGTCATACTAAAATTTTTCTTAAAGGTGAACGACCCTTTTAATTATACATGCAAAACAATGAGGATTCTACTGTCCAAAAACATCATTATAAATGCAAGAGAATTCACCAGTGAGAATGCTGATTACCTACACTATGTCAGGCATCATGTTGTTATCTTACATACACAGATTATTATGTCATTTCGGCTTCATTATATTACACTGGAATCAGACATGGGGATACAGGACAGACTTGGGAAAACTGAACTTCCGACTCCAGTTGCAGGAACAAAGAACATGGAGCCAATTTTATGCAGATCAGCTGGGATTCTCATTGGAGGGTTGTTTTGCCTTTTAATCAACCACCTGCCCTGGAGAGCGGAGGAAACGTTTTATTATAATATTGCTTTAAGAATACAACCTTACCTTTTATAATAAGTTAAAGTATGCTGGGATATTGCTGAATACAATGTGGATTAGCAGTGCAGTACAGAAGGGTTTAGATCCCCTTTTAATTGCTTTTCCAGGTCTAATTAATAAGCATCCCGAGAACACTTGCTGATACATGAGGATTATACAATTGGAATCATCCCTGGCAATGCAACTTCACTTATCTTATATAGTGAGATGTGCCATGTTCCATGCTGTGCCAGTATCATTAGGTCGAATATACAACAGTGCAGTTTAGTTTATAGTTCATCCAGATTCTGAAAGCAATAATACTCTGCTTTGTTTACACTTGAGTCTTACTTCAAAAACATCAAATAAAAATTTTATTTTGCCCTACACATGTGCCCACTGTCTAGGTAAATTGCCATGAGTCAGGAAATGTAGGGGGGAATGAGGGGAGCCCCAAAAAATTTTTCAATCTTTTTCAGCCTATCACCCATAATGTAGAAAACATGCCAGCATTTTTTGGGACTATTGCGCTTCGCCTGGTCTGAGGTGGCGAAGGAAGTCTAGCGTAAAAGGTAGCGTTCAGTACACTGCGCGCGTTAGTGAATTTGCGTAGTTACGTCGCTAGCGAAACTTCGCCAGGCGTAAGGGTGCGAAGTAACACTAGCGAAACTACGCCAGCGTTCGTTAGTGAATTTGCGCAGTAACGAAAATGCCAAACGCTAGCGAAGTAACGTTAGTGAATTTGCCCCCATATGTTTCATGAAAAAGTGATGCCTGACATGGGGCTGGTTGGGATTATTGTCATTGGAGAAGGGTAATGATTATTGTTTCCTCTCAATAGAGGTTCATGCCACTTTAACCCATACTCAGGTATGGAAAAACAATACTATATTGACCCAAAAATGCTTATAGTAAACATTATGCAGGGTCGGACTGGGGTGTGCTAGGCACATTGGGGCTGCTACCCTGAAGCCTCCACACCTCCTCTGGGGCACCCATTTTAGTTTAGGGCTCCTATTATCAGGGCCTAGAAGGCTCTTGTTGGTTTGAGTGGGACCAAGGAGCTGTATGCAGCTTCAAGAATGCTTGCAGCCATTTTCCAGGCAAAAGATCAGGGCAGGCAGCAAATAACAAAGTCAGGGCAGGAGGTCAGGAACTGATGGATCAAGGCAACAAAACAATATAGGAGTGTCCAGGAGCTTTAGTAAGGAAGACCTACAGTATATTCAGGCATTGAACCCAGGTCTTTGGCATCCTTTTATTTTAAATTTTCACTCCAAAATGTCAGTGTGTGGCCATGGGTTCCACCACCTTGCACAGAGCAACCTACCGTACTTTGAAAAGCTAAAGAAAGAGGGTGCTTTAGAGAAGGGTAGTGTCCCTTTGAAATCCAAGGTATAATTAACAATGCCATGCACTAAGAAATATATAGACGACCAAGTTAATCGTGGTGTAGTGATGTCAGTGCAGTATTAGTGATAGGCAGGGATTAAAAAACAGCCCTGACAAAAAAAAAAGCAGCCCATATATAAATATGCAACATTGGTGGCCCCAAGTTAAAAAAAAACAAAACATTGATTGTCAGGGCCCCTCAATAAAATGAAAAAAAAACAAAAAACATTGGTGGCCAAGGTTCCCTGTTAAAGTAAAAAAAAACAAAAAACTTTGGTGGTCAGGGCTCTCCCCCATAAAAGTAAAAAATAAAAAAATCATTTGTGCCCAGACCCCACCAAGTTGAAAAAACCATTGGTGGCCAAGGTCTCCCATTAAATTAGAAAAGTCACATGATTTTAAGGATTCGTTCGACCAGGCACAAGGATTTGTCCGAATCCTGCTGAAAAGGCCCGAATCCTGGCCGTATACCAAACCAAATCCTGCAATCGGTGCATCCCTAATAAATGTTAAAAAAAACACTGGCCAGGATTTTAGTCCCATTCGGCTTTGGGTCTCCTTTGGCTTTGACTTGGCTTCCCATTTGGTCCCATTTGGCTTCACCTCAGGTTCAGCTCCCGTTCAGATTCGGGTTCCATGCTGCTTTGGCTCGGGTTCAGCTCCCATTTGGCTTCAGCTCGGCTTCTGACTTAGCTTCGACTCCTCTTTGGCTTCAAGTCCCTGGCCCATAAATGGAGCACGTTGGCCCGTCCGGACCTGGGGTTGACAAGACCTACTATGGATCCGTAGGAATATTAGCCAGTCTGCCAGTGTTTAAGTCCCATGCTGCTGCACCTCTTTTGCTAACCTGTCCTGATAGAGTCTGACTTACCTAGTTTTATAAATTTACTGCCTGGTTTATCACCTTAGATATTTCCCCTGCCACACTTTCCTTCCTCCAAATTGCTCCCACAGATGCTATTCTGCATCCACCCTTTTATTGTCATTTACTACTTGATATGTGGCTCCTTCTGTTCTCCCGGTCCCTCTCTGCCTTGGCGCAACCTTGATCTGTCACTTTATGACAACCCCATAAAAACAGAAGGATCCAATAGCTCAAGATGAATAATAAATCAGATTTTACTGGATGTTGGTATTTTTTCATTGACAGGTAATTGAGCCTGACCTTCTGTAATTGAAACAGTGTAATGCGCAAAATTATACACAGTTATGAAAACGCAAACGTACAGTGAATTGGTCACTTGCTTATAGTAACTGTTACCTTGTTAAAAAGACTAGTTTATGAGTAAAGTTATGGGACCTGTTTTCCAGAATGCTCATGACCTGGGGTTTTCCAGATACGGGATCTTTACGTTGTTTGAATATTCATAAGTCTACTAGAAAATCATTTCAACATAAAATAAACCCAATAGGTTGGGTTTGCTTCAAATTAGGATTAATTATATCTCAGTTGGGATTAAGTACAAGATACTGTTTTATTATTGCAGAGAAAAAGGAAATCATTTTTAAAAATGTGGATTATTTGGATAAAATGGGGACGGCCTTTCAGTAATTTGGAGCTTTCAGGATAACAGATCCCATACCTTTATATACATGCTAATATGGATACAGATGGAAACATAACTCAGTGATATCATTATTGCACCTGTGCTGTTTATCCTGTAAAACAAACCTTAAACCGTATGCTTCAGTGCCAAAATGCTTAGAACCCTTCACCTATAGCCATGCAATAGTGAACTAGACCATTGGGTACCAGACCATTTCAGTGCCACTCAACCATTGATCCCTTAGCTCACAAAAAGGTGGCATCAAATATCTAGGGAACCCCAAAAATTGCTCATATTGACCTTCCAATTGGACTCTCTTGTGTATCTAGAAAACCAAGTAGATATTCACCCCAGATCCCATACTAACGGTCTACAGGTTTAGGCCCCCTTGCCACTACTCCAGGGAGAAACCACTACACACAACTGGGCTACAGTACAAAAATGCTGTTTTTCCGTCTGTTTAAAGGAAAAGTAAAGTTTAATACACTGGGGGGAACTGGTCAGACCTCAGACTCAATTCATTAATGGGCAACCCACCTGATCAAACAGATTAATCTGTAAGGGCCTAATAAGGAGCAAAGTGGTAATAGTCACTGGGCTCCAAAATCAATCATTAGGCATCTTACACACCAGCTTTGTGGAACACAAGGTTCCCTATAATCCTATTCATTACTGTAATGACAACACGTTATTTACACCTATAATACTGTGAATGTAAAATATACAGGTAATATAAGCAAATAAATGTGTTACAGATGGTGCATTGATGGGAGGGCTGGAAATAACACTTTATAGATGTGGCAACATGGATCGAGGCACTATCCCCAGGAATGATGAGGGGAGAGCACATTTTTAACCAAAAACAGCGTAAGCATAATACATGTTGCACCCAGAGATTATTTAAGTGAAAACAGAATCCTATAGAATATCACACACATAGGTATGAGACCTGTAATCCAGAATACTAGAGACCTGGGGTTTTCCATAATTTGGATCACCATACCTTAAGCCTACTAAAGATGATTTAAACATTTATAAAACCCAATAGCATTGTTTTACCTGCTATAAGGATAAATAATATTTTAGTTGGGATCAAGTACAAGGTACTGCTTTTTTATTACAGAGAAAAAGGAAATATACTTTAAAAATGTGAATTATTTCATTAAAATGGAGTCTGTGGGACATGTCCTTCCTGTAACTGGGATCAGGAGTTTACGGATATCTATCTAGCTCTTATTCACCTCGGGGAAGAAGCTGAGCAAGGGGAATATCTGGATTAAAAGCCGAGCGCAGTTCCAATGCATTTTTCAGGCTGTATTCTCCTCTGCGAACCCAGTTTGCTCCTCTAGGGAAAGAGAAGAAGAGGAAGGAGGAAAGGAACATTCCTTGAACCTGCAAAGGCAACAAACATGGACAATTGTTAGGATTGGGCACTAAGATTTCCTTCCACACTCCCAAACATATAGACAGGTCTCTGATGAAATTGACCATAATGTGTGTGTGAATGTGATAGGGACCTTAGATTGTAAGCTCCACTGGGACGGTTCTCAGCTTAGGTTTGGGGCAATGGGGTGGCTTCAGTGGAAGCATTACATGCAGTTCGGGAAGGGGGTCCTTTCTGTCGGAGGCACTTTTAAAAGAAATAGATAATGGCGGCTTCAATTTGCTTTTAAGTGCTAAAGTAGGTGGGTATAAGAGGTTAATGGGATTATGTAAGAAAAGGCACTAAGATTGCCATGGGGCAGTAACCCATAGCAACCAATCAGCAGGTCGCATTTACTAGTCATCTGATTAAATTCAAGAATCTTATTGACTGTCATGGGTTGCCGCTCCTGAGCAAACTCAATGCCTTAAATTACATATGGGGGTTAGAGCTCAAATGCAAAATCTTGAAAATTATAGTTCAGTGGAGAGCTGTGCCAACTTTTTCCCGTAAGGAGACACCTAGCGGGACATTGCAACTGTTCCAGGACAGGAATCTAATTCTATCAGAATATTAATTGTTTCATGTAATAATATGGAAATGCTGCACTGCTTGCAAACTGTCTGCAGACTGTCCTTTTTACCCTATTTATCTCTCCTCTCCTTCATTTATAATTGCAGCTAATAAAACATAGAAGAGACTCTCTTGCAAATTTTCCCCTTTCTAAATGCCAGGGAACCCTCACAGGGTAGCCGTGTCTGAGAAGATAGATGCAACTTTATAAAGTTTTAAGAAAACAGAGAGCTGTTTTGCAGTCAGAGTGGGGGATATTATGAACTTGTCATTTGTGGATTGTACTTAACTATACAGGCCTCTGAAAGGCAAATGCTCATACTCACTATAAATCCAAGAGAAACAAGAAGTACAACTTGAACCAAGGTCCAGTGTTTTTGAAGAACCTTAGAAATCACTACCACACAGTCCTGAAAGAAGTAGATACTTAAAGTTAAATTATTAGTACTTTGGAATGGCCTGTCTGACTAATATCTACTGATCAGATTAGGTGAAGACTATGTCACCACATTGATGGCATCCTTGTCCGATGGGTCTCCTGCTCAATGATTTGATTGTTGGACCTTGGGTCAATAATTGGATCAGCCTGATTTGGACCAGTGTGTGGGTGGGCTAATCAGGCAGAGATTTGCTGATTTGGTGATCTTGACAAATAAGCGGATTTCACCATGTATGGCCAACTTTAGAGTAAAAAGCTTCACCAAGCACCTGAACACCTTCATAGAAACTTGGGAATGTAAAGGACAATATACTAAGGAAAAGAAGGGTTAGTGGAAATTTCACTGACTGCTCTGTGGAAGGGTCCAAGCCTATGTTGTTTCTGTACCCCTGATAATGGACTTACCTGTCTCTCTTCTGCATTCTTGCACAAGCTGTGCACCTCAGTTCTTGGTAAGCCATCCCTGAACTTTCCACAGCACTGGAGCTGAACACAAAACATTTAATCACACGCCATGATTAGAAATGTCCTGTTCTGCTCATACATCAAGCCCTAAGTCCCTGTCTCTAAGTCCCACTGTCACTAAGGGCAGTCACCTCTGTCTCATTCTCCACCATCTCCTGGCTGTTCCAGAGTGCACAACATTTTACGATTAAACAAGTAGTGGCTCATGCTCCTACTCACCGTTTCATGCATTATCTGCAGTTGCTCCCTGTGCACATGTAGGGGGTCCCGGAGGACTTGCTCATAGAGCCCATCATAAACATCTAGTAATGAGGTATCAACCTGAAAAACAGATCCTAGTGATTGATTGAAAGGAATGAGACAGTAAGATACATGTAGCCATTGGCAGTCACCTAAGGAGCAAGAGAGGTGGCGTATGTATATAGAGTGTGTATCATGGGACACCATCACTCATGATCCCAAACCTAATTCCATAAAGGCACTCCAGGTACAGAATAGTAAAAACACAAACAAAATATTGTACCATTGAATCATTACCTTTTCACTTTGGCTTGTGCTCTTATTAATGAAACTTGGAGGCATAGAAAGTCTCAATATTCTCACCAAGATTCCAATATGGACAGCTTATTCTCTGTTTTTGGATTCCCTCTGAATATGTAAATGCAAGCACCCCAGAATACACTGCAGGGTGTCCCCTCTTTACATGAATACATGTGTTGTAAATACATGGTGTGCATTGCCAGTGGAGTGCACTGGTTTATTCTATATCAAGATGCTATTAACACCAGTTGAGACACTTGTAGGGAGGTCAAGGGCTATCCCTTAAAAGAAAGTCCTTACCATCATTTAAGCAATGCCCCTGGTGTGTGTGTGTTTTGTACTAGAATACCAGACTTAAATGCTGCATAAGGCTCCCAAGTGGGGGGATTTACAATAGACATACTTGATACCTTATAGGAAGACTTGAATTGGTACTGATAAGTCAAGTGACCACCAATCATAGACAGTTCTGGTAGGAATTAAGCTTTGGGTCTGGTTCTCCTGAGACTAGAGGAAAAAATTTGAAAGTAGAGCTTGGGGTAAAATAGACTTTAAAGGGTGGTCTAGCTGGGAGGGAAGTGACTGTAATTGTGCAAACACTGGGTTGTTGCAGGTGCAATAGTAACACATGATAAAGAGAGTAGATATTGGATAGCCAGTGTTAATGGGGACTTCTTTATTGACATAAAAACATAAATGTAAACATGAAAGAAGCAAGAGCCCCTCACCAAACCCGACCCCTCCACAGTCTCCTATATACCGCAAGGTCCTCTTTGGTCCATGGGCTCCTTACCCAACTCTCCAGAAACACTAAAACATTGTATAATCTTATACAAAAGTCTGTTGTCTTTTTCCCAAATACCAACACATTTCCCATGCATTGTGGAAATGCCCTTTTTGCTTCCTCCCCCCAACCAAAATGGAAAAATCCCACCCACCAATCACCAAACAAGCTGATCTGTGCCCCACTAAGGTTTGTAACGGTCCCCTATTACAACAGATGAATGCACAAAATACAGTCAGTTGCCATGGTTGGAATCGGAAGATCTACTCATATGAACCCAGATTTATATTATGTGTAACACAGATCTATTTGATCCCCTTCTGATGTCTGCTGACCTTTGCCCAATGCCCCACTGGGAGTGATTAAACCATTTAGGAATGTTCAGCACAGCTGGGACCCATGTTCTACATCTGCATTCAGTTCTTTTACTTAGGTCCGGAAAAAATTCTCCATACTTCTGTAGCCCCGATAGGCTGCACTTCTCAGCCTGCTTTACTCTAATAATGAGATACTTTTTACATTTAGCTAAAATGCAGTAGGTATATACATACATTATCTTTATGGCCATGGAGACAATGTCCAAAGTGAAAAAAAGCGTGAAATGTGCCCTCTTTTTGCACCCTGACCCCCACTATTGCAGAATTACTGTAGGACCCTTAGTACTCTGCCCTTTTTTCCCTTGTCTGTTGTAAATGAGCCCTATAGACTCTGTACTTAAGGTATAGGATGGTTTGAACCAGAATAACACAATGGCCAAGCTAGGAGATGGGTATGGAGTAGAAGGGAAGGCAAATTACTGGGCTAGCCGCAGGTCTCTGTGCCCAGGTTCAGACTGGGGGGCCCCGGGCCCACTGGTGCTGCTGTCCCAGGGCCCCCCTCCAGACCCATGCCCTCCACCGCAAGTTTTTTTTACGCTTGTGCTTGCCTTTTTGACGCGTATGTGCATTTTTTTCCCTCATGCACGTTTTTTTTACGTACGTCTTTTTTTTGATGATACAGGGATCAGGTCTGGGCTACTGGGTATTTTCCCGGTGTCCCGCCAGCCAAGTCCGACTGTGTCTGTGCTCCATAACCTGTGGTAATTCACAGGGTGGGGAGTGCTTGATTTTTACACTTTGGTCCCTGCCCTGTGCATAATAAATGACCCCTTCTGATTGCACACTTTATTTAGAGGATGAATAAATCCTATATGGAAGATTCGCCTCATTGCTGCTACATAACTCTCTTGCCACAAAGGACGAGCCAATAACTAATTCTGTACAGCACAGAGAACCAACATATCCATAAAGGCCTACTAATAAACACTACAACAGAAATAAAGTGTAGTGCAAAATCCATGGGTTGGGATGCGTTTACATGGGGCACCACTTTCCAGCATTAACTTAGATGCTCAAACACCCATTCCTGACATTTTCCTTCTCTCTTTACAATTGCAAGTGAAAATAGGCCACTGCCTTTGGCTTTCCAGTTATGTTATTATCTCCATACAACAAACAACGGTTGGACAGAACCCTCCGAGTACAATGTATGCCTTGCTCCTTTATTACTTGTTTGTATCTGTCCTTTTGATTATAATGTGGGACTGTCCAACTGTCCCAAATTTACAAGATCTGAAAGGGGCAGAGATTGAGAACTTGCTGGGGGAAAAGGGCATTAGCCTAGGGTACATCTGGGGAGGGGTTTTTTCAAGTGAGCAACTGGCACAGGCAGGGAGTTAATGCAACAGCAGCAGGGGAAGGGGCATCCCAGCAGACGTCAGGATAAGTAGTATTGCCTTGGGGGCTAATACTACTCAGCCGACTCCTGCTCACCAGGAAATACTTATGTATCTATAGAAATGTCTATTTCAGTCCTGCCAAGTGCCACCCACTTACACTGACAGTCACACAAGAAGAGCTGTCTTGTTTTCAACGTTTTCATGTTCCTGCCCCTCAGCAACCTGGCAGCTCCAGCAGGAACCTGGAAATGATAAATCCATCCCCACCCACCCAATATTGACTGATTGTGGCCCCTCTGGCCCTACCGAGCAATATTAATCTAACACTTTGCAGTGAACTCTACTACTTCAGAAAGCCGAGCAATGGTGGGAGAGCTTTAGCTAATGTTTATGTCCCCTTTAGCTGCAGTGTAGACATTTTTTTCAGGGAAATCGCAGGGCATTTGTGCAGCACTTTTATCATATGATGTTTTGTAAGCCATTATTCCCACAGAGCACCCTATAAGCCAAGTGATTGTGATGAAACACATCACTGTGATTGTGTAACATAAACATTAACTAAATCCAGTCTGTCTCCTCCAAATATGTGACCTTCAGCTCATGATAACAAAAACAGGGGATACAAAACACATGTTGCTTTAAGGCACACACACACACACACACACACACACACACACACACATATAGAGCTAGAAATATAATCATAGGTATATACGCCTACAGGCATTGCAGATCATAACAAGTGTATGTGCAAGTCTGTGTGGGTATGTGAGTGCATTACACATTTATGCTGAGAGCTGCATGTCATGTATTGATCGGTGTCACTGAGCGGTGATTAATATGTCTCTGCGGATAAAGCCGACCACTGATTAATAACATGCTGCAGCAGCCCCACATAGCAACAAGGCCGGAGGGTGGGGAAAAGCAGATGGAAGAGAAGGCAGAGAAAGGGAAAGAGTATCCAAGAAAGAAAAAGGTAAACAGAAGAACACGGATATAATTATTATTGGTACCTGCATATTCCGCAGCACTGTACATAAGGCACATAATAAATGACACAAAGACAATTTATAAGGGAGACACAAAGTCTTCTGTCCCCATACCCGTCCCTTAAAGGAACAGTAACGTCAAAAAATAAAAGTGTTTTAAAGTAATGAAAATATAATGAAGTGTTGCCCTGCACTGGTAAAACTGGTGTGTTTGCTTCAGAAACACTACTATTGTTTATATAAATAAGCTGCTGTGTAGCAATGGGGGCAGCCATTCAAAAGAGAAAAAGCTCAAGTTACACAGCAGATAGCAGATAAGCTCTGTCTGTCTAATGGTGTTATCTATTATCCATTAGTTAACCTGTGCCATATAGCCGTTTTTCAATTTCCGCCATTGCTACACAGCAGCTTGTTTATATGAACTATAGTAGAGTTTCTGAAGCAAACAGATCAGTTTTACCAGCACAGGGCAACACTACATGATATTTTCATTACTTTAAAACACTTACATTTTTTGGTGTTACTGTTCCTTTAACTGGTGCTTCATTTAGAGAAGCCAAATCAACTGGCTGAGACATGTACAGGCTTATTTACAAATGCAGCTGCAAGTGTGGTGTCATCAATTGGCTGCAAAATTGCACTCCTATTAACTTAGCATGTGAAGCAGAGAGACAGAAAAATACCTCCTCCACATTGACTGAGGAAAATTGGGAGAGCATGGCATGGTTGGAACTGAGGGTGTTTGTGTGAGGGTGGGTGAGGTTAGGTGCTGGTGTGTGTGATGGAGGTGAGGTTAGGTGCTGGTCTCTGTGTGACGGGGGTTAAGTTAGGTGCTGGTCTATGTACGACGGTTGATATTAGGTGTTGCCTTGCTTATTTTCTTTTGGTCTGTAAGGGAGGACGGAGGGTCCAACAAGGGTGGGCATTGGGCAGAGGCAAAGTTCAGTACAGTAATTTCAGGTTTAGTCATAGATGCATCACAGGGTCAGTTACTAACCGATCTGATGCAAGCTCTTCCCCAAAATTCACTTGTTTCACTAACAGATGTGCAGTGACTGTTATTAGGAAAGAGACTCTGAATACTAATTCAGATCTGTATTTAAAGAATCTGACTCAGTTTAAAACCCGATCCTGGGTTCAGCACAGCTATACACTTTCCCTTGTTCAAATGCTGAATGAAAGTCACAAATTCTTATTGTTCGAACAGATTTACAGAGCAGGATCAGAAAACTAAAAGAACTACTAAAAAAGTACAAAGGACTAGTAACTGTGGCTCTATGTATGAGTAATCTGTCTTGTAACTCTACCCCTATGCCGACACTAGGGATGCACCGAATCCACTATTTTGGATTCGGCCGAACCCCCGAATCCCTTGTGAAAGATTCGGCCGAATACCGAACCGAATCCGAACCCTAAATGGGAAGGGGAAAATTATTTTATTTCCTTGTTTTGTGATTTCCCGCGATTTCCCTCCCCACCCCTAATTTACATATGCAAATTCGGATTCGGTCCGGCCGGGCAGAAGGATTCGGCCGAATCCGAATCCTGCTGAAAAAGGCAGAATCCTGGCCGAATCCCGAACCGAATCCTGGATTCAGTGCATCCCTAGCCGACACACATATATATCATAATGCCTGTCCTTGAGACACATAGATGCCAGATCACTACAGAGATACCCAGAGCATGGCACATTCCATACATGCCTGAACTTTCACACGACTGTTCCCTTCCGCCACTTAATGACAACAATGATAAGGAGCCAAAATCCATGAGAAAACTGTAGTCTAGCACATTGAAACACAAGCATTAGAGAAGGAAGCTTCACTATCAATGACCAGAGCAGCAGGTGGAGCTATTGTTTCCAATTCATTATATTAGACGTGTAAAAACTGCTAATATTTTGCAAATTAGGGAAAATTAATAATAATTTGTGAAATTGCACTCTGAGTTTTCAGGGTTTGCATTCCATTTAATGCATGGCTTTGGAACCATAGTAAAATAGGACTCTACTCATTAGAGCTCTAATAGGGAAGGGGATAACATCCTAGTGTTTTATTTGTTACCTGCTGCTGAGAGTCCTGTATCCAGGTCACTCCTGTTGTGAGTATGCAGAACAAACATCCAAAGCCAAGAAAAGCCTGTGGAATTTAATAGGAAAACAGTTTAACCAAATTTCTCACCCTAAGAAATACATTTTTTTTTCTGAATCATGTCGCTTGGTATATGAGCGTGCTGATATTTACTTGGTTGCATTGATTCTCATGGAATTGGTAAATTGTGTAATGCTGTACCCTGCTGGTCATATTGAGACTTGCAGGAACATTCTAGTTTAAACAAGCTAATGTCACACAATGAAATTATTATTTTGCCGCTCAAACCAGTCCATTCTATACCCTAAAGAAGGGTCAAGAATGATGGGAGTGGTTGTCCAGCACCACCAGAGATGGATCCATTAAGCAACTCTGCACACATTTTCAAGTTCTCCAGAGCAGCCGACCCAAAAGGCTCATCCAATGAAATACCTGCTTTCTCTATTTAAACTTAAATTACCCTTGTTTGTTTCGTACGCTCAATGTTGAAGGCATTAAAGGAACCTGTCACCACTTTTTAATGTGCCACAAATTCCAACAAACTTAGGGGCCCCATCTATGCTCTGAATATAAGATGATTAAACATAACTATATGATATAGGGAGAAGACAATGTTGAGAATAATGTAGAGGGACTAGACTAAGGTTTTGCTTTTTTTAAAGCCAATTATCAAGGCAACGTTTAGTCCCTATGAATCTAATCACTGGAACTGCACAATACTGTAACGTGTCATCTTTACCATTGGTCACTCAGGTTACAATCCTCATACAATCCTCACTGGGTTGTATGCTGCCCAGATCACTAGCCCTCTCTATTTCATGCTACTAGCATGTATGCTTCATTTTGACTAGTACCTTATTGATTAGATGGTTGGGTAGAACCATGAATGATTGATGAGATGGTTGGGTAGAACCATAAGTGATTAATGAGATGGTTGAGTAGAACCCTAAGTCATTTATGAGATGATTGGATAGAACCATGTGTCATGGATGAGATGGTTGGGTAAAACTGTGAACCAGTCATGAAATGGTTGAGTAGAACTGTAAGTCACTGATGAGATGGTTGGGTAGAACCATGAGTAATTGATGATATAGTTGGGTAGAATCATAAGTTATTGATGAGATGGTTGGGTAGAACCATGAGTCACTGATGAGATGGTTGGGTAGAATCGTGAGTTATTCATGAGATGGTTGGCTAAAATAAACTAATTAGCTAGTTTGGAATAAAGACAACTGTCCATCAAGGCAATCGAATGTGGTGGCCATGAATGTTTTAATTGCAGGGCGTCCCTTTCATAGGGACGTCTGCTCTCTCACACATACATGGGTTTGGTGAAAGTAGCAAACCCTGGGCATTTGTACTTACCGATGCCATGAGGTGCCGAGACTCTCGCAGGACAGAAATGGAGCTGAGAAGGATGAGTAGCAGCAGCAAAGCACTGACCCCACTGCCATAAAGCACCACTAGGGATGAAAGGGAGCTGTCACAGAGTTGCATAGACATGTCTACTAATATTTGCTACAAGCTGTACCCCCGCATTAGATGATACACAAATTAAATACACATACACCCAAGCTTGGGGAGTTGCTACCATTTCTATTTAATACAGTCTCAGAGAGTACAGTGGAGCCAGCTGATAAGGTGCAACAAATGTACATAGGGAGATAACAGTCTAATCTGTCAGGCCTGTACTTCCTGAGCCAAGCCAATCTGTAACGGCAATCTGCAGCTCATAAATAGCAAGTCTATATCATGCTAAGGGGCAAATTCACTAAATGGCGAGTTTTCGACAGCGACCGATTCTCCACACTCCACGCCACTTCGCCAGGCGCAAATTCATTAAAATGAGAAGTTGCGTCTCAGCAGCCTAATGCTGGTGAATTTTTCGCTATCGCTACTTCAGCTGTGCGAGCATTTCATAGCGAATCTTCGCTAGAGTTCATTTCTGCCGAGAGAAAGTTCGCTAGCAGTCTTGCGCTTAGGTTCATTTGAATAAAAAGCCATTTGGACGTCTTTAATAGTAATGTTAGTGCAAACACATGTCCAATGAGCCATTATGAAGACAGAAGAGATCCTCTAATGCCCTAGACATGAGCTCATCCTTAAACAAATGTGGCACGCCCCTCAAATTAGTTTTAAAAAATTCATCATGCATAAATATTTCATAGTTTGGACTTTTGAAGGCAATCCTGCTTTAAAAAAAAGAAAAGTCGCCAATGTTTTTTTACAACTTTACTGCATTTCCGGCATATGGGATATGATGTCACTGACATAGGATTGAGGAAGATGTAGCTTCATCAGTTTGCCCGGTCTGAGGTGGCGAAGTTCAGTCAATGAATTGTGAAGTAAGGACCGTTCGCCAGAGAGAAAAGTCGCCTGGCGATAGAGTGTGAACGAACGCTAGCGACGGTCTTGTTCGCTATCGAATTGTTCTCCACACCTGTAAGTAAATTGGTGAGGTCCCTGCCGATGGGATTTCTGGTGAATTGATGCTAGAGTTTGCCACTTTACCCTTTAGTGAATCTGCCCCTAAAACTCCATTCAAAGTTAAACTACCCCTTTAAGTTGTTGGCCCATAAACAGACCAAGACTATGGCAAGTAATGTTTTCTTTGGCTCAGGGTCAGTGTTCTTTTTGTTGCCCCTGTTAGATACAATAGCAGAGAAGAAGTGTGACACTCACTGGCATTATGTTTTCCTCTGAGTGGGCTATCGGGGGGAGCGTTGGTTTTCATCGCTGTAAAATGCCCTCCAAGCCCAGTCATTACTGTCAGGATGCAGGCGGCTAAGCACAGGAGCTGACGGGAGATGCAGAACAAACTGATATGTGAAAATCAGTAATAATGTCATAAATAGATTTTAGCATTACACATTGTACAAGTGTAAATTCACACTGAAACCACACACACACACTTATAGAAATGCACGACTGCTGGCAAAAAAAGGTGCAAAGAACGTCTTTGAACTAGTGACCCTATCAATGCTGGGAAACCATGGAGCAACGGTCACCTGGATGTGGCAGTAGATACATGCAACCGCAAATATTCCTAAATTCTAGGGGAAATGCTGCATTGTGGGTAAAAACACGGTGCATTGTGTCCGACAACTCCACTTTTCACAAGACGCCTTGTAAGTTAAACGACTTTACCTTTAAAAATGGCACCAGTGATTGGGGAACACGGAAAGAAACACAAGAAAAGTAAGTAAGGTCTACAACACAATAAAATTTGATGGATTAAACAATTTTTTTAGTTCACATTAAAATTCACCCAGTCATGGGTGAGATATCCTGCTTTAAAAGGGCAGGTTACCTTTAAATTAAATTTTAGTATGTTATAGAGTGGCCAATTCTAAGCAACTTTTCAGTTGGTCTTCATTGTTTTTTATAGTTTTGCAATTACTTACCTTCTTCTGCTCTTTCCAGCTTTCAAATGTAGGTCACTGACGTCATTTACAAAACAAATGCTCTGTAAGGCTACAACTGTAATGTTATTGCTACTTTTTATTACTCATCTTTCTATTCAGGCCTCTCCTATTCATATTCCAATCTCTTATTCAAAGCAATGCATGGTTGCTAGGGTAATTTGGACCCTAGCAATTTGCTGATATTGCAAACTGGAGATCTGCTGAATAAAAAGCTAAATAACTCATAAACCACAATTAATAAATAACGGAAACCAATGGCAAAGTGTCTCAGAATATCACTCCCTACTTCATGCTAAAAGTTATTTAAAGGTGAACAACTCCTTTAAGTTCATGGCAATTATCACTTACCATCATGAAGAGGCAGCTGACTAGGAGTAGGGACTTGGCCAGTCGAACCCAGACCTGCTGTTCCATGTTTCAAGTTTCCCTTCCAAAATGACACAGAGGCACCATAATAAGAGTTATAAGCACAGTACATACACACTAACAGCTATGCTCTGTTTGTTCCTTAGAAAGATACATATACGCTATAAGTAGAAGCACCCAGTGTTTAGCTTCCTGCTGCCTGCAGATAGTGATAAATAACTGTCCCTTGCCTCTATCACTCTGAAGTGCATTATGGGTGGTGCAACTGAGTTCTGCAGTCAGAAAGGACAAAAGATGGTGCCTATAGTAGGAGTGGGAAAATAGTCTCTGGGAAAGGAGTGTGACTGTGGGATAGCAGGTATAGTAGGGAGAGATGGTGCCTATAGTAACAGTGGGATAATAGTCTCTGGGAAGGAAGTGTGACTGTGGGAAAACAGATATAGTAGGGAGAGATGGTGTCTATAGTAACAGTGGATAATAGTCTCTGGGAAGGGAGTGTGACTGTGGGATAGCAGGTATAGTAGGAAGAGATGGTGTCTATAGTAACAGTGGGATAATAGTCTCTGGGAAGGGAGTGTGACTGTGGGATAGCAGGTATAGTAGGGAGAGATGGTGTCTATAGTAACAGTGGGATAATAGTCTCTGGGAAGGGAGTGTGACTGTGGGATAGCAGGTATAGTAGGGAGAGATGGTGCCTATAGTAACAGTGGGATAATAGTCTCTGGGAAGGGAGTGTGACTGTGGGATAGCAGGTATAGTAGGGAGAGATGGTGCCTATAGTAACAGTGGATAATAGTCTCTGGGAAGGAAGTGTGACTGTGGGAAAACAGATATAGTAGGGAGAGATGGTGTCTATAGTAACAGTGGATAATAGTCTCTGGGAAGGGAGTGTGGCTGTGGGATAGCAGGTATAGTAGGAAGAGATGGTGCCTATAGTAACAGTGGATAATAGTCTCTGGGAAGGGAGTGTGACTGTGGGATAGCAGGTATAGTAGGAAGAGATGGTGTCTATAGTAACAGTGGGATAATAGTCTCTGGGAAGGGAGTGTGACTGTGGGATAGCAGGTATAGTAGGGAGAGATGGTGTCTATAGTAACAGTGGGATAATAGTCTCTGGGAAGGGAGTGTGACTGTGGGATAGCAGGTATAGTAGGGAGAGATGGTGCCTATAGTAACAGTGGGATAATAGTCTCTGGGAAGGGAGTGTGACTGTGGGATAGCAGGTATAGTAGGGAGAGATGGTGCCTATAGTAACAGTGGGATAATAGTCTCTGGGAAGGGAGTGTGACTGTGGGATAGCAGGTATAGTAGGGAGAGATGGTGCCTATAGTAACAGTGGGATAACGTCCTCTGGGAAGGGAGTGTGACTGTGGGATAGCAGGTATAGTAGGGACAGGTCCGGACTGAGAATTAAAATAGGCCCTGGCATTTCAGGAACACAGAGGCCCAAACAGCCCCCACCAGCCCACTAAATACTGACTTTCTATCGGACCTTATAGCAGCCCCTCTGGCATTTGCCAGAACCAACAGATTGCCAGTCCGGGCATGGTAGGGAGAGATGGTGCCTATAGTAACAGTGGATAATAGTCTCCGGGAAGGGACTGTGGGATAGCAGGTATAGTAAGGAGAGATGGTGCCTATAGTAACAGTGGGATAATAGACTTTGGGAAGGGAGTGTGACTGTGGTATAGCAGGTATAGTAAGGAGAGATGGTGCCTATAGTAACAGGGGGATAATAGTCTCTGGGAAGGGAGTGTGACTGTTGGATAGCAGGTATAGTAGGGAGAGATGGTGCCTACAGTAACAGTGGGATAATAGTCTCTGGGAAGGGAGTATGACTGTGGGATAGCAGGTATAGTAGGGAGAGATGGTGCCTATAGTAACAGTGGATAATAGTCACTGGGAAGGGAGTATGACTGTGGGATAGCAGGTATAGTAGGGAGAGATGGTGCCTATAGTAACAGTGGGATAATAGTCTCTGGGAAGGGAGTGTGACTATATATATATATATATTATACTGTATATGGTCCCAGTAATTTAAATAATTCCTATTATATGCAGCCCTAGTGGATTGTACTTACAACTCTACTGTGTCGGGCAGGATGCAATAAGCTGTCATGATCATTATTCAGGACTGTGTGGTTGGAAGAGAAAGGGTTACACATTTTTATTTTTAATGAGTTTATTTTGGAATAAAATGTCACATTCAGACCATTTTTCTTGTAATCATCCTGACATTTAAATGCAGTAATTACGTGGCTATTCTGTCTCCGTAGGTGAAATAACAACCGAATATTCTGCTGTAAATCTCCCTACTCACTGCTGTGCAGGACTAGATAATCTGAGCTTCACTGAGATGTGCAACTGCACAAATGCGGCCTCACACAACAGACACTTGAGCCCTTACAAGCCCACTAGCTCCAGGGCAGATGTATATTGGCATGAAACAGTGAAAGCAGTTTAGTACTAAAAGGAGCTGGGGAAGGCAGTGCATTAAATGACCACAGTTTGATGCAAGGGTTAATTTAAAGCGATACTAACATGCTCCATAAAATATTTACATTTTGTCATGCAGCCTGTGGGTTTTGCCCTTTATGGAACTTTAAAATATACTGTATGTTTATGACAGGGGTGCAATAGCAATCCCCCTTGAGCGCACATACAGTATTTAAAAAGTAGGCTACAATACCTTAACTAAACACCAGGGTATGCCAAATAGCTGCTGCGGTGCAGGTCAGTAGGATGGTATACTACTGTGAGATCTAAGCTGTGCATTTTGAACTTTTAAGGTTTTAGACCCCCCCTTGGGATCTAATATTTGGTCTGGAATATCTCGGGGAGCAAAGAGGCATTCCCCACTTATCTCACTCTAAGTGGCCCATCTTCCATCCAATGGTCTGTTCCAGCCCTACAGTCTACAATGATGTACACTGACACTATTAGCAGTTACTGGGACCCACAGCAGGATTTTAGCCCCTCTAAACATTTTCACGATGGCGCAGCTGCAATGTTTATTGTTTGATCCATGCTTTCCAGGTGTAATGTATGCAAATGGCTAATGGTTTAAAGTAGAATAAAACTTAATACCAACATTAAACCCCACAGATTGAAGCCACACCCCAGTACCAATATTAATGAGTTATTTTTTTTTTGGCAGGCTTGGAAACCGCCATACAATTTAGCTGCATTCCTTTTTGTCTCTGCGAAAAATAGCTCCAAAAAAAAAGGCAATATAGGCATGGGATCCGTTATTCGGCAACCCGTTATACAGAAAGTTTCGAATTACAGAAAGGTCGTCTCCCATAGACTCCATTTTATCCAAATGATCCAAAGTTTTAAAAATGATTTCATTTTCTCTGTAATAATAAAAAAATAGCTTGTACTTGATCCCAACTAAGATATAATTAATCCTTATTGGAAGCAAAGCCAGCCTATTGGGTTTATTTAATGTTTACATGATTTTCTAGTCGACTTGAGGTATGGAGTCTGGAGATCTAAATTACAGAAAGAGCCATTATCCAGAATACCCCAGATCCCGAGAATTCACTAGGTCCCATACCGTATTCTGTGCCAAAAAAGAAGCCGTTGCAGAGGAAAAAAAATGCCCATAAACTCAAATGTATTTTGCATGGAAAAATTTGCAGTGAGAAATGTCCATTGATTTTACCATGTTTCTCAAATTTTCTGGCAAAGCAAAATTCATCAATATAAAGCACCAACGACCATAGGAATTGCCCTAATTGTTTTGATTTCCCAACAAATTTTAAAGGGGTTTTTCACCTTTAAGTTAACTTTAAGTATTATGTAGTGACTGATATTCGGAGACAATTTGCAATTGTTTTTCTTTTTTAATTATTTGTGTAGGGACCCTGAGATTTGGGTTAAATTACTCAGGCAGTTCCCCTTTAGTATTTGGACACCTAAGGGTCCTTTAGTTAACTCAGGCAGCTATGTCCCTTGCTGGGTCCACATTAGTTCACTGAGATTGTCCACTAGATGGCACTGTTTGTCAAAATAAAGGGGTTTAGCACCATGCGGTCTGGGTCTGTCCTGGGACTTTGCCTCACTGAGAGGTACTACAGGTCCAGGTCTGCCGGTGAAATTAGTTAAGTGTGAGTTAGTGATAGTGAATGCAGTAATAGTCACTCTAGGAGTGAGAGTCAGCACAGGGTACGTAGTGAGCAGATGTGGCTCCAACGAGGAGAAATAGTGGGGTTAGGACCCCGTGGAATTTGAACCACTAGAGCAGGGACTACAGTGGGTGAGTTGAGGACCAGATAGGGTGCCAAGACCCAAGACCCCAGGCTGAATACAGTGGGTGAGGTGAGGACCAAGTCCGGTGCCAAGATACAAGACCCCAGGCTGAGAAACTCATGTCTTAGTGCTTCACCAGAGGGATAGTGCCCAGTGAGAAGAGAGGAACATTTGGACTTAAACTGGGGTAGAGTGGAATGGTGACTTTTAGATGCAGGAATAACTGAGCCCCTCTGATTTACACTGAGCATCTCCTAAATATGAAGAGTGGATTACAGGATTATTGCATGATTTCCTTTCCTTAGTCAAATATTTTGTTCCATCTCGCCTCCTGCTCCCTTCTATATACAAATGTCCAGGCATGCAGAGACTTTACCAGGCAGTTACTATTTAAAACAATAATATTACTACTAATAATAATATATATAATGTATATAAACACAAATATGTATGGGATCCCTTATCCGGAAACCCATTATCCAGAAAGCTCCAAATTACAGGAAGGCCACCTTCCATAGACTCCATCCTTTTTCTCTGTAATAATAAAACAGTACAATGTACTTAACTGTCATTGAGCTAAATTCATATTGGTGGCAAAACAATCCTATTGGGTTCATTTTATGTTTAAATATTTCTTTTTACCAGACTTAATTAAGTAATGGCAATCCAAATTACAGAAAGATCCCTTAACTGCAATACCCCTGGTTCCACGTATTCTAGATAACAGATCTCATACCTGTTTCTCATTTGCAAACTGTAGCCTAGGGCAGACCCAGGGGCTTTCTGCTTGGAATAGAGCATAAAGATTTTTGCTCCACCCTAGAATCCATTAATTGTTGCAAAATAACTCAAAAAGCCTGACATCTGTGATTGTTATGTAATTATTGCTTATCAGCTTCCACCCCCATCTTAAAATCAGATGGTTGTCACCATGTCCATACACCGGCGCCTGCAGAGCATCGCAATTGGCCAATTTCAGATAAAGACTCAAGTCCACTTGAAAAAAAAAATCAATTTCCAGACAGTGTCTGAACATCAACAATCACATAGTGACACCGATAGCTGGGTAGCTGAACTCCACCCCTCTCAGCTTGCCATGATGATGAACTCTTCTTTGCATTTTATTTCTTCATTGTATTGAAATCACTCGGAAGCAGATACAGTTTTACCGGCCAAGAGCATCGGGGGTTATTAGATATTAGAGGGTTAACACAGGAGCTTTGTGTTGCAATAAGGGATTTTGGGGCAGTGAAGGCTATACTAATTATTTTGTAGGGGTTTAGAGCTTGGGTAACATGTAGGGTCAGTGCAATGTGGTCACCATAATAGGAGAGCGTTTCGTATCACAAACACTTAATCATAGGCTAAATAGCCTTTGATTAAGTGTTTGTGACATGAAACGCGTAAGGCTGTGGACACAATAAACCTTTTTCACTTTTGAACATTTGCCTGGTAGAAGTTTGCCTTATTGAGTACCTGCTCCATATTGGTTATTATGCAGGAAAGACCTATTCCCTTTTGCACTGCCGTGATCCCCCCTCAGGGGTATGAAGTATCGCTTGGGTAGGGTTTAACAGGCTTCACAGTGGCAGGTTAGTGAGGGTTCCCTGTGTATATGTGACATGTAGTGACTCACTGTTAATGTTATACTGGGATCAGGGTGGTTGGTTGTATTACCCCCGGGCAGTGTATGTGCTGGACTATCAGCTGTCCTCGGTTGCAATGACATGTAGCAGGGACAGGTCTGTGCACAGATATGGGAAATACTTAACTGCAGGAAGGAGAACAGCCTGGGGCAGGATAAACAGGGCATTGCTTCTACAGTTATTATCACAAATGTGAAAGGGTAACTGAACTTATGAGAAGTGTCACTGCAATAAATCAATGCAAGGATAGGTGAGATACGTGTCCAAGAAAACAGAGGAATACCACCATCTTAAAGGCATTAGGAACAATGGCTGAATATGTAGTTTATTGTTCATCCCCAGGCCCGGATTTGTGGAGAGGCCACCAAGGCCCGGGCCTAGGGTGGCAGGATTTTAGGGGCGGCATGCTGCCGAACCACACCCACTTTGGTTCAAAAACACTGGGGAGGCACAGAAGATACTATTGTTTTTAAAATATACCCATTGCTCTGATCCCGATGTTGAACATTTGATTGAATAAAAGGGAGGGCAATGGGCCTAGGGTGCCTGCTATGTAAATCCGGCCCAGTTCATCCCTCCAAAACACCCAATATAGCTCTTAATTGCCCCACTGCATCTTTTTGTGTTGAATGGAAAACCCATTAAAGCTCCAACACTGGCAAATACTGCTGTATGCAACTAACCCAGAATCCACTCTATCTGCAATTGGCTTTAGTCATTGTGGACTGACCTGGACTGGCAATGGCTGTGGTAAAATGCAATAGACAGTTTGGGACTCTGTGTACTTGACATGCCAGGGCCTGCTTAGACTCTCAGTCTGGAGCCCAGGGCATGGCACTAATAACAACTATGGGGTGCCATTTTTGCTATAAGACAAGATGCCTTCAGTAATAATGGGGACTGTGTATGAATAGAAGTCGCCTGAAGTTTCCTTGTGAGGCAACTTCGAAAAAACAAAGCGATCCGAGTGCCATCATGCTGCCGATTCACATTCTAGCTGGTGGGAAGGCATTAGTCGCCCGAAGAAGAAGAGATTTGTCACTGGGCGACTAATCTCCCTGGATAGCCATGTGTGCCACCACCCACCCTCACTTGCTAAACACATCCAACCCCTTCTTAAAGCTATCTAATGTATCAGCCTGTACCACTGATTCAGGGAGAGAATTCCACATCTTCACAGCTCTCACTGTAACAAACCCCTTCCGAATATTTAGACGAGACCTCCTTTCTTCTAATCGGAATGGGTGACCTTGCTGGAAAGACCTACTGGTAAATAAAGCATTAGAGAGATTATTATATGATTCCCTTATATATACATTAGTTATCATATCCCCCTTAAACGCCTCTTCTCCAGCATGAACATCCCTAATTCGGCCAGTCTTTCCTTATAGCTAAGATTTTCTATATCTTTTACCAGTTTAGTTGTCCTTCTCTGTACCCTCTCTAATACAATAATGTCCTGTTTGAGAGATGGAGACCAAAACTGTACGGCATATTCTAGATGGGGCCTTACCAGTGCTCTATACAGTGGAGGAATGACCCCCTCCTCCCATGAATCTCTGCCCCTTTTAATACAGCTAAATAATGCTGGGGACAGTGTGCAAATGTGTCTGCAGTAATACTGGGGATTAAATGCAAATGTGACTTTAATAATACTGGAGACAGTCACAGATGTGTCTGCAATAATGATTAGGACTATGTGCAAAAGTGCAGATATATTCATAGGAATAGTATAGATTATACAATGCCCATAAAAATGCCATGCATAAATTGGCTTTTGCTGTCTTGTAAACATTTATTATACTGCAAATCCCAGAATGATGTAACACATAATAAAGGTTGAAGCATGTTGGGTGCTGTAGTCCAGCAACATCCAGGGTCGGACTGGATGATTGAGGGCCCACCGGGTTCCAATCCTCTTGGGCTCCGCTTGCACATGCACAAACGCCGGTGCAGGCCCGCATGCACAGATGCCACCTCGCCGTCCTGTATTTCTTTTTTTTTTTATGGGCCAGCCAATCATGGAGCAGGTCTGGGCCGGCGGGGGCACACAAGGGCCCGGGCCCACCGGATTTTTTCTCGGTGTTCCGCCGGCCCAGTCCAACCCTGGCAACATCATGTTTGTATTCTTAAAGCCAGTGCTAGATTTTACTGGGCCCCACAACAGTTTATTTTTCAGGCCCACAGGTTGAGCAGCTTTACCAATATTTATTTAAATTGTATGTGAATTAGGACCTCATGGGGTATCCCTATACCTCCTGTGCCCCCTGCAGCCGCAGGATCTGCTTTCTCTATAGTTATGCCCCTGCTTAAAGCAATATTGCTCCATAAAGTGTCCCCCAGCTCTCCAGGGCCCAGGGCAACATTAAAATGCAAAATAATCCTCCAATGCGAACCCCAACTGGCTCCGTCTTCTTTGTTCCTGCAGTTGCAGTTTCCCAGCACTGAACAAGTAGTCCTTTACCTCCATGTCTCATTCCAGTGTCATATGACATTTAAAAAATGGCACAATAATCTCTGTATGTAAGCCTGACATGGTGGTGGAAATCAGCATTCTCATTGGTCGATTCTCTTTCATCTGTAATTAAGTTTTTGGTCAGTTGAATTCTCATTGGTGAGTTGGTTTCCATGTGTAACTAATTTTTTTTTGAACCTCTACAGAGAATAAGGGGTGTAGTGGGACAGCTTGATATTAAGGTTCAGCGTTTTTTAACAGGAGAAAGCTGTTGGCACCTCCCGGTATTATAAAATAATTTTCTTTCCCTTTAAGGGGAGCCAAAAATTTCAGTTGGGCTGCGATAGGCAGAGTATATACTGGTACAACATTTTCTGGCCACTGGACAGTGGCAAAAAGTTATACATTTAATACACTGGGGGTGCCTAATATATTGACACCCCCAACATATATTCCTTTCCTTGTCCTTTAAGAGGAAGTATATAGGTATAAGAAGTATACAGGTATATTTCCTAGCAGTCATGAGAGAGAGGCAAGTAAGGATTGAGTGTCTGTAGGAAAGAGGTAGCGTATGTGCAAAAGAGAAGGTTCTGAGCTTGTCTCTGCAGCGTGACGGTGGTTCTGGCAGATGGAGGTAATGACAGTGCTGGTGACACAAGATAATTGCTCGTTGATTGCTTGGCTGTTGTTAGGAGACCGGATGACTAAGAGCAATTAAAAGATGTGCAAAACAAGAAAGAAACACAAGGGAGGTGGAGGTGAGGGGCATTTATATGATTGATGTTTTCTGTGTAGATGAGAAATGATAGCTGCCCATTGGACTGAGAAGTGTATTAATGAGCTTTCTTCCTAAGGGCTCTATCTGCATGGGAGCTATAAAGCTCAGATTAAAAATAATAGGACTGATTAGGTTAATGTGTAATTGAATGAAATATCGGTCCTTCTGATGGGTCTACCCGATCGATATTGGCCAAAAATTGGATAGATATCGATTGGGGAGGTTTGATTTTTTTGACGATCAAGGACCACATCAGCTAGTTGATCCATCTGAGCCTATTCTGTTTGTTGCAATCCGATCATTTGGCCCTAGGGCAGAACGTTCAATCAACCCAATATCGCCCTGCCATGGGTGGGTATAACGGGGAAAGATTCTCTTGTTTGGCGAGGTCGCCAAACAAGTGGATCTTATAGTGCATAGCCACCCTACTATTGGGGAAGCAGTGAGTACGACTGCAAGTGTCCATGGGCAACTCCCTAAAGCTGTCAACCTAGAAACACACCAATATATAAATACAGTTCTGAGTAGAGCATGAAAACAGAGGTGTGAAGTTTCCTATTCAATTGAATGGGAGACAGGGCAGCCATCAGAGGGGGACAGGGGGGAGAGTTGTAGGGGGCCCCGAGGGTAAGGTGGGCCCCGGCCACGCCACACTTACTTGATTAGCCGGGCCCCCGATTTTTCGGGAGAGCTTCAGACTTCAGGAAGGCATGGATGTTTAAGGGGCCCTTGCCACCAATTTTCTTATAATGTGGGGGGCCCTGGCCACCAATTTTTTTTCTCATGTGGGGTCCTAGCCACCAATATTTTTTAATGGGGGGCCCTGGCCACAAATGTTTTTTTATCGGGGCCCTGACCACCAATATCTTTTTATTTTTTATTAACATGTGGGAACCCTAGCGACCAATATTTTTTTTGTTTTTTTACTGTGTGGTGGGGGGGGGGCAGACCTGTATGTGGGGCTTGCGGTGGGCGCAGCCCAGTAAATTTTGTCGTACGGGGCCCTGCGATTTCTGATGGCAGTCCTGATGGGAGATGTGCTGATTAAAGGCAGGCTCTTCTTCAGGTATGGGGGTATCACTAGGGAATGTAGAAGTCACCTACATTCCCTGCCTTTTATCTGTGCATGTGTGGTAGCCTGCCAATCCCGATGCCAAAATGTTATGCACCATTATGATAGGGCCTCAAAGAAAATCCAAAGGCCCTATGCATTTCATGTATATATCATATATTCATAGTTCATATATATATCTACACAATGGTTGTTGCTATTTAGCACTTGGGTCCTTGGCTTGATTCCACCAAGTGCACATGGGTGTTCATAAATTCTATGTATACTGCTTCTCATGAAGGTACAGAACTAGGGGAGTGAATGCAGCTATGCAGCAGTGCAAGGAGCAGCTTAAGACACAAGCACCAAGAATGCACAATGACTGGGGCAAAATGGGTGCAACCACAACTGCAGTAGTGCCTCATTAATGACCCCTAAGGTTTCCAGCTGAACATGTTGAGCTCCTGTAATTTCTCATGCTCATTTGTTGAAGGTGCAATGTGATCTCCATAGATGCAACATCTGCATAATCAACTGCTTCTTCTTGTAGCTCCGCTCCTTCCCATACACTTGGAGTACTAAACATAATTGAGTGAATAAGAAGGCATATTACATGTCATCATATATCATGGTCTGTAATTTTGCTGAATGGTCTATTTGTGAGTTTCTTCATGCTATGTATATTAAAAACATTTTGCCTCTATTTTGCTGCCATGGAAAATCAGAAGAGAGACAACCAATCCATATTTTGTTTGTTAGCAGCATCATAATATTATATATCAAAAAC